>CAJZBQ010000024.1:0-600000 GCA_914767885.1 Blepharisma stoltei | reverse complement strand
CAAATGAGAAGAAGTTGAAAAAGAAGAAAACAAAATCAAGAGGAAAACTAAAAGGAAAGCTATAAAAGCTAGATCTCAGAAGCTGCTAAGTGGAAGAATAGCAATCAGACGAGCTAGCTGCTAGAATTTTAGCGAAAATATAGAGAAGCATTAATGAATAAAAAATGCTGTAATATAAACTTATATTGGACTTTTGCATCTGTAATTATAAATACTTTAATTTTAAAGCAAAATCCTATTTGGAATAAATCTTAATATGAAAACCGAATATTTTCTCTCATATTAAGAAGATGGAGATTGATTTTTCATCACTTCGTTTCCTATTAAAAGCAACTTCCAAAAATCAAGTGAAAACTCTTGTGAGACTTGCAAGCCAAACTCCTCCAATCCCCAGAATATTGCAAGAAATTCAAAGCAGTATGGAGCTCACAGATAATGAATTTAATTCTTTGCTATCTGCAATTACAAACCTCACAATTGTTTATTTGAAAGAGTCGAGTGTTGAATATCCAGCTGATTTTCATGAAAAATTAAAGGAACTGCTGAACTCCTTGCTATTTGAGCTTGAAAATGAATTAAGAAAAGTTAGCAAGCAGCCAAATTTGCCGAAGTTGACTTCTTATGACTGGAGAATTGATATCCGTACAGCTAGCTCTGGGCTAGAAAAAACTCCAAGAATTCCGAGGGCATCATTAGAGTTAAATATAGAAGGGAAAAAAGAAATAATTGAGCTAACAAGGTCAAGAGTAGAAATCATGTTGGGAATGCTTGGAAAAATCAAAGAACAGCTCGATAACTTAGCGGAAGTATAATTAATTGATTTAATCATAAAAATCATGGAAGCTCCTAAAAAAGTGCCATGGAGAGATTGAGATGAATGATTAAAAGCATGGAAATTCTTACAGGAAGACAAAGAAAAAGCACTTGAAATTCTTGAAATATGAGCTATAAGGATGCCTTTGCCAGTGAGAGTTGACGCAACAAGATCGATTTTAAAAGTTTGTAAAGAATTAACTGGGACATGCAATTTCCCTGAAATATTGTCTGTGACAACTGAGGTGGCCAGACTTTCATTAGGAATGTGTATTGCAAGGATAGTGAATCAGCTGTGTGACCTTAACCAAAATGCAAAATTCGCTAAATCAGTTTCAATGGCATCAAAAACCATGGGATTGCCTGAATTTTTGGTCGACCTTAGACATGATGCCACACATGGATCTCTGCCTCAACTTTATGTCTTACTCCCCCCTCCATGAGTGAACAAAAAAATTTTGTTCACTCACAGAGAGGGGTTAATTTTTTTTTTAAAAACATTTATATATAGAAAATTTATTTTTTCAAAATTTTAAAAAAAAAATCCTAATTTGCAAAAATTGGGAAGCAAATATTATTTAAATTTATAAAATTTATGTTTTAAAACGCAATTTGTTTAAAAATTAAACAGAATTAGCTGAAGATTTCATTATACTAATTATCACTTATATATCAATTTATTTTCATAATTTTTTTTTTTCTATTAAAAATATTTTTGTTCACTCACGGAGGGGATGTTTCCAATGGTTTTGTTCACTCACGGAGGAGGGGAGTTAGCAAGAGGCCTTGATTGCTTATATATATGGCTTACCGAAAATTATTGGAAAAAGCAGTACGAGAACTATATTACAAAGGAAGAAAAAATATTAGGGCTAATAGACAAATTTGAGAAAAGGTCAAGAGTGACTGATGACAACTACTCGCTGGCACAGTTTGCAGAAAGCACCTTTACTGGAGATTTGGCACAGTTTAGAGGGAAAATAGCTCATTTTGTTGCAGCTTTAAGAGCGAAAATGAAAGAAGAGCCATGGGCTATTCTAGTTTTGCATCTTCAAAGCAAAATAATAAAATTTCCTGAAGCTGTGATCCAATCGGCTTTTAAATTATTAAAAGCTAATGAATTGTCACTTGGCTTAGTAAAGACGTTAGTTGAAGACATTTTTTCATTAGCAAGCCCTATAAAATTATCAATAACGCCATGGGTCAAGCATTTGCTGCTTTTGCAAAACACAGAGCTGACTGCTCATGAAATTTTGAAATTTTTGATTGAAATGAAAGCATTTTCAGAAGATCTTACACAAATTATGACACAAATTTCGAAAATCTCAAGAATAGCAAATCCAGAAAATGACTCTGAACAAAAAATTGAAGCCTTACCTGATGTTCCAAGATGGAGAAGGCTTCAATCATGGAGTAGCAGAATATTGGGAGCGAATAGTATTCTGGAGAACTAAACTCATCAATTAATTACATAAAGAAAATTAAAATTAGATATAAAAATCTCGAAAATTGATTTAAAAATATTATTCACATAAGGATATATTTTATGCAACCTCAAATAAAGAATTTATTTTCTAAGGCAAATAAAAGACCGTACTTGATAGTAATAATATCATGATATCTTATATGAAGAGTGCATATAAATAATTCAGTGAATATAAATTTTCCTACTTGTTATTGCTATACTATCTATAAATAGCAATAGAATAACAGATAACCAGTAGGTATGATTTTATTTATTTCAATTAGCTATATTTTATTAAAATCTGATATATATCTGAATTTAAGGATAAATTTAGACATTTTGCCATTTCACTTAATGGAATAAGCCTTGATTTGAATACTTCTCTAATTAAAGTTATTTTATTGCCTAATGGCTGACTTGTCTGATACTATGGAGACTCAAATCGGAGATATAGATGACTTAGAAGACCGATTAATAGTTTTAGAATCTATTGTTGACCAACTCAAAGTCCCTAATATCATCAGGGCCGAGTTAGAAGTTCTCTTAAACCAATATATAGCTCTTGAAGATTCGATTATCAATGGTTTGCATCAGCTTGCAAGGAAAGCCGAAGATTTGACATCACAAAACCTTATTGGAGAAGCAACTTCAAAATTTAACGAACTGGGCTCAGACTATCAGGATTCTTGGAATGAAGAGTTTTGGGAAATTTATAATATGATAAGGGAAGGCTATCAAACATCTGCTAACTCCCCCCCCCATCCTTGATCGAACGATTTTCATATCATGCAAATTTTTATATTATAAAAAATATTAATTATCAAACGCTTTGGAAGATGTGCCTAATGAAGTTGTTTTCAGAGCTTTGAGACGACAGAAAGCTGCGAAATCAACCATCCGAAGTGATTTAGACATCAACCTAGGCTTAAAAGCTCAATAATCTAATAAAATAGAGATTCTTTAAAATTTTAAAACAATATTTAATTTAAATTAAAATTTATACAGTTTAAAAGGGTAACTAAATCAAAATATTAAAAATTGGTATTTTTATGAAATTAATTCAATTTTTTGCTGTAAAAATAATTATTAAATACTCTTAACCCTCTTATTTAAAGTAAATAAAAAATATCTATATATATCTTTTTCATTTTATATATACAATTTTTTTCCCAAAAAAATTTTTTTTAACCCCCATCCTTGATCGAACGATGGCGAGTCGTTCGATCAAGGATGGGGGGGGGGGAGTAAGAAGAAAACTGGTCAAGAAATAAATAGTCAAATAGAGTCTGTACAAGAAATTGCACTTGCGCTAAATAGAACTAAAAATAAATCGCAAAACGATGATCGAGGGAAAAAGGCAATAGAAGAAGTTGAAGAACTCAGTAAAACATATCAAATTAGTATTTTAGGCCCTCAGATTCAAGATTTTCATAATAACAAGTGCAAATGTGTTCTAATTTAAGTGAATATATATACAATTTTCTTCTTTATCTATTTCAGTTTATTTTTCATTGAAAATCACTTATATTGTTATAGAATTAAGTTAATCCTAAGTGCTGCTAGATTTATTTAGCTTAAAGCAATTCAATTAGTTGAATAATAAATTCTCAAAAGCATATAAATAAAACGGATACTAATCATGCAAAATAAATAATTATAGCGTGAAGCTATTTAAAAATTGATTAGATTTTTTACTATTTCTAAATTAAATATATATATTTTTAAATTCTTAATAATAAATAATCGCTTTAAAAAATTTTTTAGCTGTGCCTACGCAATTATGTACAAGAGTTAGTCAGGCTTCTATTGCATTATTTTTACTCAGTTAATGAAAGGAATTTCTTTTTGAATCATATACTGATGAAAATATATTTATATAGATGTATCTTGATGGCAATAATTCATAATACATCGCTGCTTTATTGGTCTCAATAGCCTATAAATGCTTTTATTTTAAACGCAGGGAAAAGCTTTTTATTGAATATTATCAATTTCTTTTAATTGGTAGTATTTTGAATTAATTTAACTCACTGAGTACAACCAAAAAAATGCTAATAAGTAATCTAATGTATGAAAAAGAAAGGTTGCCACTGGCTTATACAACTAACCTCAAGCAAGGAGCTCTCGGATCATTGAGATCTACAGGAGAAGGATTTTTCCAAAGGACAGAAATCTTTCCTTTCCTGAACAACAAATCAATGTCAATAACTGATCTCAAAAAAGGTGGAATTTTAGACCCACAAACTTCGCTGCAAAATGCAAGCATCAGAGCAAAAATTTTCAATAAAAATACCGAATCATGTGATTTATGGAAAACAAAGCTTGTCAAGCAAGACCAAATGATGGGCACTTCGCGTAAGGATGGATATCCATATAATAGATTTACCCCTCTTGGTCCTCATATAGAGGCTCCTAATAAGAGCAGAAATCCAAAGTTTTATAGAACATTGTCTTCAGACACATGGGCTTTTCATAAGGATATGGGAGAATTTACTTACTTTAATATAGCTTACATGAAAAATAATGCCTGCTTCCCATATCTCAAAAAGAAATCATCACAAAAGCAGAACCAGTCAACAAAAAGAGTCACAGGACCGGAAATTAGAAAGCTGAAATCAAAATAATTAAAATAAGAGTTAATTAAAAAAAATTTGTCGAAATAAAAATTTCAATAGCACAGAAAATAATTTTAAAAATTTCTTATAAAACTGTCAAATAAGCAAGAGAGGAAAGCTAAGTGTGAAGGTGTTCCAATGAAACAATTGATATATATTTTCAATTTTTCTAAATGTTGAAAGCCTGAATTATATAAAATCTGCTTGCCTTATCAATTAAATACTATATTTAGCTTACAATGTAATTTTAATTTCGTTTAAAGTCCCTAAATAGTCTATCGGACTATTCACATACAGATAGCTAATTATTTTTCTTAGCTCGATAGCTTAAAAATTAAAGGTTTTCATAGAATCTATTATAAATTAATTTCTATCGTTATCTTGAGCATTCAATCAGAACTACAGAGCATTAGCCTTCCATTTTTGTTCTGATAAAATGGAAAAAGATAATTTCATAGAGTCTTTGAATTCTGATTTCAGCGAAATTCCAATTATTTCGTGGATTAGTCAAAAAATAAAAGTTCAGCCCTCATTTGTTGTATTCCTGGTAACTCTTTGAGCATTCTTTTTGGTAATCATAGGATTTTTTGATAAGGGCATAATAGATTTGCTTGGCATTTTATATCCTGCATATATGAGTTTTTCCTCAATTGAAAAAAAATCGCAGCAAGATAAGAAGCAATGAATAGCATATTGAATAATATTTGCATGCTATAGCGTATTGGATCAGCTTCGGACAAGTTTATTCTTTTGGGTACCATACTACTATCCGATCAAATTTATTGTATTAGTGTATCTTTTCTGGCCTAGATCACGGGGTGCAGAATTAATTTACGATTTTCTTATGCAAAATTATTTATCAATACATAAAGAGAGAGAGATTTATTAGAGAGGGTTAAAACGGGATTTATTTCAGCCCCTGATCCAGTCGAGCTTCAGTTTCACGCTCCTGTGGCGCTAAGCACTAAAGCCACCTACCGCCCTTTTCTGTCGACGTCACCATTTTTTTTTGTGACGTCGACATCTTTCGGGGAGACTCACCCGCACCTGCTTGGACCAAAATTTTCGGTAAAGAACTCTCTTAACCCCTGTAGTGCTCAGGGAATGAGGGAATCGTCCATAACCTCCTTCTGGAACTACCTCTACCATTTGCAGGCAGCATATTGCTCCTCCAGAAGTGTTCGATTGGTGTTGCGCCGTCGGTCTTCATGTCTTTGGGTTGAGAGGAGGCCAGTCAGCCCAAGCCCACACCCTTGCCACCCCGGAGAATTGCCACCGCCACCCCGTGGTCCCTCAGGGCCACCTTTTTGTTTTTGGAAGTCCTAAGTTTTGGTTTTTTTCTGTTGCCAATCGGAATTGCTGCTGCAATTGCCGAAGATGGCAATTATATACATAAAGAAGAAACGGAGGTCCCAAATCATTCTTAATATCATTTAAAATTAACTTTTGCAATATCTTTCCAAATAAATCTGCATAGAAAAACTCTTTTTTCGATTTGATAATCTTATGGGTAGATAAATACAATAATTTGAAAAATTAAATTATAATTAATGGGAAAAATCATTAATTATATATCTAAAGCCTTATGCATTAGATTCAATAAATATCATGCAATTATAGTGGAGATTTGAACCGAATCACAGGAAAAGCTGAATGCCTTCTCAATCTCTTTTTTTCTTGGTATTCAGCAAACGTTAAATCATGCTCTTCTCTAATTTTATCAAATTCACTTTTTAGTTTTTTTAAGTAAGTTGGTGTTTTGGATTCAAGTCTCTTCAAAAGCTTTTCTTGATAATTTTTGAGAGATATAAATTGTTTATTTTTAATTGGAGGTAAAGATTGTTTTCTCTTGACTCGGTTTGGGGTCGAGAAGTGAACATTATTGTGGGTATTATTAATGTCTGTTAAAAAAAATAAATTGGACATATCATCATTTTTGGCTATAGGACTCAAAGATTTAGATACAGGGGATATGCTTCTTTTTCTTACTTTAGGTGTAGAAGTAGCAAATGCTCTGATCTTGATCATAGCATTTTTTCTTTGCTCTTTTTCTAGGCTCAAACTCTCAATTTGATTTTTTATTATTGACTCTTTCCTTTGCTTATATAATAAATCTTTTTTCTTGATTAAGAGTCTCTGCTTTTTGACCTTCTCTTGGAGCTCTCCTAATTTTTGAGCTCTTTCAGCAGATTTTTCTTTTTTTTGCCTGAAAGGGAATAGCATGTCCAAAATGACGTCTTGTTTTTTACTTTTAATAGTTGTTAAAGGCGCTGTTTCCGCTCTATCGAGGTTATGTGAATAATTGTCAAAGGAATGTGTAGCAAATTTAGAAGCAAATGGTCTCCACATTAATTACTAGCAGTCATTTGCTATCAAATTCATTTATTAAGGTAATTATTATTGATGAAACTTTTTGTACCTGCATTAAAATTGAACAGCTTATTAGTTAAGATAGAAGATTACAAAATTATGGGCAAATTTAAGGTGATAATATTAATTATTTAATGTATATAGCGCAAGTCTCATTTTAGATCCTTGAAGACAAATACTTTTATATAAAAAATAAGTTTTTAAATTAAGGAAAAATCTGAAAAGTCAATTTTCAAATTGACAATAGGACATATATAAGGACATTTTTAAACTAATATTAGACTTTTTGGAATTTTTTTGGAATTTCAAATAATTTTTTTCTTTGAAGGGCATTTTACTTGAAAATCTATAGGGTAGCACGGGCTATAATAAGATGCTATTAATAACTCTTTTAATATTAGTTGAAGCTTGTAGGTGTTTTTGAAATTTTATGTATAGGCGAAAACAGTTGAACTGATTTTAATAATAATGAATTTGAAGCTAGATTGTTTTCCATATTGTCAAATCTGCCATTGCCGGAGGTATCTTTTAATTTTGATAAATAAAGCAGCCTTTGCTTTATATTTTGCCGAACTTTATCTAAATCTTTCGAAATTCTGGCGTTATTTGGAAAGCTAACTGGCTTGCTCAAAAAAATGTTAGGAGATGGTGTTCGATTCGAGATTACTAAAGATGGTATTTTATGTTTTTTCTTCTTACTCCCCCCCTCCGTGAGTGAACAAAAAAATTTTGTTCACTTACGGAGGGGGGTTAATTTTGTTTTTTAAAAAAATTTATATATAAATTTTATAAAAAATATTTTTTTTTTGAAATTTAAAATAATCCTAATTCGCAAAAATTGGAAAGCAAATATCAATTTAATTTGTAAAAATTTATGTTTTAAGAGCAATTTGTTTAAAATTAAACAGAATTAGCTCTAGATTTCATTATACTAATTATCACTTATATATCAAAAAATGTTTGTTCACTCACGGAGGGTGGGTTTTCGGGCAAAAAATAGCGATTTTTCTAATGGTTTTTTTCACTCACGGAGGGGGGGTTAATCCCTGGAGCGAACAAAATTATTAGAAAAAATCTCTCTTTTTTGGGAACAAAAATTATTTATATATAATTTTTTTTAAAAAAAAATTAACCCCCACTCTGTGAGCTAACAACATTTTTTTGTTTCGCTTACAAGGGGGCGGAATTAGGCTTTTGAGCTAAAAATTCACTTTTTTTGAGTTTCTGCTTGGGCTTGCTGTCATATCTCCTTTCTGAATCATTATTCAATATTTTGATATCTTCTTCATCCTTGTGCCAGGAAGAGTTTCTAGGGTTAGACTTTGACCGAATGCATTTCTCAATTATTCGCTTTAAATCATCCAAATCTCCTGATATTTTCTCATCCCGGATATTTGAAAATCTTCTTTGTATGCTTGATCTTGACTCATTCTTGACATTTAAAACCTCATTTATAGGTGAAAAATGTCTTTGATGTTGAAAACCATTTTGAAGCTTGAATTTTGCTGCTTCACCAAAAGAAAATATTGAATTCATATTAACAAGTATGAATAGAACTTTCATGTTTTAAAAAAATTACTAACTCCCCCCCCTCCGTGAGTGAAAAACACCATTAGAAAAATCGCTATTTTTTGCCCAAAAAACCCACCCTCCGTGAGTGAACAAAAATTTTTTATGGAAAAAAATTTTGATATATAAATGATGATTAGTATAATGAAATCTAGAGCTAATTCTGTTTAATTTTAAACGAATTGCTTTTTTAAAACATAAATTTTATAAATTAAATTAATATTTGCTTTCCAATTTTTACGATTTAGGATGTTTTTAAATTTCGAAAAAAAATATGTTTTATAAAATTTTATATATATAATTTTTTTTAAAAAAAAAAATTACCCCCCTCCGTGAGTGAACAAAATTTTTTTGTTCACTCACGAAGGGGGGGAGTAAGCAAAATAATAAATTCAATTTCATTTTTATAAAACAATTAATAGCTATCATATGTTTGCTCTAACATTTTACAGTTGAGAAGGAATTTATTGGCGAATTTTGAAGAATAACAAAAAGTATTAACAATGCAGAATTATTTTTTTAAAAAGACCAACTTATTATTTTGATATTAATTGCACTTTTCTTGCTTTGAGAGATACCTCCAATAATGCAAGTTGGTTTTGCAAATAGTATCCCAATAAGTAAAAAAAGACCCATAATTTGAAACATTATGCGAGTGATGGAAGTTATGATAGTTTGCACCTCCAGAAAAAGGAAGCAATCTAAAAGGACTCCATGAAAAATCATACCCACAATGGCCATCAACTGTTTCAAGAATCCGCAAGACTGTTCACATATAGAGTGTAGCGTCTTAGTCTTAGTCTTAGTTAAATTTATAGAGTAGCTCCCGGCCAGGACCGAAGGTCCTTTTCTTCCGCCTTTTGGACGCCTCGCTTGCTTTCCTTGTCCTGCTCCCAGTGTGCACCTAAGTGACACAGGCTACCACTCAGCTCCTTCCGGTCATGGGGCTTAGTCATGCTATCCCGGAAGTAGGCGAACTGGGTCACCGTGCTTCACGTCCCAGACTAGGGTTAGAGCTAGGGATTAACTCCTTAGCTCTTGTCGGCTCCTGCCATGCCCTCCAAATTGGCACTAGTGGTCCCTAGAGGAAAAACCCTTTTTGCCCCGTGCCCTATCGGGACGACCCTAGGATCGTCGTTGCTGGACTGGGAGGGAAACCTAGCCGGACACAAACTACCAGTACCCATTCCAGACCTTTCCCTGGGCGGATTGGCTTCAGGCCGCAGCAAGGTCCCCAATCTCGCCTCAGTTCCGGGAGAGGACAGGTCGGTGTCGTCGCCATTTTATTTGTGTATATAGAGTGTAGCGATGTGGCAATCTTTTAATAGTAAAGGACCAATGGCTGATGTCAATACACTGGTAAGTACAAAATCAATAGGACTGGAGTATTCTGAAGCAATTCCTATTGTATTAGTATATTCATGATGCTGCTTATGTATAAGAGAATAAAACAGTGGTGTATGTAAAAGCCTATGAGACCAATAAAAGAAAGTATCTTCTATGACCATAAAAAACACAATCTGAGGAATTAATTCTTTCCAAGAAGGGAACAAACTTGGGCTGACTTCAAAGTTAACATTGCCTATATACCCTGAAACAACCACAACCAAAGGATACATAACAAGCTGATTCAGCGCTACAGTTTTAATAGTATTTTTCCTGATTTCTTTAAATCCTTCAGGATCCTTTATCCATGGCCATGGCTCACTTGTAATTTTATAGCGTTCAAAAAATGGCATTTCAGAGTGATATATCAAATATATTCCAATATTCGCCACAAAGAAAACTGCCAGATGTATAAAGATAAGTCCAAATGTATACATGAATTCTTTATTTTCATAAGGCAGCCTGATATATAAAGAAAATACAAGTTGTGGGAAAATGAAAAAATAAAAACAGACGAGAAAGGCTGCAGTTATTAATCCATATCCTTTATGGACGTAGCGAACTTCTTCGTTACCTAAAACGTCTTTTAGACTCTCAATTTCAGTATTTGTGCCTGTTGAAGCAAATGAAGAAGGCATCTGATCGGGATTATAATTAATATTAATTTCAATAAGAATCAAATTAGAAAGAAAATTTCACTGCTGGTGCCAGTTAAAGTGAATAAAGAAGATATCTGATCGGGATTGCATTTAATATTAATATCAAAAAATTTCACATTAATGAGAAATTAAAAGGATTATATTGTTAACCAAGTAGAGCATATATAAATTATTGTGGCTAAATTGATAAAAAATTAATTTCAGCAAACTGTTAATTTAAGAGAATTGATTTTCATAAGGACAAAGATATTCTAATTAGAATGAAAATGACAAATTTATTAACACTTACAGTTTATTCATTAAGCATGAACCTTGCTTTGATTGATCCTTCTCTTGCTATGACTGTTAACGCTGAATCATTAAACTCAAAAAGTCTAGGCTGAATATAAGTTCCGTTAACTATTTTCAATGCAGGTAACTTTGTTTCTTTAACGACTTTAGGACGCTCTGTACTTTTGCTTAATCTATAAACTGATGCTGAAACAGCTGTCTTTTTAGGCTTATTAATATTTTGACTATTTGCAGAGCCCAAAGGCTTTGGTATAGGATTAGGCTTTGAAACTAAAATTGGAGAGGGAGTTGCAGCTGGAATTTGAGGAGGAATTGGCTGAGCAAGCTTCTGAGGCGGGTTCGGCTCTTTGGTTTCTTTTTTGACTTTTGGCTTAATTCCTACATTTGTAAGCCAAATATCACGAGCCGCCAGCATGAATTGTTCATACAGTGTATTATCTTCTGTTGGGTAAATCCTTGTATACCCTCCTCTAAACTTCTTTTCAAGCTCTTCTTTCTCTTTTAATGATTTAGCCTGCAGCTCAGTTCTCATGTTTCTTATTTCCTTTATTCCTCTATTAGCCCTTAAAAACACCATTCCTTGATGTCTTTGCAAATATTCAGCTCTGTTACCTTTTTGCAGCCCCATCATTCTAAGAGCATCTCCAATCACAGCTTTTTTAATCATTGAATCAAGAGGTGTATCAGTCGTAAAGCTTGGGGTATGATTGACTTCTAATAGATGTGCTTTAAGCTTATGGTCTAAAAATATATCAAACCCCAAAATCTGCATACAGATCGAATTTGTAGGATCTGCAGCTTGGCAAGATCGATATAAATGCGACAACAGCGGCTGCACAATGCAAACAGTTTTTACTATAACATCGCTAATTCTTTTCCAAATAGCGTCTACATCTTCGCCCTGCTCTCCAAGTTTTTTCATAAATGTGCTCAAACTTCTTTTGTGGCCAGTATAATCATCAGTCTCATTCGTGTTGAATTGGAAATCAGGGTTAAATTTATTTATTGCATAATTTGTTAAGTGCATGCACATGTCGCCCAAATTACTTGTGACAGGTGGTTGGTAAGGCACAGTGGCAAGCCTGACTAAGCCTTCTTTATGAATAAACATCCTTAAAGGATCGCAGCCAGCTATTAAAACGTAAACTCGAAGATCAAATTTTAACCCATCAATTAGATAAGGTTTATGAAGATATCTCTGGACTACACAGTGCTCTGGGATTTCGTCTAACTTTCTTGTTAAAAATATCCCACGACCTTGGCAAGATGCTTCAGGCTTGCATATAAAGGTTTTTGCTCTTTTAGAGTTAAACTGAGTTTTAAGATCGTTAAAGTCTTTAGGTAATATCCAAGTAGGAGGAAAAAAGTTATAATGTTCAGGGAACATCAGTTTCATTGCTTTTAAATTTTTGCCAAGATGGTCTTTTCTAGCCACTGCGTACATCCCAGGAAAATGGTTAATTCGCTGAAATGTCTTCAGCTGAGAAAGCTTTTCTGGAGATAAAGCAGAGTCTTGCCAATAAACATCTGCTTCAGAATCTTCTGGGTCAAAACTTATTTTTCAGCCTAGAATGTTAGCGACTTCTTGGACTACTTCGTATTGAGTATTGGCGACATTGAGAACGATTTCGTTCCCTCTCACTTCTTCTTCATCTGAGCTTGAAGATGAATCCATTACTGTGATATTTTAAGTTTATTTTGTCGTTGAAATATGAACTGATAGGATTATATAAGGAAGTATCGGATATGGCCTAGGGATGCTTTTAGCGTCCCTTATGCATGCTCTTCTCCAGCAACTTTGAGGTTTAACTCGTCACCTTCAAGTGGTGAGTCAAATCCAGAGAAAAGGATCCGGTTCTGTTAACTTTTAACTAGTAGCAAGCAAATCTCCCAAGTTGCTGACTACCCCCCCCTCGAAGTTCGACCAAGATATAGGGAAAATTCCTATTTTTTTGGAAAATTAACCCCCCTCAAATTTCGACCAAGACCTATATAAATTTACTAGGAAAATAAGCAATTTTTCAAAAATTTTAAACTATGTGGGGGTGAGCTTGCGATTTTTGTATTCAAGTTCTAAAAAAGCGTTACAAAACCATCTTGCATATTTTTTCTAACCCTTACACCCTCTCGACCATACAGAAGAATATGATAATTTTTTTTTTTTAACTACTAAATTATATATAAAACAAATTCTATATAATTTTTTTTAAAAAAAAATTTTTCTTAACCCCCCTCGAACTTCGACCAAAAAAATCTTGGTCGAACTTCGAGGGGGGAGTGAGGAAGCACAAGCATAAGGGTACGCTAAAAGCGCGCCCACACTATATTACTTTTAATTACTCCTATAATAATTAGAGTGCTTGAATAGCATGCTCAGATTATTGCAAGCTTAGATCAAGTCACTCGTATTGCTATGGAATTTTTTAAAAAATAAAAAATTATAGATTGAATAATTTTATGATTCAGTTATTCTATGATTTATTATTATTTTTTGTCTCAAATTTTATTTTATTAAATTATAAAGTTGTAACATATTTTATTCAAGCAAGATATGGAATCAAAATTTACTTCAAGCTTTGAGCATTTTCATTCGCCACAATCAACAAAATCAATTGCAGAAGGAAAGACACCGCTTGAAATAAAAAATAAGCTCAGGCGTTTATATTTACTCTCCATTTTAAAAATGGAACAAAAAATCTTATTCCAATTTAAAGGTGCATTAGTTTTGTTTTAAAAAAATTTCAATTTATAAAATTTTAAAAATTATATATATATAAAATTGAACGTAATATCTTAAAATTTTTATAGAAATAAATAAAAAAAACTTAAATAATATTCTAAACATTAAATTAGGACAAAAATTGTTATATAAAAAATAGTATTTTGAACGACAAATTTTAACATTTAATTTTTTATTCAATTTTAAGGTGGTTATAGTAACCAAAAAATGGAAATTTTTCCTGATATTTTGTTCCAATTTAAAGGGATGAGTTACATTACTCATGCTTAGGGTCCAGAAACAACACAAATTTATTAACGCTTCCTAAACTTTCAAAATTTTTACGAGATATACAGATCCTTCCAAATTTATTAAGCAGAGAAGAATGCGATATAATTATTAGTTCAGAAGCAAAGCGTGATAAATGCATATAGCCCGAGCACCTTTATGGCTTAGGGCTTCATAATCTTTCCCGATGGGAGAGAGGGAGTTGGTTTCACCAACTAATGTTTGTTTGACGAACATTCCAAATGGTAGAAACCCTGTAGCAAGTGATTTTTTTCTCTTGCAGAGTTGTTAAGATCAACATTGTTTGGTGAAACCAATTCACCTCTTTTTCATATGGAAAAAAATGGAAAGCCCCAGCCATAAAGGTGCCCGGGCTATATCGTTTGATAATTTTTGCGAAATTATGGTTAAGATATCTGCATCACTTATGGAAAAAGGCAATCACTCATACCAAGGCTTAGTATCTATGATAGACGCACATATTTTTCCTTTGTATGATGCTTTAAAAGAGCAAGGACAAGTCGATACATTCAATCAGTCTGATTTTGACTTTGATACTGACTCAGCAAGAGTTTTGCAAGACTCAATATTTGTTTTACAAGAAATATATAAAGCATATTTCCCCTGGGAAGATGTTGCACCAGAAGATAAAAGCATACTAACTCCCCCCCCCCCCCCTCCGTGAGCGAACAAAACCATTAGAAAAATCGCCATTTTTTGACCAAAAAACCCACCCTCCGTGAGTGAACAAAAATTTTTTTAATAGAAAAAATTTTTAATGGAAAAAAATTTTGATATATAAGTGATAATTAGTATAATGAAATCTAGAGCTAATTCTGTTTAATTTTAAAACAAATTGCGTTTTAAAACATAAATTTTGCAAATTAAATTAATATTTGCTTCCCAATTTTTGCAAATTAGGATTTTTTTTTAAATTTCGAAAAAAAAAAATTTTTTATAAAATTTTATATATAAATTTTTTTTAAAAAAAAAAATTAACCCCCCTCCGTGAGCGAACAAAATTTTTTTGTTCGCTCACGGAGGGGGGGGGGGGAGTAAGTAAAAAGTCATGAGCATCACTATTTACCCTAGTAACGGAGTTTATGATTACTCCATATATTTTACCAAGGGCACTTTTATTGAAAATATGGCAAGATTTAGTAGAGTCAAATGAAGACATTCCTGAGCTCAAATATTTTAATATCAACGATAAAGGGAGAGCTTTTACTTTAAAAAAATTTCTATTGTTTCTGCTAAGAACAGCCATTTATGGCAAATTTCACCAAGAGTTTTCTACAGTCAGAGAAAGAACAGAATTCATTCTTTCAAGAATGGAAAGATCGAATGGGTTTTCTAACTGGCACTCTAAAATAAGCAAGCCCTATTCAAACAAGCTTTCTTTATCATCCACTCAGAAATTTTCATTAGCTTCTACATCTGTTTCCAGAGATCTGATAAAGTCTGAACGATTTGTTTTAGATAGAAGAGGAAAGTTTAGTGGACTTTTGGAATCGAAATGGAGTGAAATCGAAGACGTTTTTCGAGATTATTGCTCATATGGAACAATTTCTAGTCAAAAATTGCTGTCGCCATTTCAGTATGTCAAGGTTTTTGAAGATGCTGGACTATTGCATAGTGAATCAGAATATTGCTTGAAAAGGCAAGAGCTTGAAATTATTTATTTTTCTTTGGTGCAGAGGCCACATTTCATTGATGATGGAGTGCTTTCTCCAAAGTTTGTTTTTCAAGCTGCAGGAGAGTCAGGAAAAATGACTTTTAATCAATTTATTAAATCATTGGAAATAATATCAAAGAAATTGATAAAGGATCCTAATGATGAAGATGAATTAGAAATTTTTATTCACTCATTGTTAAAAACCCCTAGGAAATCACAAAGCACTCTAAGGTCAACTTCAATAAAAGATTTAATTCATGACCTATCAACAGAAAAAACACTTGATATATGGCATAACACACTCGAGGTTTATGCTAAAGTTTATCTGAATCACCAAAATAAAATATCTTCGCAAAGCTTTATACAATTTGCCACTGATTTTTCTATATATCCAGATTTAGTGACAAAAGGAAAACTTAATCAAGTTTATTTAAATTTATATGAAAATGATTACAAAGAAGTAGCAGGACAGCAATTAAGTGAGAGAACGGAAGGGATCAGCATAAACCAAATGATTGACGGAATTGCATATTGCTGCTTGGAAAGTAAGATACCGATAGACAGTCCTAATGAAAAATTGTGTGTTGCATTAGGAAGGATGCTGCAAAGTAAAGGCCCTTCAATTGTTGCACAAAAAACTGGGCACACAAGAAGGACAGAAATGGTAAGATCAAGCAAATTGATAAAGCTGCTTGGCATGCCATTTTTGAAACCTCAACCGAAGCTTACTTTTGATCAAATTCTAGGAAATGAGCTAAGTAACAATTAATTATGCTGCGTTCTATTGAATTTGGCCTAAAAATATTTTTTTACGGTGAATCTATGATACTATATTTATGATTATCGAATATTTAAATTTTTGAGATAATTATAAGTTTTAACAGGGACTTATAAATCATATACGAATTATGAGGTATTTCGTAGAAAAAGAAGATATATTTAGATTGAAGGCAAGCTTTCTTTATTTACTTTAAATGCTTGCTTGAGTTCTGACATCAAACTGTTCATAGATACATGAGGAACTGGATCGAAATTCATATTTATTTCTTTAGGTGCTATAGCCGAGATAGTTGATTGTTTATAGATTTCTTCTTGTGATGTTGCACACGAATAAAATAGCGACTTATTTACCCGTCCTTCTCCATATGCTCAGGGTTTTTTGGGTTGAAAAGAGCTGGGATATTGAACTTGTGTCGGGGTGGGTTTTCTCTTACTGGTCGGGACACCTATAGGTTTTTTAGCCCGCAATATAGACAAGGAAGCCAGGGTCCGCAAAGAGAATTCTACACTTCTGGATGCGAAGGGTAATGGGGATCAGAAGGGGATTTGGAATATTTTTCATCTCCCATTCGCGAATAGATCATGCCGACCGCTAGGAGTAGTCCAAGGAAGTACCTGGACGAGTCTCCCCAAGAAATAGCGATTTCACCATTTTTTGGTGATGTTGACAGAAAAGGGTGTAAGTGAAAACCTTTGCCTAGGGCGAGGAGCCTGAAGTCGGCAAATGCGGAGAGGGGCTCAAATAAACCCCGAATACCAATTCCAACTTTTAATCTCGTCTAATCTAATCTTGTGATGTTGTAACTTTTCCTGTTTCTGGGTCAACAGCTTTATATAGAACAGGTCCTTTTGGCTGCTTTAACTTTGTTTTTAGTTCTTCTATTGTTTGCTCACCAATTTTTTCAGTGATATAATCTTCAGTTTGAATCTTCTTTTTTCTTTTTTGGTCTTTTCCTCCTTCTCCTTCAATCACACACCACATATCATTATTTTCAGTCTCTTCATCTAGCTCTTTTAATTCATTATTTGAAGCTTCTTCTATTGGTTTACATTCATTTTTCTCTTCTTCATTTTCCTGCACTTTTTTTACATCCTTTGAAAAAGTAGCAATTGTTGCTAAGTGTAATTTTTGTAGGACTATAAATTGCTTATCAATCTCTTTTAGCTTTTGAGATCGAGCTTCAGGTTTTATTTCAATTAATTCCTTAATATGATGATAATAAATAATTGTTTCATTCTTATGTCTTACTCCCCCCCTCAGTGAATGAACAAAAAATTTTGTTCACTCACGAGGGGGGTTAATTTTTTTTTTTAAAAAAATGTATATATAATTTTTATAAAAAATTTTTTTTTTCGAAATTTAAAAAAATCCTAATTCGCGAAAATTGGAAAGCAGATATTAATTTAATTTATAAAATTTATGTTTTAAAAAGCAATTTGTTTAAAATTAAACAGAATTAGCACTAGATTTCATTATGCTAATTATCACTTATATATCAAAAATTTTTTCCATAAAAAAATTTTTGTTCACTCACGGAGGATGGGTTTTTGGGCAAAAAATATAGCGATTTTTCTAATGGTTTTTTTTCACTCACGGAGGGGGGGGGAGCTAGTAGCTCTTTTGTTTCATAACTAAATTCATCTAAAACTGATTCATTTTTTGTCAATGAATCTATTATAACTAAAATTCCTGCCTTTGACTCTTTGAAAAGATTAATTTTCTCCTCAAGTGCTCTATTTAACGTAGAAAGTGTACTATTAAAACTGTTTGGATCTGCGTATGACTGAAGCTTTGATTTATTTATAAAATACTGAAGCTTATTTAGCAATTGTTTATGTGAAGAATTGCTATCGAAGGTAGGGATTTTGAGTTCATCTACAAATAAGCTATGCAAAGAAGCTAAATCTTGAAAATAATCTCTTTCAACAATTTCTCCTATATCTCTCCATCATTTAATAATGAACAAAAACTATAGAATTCTTAATTTAGGTGTTTTTTATAATGCATATAAATTTATTTGATATAAGTTAAATAACACTATTTCTTCTCATCTTTTAATCTTATAAATGATAAATGTTCATACTTTTATTATTATTATTATTTCATTAAATTTTTTAATAAAAAAATATATTTTAATTTTTAAAAATATCTTTTATTTGTTTTTTCGATTTTCTTAAAAGTTTATTATTATACATAATTATTAACTGCAAGAAATGTATCATTATTAAAGTAAAGAAAATAAGAATTCTGGCTTTCGTTTTTTAAGGTTTTCTAATTGAAAACTAAGCTTTAACAACTCAGCATAAATACAAGATAAAATACTAAAATGTTTTTCAAGAGTTTCGACAGCCTTAGTTATTCTTTTCATCCTATAAAGGTCCAATAACCCTGGCGGCTCTTATGAATTATAAGAGATACCGTATATATTGAATATGAGGAATCATCATGTAATTAAATTGAGTACTCTGACATCTCTTAGAAATAAAAAATTATTATGTCCTAATGAAAAGCATTTTAAAGAGCAAAAAAAAACCGTTAAATTAAACGGTAAAAAATTTGGTTCAGCTCATGAAAATAAATACTCTCGGGGCAAAGTAAAATTCTGTATGATCATGTCTTTAGAATTTAAAATAATGTGCAATGTAGAATGGGAACTATGCACGTACTATGAACTCAAACTAACGATCTAAATAATTTACGCAATTATTATAAATATATTAAAAAACTGACAAAAGCTTATGTCTATAAAAAACAAAATAGTCATGTCAATAAATTGAAAGTAAGGCAGCTACATAAAAAATAAAAATCATCTCTCTTTTCCCCAAGACCTCTGCTTTTATTAGGTACAACAAAACTCCCTCTTAAAAGTCCTTTCTATTAGCGCAAAAATGTATATTGTTTCTGAGCCTATATGCATTACGAAGCGCATCAAAACGGTGTAATAATGCTTAATTTTGAGCCTTCTTTATAATTAATTTTATGTCTTATAAATAAGAAACCTTAATAACCTACGATTTCGAATATTTTATCTAATTAAAAAAAGCAGCTGTTTTGTCTATATTACTTGCACCAAATGAAGCTACTTAAAATAATAATATAATTTTTAATGCAAAATTTGGAACAAATTTGCAAATTTACTGTAGATCTCTTAATTTTAAGTAAGATTACTAATATTTATTATTTCTAATGAGGATAAAAACTCTAGAACACCTAGTTGAATGAGCCAATAGTCATTAAAATGTTCAATGCAGTCTTCAAAAATCATCACATTTGTAACTTTAAAACCTTTTCAATCTAGACTATCTGTCGCATTAAATTGATACTAATAGTCTTGCACTTCTAAAGAAAGCTATAGTAGTCTCTTCTGTTGCACAGATTTATATAATTAAGCCGATTGCAGATACCTATACACTAAATCATTAAATAAACATATATAATAAATTATTTTTAAAAATAGATAAAATATAATTGCTTATTTTTTAAAAAAAAAATATTTTAATTTTATATTGTATGGCACATTATAATATTTGACGCAAAAATTTTTGTGCATAAATAGGAATAACGAAGTGCAGAAAAAGCATTTATATAGCATAATAACTGTTTAGGAGCATATTTCTTCTTTTTTTTAATCTTAAAACCAGCATTTTTTATTTTATCTATTATTTCAACAAAATAAATTGATGTTAAAAGCATGTGGCTACTATATTTAAGTTTTATAAATAAGATTATTCTCGTAAAGCTTGTTCGAATTTGCATTAGCAAATCTGTGATTTAATAAATCAGCTTTATAAAGTCTTAAACTATTTGATCTACAGTAAATTTGCAAATTTGTTCCAAATTTTTGCATTAAAAATTATATTATTATTTTAAGTAGCTTCATTTGGTGCAAGTAATATAGACAAAACAGCTGCTTTTTTTAATTAGATAAAATATTCGAAATCGTAGGTTATTAAGGTTTCTTATTTATAAGACATAAAATTAATTATAAAGAAGGCTCAAAATTAAGCATTATTACACCGTTTTGATGCGCTTCGTAATGCATATAGGCTCAGAAACAATATACATTTTTGCGCTAATAGAAAGGACTTTTAAGAGGGAGTTTTGTTGTACCTAATAAAAGCAGAGGTCTTGGGGAAAAGAGATGATTTTTATTTTTTATGTAGCTGCCTTACTTTCAATTTATTGACATGACTATTTTGTTTTTTATAGACATAAGCTTTTGTCAGTTTTTTAATATATTTATAATAATTGCGTAAAATTATTTAGATCGTTAGTTTGAGTTCATAGTACGTGCATAGTTCCCATTCTACATTGCACATTATTTTAAATTCTAAAGACATGATCATACAGAATTTTACTTTGCCCCGAGAGTATTTATTTTCATGAGCTGAACCAAATTTTTTACCGTTTAATTTAACGGTTTTTTTGCTCTTTAAAATGCTTTTCATTAGGACATAATAATTTTTTATTTCTAAGAGATGTCAGAGTACTCAATTTAATTACATGATGATTCCTCATATTCAATATATACGGTATCTCTTATAATTCATAGGAGCCAACCTGGCTAAAATTATTCTTACAATTGGGGCACAAATTGCAAATAAAAATAGCAGAATTGAAGGCAATCAAGAGATGATTACACATGCAAGAAGTATTAATCCTGAGTATCAATAAAGATCTGAAGCTCTTTTAGGTCTTTTTTGTTCAATTTTCTCATCAAAAATGCCATCAGTTTCTTCGCCAACATCTGTATATTATTTGCCTTTGAGATGCTCGACAAACCCTGAGCTGGAAAATTTTATTACTTCATTTATCATTATTTATTATTCTTAGGCACCCTTTTGAAAAGTGGCTTGTCTAACTCTTCAGCATCTTTAATACTCCACAGCACAAGCCCAACTTTATGCTGGCTTCGATCTACATCATAAAGTGTTGAAAGTTCTTTATAAATTTCTTCAAGCAAAGGTTTGACACCCAAATCTTGCCTCATTCCCATGTCTTTTAGTTTCCCTACTAAAATCTTGTACAGGCTAATTGCAGCTAAATAAGAATCCAAATAGTCAAGCAAAGGTCTAAGTGCAAGAGTTTCTTTGATGATTTCGATGTATTTTTCATAGCCAACTGCAAAACCTTTTGTTAAATCTTTAGTTAGATAATCAATCAGCATTCCCTTTGCCCGATCATGTGGGTATATAATGATTGTGTTTTTTAATATGTTGATGTAATGATGCCTCTGGAATTTTTCTAAAAACTGTTCGAAAAGCTTTAAAATGTCATTTCTAAGTTTGGCTTCGAACATTCCTCCAGCTACATCTAAGAATGCAACACATATGTCTTCTGAGGACACTTTTTTAGGAACCAAAAGTGTGGGAGATGCTACGTTTCCAAACTTTTCGTTGAAATGGTATAAGCAATGACTTGTAACATTTAAAAATGTATTTGGCAAGCTTTTAGCACTTGCTGAAACTATTGGCAAAAATATTTGAAGTCTTCTTAAAGGAGATAATATCAAAGGAAATTTCATTGCTCGCTTGCAAGATACCTCTTCTGTTAATACAGAAAGTCCATCAGAAAAGTTTTGAGTGACAGTTTCTTTATTAATTCAATTATTGATTATCATCATATAGCTTCCACAAATTTCTTCAATTAAATCTATCACTATTTCTTTGTTTTCTTGTGAAATCCCAGCTTTCTCATAAAATGCTGCAAATGTTAGTAATAAATTTAAGCTTTGATTGTAAGCTTCCTTTTTCAAATCAATTTTTCTAGCTTTTATAACATTCAAAAATTGTAGCATCGATTCTGAGCTGAGAAAGTTATTATAAATGTTGATATCTTTATCGAAAAAATTTCACAAATATTTGAATTCTTCTAACTCCCCCCCCCCCCTCCGTGAGCGAACAAAAAAATTTTGTTCGCTCACGGAGGGGGGTTAATTTTTTTTTTTTTTAAAAAAATTTATATATATAAATTTTATAAAAAATATTTTTTTTTCGAAATTTAAAAAAATCCTAATTTGCAAAAATTGGGAAGCAAATATTAATTTAATTTGCAAAATTTATGTTTTAAAACGCAATTTGTTTAAAATTAAACAGAATTAGCTCTAGATTTCATTATACTAATTATCACTTATATATCAAAATTTTTTTCCATTAAAATTTTTTCTATTAAAAAAATTTTTGTTCACTCACGGAGGGTGGGTTTTTGGTCAAAAAATGGCGATTTTTCTAATGGTTTTGTTCGCTCACGGAGGGGGGGGGGGGAGTAAGCTTCTTGATAAATCTTTATTAGAAAGGTTCTGCAAGATGTATGGCACATAAAATAGAATGACTGTTTTAAATGTGTTAAGCACATCTTCGCGCTCATTTTGTAGGCTCGCACTAAACTGCTCTAAAGGATGTTCCTCAGAGTTTGATCTAAGATATGAAGCAATAGCATTAAGTTGGATTTGCAATTCTTTTGGCCTTGATTTTATTCCTATTAGATTAGAAATAGTTCCTAGAGGCTCAGTTTTATTATCAAATGCGATAATCTGCAAAAGAATAGTTGGCTCCAAAATATCATATCCACAAAATCCGAAAAACTGGGGAAATGCTATATCCAGATCAGCAAATTGATGCAAAGCTAAAATAAATTCTTCTGTAATATCTTCTGGCTTTTTAACAGAATAAGCAAGTGCTGTATATGAGTTAATCAAGTTTTCCTTTGCAGTGTTGTCATCTTGGCTAAATTCGCTAACTCCCCCCCATCCTTGATCGAACGATTGACTGTAAAAATTCCTAAAATTTGGGGAAATTAACCCCCATCCTTGATCGAACGATTTTCATATCATGCAAATTTTTATATATATAAAAATATATTATTTATCAAAAGCTTGGGAAGATGTGCATAATGAAGTTGTTTTCAGAGACTTTGAATCGACAAAAAGCTGCGGAATCAACTATTCGAAGTGATTTAGTCATCAACCTAGGCCTAAAAACTTAATAATCTAATAAAACAGAGATTTCTTTAAAATTTATACAGTTTAAAGTAGTAACTAATAAATCAAAATATTAAAAATTGGTATTTTTATGAAATTAATTCAATTTTTTGCTGTAAAAATAATTATTAAATAGTCCTAACCCTCTTATTTAAAAGTAAATAAAAAAATATATATATATATATATATATTTATTTTTTATATATAAAAGTTTTTTCCCAAAAAAATTTTTTGTTAACCCATCCTTGATCGAACGATGGCGAGTCGTTCGATCAAGGATGGGGGGGGAGTAAGTAAGCTTCTGAAACTATTTAGAGCCTCATCCATATTAATATAAACTAATTATAAATTTCTATTTATCATGCTTTTCGTACTCTTCTTTACGTTTTTGATAGAAATCAATATTTCCATTCAAATTCTCCAGCATTTTATCTATGTGTGGATGCAGCCACAAGTTCGCACACTCCCAAAGCGGCTTAATAACAAACTTCAAAAATCCAAGCTCATTGCTATAATAAACTTCAGGCTTATGCAAATCTTTCATAATTTCAGTGGGCGGAAGTCCAATTCGTACCTCTTCCTCATACTGTCTGGTAAACTCCTCACATACTTTTTGTGACCACATTTGATAAACGTCTGTCCTCTTGCAAGGATGTGCCAAATCAGCACAATGCAATAGAAACGCTGCAACGTCATCAATATCTGAGTCTCTGGTGCCTAGAGGATTTTCATGCATATCTTTGAATCTAGCATTCATATTAGAAATCATTGGGAAGTGTTTTACCATGTCTGTGCCTAAAATGCTGACTATTACGAGTTTTCTAAACGTTTTTCTAAAATCTGGTGTAAGAGATTGTATTATGTTGTTTCGATCAGACTGCAACAGTTTGAAGGTCATCGCTGCATGATGGTTCTCTAGGACTGATTTATCATTGTAAATTATAGCCAAGTGGCTTTCTCTGTTCATTTCAAAAGCATTGGTTTTTCCTGTATGTTCAACATCATGGCATAAAGCTGCAATGAAAAATGAAAATATTTCAAGTGGACCAAAGAATGAGGCTCCTGCTGTAGAAGCAAGTAAAAGATATGATGCATGCATTACATTCATCCCATGGTTAAAGTTGTGGAACGGGTTCATATAGATTTCATAATGCTCTTTAACATCTCCTACAAAATTTTCAAGTTTATCTTGAGGGATGTTAAATTGGTTGATAAGGTCAAAATCTTCAAGCATAGAAAAGACGTATTGGAAATGGTTTTCGACTTCGAACATGTTTATGTCAATATCTCGCAATTCTTCGATATTCACAGTCAAAAAGTCTGATTTAGCTCTTTGGGAGCGGGAAGTTGGGGTTGGCAGTCGTGGAGTCTCTGTAACTTCTTCTAACCCTGCATAAGCTTTTAGACCTTGCTTAATTTCTGCGCTTACTCCCCGCCCCCATCCTTGATCAAACGATTGACTGTAAAAATTCCTAAAAATTGGGGAAATTAACCCCATCCTTGATCGAACGATTTTCATATCATGCAAATATATATAAAAATATATTATTTATCAAAAGCTTGGGAAGATGTGCATAATGAAGTTGTTTTCAGAGGCTTTGAGACGACAGAAAGCTGCGGAATCAACCATTCGAAGTGATTTAGTCATTAACATATGCTTAAAAACTCAATAATCTAATAAAATACAGATTCTTTAAAATGTTTTTAAAACAAAATTAATTTAATAAAGGAGCAAATTAAATTTACACAGTTTAAAGGGGTAACTAATAAATCAAAATATTAAAATTGGTATTTTATGAAATAAATTAAATTTTTTGCTGTAAAAATAATGATTAAATATTCTTAACCCTCTTATTTAAAAGTAAATAAAAAAAAATATCTATATATTTTTTTATTTTATATATAAATTTTTTTTCCCGAAAAAATTTTTTTTTAACCCCCATCTTGATCGAACGATGGCGAGTCGTTCGATCAAGGATGGGGGGCGGGGAGTTAGTGTTTGTAAATCAGCAGGAAAAGTGACTTCAGCTCTGTTGAGGTTTCCTTCTTTCAAGGTTTTTACTATTTCGTATATTTGCTGCGAATTATCAGAATCCATGCTAGATGCAGACGCAATCAAGCCAAGCTTTTGTATGCAGCGCTGAAGTGAAGTTTCTGAGTAAACTGGGTTCTTAAGTGCTAACAATTCATTCTGCATTTTCAGGAATTTCATGTTGAGCTCTTCAATTGCAGTTGCATCTTCAAATATCAGGACAATCCCAGAAGAATCCAGGTTGAAGAAATCTTGGAGTGCTGCAATGGTGTAGTTAACGACCATATCTTTGGAATCTAGCAAGCTGAAACTTCTTAAGTTCGGCAATGTCCTGGTTCTTTTAATTGGTATTGATAGGATTTTCTGTGAGGCTCTGTGGATCCTTTTCGAAGTTTTTTGATAAATGCTTGTGATATCATACACTAGCTGTCTATTCTGTCTCAGCCAACTTGAATAGTGAGATTTTCTTGCAATTTTTTCTGGGACCCCAAAAAGGCTTTCGAATGATTTATTGCAATATTCAAGCATCCCTTCAGTATTTAACACCAAAATATAATTCCCAATACTGTTTAAAATATTCAAGAACCTTGACCTTTCTTCAATTTGATGCTGGAAAAGATTCCAGTTCTGCAAAACCGTCGAGATGATTTCGCAGAAAATTTCCAATGTTTCTTCATCACTGCTGTCAAAGTATCCTTTTCTCTTGTTGATCATTTGTAAAGCAGCAATAACATCTCCTTGAGGGTCTAAAACTGGCATGCACAGCATAGTCGAAGTTTTATAGCCAGTTGACCTATCTACTTCTGGATTAAACCTTGGATCTGCATATACATCTTTGATGTTTTCTGTCTGACCTGTTTGTGCGACATTTCCAATAATTCCTTTTCCAATTGGAATGCTAAAGCCAACTGGGATTTCTTGTTCAAGTCCTTGTGCTTTGATGACCATACACTTCCCTTCCCTGATGAACATTGTTGCTCTATCACAATCTAGCAGCCTCTGAGAAGCACTTCTTATTGTGCTTAACAAAGAATAGGTGTTTAAGTTTGAAGCATGCTGCCTTATAAGCTGTTTTAACTTATTCAGGCACTCTGTGCTGCTATCATTATGAAAGATCTGAAGCGCTTCGCTTATTGCTCCAGCAAAACTATATATGATGATTTCATCTTCTTTATTAAAATTGCAATAATAAGAAAGAGAGTCATCTCGCTTATTCCATGCTTTCAAAGCGACGACATCGCATCTTTCTTGCACATAAGGAACAATTATCATATTCTCTTTGCTGATTTGAGAGTCAATTGATAGGCTTCTGCCGACATCCAGCGCTTTCATAACCAAATGCTCTTCTTCTATTAGTGTGCTTTTATTGTATCTCCCTCTTTCTAACAGTCCTTCAACAAATTCGTTGCTTTCTTTATAGACCACGCTTGCTTCTTCAGCATTTGTGAGTGCACAAATGATTTCTAGCCCAGACTTGATTAGCACGTCAAGTTTTTCTTCTTCAAATAGTGTGTGCAAAATATCTTTGGCGATGGCCATTTTGTTCTGTGCAGAGTTTGCGACGAAAAAGACTTGTTTGCACCACTGCTGCAGCATTTTGTGCCTTCTTCCCATCCTTAAAACGCTGTGGTAGTCTTTTAATGATTCATCTTTGACCATTGCAAACTCACGGGGAATGAGTGATAAGAATTGGGCAATTGCTAAGTCGTCTTCTCCGAAACTGATTGAAGCATTAGCAAATGCAAGAATTCCTAATGGGTGGTCAAGAATGCTTTGGATGGGAATTGCCAAAAAGTTCTCGATCGGCTGATCAATTCCTAACTCCCCCCCTCCGTGAGTGAACAAAACCATTAGAAAAATCGCTATTTTTTGCCCAAAAACCCACCCACCCTCCGTGAGTGAACAAAAATTTTTTTAATACAAAAATCTTTTATGGAAAAAAATTTTGATATATAAATGATAATTAGTATAATGAAATCTAGAGCTAATTCTGTTTAATTTTAAACGAATTGCTTTTTAAAAACATAAATTTTATAAATTAAATTAATATTTGAATTCCAATTTTGTGAATTAGGATGTTTTTAAATTCCGAAAAAAAATATTTTTTATAAAATTTATATATAAATTTTTTAAAAAAAAAAAATTAACCCCCCTCCGTGAGTGAACAAAATTTTTTTTGTTCACTCACGGAGGGGGGGAGTAAGCTATCAACATGTTTATCGAAATTTGGGTTTAGGCTGGCCCCAGATCTTATTGCAATCACCTGCCTTCTTTGAAGACACTGATTTAGCAGTCCTGATGGCTTCATTAAGCTTCCTGAAATTACATCAACCAGATGCTGTTCAGTTTGGTCCATTAATAGAAGTCTTGCGTTTTGGCAAGGTATTATCTGTCTTAGCCTTCTAGCCAAAATTGTTAATGAAGCTTCAGGGTTGTGCTTGATATCGGATAGTATTTGTTTTAACTCAAATGTCCTATTTTGAGGGACCATAGACAAGCTGCATAAGTCATTCATGCTGTGAGGCATAGTCTGTATACTTGGGCTTGCTGGAGATAAAGCATGAAATTCTTGGCGTCCGTGATGCTGCTGCTGCCTTGACTTGCTATTAGCTCTGGAATTTGCTCTTCTGAAGTTTTCCTCTGGAGTCATATCAACTGACTCAGGCCACTCACAAACAACAGTTTGTGACTCTACCGAATAAAGATAGATGTTTTCAAAGTTTGAAGCTATCTTCGTGCAAAATGATTGAAGAGTCTCAATTTCATGTAGAGAAAAAGCGTTGTGTATTCTTGTAAGCAAAACAATTCCAATAACAGGATAGTCTGAAAATTCGCTAATAATAGGAGCACAGACGGCAAACTGGTCATTAAACCTTGAACTGTCAGATAGTTGAATTTCATTAGGAAACACTACTGTCTTTTGGTGATGATAAACATATCCTAACAAAGTATCTTTAGACATCAGCTGAGTAAGAGTGTCACATTCTTCGGATTGCCTGGTTCATAAGAACTCTCCTTTTTGGTCTGCAATGTATACACTCGACCATTCAGAACTCACAAGCTGTCTCAGGCTCGTCCTGATTTCTTCTAACACACTCGCGTAGTTATATAAGTCGTCTTGGTTAAAACTAAACAGACGGATTTCTCTGATTCTTGCATCAATTGCTCTTTCATGAGGCTTAGACAAATTAGGTGGCTTCTTCTCAGTAATATTAGTGATATACCGATCAGGATGCACTTTTTCAACTGCTTTAATCAGCTGCTTCACAAATTTCTCGTCAATGGATGAAAATGGTTTGTTTTTTCTAAAAAATTCAATGACTGAGATCACTTCATTATTTTCATTAAAAACCGGACAGGAAATCAATCCTCTCATCTTGATTTTCTTTTCTTTGTCCCAAAGAGGTTCTGTTGCCAGGTCATTGACATTTAAAATTTCTTTGACAACCATGCCGGTATATTCAGCAGTTTTGGTTGATGTCGTAATATCATTAAGACCCCATACAAGTGCAGGTGAGAGAGCGTTAGACTTTAGCACGTGAACAATCACTCCGTCTCCTTCCATGATTTCCCCAATCAATTTCACAATGGAATTGGTCAATGCTCCTTCCTCGTCTATGATCTGTATGCATTTTTCAAGCAATTTTCTCCTCACAAGCATATTGGAGGTGCAGTTTGTGACGTGAATTGTTTCTTCATCAAGTCTTTTCAAGTCAAAATTTTTGGTTTGGAGGTCCTTGCAGTGGTTGATGATTTCTAAGACCCCAAGCATCATTTCTCCAATGGCTTGAATGATATTCATATCATTCTCAGAAAAATAGCTCATGGACTTGTTTTCATCAAGCTTATTGAATAGTAGAAGTACTATTTTGGTATTCTCGTTCTTCACAATTGGCACACAAGCTACTGAATTGGCTTGCATCTGCTGGTTTCCAAGATTTGAGTATGGGTAAAGCTTGTGCTCGAATGATGAATAAAATGAGGAGGAGTTAGGGTTGTTTATAGCTTGTGGAGTCTTGTGGAGTGCGCAGTAACCAGGAAATGAAGTTTCGTTAATTTTCAACTCTGAGACTGGCTGAGATTTCCCACTCACTGTCAAATAATCGCATTCTCTAAATAGAACTTCAATTCAAGATGCACCAGTAAGGGACTTACAGATTTGGATTACAGTGGTTTTCAGCATATCAATAGACAGATTCTCGATGCTCAAAAGTTCGGAAAAACTTTTAGACATTGATAAGAGAATTTCTCCGACCCCTTGAGGTACCAGCATTTTTGAGCTTTGGTGCCTTAGGCTGCTTGGGGCTGGATCATCACTAATAATAGCTGATTTACGCAGTTGCATAAAATATTATATAATAAGCAAGCACCATTTTAAAAGAGAAATTGCCTCATAAATATATATTGCAACCGTTTTGCGGTTTAAAAATTCCCTACATTTTGCGCTTAAGTAAGCTAAGTGCTATAAAGCCATAAGCGGATAGACCTCTAGCCTACCTATCTGGCATAGACCCATCTAGCCTAAGGATTAGCTCTCTCTAGGCGAGAGCTAACCTCTTGCGGGTACCACGTTAGTTCTGATAGGCAAAGACTAAGTGGAGGCGAAACCTGTCTAGCCATCTGGCAGGAACAGGAAAACCTTCAGAAACAAAACTTCCCTCTTCCGCAACCGAATTCCTATTTCAAAAGTAACAGAGGCACTATTTTCAGCTTCATCGGGACGGGTCCTACCTGCTCCATAAGGAGTGTGCCTCGAATTCTATCTTCCGTCAGCGTCACCATTCTATTTCTTTGCCCTTAAGTTAAAGTAAAAAGTAGTTAAAAGTTTTATAAGGCCATAGGCGGTCCCACTAGCCGGACTGCTTTGACTCCAAGAAAGATGGCTTACGTTGGGTAGATATGCATCTGAGTGCAAATGGTGTAAGGCCTAGCCAAATTCCACACACTTGAATTTTCTGGCGAAACTTATCTAGCCTAAGAATCAGCTCCCTAAGCTAGAGCCATCCTCTGCCAGATGCCCTTATATTCCAAACTGAGATGCAATTGCGCTTAATGCTTCTTTATTTTAATATGGGTTGCTGTGGATCCAACAGTGCCTCCTTATCCACCGATATTAATGAAAGAGAAATAGAAGAAGTAGTAAAAACCCTTGGGCTTTACAAAATCGCTTCCTCAAACTTGATTGATAAGCTCACAACCATTCAAAAAGATGCCAAAAATCTCCAGCCCTTATTATCAGAAGTTCTTGATCATTTTAAGCTGCCAAATAAGCTCTCTTACACCAATTCTTCTGAGACTGTCTTTTATAAGAGTCTTTTATCGAGTTTTCCAAAATTAAAAATTGCATTTGCTTTGCTCGGAAAGGATCCTACAAAAAATGACAAGGCAAAGCTTATCTTTGGCATCCTCAAAAATTCTTCAGGCACTTTAACACGAGAAGAGCTTGTTTTTCTCTACAAAAGTGTCGGTGAAATAGCAGCTGAAGAAATGATTTTGGCTAAATTTGGAAAAGAGGATGCGAAAAGCGTCAAAATTGCAGCCATGAAACTTTCATATGCAGCAGAAGCACTTTCTGAAATCAATGCAGACGGAATTCTTGGCACCGCTACAAGCATAGACAGCAAATCATTTATTGAAGAAGTTTCAAAAAGACACACAGAATTGGTGAGTACATCTGATATGAGGAAAAAATTAATTCCGGCTAGTAAGGAAATAGGACTGCCAGAAAATAAAAAAGAAAGCACAATAGGTACTCAAATTCAAATTGGAAACCTAAGCACTGCAGATAATTCGAAAATTGATCAAATAAATAAAGCAAATCAAGAATCGATAAATAGCGGAAAGCTAGGTCCTAAAGAAGAGAAGCCAATTATCAATTTAGTGAGCAATAGCCAGCAAGCTAAACAGACCCAAATAAGCAAAGAAGTCTCAACGAACTCGGTTGCTGAAATATCTAATAATCCAAATGAAGCAAACCCACTTCCTACAAATACTCATATTCAAAGCCAAAAACCTCAAGAAGAATCTAAAAATGCAACCGAGTTGGCCACTGAAGTTTCCCAAGCAACGGAAGCAGAATATAAATGCTCTTTAGGCCACATTTTAAAACCAGAAAAATCTGAATCGCCTCATCTCTGCGAAGTGTGTAGCTACGAATTTAGTCTACCACACTATAGATGTGATGTCTGCAATACCTTTATTTGCCAGTCTTGTGCAGACTTTTTAATTATTCCAGAAGATTCAGTTCCTTTGGCTTGCAAGGAAAGCCACGCTCTGAAAAAAGTGAATGCATATGATTTTTATAATTCTGTAAGTGCAGATGAGCCTATAAATATTCTTTGCATTGTATGTGAAGGATGGATTGATGCAGAAAACGGTGCATGCTACCATTGCAGAAGATGTGGAATGGAGGTTTGCAATAGCTGCTATAGCAATTTCGAAGACGAAAACTCTCCTTCAAAAACTTGCAATTCATGCTCGAAACGCAGAATATGGACTCCAGTTTTTCAAGGGAAAAAATTCCAATGTGACAGCTGCAATTTGAAGCGAAAATATATGGGGTATTTTTACTGTGATGGCTGCAATTCGAAAATCTGCTTGAAATCCCACTAAATAAACAATCCTATATGGTTGTTTCAAATTAATAGATTAGCTAACTAGAGTTTAATATATTTGGAAGAACACCTGCTTCTATCAATAATCCTAAACTCTCTGTTAACAGCTCAGCAGTGATCCTAGGATGTTGATAAGCAAATCCAGTTTGCGTGATTCTTGACCCATCCACACAAATGTGGCTTCCATTCAGATTTTCTTCTTCAACGAAAGGAGAAATTGGTGAATCAACGCCTGACTCAGCACAGAGTTCTGCCCAAGGAGCCATGTGGATTTGATTTGCTTCTTCGGCCACTGCATGCAGTGATGCCAAGTTTGATATCGTCCTTGAATAATAAGAGCACTTTACTTTGAATAAATCCTGCAAGATTCTATTGACATCTTCTTGAGTTGTATTGCTAGGGTCGGCTACGTTAAAAACTCCATTTAGATCCTTATTTCCTCCTTTCATAGAGCGAGCCTGATGTTTTGACTTGGAGCTTTTTAGGTTGAAATTTCGAAAACAAAATTCTTTCAATTTATGCGAATACATGCTAACTAAATTAATGAATTTGCTAGCGGTTTTATTATAAATCATATATCATAATATATTTTTATTAAATATATTTGATTGTTCTAACTCCCCCCCTCTCACGGAGGGAGGTTAATTTTTTATTTTAAGAGCATTTCTATTATAAATTTTTTATAAATTTTTTTTTCGAAATTTAAAAAAATCCCTAATTCGCAAAAATTGGAAAGCAAATATTAATTTGATTTATAAAATTTTATGCTTTAAAAAGCAATTCGTTTAAAATTAAACAGAATTAGCACTAGATTTCATTATAATAATTATCATTTATTATCAAATTTTTTTTCCATAAAAAAAATTTTTGTATTAAAAAAATTTTTGTTCACTCACGGAGAGTGGGTTTTTGGGGCAAAAATAGCGATTTTTCTAATGGTTTTGTTCACTCACGGAGGGAGGGGGGGGGAGTAAAGGGTTTTTCCCAAATTCTCCAATGGTTGGTCTCTTAAGGATATGGGAGATAGTGTGAACGATTGCATTTATCAAGTCGCTGATATAGACTGTATTAATTCTCAAATCAGATCCCCAAAGCACTTTCATCTTTTTCTTCATCCTTCTATAGACAGCTGCAAGAACCGCTCTTGGGGTAAGTGTTGTTAAATCTCCTTTACCATAAACAAGCCCAGGTCTTAAAACGACATGATTTACTCCTTCAAGTGCCCTTTCTGCATTAAGTCTCCAAGTTCCTTCAAGAGTCCAAGGTTCAGGAGAACTTTCTTCATTATTCGGTCTATTAGAGCTTCTATACACTTTAGCGCTTGAAATTTCTATCCATTTAGCTCTACCAACTCTATCCTTGCAAGCACTTATGACACCTACAGAACTCTGCCTGTGAGCACTTTCTGGCATGCCAGAGCGAGTTTCGCCTGCTAAGTTGACTATATAGTCAAATTCTCTTGTAAATGCCTTGGCAGGGTTTCGGCTTAAATCAGTTTGGACAAACTCAACTCTGGAAAAAATTTCTTCATATCTAGGATGCAAATGAGCCATGGCTGGAACGACTTTATCTGCAACTGTAATATGAGATGCGAGATTGTTCTCCAATAGATGCATTACCAAGTTACGGCCAATATATCCAACACCTCCTAGTATCAGCCATGATGGTGCTTCCATTATTTAGTTATAAAATCAGCTAATTCCATATTTCCATTTTTAAAATCTGACAAGGATGAATCTTCCTCCTCCAGTTATAAGACACATATTATTGGAAGAAAACAAAAATATTGATATAAAAGACCAAGTTTTCTTCCAAACAGGCAATGATGGTGTTCACCAATGAGAATCAGGCATAGTCCTTGCAAGATTTGTATTATGGGCTGAGAATCTGCATGGGAAAATATTAGAGCTAGGAAGTGGTTCTGGACTAGCAGGGATCACTTGTAGTAAGTATAGAAATTTTGAAGAAGTAGTTTTGACTGATTATAACGAGAGAGTCATTGCTAATATGACAGAAAACGCAGCGTTAAATCATGCAAGAGTTAGCATCAAATATATGGATTGAACAAATGCAAGCACTTATTTGGATACAAGGTTTGATTTCATAATAGGGAGCGATCTTATTTATGATGGAGCTCCAATAAGAGAGTTGATTCGAACTATTGCAGCACATTTAGCTCAAACAGGAAGTTGCTATATAATTATGCCAAATAAGCGAAAAATGACTCCTGTTTTTATAACAGAAATTGAGCAAGCTGGACTGCAAGTAGAATCATCCCCATTACTGGATGAAAGATATAGAGAAAGTCCAAGTGAGAATAAAGCGCAAGGCTATAGAGATTTTATTGAGCTGCAACTGCATACTTACATTTTGTATACAATTAAGTTTAATAATTTAGAATAAATGGAACTAACTCAGAGGCCTTTAGAATGGGAACTTGAACTGGAAAAAGAGGAAGAAGATGTCCTCAAGCTTGAAGATGATGTAATCGCTAGCTAGTTTCGTAAAAAAAGGCAGCAATTGCAGCTGAAAAAAGCTCAGCTTGAACAAAAAAAACTCAATGATTGGGAGTGGGAAGAAAGAAGGCTAAAGGAAAGACTTAAGTAACTATTAAATAGAGAAATTGAAACAGAAAAGCTAAACAATGTAGAAGCAATTGAAAATACTAAACAGCAAGTCGCAGATTTCAGACTGAGAGAAATCGAAATAAGAAAGAAACAGCTCACTCTTGAAGAAGAATTGATGAAAGCTACAAGGCTGAATCATTTAGAAGAAATCGTAAAGAAAAAAATTGAGCTTGAAAAACTTCAAGATAAGAAAAAAGATCTTGAAAACATTGCTCTAGTCCTCCCTAATTAATAAAGAGCAAATCTATAAAGTTTTACCAAAACTAATTTAAATATCGACAATAAGCCATCAAAATTATTACAAAAACATTAATTTAAATAATAGCTGGGCTACTATAAATCTCTTTAATATATTGCATTTTGCCTCCACATCTGAAGCATTTTATTTATTAATTATAATAATTTAATAAAAAATTGTCTAAGCTTAGCTCTTATTAAATAACTAATAAAAAATATTCATTACTAATTCAGGGATTAAGAGAAAACACACGCTTGGAAGCGATTAAAGAAGAACAGGAACGAAGAGATTATAAGAGTTTGAAAAATCTTGAAAGAATAATCAGCAAGGCAGAAAATATTGATCAAGCTTTGAAGAGAGGGGATTTAGATAGGCAAAACCAAGTATTGCTTGCAAGCGCACTTGAAGAAGGAGGAGACCATGCGGAAAAGCAAAGAAAAAGAATGGTTGATGAAATTATCGCAAAGAGACAAAGGGAGCAGCAGCAAAATTTACTTGATCAAGAGCAAAAAATTAAAGAATTGAATGAAGAAAGATGGAAAATCCTGAGCAAGCACGAAGATCTGCTTAAAAAAAAACAAATTCATGCCAAATTAGTTGAAAGAGGAGTTGACTTTTTAGCTGAAATTGAACTTGGCCAAGCTCCTCCAAAAGAATTAATTATGCAAAATCTAGGAAAAATTGAAATTTCAAGCGATGAGATGTATAAGCCTACACATGAAATCCTATCAGAAGTGAGTGACGAATTAAACCACTTAGATGCCAGAATTAAAGCTCTCACTTTCCCTCCCTCTGTGAGCAAGCAAAAATTTTGCTCGCTCAAGTAGAATTTTCTTTTGATTAAAAACATTGCTTTTTTATTTATCAGGAATTGATGGAAGAAAAAGGGTGTGGGACACAAAAAATCTGCCTTGAAATTCGATCAAGGATTGCGAGTTTGTGACGAAACCTTTGATGAAATCAATTCAAATTACAGTTTTATTTTTTTTGGAACTGATGAAGAGTCAATGGGAGAAATTCATGAAATTGAAGGATTTGAAATTGATGCTGAAATCTTGCAAGACTTAGGTTATGGCGAGGCTGAGGCTAGAGAAGCACTAGCTATATGTGAGGGTGATCTGGAGCATGCAGTAGCATTGCTTACGCCAGGAATCTTAACAGGAGAAGATGAATTGGGTGATGAAGAAATGCTAGGCGAAGAAATTGATGAAGGGGGAGTGAAGGAATATGAGAATTATAAAGAAGAAAGAGCATGAGAGGAGAGCATAAGGGTAATGATTGCACAGCGTAACGGAGAAGTTTTGGATCATGGAGAGTTGATGATGGCTGCAGGATTGTACAGTTTGGAGTTAAGACTAAAGAAAGAGTATGAGATTAAAAAGGAAGAAGACGAAGGGATGGAAGAAAAGACTGAAGAAGTGAAAAGTAATAAAAATGCGGCAAAATCTAAGAGGGCGCGAAATGCCAGAAAAGTGAAGAAGGGTCAGATGAGCTAGCAATGAAGAAATGGCAACCCCGGTTATAAATTGAGACTCAATTGAAGTCCTAAGTGAAAACCCAACTGAAAGTCAAACTAAAAACTTATTTGAACAAAAATCAGCAACAAGAGAAAGCAAAGATAAGAAGAAATTAAAAGGAAAGCCAAAAGAAAATCCTAAACTAGAAGAAAAAGGAAAAGATAAGGCTGACGAAGAAGCAGAAAAAGAAGCAAAAAAGAAAGAGGACGCCCGTAGCGCATGAAATGACAGATCTTGATAGACCAAACGGTGTAGAGTCTATCGTCAAGGAGGAAAACACGAAAAGTGGTCAAAAATCCTGGAAAAAAAGGGAAAAAACCCAAGCAGTTAGGTATAAATCGCTGATTATTAGTGAAAAAACCCATAAGGGTTTTCGGCAGGCTCTGCCCGCTATAATTAATGATGATGATGATGATGATTAAAAACAGTGTATAAAAATTTCTTTTTGTAAACTATCAAAATTTTGAAACTAAAATGCAATTTGTTATAAATTTTTATTTAATATTAAAATTTTTATACAGCTTTAGCCTAACCATAAGCAGCGAGAAAACTTGCTAATGAGATGAAATCGGCTTGGAGGATAACCTTTTAACTCTCCAAAATGCCACTCTTTAAGCCGATTCCTCCCATCAGCAAGTTTTTCTTGCTGCTTATGAGGATAAGGATGCATAAATTTTTAGATTTTTTAATTACAAGGAAATGGCTTATTTCTGATAAAAAAACCTTGAATTTTAACAATGGTTTTGCTCTCTTACGGAGTAGGGGAGGGTCAGGGACCAGAAAGAAGGAACTTTGAGATATATTCAATGAATAAATCGACCATATAATGGAGAAGCTGACATAAGAAGAGAAAGACCTGATTTAAGTCTGGATACTTATGTAGCCATGAAAGAGCTTGTCTATGATTTAGTTGACGAAACTTGGCAGAAAATTGCGAAATTCGAAAGTGACTTAGATATAATAAACAAAAATAGAAACTATTATGAGCACAAGTCGCAAGTTATTGAAGGAACACTTGATTATCTTGCTATCCAACAGCTCATGAGAATTGTCACACTGCAGTATGTTGAAGACGTCGTAATTGAGATGACAAATGATATAGCAGGGGATATCTTAAGTATTTGCAAATTTTCTGAAAATATTATGTTCAAATTTGTTGGAGCTGCTATAGCAAAACATAAAAACATCAAAAATGAAGAAGAAGTCCCAAATTACCTCAAAAGCTTATTGAAATTATAATAAATATATGTAAAACCTATTCTTAAAATATTATAAAAGCCATTAAGTATCCTGAAGATATATAGCACTGCTTTGAATAATATTTCCTAATGTTTGCTTTCTTTTCCTCTACTTATGAGAAAACGCTGTTTAGCCGATATATCTATGGGTTCAAAATAAAAATATAGAATTTTCCCATAGATGGCGCTGTTTGCCCTTGATTTGCCCACTGAAAAAATTTTTTGGTTTGACCAAACCATATGGTACTGGTCGAACCAAAAAATTTTCCCAGTGGGCAAATCAAGGGCAAACTGCGCCATCTATGTGAAATTTCTATATTTCTTTTAAAGCAATTAATTTCTGCATATTTTTGATGAAATTATAAGAGCTTTATAAATTCTTGCACCTGAGTATATATTGGGTTTCTTAATTGCTGACTGTGTCTAATAAAAACAAAAAAACTCTTTATAGAAAATGGTCACAGGGATTAAGGATATTACACAATTTTCGTCTAAAGAATCATCAACCGAGCCAAGACTCCAGCCAATTGATATCCCTTGCCAAGAATGCGAAGGAGAAGATGATGTAGAGACTGCATTAGCAATATCCTTGGGGATGACAGTTGAGCAATATCGCTTATCTCAACATAACGAAAGATTTATTGATAATTCAAAACAGTTTAATGAAGATCTTGAAAATGCTCTCAAAATATCAAAAGAAATAAGCACTGTACCTGAACCAAACTCTTACGAAATGAAAACATTTAGCTCAAGTTCCCAAGTTATAAGTGTAGCATTTAGAACTGACAGAATGGTTATAGAAGAAAAAATTTTGAATAGCCTGAACCAATCACAAGACAAATTGGAAATTAAAAATATTAAAGTAATCAAAAAGAATTTAGATGAGCTGCTGAGGAAAGCATTGTCAGCAGATAAAATGTTTATCTCTTAAGTTTTATTGATTGTTTGCTAAGTATAAATTAATCAAATAATGCTGAAAATTATAAGGTATTTAAGCACAAGGACAGATTGGTCTAACATTCCGCTTAATCCCCCCCTCCGTGAGCGAGCAAAACCATTAGAAAAAAAAGATATTTTTGCCCAAAAACCCACCCTCCGTGAGAGAACAAAAATTTTGATATATAAGTGATAATTAGTATAATGAAATCTCGAGCCAATTCTGCTTAATTTTAAAAACAAATTACGTTTTAAAACATAGGTTAGAATTAATGAATTAATTATTTTTATTACAATAATGGATAAATATAATATATAAAAACTTATAGCGATGAAAGGTAAATACACCATACATTTTTTTACAAATTAAATTAATATTTGCTTTCCAATTTTTGCGAATTAGGATTTTTTTAAATTCGAAAAAAATTAACCCCCCTCCAATAGCGAACAAGATTTTTTTGTTCGCTCACGGAGGGGGAGCTAGAAACTTTGCATGAAAATGTGGGATTGCTAAATATATGAATTGCTTTATTTTCTACTCCTAATATGTCGCTATTTATTTCTTTTTTGGCTTCTTTGATTAAGATTAAGATTAAGATTACGCTGGGTATTTAAGGTCCCTACTACGTCCGAGGTCGCATGCCACGGCTTCCCGAGTGGTGGCAGAGCGTTCACCAAGCCCGGGCCGAAACCCCCGGTTTTTCTCGGTAGAGGTATTGTCAAGGGCCGTCTTATACCGGCTTTGCTGACCACCTCCATTTCCAACTTGGATCGTCGCCTAAGTTTACGCCAACTCCGCTTCGTCGTCCGCCAGATCTGCCCATTGAAGGGCACCTTTTCAACTGGAGAGACCCCCGTTTTGGTGTCTAACTCGCCTCCCCTCTTTTCCGGTCATCCCGAGAAAGAACTCAACAGCTTTCGCCATTCGGGCGAGCCACTAAAGCAGCTTAGGCAGGTAAGTCGCCCTGCCTCATTTCGGGCACTCACTGGGCTGAGCGCTGCTGGCATAAAGAAGTCACGAATAACTGCCCATGGGTCTGGTCGCAAAAACAGCGGCTCTCGCGCTTAGGCCTCTCGCTTCGAGGTCCCAGACGTTGTTGGGCTAATTCCTGGCTCCAAAAACCATGCCCGGATATACATGGGTAACCACCACTGAGAGGGTGGGTCGGTCGCCATACGCCATTTTATGTATATGGCTTCTTTGATAATTATGTAATCTTTATCATTAGTTACATAGTCTAGCCAGTATTCTTGCAAGAATTTCTTAGAGTTTAATAATGCGAACTCAAGATTTTCACATCCTTTGTTTATTTTATTACAAGTTGTTTCACAACTTGAGCTTTTAGATCCAACATTGATAGAAAATCTTGTTTTGGTTCTCAAATACTGGTTAACCAATTTATCATTTTTAAAGAAATTTTCCAGTCCACGCTCACTACAAATGCATCATCCTTCATCAATGCTATGCTCTTTTCCAATTTGATTGCAATAATTATGATTAAAATTAATTCTTTCAATTTTTCTTAATTGGGCATAGTCAATAGAGCTATAAAAAGGGGTCTGAATAACTGGGTGGGTTTCATCTTCCTTTTGGAGGTCTTTTGAATTGGAAATTTGTCCATATATCTTAAATAATGCATTTTTATCTTCATTGACATGGATAATGATTTTATATCTGAGCAATTTTATAAAAGCTGTATCACTCCAATTTAAAAATTTCATTTCAATTACTTCTTTAAAACTTAAAGATTCACAATAATGGGAAGCCTTGGTTTTATTGATTTGAGCATTTATTAAATTCATTCCTAGGTCGATTAAAGTTTTGGCATGAAAATATTTCTCTTCATCATTTTTATCAATATTTTTTCAGTTTGGGCAGCTGCAATGATTTTCAGTTGTATCAAGCTCACTACAAGTTCTATTGTCAAGCGATTTTTCTACAAATACACTATGAGCATTAGAAGCTGGAATATTTTGTTTTCATTCATTATATATAAAGCTTGTATCAGTTAATCTAGTATAAGGAGTAACAGCAAGCTGCCTTAAAGTCAAAAATCAGTCAAATCTCCCTACGATCCTTTGTGTATTTTTTCTTAAAATTTCATTTGTATGAGGGCCTAATCTCGAAATAATCTTTTTATTTGCAAATAGAAACTGAAAAGGTAGATGATTTTCCATTGTACTTTCAAAGCGATCATCCCAATTGGATGAATATAATCCATGATCAGATCCAAGTAGTATCACCACATCCTCATCTGTCTTTGCGTTGAATCTTTCAAATATTGAAGAGAGGAGTCAAATTAGATCAGAATCAACTGTACGAATGACGGTTCCAGTCATTTCATGAGCTTCCGAAAGGTGTAAATAAATGAATTTATTTATTTCTGAATAGTTGTCTATAAAGTCTATTGTATATTCAAATAAATGGCGATGAAGATCTTTTGTTCCGTAGCATCGCTGCTTTTCTGTGTTATCTTTATATCGAAATAGTGGAGATCCAGCAGTAATAAAATTAAAAATCCTATGGTCAGTATAAACATATCGGCCATACATAGTTGAAGCATATTCCCATACAGTTTCATATCCCATTGCTGTCACAAAGCCATAATTCTCAAAAATCCTTCAGATTGCTTCTTTTTGAACCTCATCAAACTTTGGCTTATCATATCATCTTCTTGGATTAGCCTTATCCAATAATTTATCATGAACAGTTTTATTGTGGCCATAAATTATTGTTTCCATATTAGGAGGAGTATTCCCTCCGATTGCATTGTTTATAATAAAATCATACCCAACAAAATTATTTTTATACTTTCCATAAACAAGATCTGTGTTTAAAAAATCAATAGTTTTTGGCAAGCTTCTATAAAAATGATATCTTGATACTGAATCAATTAAGATATAGACAACAGTTAAAGGTCTTACATGCTTTAAATTCAAGCTTGACTTAATTTGGGAGGCTATATTTTTAGCTCTATCCGCAGCTGTTTCAGATCTTCTGTTTTTTAGAATAGATTGATGAATACCACCACAACGGCCATAGACATATTCAGTGTTTCCAATATCGACTGGGGACATATATGGAATCCAATTATTTCGATGGGCAATTGGCAGACCTAAAACCTCGTTTTCTGGAGGACTTCCAAGAGCATATTTGGGTTCATCAGTGCAATTCATTACGAGTGAACTATATAAAAATCACTTGTTTTCTTCTAGTCACATAAAAGGAGGATTTCCATCATTGCATTTTTTAAAAGTAATATTTGGGTTATAAAATTTTACAGAATCAGCTGAATTAATGCCAAGCGCATCCGGCACACAAGAGACATTGTTAAAACTCGAAATGTCAGGACTCATTTCAAATTTTCCAGTATTTATGGAGTCAATTGCATCATCATTTCAAGCCATAAGACTCTTTGCTAAACTTCAATAATTTTGAGGAATATTTTCATCACCAACACTAAATTCAGCATTTTCTTTATCATTTTCCTTATTGCTTTGTTCAATCCTATCTTCTGTATGATTTTCCTCATCTTTTTTGAAAATCTCAAAAGTATCAGAACTTTTTATTTTTTCATCAATTTTATTTGGAATCTGTGTATCGTTTAATTTATTACGATGATCAATTGGGTTTGTTTGGGTATTCAAAGAATCAGAAATATTTATAGGTTTATTCTCTATGTCAGATTTTTCAGAAGTATTTAGCCAATAGCTTTCTTTAATATAAGGATCATCAATATCAAAAGCATTCTTAAAGTGGGAGATTTTTATGTAATTTTGATTCTGGTAAGAGGAGAATACAAGAAATATGATGCAAGTCATTGAAAGAATAAATAAAGAAGCTAATAGGATTTTTGATGCTAGAAAATTCATCTATTATGAATTATTTACTAATTAGATTAAAAATTGTTTATTCATGGATATCAATCCAATGGATTATTTTAAAAACAGATCAGTCTAACACTTTATAGAATCATAATGCGAGACACTCATTTGCTAGGAGACAAGTAGATTTGGACCATTGTACTACATCAGGCATATTTGAGCTGCGCTTAAATCTCAATAGTTTTATATTCTGTAAGATCTAAAAATTCAAAAGTTCTAAACCCTCTCAAGTATTTTTATTAATTTAGCGAGCTCATAGCAACAGTGCTAGAACTTTCTCAAAGCTATCTGAAATACTTTCTTTACTTTTAAATAGACAAATTCTTACTCCCCCCTCCGTGAGTGAACAAAAAAATTTTGTTCACTCACGGAGGGGGTTAATTTTTTTTTTTTTAAAAAAAAATTTAAATATAAATTTAATAGAAAATATTTTTTTTTCGAAATTTAAAAAAAAAAATCCTAATTCGCAAAAATTGGAAAGCAAATATTAATTTAATTTATAAAATCTATGTTTTAAAAAGCAATTCGTTTTAAAATTAAATAGAATTAGCTCTAGATTTATTATACTAATTCTCGTTTATATATCAAATTTTTTTTCCGTAAAAAATTTTTTGTTCACTGACGGAGGTGGGTTTTCTGGGCAAAAAATAGGGATTTTTCTAATGGTTTTGTTCACTCACGGAGGTGGGGGAGTTAGCTATTTTTTCTCTTTTTGATGGAATTTTTGTACGACACGTATCATAAATTAAAATGGTATGGCCAATCAGCCCACCCTCTTGAGTCCTGCAGCTGTATCGTACAGGGCGCGCAGGGAGCTTGATTATACTCTGGAATCTGTATCAGCCGTGCTTTTCTTGGTTTGTGCAGCGCAATATCGAACTGGATGACTACATCTTTAATCCAATTCCAATTTTATACCTCATTATGATATTGGGTTGGAAGTTGCAAACAGATTTCCTAGCAGAGTCAGTGGCGTTCGTCCTGACCAATGGGAACTTTTCTCCAGTGAGAACCAGGAGTCACTCCCCCCCGGGCTACAGATTTCTGTTTTGCGGGAAGTTAACTAGAAAATTCAACTTTTGAATTTTTTTATTGTGGAAGCCTATTGATGTACATCAAGGTAACGCGAACCACCTAACTATCTATAGCAAGTGCTGATCATTGTCTGGCAGAAGCAATCAGCGATGCTATGAGATACGAACTGGCGAGCAAGTGGGAAGCCTTATGGGTCGAGATAGTCTTTATAGAATTAATAGCAGGCTTTTCAATAAGTTTAATTAATATTAATGTACAACAGTATCACCATTGTTTTCAGATATCCATTTATAGTGAATAATTTTTTGTATCGAGCTTTTTTTCATTAACTTTATAGTGAATAGAATAAAAGCTATAAAAGCAGAGAATCTTCATCCGCAATGAATTGGTATAAATATTTCATTTTTCTGATATAGAATATAGATATTTCTGATGGATAGATCTATCAATTGGTGAATTGCCTGCTGAGCACATATATTGATCAGGCCAAAACGAATTTATCCAATTATGCTAGTCAGACTAAGCACTGGCAGCAAGACAAGCTTATGGATGCATGGGGAGAACCACCCACTGATGGAGCCATTTGAAAGATCATAACTATTTCCTATCGGTAACAATTTTAGACTTGTAATTTCATTTTGACACTGATTCATCTATTCTTCTTGGCCATATAAAGCTTTATTTGATATTTTACCTTCTTTGAACGTTATTTCTTTATTCTAGAAACGATTTTACTGAAAAAGGTTTTTTAAACTTAAGGATATTAACTTCAAGGTTATAACGCTTTATTGTTAAAACATTTAAAATTACTTTATTAAACATTATCAGCATCTTTGCTAACAGAAAAGCTTAAATTTTGTCTGTGCTTTGATTTATTCCCTTTTTTAAAATGCTTTTTGGCAATCATTTCTGGTATCTGTGAGAAAATTGAGAATCATATAGGCCTAATCAAATTTTCCATTTTATCTATAAGTGATTTTCGAGAATAAATTGTATTCTCAAATTTGCATTGGGCTGAGCTAAAATAGCCTGCTATTAATTTTGTTATATCTAGCTTCGGCAGTTGAGAGCTAGGTTTTAAGCCCTCTACCTCTAGGTATGAGGATCTTTTTGAGCTAATTGATGGTAAATTTATTGTGCTCTCTCTAGTTTCTTTATTTTTTGGAGAGATTTCTTTGCTGTTTATTCCTTCATCTTCATTGCTATACAAAAGCGCAGAGCAGGCCATCAAGTCGAATTCTACTAAATTAGGGATTATTTTTCCGAGCTCTTTTAACTGCTCATTAACAGAATTCACTTTATTTCGAAGCTCTGCATTGCCTTTCTCCACAATAAGATCAGCTGATTTAATTCTTTTATCTAGATCAACGTACTCATTTTGCATTACTTCAATATCAATTTTCATTTCATCGAACTTCGCTTTCATCTCAATTTTGATATTCACAATTTCTTTGCTTGAAGTTTCGATTTTAAGCTGCTCATGTGAAATCAGTTCTCTCATTAGTTTTATCTCATCTGAAATTGCTTTTCTTCATGTGTCATCATCAAGGAAAAATTTTTTGACTGTTTTCATATCTTCTTTAGAAGGTTCTTCATTTTTTGGCTGTGATCTTTTAAAAATCTCTTTCGGCTGCTTAATTTCTTCTTCTTTTGGCTTTTGTTCTTCTATTGTCTGATGTCTTAGTTTTAGCAGCCCATATCGAATTTCCTCAGTTCTGGTGTCCGATCTTTTGGCATTTTCAACAGCTTTTCTCATTATTCCTCTCAAATTGCTATGATTGTCAAAATCTGTGGCTTTTTTCCTTACTCTATCCTCTCTCTTTGAGCGAACAAACAATTGGAAGACCCTTATTTTTTTCCCTCTTGTGCAATAAAATTTTTTATGATGAAATAATATTTGGATATAGAAATGATAATTAATATAATGAAATCACTAGCTAATTGTTGGATTTTAAACACCTTGCATTTGAAACATAAATTTTGCAAATTAAATTAATTTTCGCTTTTCAATTTTCGCGAATTGGGATTTATTAAATTTCGGGAAAAAATTTTTTTGTTTGCTCATGGAGAAGGAGTTATATCCTTCCTACGCTCTTCCTCAAACTGGATTCATTTAATCATTTGAACGTCGTCTAAGAAGGTATAAAGATTATCTGAAACTGAAATCTGAACTTCGTCTGGCAAATAAATATCAATATAGCGAATAAGCTCAATAAATTGATCTTCCAAGCGTCTATTCACTGTATAAGCTTCTTCGATTCTTGACGAATGCTTATGCGTTTCCGTTAATAGTTGCTCGACGGAGCATTTTTCTTGCTGGATTTTTTGAATCTGGATAGCAAACTCTCTTTGTGCAGAAGAAAGCTTTTCTTGATAAGTTGACAAATCATTTATACGAGAATGAATATCGCTGACTCTTGTGCTTGCACTTTCTGCAGTTTTTTGAGACCTCATAGTTGCAGCCATCATATTATCGTATGTTTCTTTCAGATCTTGCTTACTAGCATCTAAATATTCAGTAAGAGTTTTATAATTCGAGTCTAATTTGCTGTCCAATGCTGAAATTGTTTCGTTATTTTCCTTAACTTTGACATCTAATTCAGCAAAGCTGTTTTTGACAGTTTTAAATTGAATAATCAAATCATCAAATTGCCTTTTTGAGAGACTTAAAGCGTTTTTGATTTCTTCTTTATGGTCTGCGAAATTCTCTACTAAATAGCGAATTTGAGTTTCAATAGTCATCATCCACCCACTCTTGTGCTCTCCAGAACCAAATAAAGACTCTGCAGTTTTCAATCTTTTTGGGCGCACTACCAATGATAGTGCCTTTTTGATAGTGTCCATTTCACCGAAGTACTTTTGGTTGAAAATTTTTAAATTAGTGTACCCGTTTGGTCGAAATTTAACAGTTTTTTCGGTCAAATGTCTCACTATCAAAAATGATTCAAACAAATTCTACCCTATGAGATGTTGCACTATCAAATTTCCGCAGTCATTTGACATGGAGCCAATCTTTTTCTTGTATCTTTCTGTTTTGTCAATATTTTTTCGATAGTTTCTTTCTCTTTTCCTATTCGCTGAATAGAAGGCTCAATCAGCTCAGTAACCAGAGTTCTCATTCTGGTTTCAAACTCAAATCAATCTAATTCATTATTTGACATATTAAATTAGCATGGTTTTTACTAAATTTTTATGAGCTTTTTTAATATCTTTAAGCCTATCTCTCACATCTTTTTCAATATGGCTGATTTCACTCATGTATCCATGCACATCAACATCAGCAAGCAGCCCATATTGATTTGGCATTTTGTCAGGCAGTTTTGCACTAATTAAGCTCATAGCATCTCTATGGCTATTATTCACGTAGTGCTTTTCTCTTCCTGTCACCCTTTTCATGTCATATAAAACGGAGTGTTTGTCTTTAAATGTGTAGGCTTTGTCTCAATCAATGAAGTCTGTTGAACTTTTTGAGGATTTTACTGGAGGTAGTCTTGGGGAAGTGGAGATAGGAAAGCTGATATCGTGTTTATTCACTTCGGCGTTTATATTATAGATGCCGACAGGAGGAGGATAGTAAGCTCTTGGTGAAACAAGCTTGAAATGTTGCTGCTTTTCAACGACAGTTTTATAATTTATGCACTATAATAGATCTCTATAACCCAGCAGAATACCAACCCGAAAAAAATATGGTATAGGGTACCTGCCTTATACAGTCTAAGTCTGATTAGGCATCTTAAAACTATAAACGGAGATTTTTCATTTTCGCTTTTACTTTTCAAAAAAGCTAACAAGTGCAAATTAATATTGGAAATTAAATAGATGGCCAATAATGATCTAAAATATTTCAGGGGCTGTAGAAGAGTTTAACTTGGTTTTGTCTTCTAGGATGGATTGATCAGTGTTTTCAATTTTCTTCGTGTCGGAGCTTAGGTTGAGGGCTGGGAGAAATTTACCAAATGTTCCTCTTTCTGCAACAAAAGGCAGAAACCTTTTGGCATTTTGAGATGTTCTATTATTACCGCTTTTTTCTGTAATTGACTCTATTACTCGCTTCACGGGGAAGCTAACTTGTGTAGGACTATTAATAATTTGGTTGATTTTGAGAGTTGTTCTTTCGGAAAGTGTATGGGCATGTCTAGAATTTTCATTCATTTAATTATTTTAAAATATTATTTATGGTTGGTTTAAACATTGAAGCTTAATTTAAAATAAATAAGCTATAGTCTATAATCTATATAGGTTTTCTTTATTGAGCAAAATGTAATAGACAGTTGAATGGCCAAGAAAGACTCTATCAAAAAGGACGAGCTGAATCTCTATACAAGAAATAACTAAAAGTGACTTGTCAAAAAAAATGTTTGGCAGGTTTGAGCAAAATTGACAAGCAATGCGCAAATTTTAAAAATGGCTTTAAATTCAACGTATATAATCAATATAAAAAGGGTATTCTTTTTTGACAACACCGAAAATAAAATTATAATCTCTTTCTTAATATAACATATAGCCCATCTTAATATTGCTTATATGGAATTTTAAAAAATCAAACTTTTAATAGATGATTTTCAATGGTATTTGAAGCATAATTATTATTCTGATAGTACTCTCTCTTAAGCCTTAAAGAGCCACTCTTTATTTTTATTTAAAAAAATTATTCATAAAATTTATTCCCATCTTTATATAGCTTTTAAATTGAATTTCTATAAAGTAAAATTTTAAGCAGACTATTTCTGACGAGAATCGCAACTTAATATCGTTCTGCTAGCTCTCTTTGCTACTTTAAAGGATTGTAGTGACTCTTAATTTTTATTTCACATAAAATTTTCTTGTATGATGCAATGCCATCTTTTATATAGCCTCTCAGTTGGATTTCAAAGTATCAAATTTTAATAGAAATTTATCAATGCTATTTGAAGCATAAGCAGTGCTCCATTATTGTTCTTGCTGACTTTAAAGGCCGCAGCGACTCTTAATTTTCATTGAAAAAAAATTCCTTATATAATGAGCTCCATCTTTAAAATGATTTTTTATTAGATTTCAAAGAATCAAATTTTAAAAGATTTTTTTCAATCATATTGGAAGCATAAGTATCGCTCTGCTAATTCTATTTACTGCCTTAAAGGTAGTAGTACTTTTAATTTTCGTTGACATAAAATTCCTTATGATGCAATACCATCTTTATATGGCTTTTGTATTGAATTTCAAAGAATCAGATTTTTAATAGATTTTTTCAATCATAATTTAAACATAAGTATCTTTTTATCACTTATCTTTATAGCTTTAAAGGTTGTAGCGATTAGGGCATCTTAAATTAAAAATAATAAAGCCATTTTAAAAATTGGTGCGCTTGCTTGTAAACTTTATTCACACCTTCAAACTTTTTTGATATGCAACTTTTTAACCCTTCCTGATATAAAATCAAACTCATCCGTTTGATATCTGTCTTGGTCATTGAACTGTCTATTGCATTTTGCTCTTTAAAGAAATCTATATAGGGGTATGGGCTATAATATTTATTTAGTGAAACTTCAAAATCAATTATTGCACTATGATTCATAAAAAAGAATAAATTAGCAATATTAGACTTCAACTTTTACAAGCGAAACTCCTGGGCCAACAACTCTCATGACTTCAACATCTTTTGACTTCGATTCTTCCAGCTTTAGATTCACGTCTAGAAAAACACCTCCTCTTCCCTCCATTTCAACAGGATAACCTGACTTGACACTTCTTTCGTATCTCAAAATTTCCAGGGGTGCAGCTGCTTTTCCAATTTCGTTGTCTCTAAAAATTCTAAACTCAATAACTTCACTCATTAAAGTTTGCAAAAGTTTTGAGTTACTGCATTTAATATATACTAATTTATAGAAAATATAGATCAAATGGCTGGGTTATTTTTATATAAAATATTTATATTATTATGGATTGATTTTAATAATGCAGGATAAATTTCTTTCATGAATTTAAAATGAATTAGATGCTCTCTTCTAGTAATTTCTTCTTCAGCATATTTAGATCCAAAGGCTTTAAAAACAACTTTCCATTTTTTTTCTATAGGATCAATAAGTCCAGTTGCTGTGTGGACCTCAATTGTTAAGCGTCAAATTTTTTTCCTTTGTGAAGCTGATCGTGCTCTGACTGTTTTTGCTGTAATTAATTTTGAATCATTAAGATTTGTTAATTTTGAATCGTTTAGGTAGCTTTGATTCATGTTTAAGGAATCAAATTTTCGATAAGTTCTTTTGTTATGTGCAGATTGAGCTCTTGCACGCTTTGGAGGTGGCTTTGGAATTAGCGCTTTAGTGGTATTTAAAGAAGAGGTGTTGATATGTTGAGTTACAGTTGAAATCAGTGAAGGCCTATGATTTGTGAGCTCAATTGCTTCAGTTGGGTCGCTAATATCAGGCAAAATTTCAAGCCACTCGTCTGGTAAGGGCAAACATAAGATAAAATCTTCTGGAGGGACAAACAGCCCAGAAATGTGCTGCAGCTTAATGTTAGTCACATCAATAAACCCTTCCTCCTCAATTGCTAATTGACAATTCAGAAAACCCAAAATATTTGTATTTTTTGACAAAACTTTATAATATTTTTTATGTTTTACTATGGGGTTTCTAAAGTCAATCATCTCTAAGTCAACTTTTGAAATGGTTTTGTTCCCTTTACACAAATATACTGAGAGCGCATTATTCTCATTCAAATAGTGTTTTCATTCTTTTCTCGAATTTGCAAAGAACTGGAACATTCTAAACTTATTCATTTCAATTCTTCCATCTTTTCACTTTGAATCGTCTAATTGATAGACTTGCTCTATGTTAAACATGGAAAATTTAATTGAAAAGTCGTGCTTAATGCCTTGTGAGATTTCTTCGATCCCAAGCAAAATTAGAACTATTCTGAAAAGCTTCATTGGCTTGCTTTCTCGAGCTTCTTCCATGACTGTTTTTGGCTTTTCATTCGTCATGACAACTGCTGTGTCAGATTTGAATTCCCAATTTTCAGGCATTTCTCCATAGCTCACTTCAGTAGGCTTATAAGGGATGCTGAAAACTAAGGAGGTGATTCGCTGAATTTCTTTTAATTCTTCTGTAAGCTCATATAAAGTATAACAGTCTCGGCAGACGGGGTAGCTTTGGTAGACTGTTGCCATCCCAGAGTGTCGGTATTCAGCACGGTCTAGTCATTGGATCATATTTCAATCATATATTAATACGAATAAAAAATAAATATAAATATTCCTACTTGAACTATGAATATAATACAAATAATAAAACCATGATATAACTCCTCTCTCACGCAAATGCTGATCAGTTTGAGTAATCATCTTTATAGTCAGCTGGTGCAACAAAGCGCTTAGAGGATGATAGACTTGGCACAGCCTGCATCTCTTAAGTCTCTGATAGTCGTTATGCATTGAATTTCCTTCAGATTCGTCATTTTCACTATCACTGCTCCAATATGGTTTATCCACGATAAAACCGCTTAAATTGGGCTCCATTTCTCCAAGCTTAAACGCTTTACAAGTAGTGAACCATCATTTATTACTTTCGTCCTTAACAAAATCGCAAGCAAGCTCTAATACTTCAGTCCCCATATTCATTTCCAAAAACTGAGCAATTTTTTTTACCATCGGAAGAGTTTCATTCAAATATCTCCCAGTCATTGAAGTGATGATATTTGTTGAGTCTTTTTCACCTGTCGAAGTCAAGCATCTTTTCCTTGGCTCGACATTTTCATTTAAAAATCCCACTTTATTTGTAATGACATACACACAGCACCTTCCCTGCTTTCTGTAAAAAGTTCGACAGACAAATGCCACAGGTCCTTTGCTCTTGATGAACCTTTGGATCACGCATGGTTCTCCACTAGAAAACTCATTGAGTCTTGATTTTAAATCAGTGGAGTTTAGAACGTATGTGCTTAGCCCATGGTATTTTTTGAGCTCATTATTTCATTTAGGCTTTTTTACCACAGCAACAACTTCTCAAGGATGTTCAACCATGCCGAATTTATTATGGATTAAGTGATCATGGAACGTTTCAGTCCTATATACAAAACCATCTTCACCTGTATAAATTCAGACCGGCATCATACTTTCATTAAAAACTATTGTGTCAGGAATTGAAACTTCAAGTCTCGTTATATTTGTTTTATTTGAACGCTTTGCAAGAAACTTGTAAAATGCAATGCCTGGGGAGAGAACGTGGTCATATAAATAATCATCGCTTGAAAATGTAACTTTGCTTAACAAAGATTGAAAATTTCGATTTTCAAAGCTTTCTTTTTCTAGTCTTGATGGGCTTCCTAGATTTGAAGTGTCCCTCAGTTTTGAAATTAAGCTTAATTTGTTCTTTGCAGTTCGAAATAAGGGAAGTGGAGGTCTCCTAGGACTGTTTTCTTTTGAGGAGTTTTTCTTATCGCCTGAACTCATATTTAATTTAAGAATATGGCTTTGAATTATGATAAACTTTAGTTTTATCTAATAAATGCTAGAACATTAAATAGCAAAAGCAATACATTGTTGGAGAATGTAAGCAGAAACCCAGGTCCCCTTAATGGGAAGAATTTTATATAAACACCTACAACATATCCGCACCAAAACAAAATTCTTGCTAAAATAAATGTCATTGTCACTAAAACAATCCTTTCATTGGGAAGTCCATTAACTGCGGCAGCAAGCAAATTAATTATGAACAAAAATGATTGTTCAAGGGTATTTTGCAAGACATTTTTAGAAAGCTTCAAGAAATCGCTTTCTTCCCCGTAGATTGTATCTCCTGCCTTTGTGAATAGCCTTTGGGTAGCTACGGTTTGAACCTGAAGAAATATAAAAACAGTGCTCACAGCACTGCAAGTGATTGCTAGATATAATGGATCTTTATTATTCCAGATGTAATGAGGGCCTTTATATTTTAATTATATCCGCAAGGTTTTGCTAATCCTAAAAAAACAGCAATGCTAGGTAAGCAATTCTGGTTGTGTTCAGAACCTAGCCCTCAGTCCACTTTGGGGTTAGATTTTACCTCGAGGGAAGGGAAGGTTCGGAGTTGGAAAGGGCAAGCCCAGCTAAGTCTACAGGTAATACCTAGACCAATCGGGCAACTGCCTAGTGTGAAACTGGAGTTACGCCCCAGGCTACGAACTTTTCCCTTTTGCTGAAAGGACACCAGAAATTCCATTTTTTTGGATTTTTGAGTGGACAACCTCGTACTCAAACAGCAAGCCGCAGAAGTCCAAGCCCGCCCACTCAACACTTGAGCCGCAGTTCGCTGTGGGAAGGAGTAGGCGTATGCCCTGATGGCACACCTTTATGGTATGTTTTGGACTACACCGCAAAGCAGGTGAACCCTTCGGGTCCTTGATGACTGAGTTGCCAATAGGGGAGACCCAAAACTAATTTCTAATGTTAATGTTATGTAATGAGGGACTTTATTTTGCACTGTCCAAATATGGTAAAGCCAATAAGCTGTAAATGCTGTTATAAGAGGAAACCATATAACGAAAATCCAGGCTGGCGGCCCTCTTTTCTTCACCATTTAATAATTATCTGCTTTAATTATAATTTCAAAATGCAATTATTATATTAGCAACAGATCCACTTCCGAGTTTTTTCTCTATTTCCGATTCGATCACCTCCTTTTCTTTCTTTTCCTCCATTCTTAATCATTTTTGTTGCAAGTATATCAAATAATTGGTCTACCTGAAAAGGCTCCTTGGCGCTAGTTTCAATATAATCCATTTTATATTTCTCAGCTTTTCTCAGTCCTTCAGCAGTGTCTACAACTGGAGGCATATCACTTTTATTACCGACTAAGATCTTTGCAGGATTCTGTGTAGCGTATTTATCTACCTCGTTGATTCAGCCATCTACATGCTCAAATGACTCTCTATCTGTTTTATCAAAAACGACTATAACACCATCAGACCCTCGGTAATACCCGTTAATGACTGTACGAAACCTTTCTTGACCTGCTGTGTCCCACTATGTAAATTTTACAATTTGTAGCTTAACATGAGAGTCATCGATATAGACATCAGTAAGCTTAAAATCAACTCCTATTGTTGAGAGATAATTGTCCTTAAATGTTTTTTCAGAGTGTCGTAAGAGAAGGGAGGATTTTCCAACATGAGAATCGCCGATCAAAACAACTTTGAAGAGATAGTGACTGAATAGAAATTACTATTCTGATCTAGCTTCCATTTTGTAAATTAAATATAATAGTAGATATTTAAATTTTTTTTTGGATGGGATGCTTGCATAATTATCAAACTATTTTTTAATGCTTGTAATTATATATGAAAAATTATATTTTAAAGGTTATAGGGTTTTCTCTTTATATGATAATTCATTTTAATATATACTTAAAGATATAGACTAAAAGCTATAGATCAGATACAATTATCGTTTTAGTTTTATTATTTGTCTGTTTATGAATAGCAATAATTATTAGTATATATCTTGGAAGTCATATTTTTTAATTTAAACTATATTTAAAAAGAAATAAAGATATATAATAGCTACTGCCATATTTTCAAAGTCATTCTGATCTTATATTTGATTTATAATGAAATTTTAATTTTCGAAAAGTCTCAAAAAGAACAATTCAATTAATTTATAAGAGTACTACTGGTTGACACCCATACTCGTCTTTGAATTCTTTTATTAGCTCTCCCAAAGAGCTCATCTCTTCTTCAGAAACAAGGTCAAACCTAACTCCCCCCTCCGTGAGCGAGCAAAAAATTTTGTTCGCCAGCGTAGGGGGTTTGATTTATTTTAAAAAAATTTAAACAATTTCGATTTATAGAAATTGATGAGTAAAAATTAATTTAGTTTGTAAAGTTTATGTTTAAAATGTAAGCTGATTAAAATTAAATAGAATTAGCTAGAGATTTCATTGTAATAATTATTATTTATATATCAAAAATTTTTATACTAAAATATTTTTTGTTCGCTCAGAGGGTGGGATTTTGTTCAAAAAATATGGATTTTCTCAATGGTTGTTCGCTCACAGAGGTGGAGTAAGCACAAAAAAAAGAAAGTGCTTAAATGATGTATTAATGTGGCGAAGCATCTCTACTTCAATTATTTTCTGCATGTGGGTGTGATAAAGGTGGGCATAAACCCTAAATAGCCGTTTTAGCATTACTTTTACAGAAGGTATAAAATTTGAGGGAAAATCAACACCAAGCTCTGTTGGGAAAAGATTCCTATCATTGAGCTTACCTTCAATTCATTCCATAAGCTTATTAATATATTGGGGTGCTGAAAGCTGAAGGGGTATTGGGCTATTTTGGTCAGTCCACCTAAATTCATATCTTGGGCCAGCTGACATCACCCTACAAGACTGATCTGTGCAAAATTCGACCAAAGCTCCATATATGAGATTAATTTCGTATATACATAAAAAATGGTGACGACGTGCCACCCAACCTCCCAGCCCTATTTCTTCAACAGCAGCAGGCAACAGCCCAGAGTTGGGGATTTGGGGTCGAAAGGGATCGGAAATCCTTTATGTATCGGGCTGGGTTTTCTCCGGGCCTCAGGGAGCTAATCCTCGGGACTTGGGGTTTTTCCTCCAGGACAATCATTGGAAAGGGCAAGGTCGGCCAATCTTTGTGGGCAATATGACCCACAGATCAAGAAGACGGTATTTGCCTAACGAGAAACGGGAGTTTCGACCCAGATGATTGGCCTTTAGATTGCAAGAGCCATGGAAGTCAAGACTGGTGTGTGCGAAATCCCTTGTTTAAGGCAACAAGGAAGGGTTTCCTCCGAGGTCTACCATAGGCGATAAGCGTGCAGAGGTGCAAATCCCCGGCCCTGCAAGTGCGAACAGCTTAACTTAATCTTAATATATGAGATTGATTTCGTTATAAAATTCAATTATATGAACGGAAATCCATTCTAACAGCATCTCGCCCTCAGGAAGTTCAACATATTTATTAGGATCTCCAGTACCCAGAGTGTGCTTAATGAGTTGTCTCAATTTGTAGCCTTTTTCGCCTTTCTGTATTCTTCTCTTTGGACGAAAACTTCTATTTTTATCCATTATTATATTATGAAATTGGAGGGAAGCTGATTTCTTTATGCTAAAATTGCTCATTAGGATATAAATAAAATATTTACCATTAGTAAATTAAATAAACAGAGCATATGAAGCCATTTAGCTCACCATTTCTCCAATGCCGTCTTGAAGATCATAGACCCAATCTCCATGATATATTACTTTTCCTCTCATATCTTTAAGCTCACCTTTTCCGCTTCTTTTGTCTTCAAGTCATTCGCCATTATATACAGTTCCCTCATCTCTATAGATCATCATTCCATTCCCATCCTTGCATCCATTAGCCCACTCTCCTTCATATATATTTCCGTTGGCATAAGTCATTTTCCCGATTCCATTAATAACCCCATCTTCAAAATCTCCATCATAAATATCTCCGTTTTTATATCTCATTTTTCCTTTGCCGTTAGGCACAAAATTCGCTACAGCTCCTTCATAAACTTTATCGGTGAATTCAACAGTGCCAGAACTTTCTGCAATTCCAGAGTTGAAACGTGCTTTGAATACAATTCCTGATGCCAAAGTTAATTTTCCATAGCCTTGGAGTTTATCATTGACTCAGCCTCCTTCATAAATTTCGCCAGTTTCAAAAACCATTTTCCCCATAACGTGGTGTCTTCTGTCCATATTAAATTTTCCTTCATATTTAGTGCCATTTGGCCAGTTCATTATCCCTTGGCCATGCCTTGCATCATTTCTTCAATAGCCAATATATTCTCCTTCTGTTTCTGGAAATCACGAGCAGACGTGGGCAGGGTCATTATAAATCATTTTTCCTCAGCCATCTCTTTGTCCATCAATGAAGTTTCCTTCATAATAGCCGTAGATGCCATAATATGCGAGGCCAGACCTAAATTAAATTTACCCATTTAGCTTTCCAGATTTGAATGTTCCACTTGGGACATGTCTATGAATGTCGGCAGAATGTGTAATGTACACAATATCTGAATTTTTTAAATGCAGCTTCGCAAACTCAGGTAAAGTTTCGGAGTAATCTTCTTTATTAATACCAGGCTTCTTATAAGCTTCTATTGTTTTTGAATATCCTGTGCTTCTTTTTGGAGGTTTGATTATATCACTTCTTATTAAAACCCCATACCCATGTGTGGAGTCCATATGAAAATGTCCTTCAAAAAAGAAATCTTGCTTGTATCGTATATAGCCATGCTTTTCTCTCCTGTCATCGCACCATAATCCAGTATACTCTGCTCCGCATTGATATTTCATGCTTCCGCTCCCGTCTCTCGCACCTGATTTCGACTCCCCGCGATAAATATTTACTTCATCATATGTAAAAATGACATTGCTTTCTTTTAGTACATTATTTTCCCATCGGCCTTCAATTTGTCCAGTAGATGATTTGATGATTCCAATCCCATGTTTATTATCACTATATCAGGAGCCTTCATATTCAACTTGGGAGTTCGCGTACGTGTATGCTCCATGCCCTTGTTTTTTATTTTCATATCAGTCACCAATATAGATATCTCCATTCGGATATATTACTTTTCCGTGTCCTTGTCTTTTTCCATTTGAATATTCTCCTGAATATGTTTCTTCATAAACTTCAGATTTTTCTGCTATTTTTTTGATTATTGGGAACTGCTCAGGCATATGTAAGGAGGGCGAGATTATGCACGAATTTTTCTGTGAGTGCCTGCTATTTCTGTCAGTTGAACTCAAAGATCTTTGTGTTTTAGCCTGGATTGAGAAATGGTTTGTATCAGTGGCAATGGAATTGTTTCTTGAATGTTTTGGGATAATCCTAATAACCCCTGGAGCATATTTGCTTCTGTTTTTTGACACATAATGAATAGCAGATCTTGGTCTAGCAGCAACTGCATTGGGCTCAGCGCCATTCGAAACACAATATAATTTTAAAACGCTTTCAAATTGCTGCTGATCTTGAGAGAGATTTTTCGATCGAAAGGTACTATTTTTCATAGCAGATATATCCTTAGAAAGTGATTGTAAAGAGCTTAAAGGTCTTTGAAATGCTGATTTTTCTAACGTTATTGATTTTTTGTTTAATTCTTTCGAAGAGTCTGGATTATTCTCATTATTCACAATTTTTCAAATTTCTTTGACCTGTGTATATGTTTTTTGAATTTTACCTAAATTAAAAGGAATTATAGCTGAAACTTTCTCGGCTTTTTGGTTTTCGAGTAATTGTCGTAAAAATTGTTTATTGAACGATAATGGGCAGACTTCCCTTACTCCGATTCGCTTAATTTGGTCAATAAATCTGTTCGCTTTAATTTTTTTGAGTATTTCTTAACTAAATTTTAAAATTTTGATAATAAAATTCATCAATTCAAATTGCTAGCTTTATCCAAATAGTATTTTACTGATAATCCCCTTTTAAAATGGAGCAAATTTCGGTAAATTTAAATTTTTACGATGCTAAATTAGGTAATTGCATTTAAGCTGCTATTTATTTTCATTATAGAATGCCAATTTAAAGGAGCTAATATTTTTACAGTTTAAAGGGGAGTTAGTGCATCTATAAATGAAACGCCGATAGGAGACTCGCTAGAAGACATTGTTGTTTTGCATCTTGCAACTCTGTATGGGGTATGAGGCTTAGAAGAGAAAAACTGATCCATTTTTGATGTAATTAAAAGTCATTTTCAATCCAATTGAAACAAAAGTACTGAGGCATCATCCTAAACCAAAAAACCTATTTAATTTACATTTAGCAACTATGAGTCTATAAATGTCAGGCTCATCACAAGAAGATAATAAGAGTAATGCTCAGGAAAACCAAGACGAAAAAGAATCTTGCCCTGCGAAAGGAATTGTATTTTCTCTTGGAGTTGGGTTTACTTCAATAGGGATCTTTAAAAAAGTAAGCACAATTTTTGCATATGGGATGATGGGAGCATTTGCTTTTTACCAACTATTAAATCACTATGGATATGCAAGTGTTAACTGAAGTGAACTTTACCACAAAATCAAAGGAGACCTCAACTCTTCAGAGCTCGTCTCTCTCAGTGTCAAAGAGTTCCATCGAAAAAGAGAAGGACTCAAAATCACTCTAGAAAAAGTCTTTGGGTTTATCATTGGCAGCATGATAGGTTTCTTTATTTTTTAAGGTTAAATAACTGTTTACAACGCATTTTATGTAGCTTTTGGTAATTATTAGTCTTTTTTAGGGCTAATGTCTTCCTCTTTATCTTCATCTTGCACTGTTTTTTTTGTGAAGAATGTTGGTAATAAACTTAAAGCAGCCAACCCAGCTAGGGATAATATAGAGTACCTGTTTAAGCCTAAATCGCTAATAGACGTCAGCGTCGTCCCTGTATTCACAAAAATGAAAATATGAGGTAGCAATCCTAAGACAGCAGTAACGAGAAAAGTGTTAAAAGAAACGCCTATTATTGGACTTGACATAGTCATGATTCACTTTGGCACAAAAGGCATCACTCTCAAAGAAAGTATATAAAAGAACAAATTGTGCTTGTGTTTTTCTACGTTTGTGTAAGCTTTGCTGATCGGGTTAGGAAAGAGTCTTATAGCGATGCCTTTGCCAACAGTTTCTATTAATATGTAAGAAAGAGCAGAGCCAATAGCCAAAGAAATAGTCGCCATGATCATACTTGTCCAAAATCCTAGCAATGCTCCTGATAGCACGAAAAGGAGTGGAGCCCCAGGTAATAAAAAAGTTCATAATAAAATAAGCAAGTAGGATAGAATGAAAATGACGTAGACGTAGTATTTTTCTGTATATTTGGATATCACGTGACTCATTTCTCCCAGCTTTTCAGCAGTGTTTGGAAATCTGAAAATTTTTTCTTTTTCAGCATCAGTAAATGCAGGGGCAGAGTTTATGACTAGATAAAACCCAATGATCGCAAATACAAACAAGAAGAGCAAAATTAGCTTATTTCTTCCAAGGTGCTGTTGAGTTTCTGCTTTGAGCTTTTCGATATTTGCTTTTACTCTTTCTTCCATATTAATACTTAAAGAAAATGAATAAAACACTCATGTTATTTAAACTGGAGTTTTCTTTTTGAACATATAATGATTCCATTTATTTTGAATTGTCGAGAAAATTAAATTTAAAGTGTAAAATAATAAATGGAAACTTTTCCTCTATTTAGCAGCCCAACAAAGCTTATTTAAATCTTTAATATTAGAATTCTGACGTCATTCTTTAAACTCTTAAAATCATGAAATTTGTGATCGTATATATTCTCTATTTAAGTAGTTATTCCAAAGATGTAAAGTAATTTTATATTAATTTTTTATAAAATTTTCTTAATAAAAAGGAATAATAAAAATCTGATCAGATGCCTTCATCATTTACTTCAACCTGTTCCAACTCAGAAGTAGACAGTCTTAAAGATCTTCTCGAAAACGAGGAAGTCAGATATGTTCGGAAAGGATATGGTCTGATCACAGCTATCATTATGGTTGCGTTCAGTTATTTTATCCTTCCTTCCTTCATGCTCCCAATTTACAAGCTTCTCCCCTACGAAAACAAATATATGATGTATGGAGGGGGATGTGTCATTATCCATGAACTCACATATATTCTCGCTAATCTTGTGATGTACTTAATTTACCATGCTGAATTGCCATTTTTTGAGCGCTATAAAATTTCGAATGACCCATGGCCATGGAAGAAAAACCCAGAACTCTGGAAGGTGCAGCTAAAAAAGACTATTAAAAATTTGCTGTTTAATAATCTTATTGTGGTTCCTCTGGTGGCTTCTCCATCATTCTTTATTGAGCCTAGCATTGAAACATCAATTGAAGCTTTTCCTACATGAAAACAATTAATTCCTCAGACAATATTTTTTATGCTGGTAGAAGACACAACATTTTATTGGCTTCACCGTCTCCTTCACACTCCAAGATTTTATGGAGCAATACATAAAAAGCATCATGAGTATATCAATACAATTGGAATTGCTTCAGAATATGCACATCCCTTACTCCCCCTCAGTGGGTGAGCAAAACTATTAGAAAAATCGCTACTTTTTGCCCAAAAACCCACCTTCCGCGAGCGAATAAAATTTTTCTAATAGAAAAATATTTTATGGAAAAAAATTTTGATATATAAGTGATACTTAGTATAATGAAATCTCGAGCTAATTCTGTTTAATTCTAAACAAATTGCGTTTTAAAAACATTAATTTTATAATTTGCTCTCTAATTTTTGGAATAAGGATTGTTTTAAATTTCGAAAAAAAATTCTATAAAATTTGTATATAAATTTTTTTTAAAAAAAATTCACCCCTCCGTGAGCGAACAAAATTTTTTTGTTCACTCACGGAGGGAAAGGGAGTTAGAATTTGCTTTTGGAAATTTACTGCCAGCAGCTATAGGGCCTTTGCTACTTGGAAATTGTCATATATATACAATTTATATGTGGAATGTAATCAGATTGTTAGAAACAACTGATGGGCATTCAGGATATGATTTTTCATGGAGTGCTTTTAGGCTATTGCCATTTTCTGGAAGTGCCAATTATCACAATTTTCATCACTCTCACAATGTGGGGAATTATTCTTCATTTTTTACATACTGGGATACAATTTGTAAGACCAACACCCATTACTGGAGGTATCTCTCTGCAAAAGAGAAAAGTGAATAATCATAAATAATGAGGTTATCAATTAATTATAACTAAAAATAATAGATATGGAAAATGGTATTCCAGCGTATAAATCAGAATTTTTGAAAAGGATTGAGTTAAGTTTAAAAGAAAAAGAAATCGAGCATACCCGACAAGTTTCGTTTTCAAAGACTTTTAAAGATTTATTTGAAGTCCAAAGAAATTCAGGCCATGTTCTACATAATAAAGCAGAACTTCCAAGGCATATGAGTACACCTAGAAATATGACATTTAAAGAACTGCCATCAAGAATTAGGCAGAGAGATAGTCCAAGAGTTATCAAAAGCTTTGCAAAAATCTTTTCCCCGAATAAATTGGAAATAAAGACAGAGAGGTCTTTATTATTGAATTCATCATTAACGAAAGTTAGCTTCGGTAAGATGACTCCTCAATTTTCAGATGAAGGAAAAGAGCCTTCAATTCACTTATCTCCAAGGAAATTTAAAATTGTGAATTTTGATATTATTTCAGATCATACGAGTAGAAGTTCAAAGTCAATTATCAAAGAAAGGCATCAGATAAACTCTCCGAGATATCATGTTAGATTACCAAAATTGAGCGGAATCTCTCCACGATTGAGAATGAAAAACTTATAAAGTTTTACTTTATTGTTATACATTATTAATATGATAATTAATAATGAAATCTAAGAATTTTTAAGCATAAAATATATTTTTATTAGTATCTTACGTATATTTTAAAAAGAGTTATTTATAATTTAATTATAAAACAAGAAGGACATTAAATCAATTAATATAAAGGAATGTAGCGAAAATTAAGTAATCTTCACATAATACTTGAAAAATTACTCGTTGACTATTTGAGAATTTTTAAAGAAGGAATAGCCATGCTCTAATATTTTTATTCGAAATAAATACAAATAATAAGATCTAAAACCCAGATGACACTTTGGCCGAGTGGTTAAGGCGTTAGCCTGCTAAGCTAATGGGGTCTCCCCGCATGAGTTCAAATCTCATAGGTGTCGTTTTTATTTTCAGTCATTTTTTTATAATAACACCCGGCATATCTCGAATCAATAGCCTTTTCTTTCATTACTCAAAAAATTTAATTAATTCTTTTTACCTAAACTTAATAGAATCTCTTATTTTTTAGCTTTATATTGAAAAAACGCATTCCACCATGATAAAATTTAGATGTCATCCCAAGAAGTATCCGAAGAAGACCCTCTAATCAAGCCTCCTATTTCTGTTCAATTTCGAACACTCAAGTCTTTATTTTACAAGTTTTTTGAAAGTGACTCGAAAATTTATGTAGTTTTGATAAATATATTCCTTACATCTTTATCGTCATATACACTTTTTTATTCTATCAGACTATTTCTTTCAGAGGATTTGGATTATTCCGATTCAATGACAGGGACTTATTATGCAATTTTTGGCTTGTGCATAGCTTTATATTTACTTTTATTAGGAACTTATGTTGATGTGGCTGGACATGAGATTGCCTTGATGCAATCAGGCCTATTACTTATATGTGGGGCAATTTTGATTACTTTTATAGAAAATGCTGGAATTTTTATCACTACACTATATACAGCGATTTCAATTGGGATTGCATTAGGGATTGCATCGAGCAAAACTTCGATAAAAGATTATACAACAAAAGATACTGGAAATGTGGCTATTGCGTTGGCTGTTATTTTTATTATTGGCACAAGTCCTTTATCAGGTATTATTGTAAATTTTTCATCTGCACTTGCTGGGGATAATTACTGGGAATATCGAGTTGGCTTTTTGGTTGGCTCATTTTTCGCCCTTATGACCATTATTGGAGGCTTTTATTTGAATAATTACAGTGAAGTTCACAATGAAGTAGGACTTCCAGACAAAAGTTATTTACAGTCATTTAGAGAGGCAGTGAAAACCAAGAGATTTTGACGATTTTTCGTTTTATCTTTCCTCTTGACACTAGAAAAAACATCTTTTAGGCATTTGGATGCAACATTGCCTACATATATGGAAAGAGAAATAGGAGAAAATGCTAATTATGGGATAGTCTTAGCGTTCAATTTAGTAGCTGTTGTAGTTTTCACAATATGCTTTATCCCATTAAGCTATTATTATAATTCATATTCAGTTGTAACAATAGGAGCTCTCGTTTCTGGAATATCGCCCTTATTCTTTTTATTTGGCTCTACATATGTAACTTGCTCAGCTTTTGCGATTGGTGTTGCTCTAGCTGAATCACTGATTGTTCCAAGAATGATGGACTATGCCTTTCATTTCGCTCCCCATGGAGAAGTAGGTGTCTATATTGGTATTTTATCCGCAAAATATTACCTGGCTATGACTATAAGTGGACTTATGTCAGGATTTTTATTGGAAGAGTTCTGTCCAGAAGATGGAGAAAGAGACTGCCAATATATGTGACTGATAATTGCAGCAGTTGCTTTAATTGCGCCGTTAACGATGTGGATATTTAGATCATGGATCGAGCAGCCATTAAATGAACTAGACCCATACATAGTAGATGAAGAAAACGAAGTCAAGTAACTGAGATAATTAAGACTAAATCCTTATTGAATGATCTGTTAAAGTTAAACTTCTACCTCCATTTCTTGATTTAGTGACTCAAGAACTCTTTCTACTTCATTCTCGTCAATAAAAGCAAACTGCTGACCTTGTCCCACAATCGCGACACTTACACTTTTACCATTCAGCTCAACATCTCCTTGTGCAGATACCTTGACTGCTTTTATAGCATGCTTGACTAGCTCATCACGGGATGCTAAATTAAATTTACCTTCTGGAAATGTTTCGAAGTTCTTTTCCAAATATGTCTTAGCAGACTGGTTTCTAGATCCAATAGCAAAAGCATAATATTCATAAAAATTCGCATCAGGATTAGTTTCGTAGATATGAGGGCCATGCTCCTATATATTATTTACATCAAACCCAGCAATTAAGCAGCCAGCTCCATAAGGCCTCTTACTCGATCTCTGAGTCTTGATTTGAGCCTTTTCAGAGAGTCTATTGACAAGTCTTCCAGGATTGCAATTGGTTCCATAAGTATATTTGTAGTTTAATGCTTCAGTTCTTAAGAATTTGCAAATAAGTCTTCCGTCAGCAGTGAGTCCTGAAAAGCAGAGTCCAATATGATCGTCTATCATGTAAACCTTTTGCTGATATTCTGCTAGCTTTGAGGGTGCTCTATTCAAGGTTGCAAGAATTGCAAACTGGTTAGATTTTAAACCAACACAGAGGGATCCTTGCTTAATTGCTTCCATTGCATATTCTACTTGATATAAGCGACCTTGAGGACTCCAAGTTATGCAATCGGTATCATAAGGACTTTTCAGCATTTTTATTGTATGCGATTAAAAATTTGCATAATAAAGATTAATTAATCTAACTTTTCGCCTGCTGAGATTTGGCCAAACGTTTCAGCTCTTCTTCAGCATGGATCCTCTTTATTTTTTCAGCCTTTAGCATTTCTTCCAATTCTTCGATGTATCTCTTATGAGAACTTGTTGTGATCCAAGAAGCGTTTGAAATATTATCTTTTTCGTCATTTTTCACATTTTCTTCATTTTTAATTCCTTCACCAATCTTTTCTTCTTCGCTCTTTTTCTCCTCTTCTTTGCTTTTCTCGGCTTCCTCTTCTTTCTTGTCTTCTTTTTCTTCAATGTTTTCGCAAGGCTCAGTCATGATAATGATTTGCTCTTCTCCGGATTTTTGGCTTATGCTTCTATTGCTTGATCTTGTTCTTGTCAAAGAGCTTCTTCCTGAACGAATTTTATATGCTTTTCCATCATTTTCAAAAGGTACCACTTTTTTATGGGTGAGGTTTTCGATTGATTCGTAATTTTTAGCTGATTTTATATCAATTGGCTTAGGTTCTATGTGAGAGTGGCTTAAAGAAACAGTTGGAGTTTTAGATCGCTTAGGCCGATAATTTCCTGAAGTTGAGGGTCTGGAAATTAATTTAATTTCGTTAGGCGTAAATAGTGTTGATTGAATTGCTTCAGGAGGCTTGGCGAGAGGAGGTGGTGGTCTTGCATATTTTCCACGAACTTCTGCATAAACGTTTGTGGTGCGATAATCGTTAGAATAGAGATAAGGAATCGGGTCGGATTGGTAAGGATGAGCTTGGACAGAAGATCTCATATGAGAAGGCCTTGAGTGGTGCGTTTTTTTCTGGAATGAGTTCGTTGATATCGATTTCAGTTTATAAACATCATTGTTTCTAACTTCCGAACAAAACCATTAGAAAAGTCGCTATTTTTGCCAAAAAACCGACACTCCATGAGAGAACAAAAATTTTTTATGAAAAAATACTTTTGATATATAAGTGATAATTATTATAATGAAATTTCAAGCTAATTCAATTTAATTTAAAACAGCTTGCATTTTAAAACATAAATTTTACAAATTAAATAAATTATTGCCCTCAATTTTTGCGAATTGGGATTTTTTTAAGTTTCGAAAAAAAAATTTAACCCCCTCCGTGAGCGAACAAAATTTTTTGTTATCTCACGGAGGAGGGTTAAGTTACAATTACTCGTAAAATTTCGAGGCTGCGCTGATTTCTTTAACTACTCTTTGCTGCCAAAATAAGTGCTGGTCGTAATAGCTTAATGACATTCTTTATTTTTTACTATATAGAGAAGATAAAATGTATGATTTTTATTGAGAGTTAATATAGTGTTTGCACTAATTATTTCTTGCTTTTGTTTGATAAGACAAATTAACGTTTGCATATAGAGCAAAGAATTATCACAATTTAAAGCAGTTTGCAAGTTAAAGACAATAAGAAATAGAACAAGTAAGCATAAATAATTTGTGTAGTGATAAAAATAAATAACTAAGCAATTATTCTGTCAAAATGCATCCTAATTGAAGAAAATATTCGAAAGAAAATTCTTCTGATTATTTCATTAATATCTTCTTCAGATGAAGCTTAATATATTAGAAAAATTAAAGTAAAGAGATTTTTAGTCTAAGTTTTATTGATTTATCCTTACTTAATTTTAAGTTTGTCTTTTAGCCTTTTCATCTTTAGCCTTCGCTTTTCTCTTCTGTGCTTCTTCATTTTATACCTCCATCTCTCATATGTGCTAACTTTCCTCCATTTATAACAAGCTATTAATATTAGATTAGGCATTTAAGGTGTCTGATACCCACTCCAATAAAGGGATTAAACCCGGATGGTAATATCACAGGCCATTCTGCCGCTTAAAATGGCGCGCCATATGGGCAAGCATTCCTTCGTGTCTGCTCTTCCATCGAGCCACACTTCTCACCTGATGCACTGCTGTCGATCAACTCCTGCGTGACTTCTGCCTGAGAGTCACCCTCCTCAGGGTGTTGAGCGGAAAACCTCAAGCTTCTTGAATACTCTGAGCAGCCCTATGTGTGATTAAATTAAACTGCTGCTGTTCAGAAGTACTCTTGTAAAACCAAACCTTATAAATAAGATTACCATGAAGGAGAGAAAACTAGCAAAGCTAATTTCTCTCGAACCGTATGCCATTTTATTTATCCCATTTATAAGAAACAAAACTGTCATTTTCGCCTCCAAGATTATTTCCTTAGATGTCTTTTAACAACATACAAAATTAGCTATAATAAAAATAATTAAAAATCATTTTATCTTTAATTTCAATGGCGTATAATCTTCAAGTATTTTCAATAATATATTGCTATTCTATTTTCCTACTATTTCAATTTAAATTCTTTTAAAGTCCTAATAAATTTAAATTTTTAATGCGTTTTAATTAAATTTTTGATATTATCTTTAAATTATTGTTTTATTTTATCAGATTATAATTTTTCAAGACATATAAATCTGCAATTTTAAAAAATAAATAACCAAAATAATATAAAATATTTTTCTAAAAATTTCCTCTAGATGGGGGGAATAAGAGGCATAGCTGAAATAGGTGTTAAACCCATTCTCATAAGTGGCATAAGCTTATTTGTTAGAAAAGAGACCAACATTTTTATTATAATCTTCTAAATTCAATTAATTTTTAGCTTAAGACACCAATTTATTATTTTGGCTAAACTAAGCATGAACAATGCACCTTTGAGTCACAGCAATATTGCTTCTCATTCAACTATTTATTTAGCCTATTGCCACTGTTTGGATCATATATACACAATTAAAAATCTATTTCAGTGATGCTACTCTCCTACATAAATTATATAACAATTTATTTATGTTTTACGGCAAAAATTAAGCTTTAATTTCAATTTTTGGATTCCTCATAGAGTTATTATGGTCAGTTGGGAGATTATGATCAAAAAAGTATCCTATAAATAAGTTTTGTTCGCAGTGGTCTTTTTGAGCCATGGATGCTTCATCTTTTCATTCATTCATGACTTGCCTTGCATCGAAATTATCTGAATTCGGCGGTCGGAAAGTAGGAATAAGCTGCTTGTTGAAAGCCCTTTCTCATTCAACGTCCCTCAATCATGGATGATCTTTGATTTCTTCAATTCCTTGTGTCCCTAATCTATTTTGAGGCTTCCTTTGAATTAATTTATTTACAAAATCCACAGCTTCTGCGCTCCACCCACTAGGCACATCATTTTGCTTCAGCTGAACCTGCTTTGCTATTATTGCATCCCTTATCTCTTTTCTGTCTTTTCCAAGATAAGGTCTTTTTCCAGTCATGAATTCAAAAACAATAACGCCCAAGGCAAAATAGTCAACTGGAAAACTATGATTTTGCCTACATAAGACTTCAGGAGCCATATAACCCGGTGTTCCTGAAGTTTCATTTGAATTTTCAGCCTGCCAAATTCTCGCAATTCCAAAATCTGTGATATGTACATATCCTTTGCTATCCAAAACAAGGTTTTCTGGCTTTATATCTCTATGAATTATATTATTTTTGTGTAAATACTCCAATCCAATCACCAAGCACGTTACAAAAAATTTTGTTTGTTCCTCTGGAAATCGTTTCACTTTGGACAAATGATACCTTAGATCTCCTCCTGGCATTAAATCCATCGCTAAATACAAATTTTCGTGATCTTGGAACGCAAATTGCATATTCACAATAAAAGGATGTTTCAAAATTGCTAGGAGCCTCCTTTCGTTCATTACTGATTGAACAGATCGCCTTGCAATAATTCTTGCTTTTAACATTTCTTTCATTGCATATATCTGTTTGTTTTTCTTTAGAGTCACTCGTCACACTTTGCCGAAGCCTCCTTTGCCTATGGGATAATGAAATGTGAAATTTTGACGATTTAGAGAGACAGTAGGATCGTAGGTGTCAATTCTGAGGTTACAGTTGCCCATATTAGAATAGTGATTAAAAAATTCATTTCTGTTCAGCATAATTTGGAGGTTATCAAGGGTATTTAATTGGTTAGTTTTAAGGATATGGACAATTTCGATTGTGGCTTGATAAAAAAATGATATGTGGGGTATATTTAAATCACATTTATTTAAGGTATGAAATAAGTGATAAGAACTGAAATATCACATTTAAGTAATTAATTAAAAAAAAATAACGAGGATAATATATAAATAATTATTAAATGCTTCAGACTGCTTCGCCTGATATTTGCTTCGTTGAATTATTAAGAAGATGCGTTGATGCCATGAATATTATACTTTATATTTCTTAATTAGATGCTGTTCAACTAATATTTTCCATTTTATTTTCTCATATGAAAATGGCTCTCTTAAAAGATTTGGAATATAAATAAGTTATAGTTATTAAGACTTCTCGAGAAGTTAGCTGCAATTTTACAAGATATCTCCACTCGTAGTATTCCCTCGCCTACTCTCTAGTTCGTGCACGACCTTACAAAAGTTGCACCTGCTGGACGATGGGTGCACTCGCACCCCAGTAGTTGCGTCGCTGTGCCGTATGCCAGCAGGGTTGTCCAAACTTGAAAATTCAAATAATTGAATTTTCTAGTTGACTCTCGGCCAAGATGAAATCCTTACCCCAGGGCGTATCTATAGCTTCACTCTGGGAAATAGTCCCGATTGTCCGAGATAAATGCCATTGAATCTGTTGGAAAACCCATTACGTGTCCCGTCCCCATATCCCACTGAGGCAAAAAACTTGGCTTCGAGTAAAACATGCACTCGCCAACCCGGCATGCACTTCACCAAATCAATAAAAGCCTGGCCGAATGCGCATTCCCGAACACCACCCTGCCTTCCTCAAGGTTCCTGCGCTATTAGCTACAGAAGTTAAGAGAGTGGGTTAGTTCACCACGCCATTTTAATGTATATGGGCAAGATAAATAATTAAAAGAATCCATTCTTTTATTTTTGATTTTGATTTATGGGTTTCTTCGAAAATAATTATTGTGTTAATTATACATTTTTATATTACAATTGCAGATTTTATTGAGGATCTTGGATTTTCTCTTTTCACCTCTGCAGATTTTGGTTCGCTTCCTTTTCCTCCGACAAACCTCTGTTGGTAGATATCCCATACTTTAGCAAAGCAAGTTTCTTGGAGTTTTTTTCCTGTTAATTCTTCCAACTCCAAAGGCCAAACGCATCTTATATCAACAGCTTTTCTTGCAGCAGCTATGCATGCACACGCAATATTTTCAGGTGTATATTGAGTTAATTCGCATTCATGATCAAAATTTTCTAAAGGAGGATTTTCTGCTATCCCGAACAGATAATCCTGCTTTTTTAGGCTACTTTGATGACATGATTTGACTTAAGAAAGGAATGGTGCAGAGTAGGATTCTTGTCTTTATAGAAATGGAATTTTCTGGAAGTATCCAACTAATCAAAGGTTATAAATGCAGGGCTTTTAAGGTACCCGAAGAACCCAAGCTGCTTTTTTCAAGAGTGAAAGGACAGTTGTCGAAATCTGAACGTCTGAAGCCGTTGGAATACTCAGGTCATTGCCATTTCGCCCAGACGATAATGGGTGAGAAAATCAAAAGTAAGTACAAAAATGAGATAAAGGACATTAAAGAAGATCTATATAACTTAATTGATTGATTTAGTAGTTCACTCGTATTCTTGGAGGCACATTTCAACAAAAAAATCTGCATACTTATTAACATATTTAGCACTCTTTTCACTTAAGTGTTTTCCCCTCATATAATCGCCAGTATATACAATACCGTGGGAAATGTAAAATTGTACAAAATGATATGGAGTTATGGCAGATAATTCCCACTTTAAAGCAGTCAGTAATTCTAACTCCATTCTTCTTACTCCCCCCCCCCCCCCCTCCGTGAGCGAACAAAAAAATTTTGTTCGCTCACGGAGGGGGGTAATTTTTTTTTTTTTAAAAAATTTATATATAAATTTTATAAAAAAATATTTTTTTCGAAATTTAAAAAAATCCTAATTTGCAAAAATTGGGAAGCAAATATTAATTTAATTTGCAAAATTTATGTTTTAAAACGCAATTTGTTTAAAATTAAACAGAATTAGCTCTAGATTTCATTATACTAATTATCACTTATATATCAAAATTTTTTTCCATTAAAATTTTTTCTATTAAAAAAATTTTTGTTCACTCACGGAGGGTGGGTTTTTTGGTCAAAAAATGCGATTTTTCTAATGGTTTTTGTTCGCTCACGGAGGGGGGGGGGGGGAGTTAGGGTAGCAGTTGGATGTTTGCTATATTTAATTAAGCTCCGAAAGCGAGGAAGATAGGTATCTGAGTCCTCAGATTTCGCAGCGACAAACAGTGAAACCAAGCTTAATGATTGGAGACTGCTTTTTGGAAAATCTTTTGCAGCCAAAGCAGCATCAAATAAGGCAACAGCTACGTGAATCGTTAAGGCTGAAAAGTTTAAAGCTTCACCCACATGACATATCCAGTCAATTAGAGCATTACGATACTATATAATGTTTACCTTTAAATAGGATGCAGAAGGATTGTATCTGCGTGTAAATTTTGATGTTCTGTAGGTGTTAATTATTTGTTGAGGGTGAATACCTAGAGAAGGAAAATCTGAAGTTTCTCTAATTGATCTTGCTCTAGTTGATGGTAGAAAAGCTCCACAGACTTTGCAGGCTTTCCAGCCTTCATGGTCGTAAGGATTGCATGTATGAATTTCGGTCATTTTTTAATTTAATTATTTTAATGCAATTTGGTAAATTTGGACTAAATCGACATTAAGGGTAAATGCTATACAAATAATTTTGGCTAAAAATACTTTTTTGCTGAGTTATCACACATAAAAACTATTGAAGTTTTTAACAACCAAAAGAAAGATTTTGGTGCAATTTCAGATGAAATTTCAAATAAATTGATAAATGTTATAGTTATATAAAAATCAGAAATTATTAGGTTATATAATTAATTCTTTTTAATTAGAAAACAAAAAAGTATAAAATATTTCCATAACTAAGAAGGTTTGAAGAATTACTCCATTTTTTTTTGCATTTATATAAAAAGTTCAGTAATTTTAGTTAGCAAAAACTTATTTATAAGATTTTTTCATTTTATAAGTTTCATCAAAATTATTTACAATAAAAATTATTTCATTTCACTTATTAAATTTTTAAGCTTCAATTTCGATATTCGAATATTTAATACAGAAAAAAAACTCTTCATAATAAAAATAGCTCAATATCTTTATCTTTAAATTTTTTGCTTTGCATTTTAATAGAAGACTTACAATATTTCTATCTTAAATTCTTTTGTTTTGAATTTTAATATGAGGTTATTTTTGAATTTAACTTTTTCATATATAGAATTATTATAAGGGATGCTTATTTTAGCTCAATAGTTATTTATGAAATATATTTGCATCTTCTATTTAAATTGCAAAATCTATTTTTTAGAATAAACTTGCTTAAAATTCAATAAATTAGCTAAGATATTTGCAGGACATGAATAAGTATGCATTGAATTTTTGCAAAAATAAAAGATATGGGTACTATTAATAATTATTATTTCAGTATATAGGGATAAAATTGACATTTTTACATGTTGGCTATTTTCATTTTTTCAAAAAATCAAAAAATCTTAAATAATGTGAAACAAATGGATTCTAATTTTTTTTGCAAATAATAAATTAGGATTATAATTTCTCAATATTCAAAATTGAAGTCAAGAAATATCAACTAAGTTTTTCTTATGCCAATAGCATAATAATGATAGATAAAAATAGATTGAAACTAGCAGATATTATATTATATCAATTCCAAGTATAACATAAATTTTATTCCAATAAATTTCTAAGTAATCCGCTTAAGAAAAATACACTTGAATTTTGTAATTTTAATTAATCTTAATGCATCTTTTAAATTAAAAATATAGTTCGATAGGATGACTGGAACGGGGCTTTTTTGGATTGCCGCAAGCCAAAAAAGCCCCCGTTCCAGTCATCCTATCGAACTATAATATAATAAAATTACATTTAATAAAGATTTAATTGAGATAGTGCTTTTTGCCTGAATTCAGATACTGTCAGTGGCTGAGAATGTTCTTCATAGTCAGACAAATCAATCTCTAATTCACATATATTAGTATGAACTCTTGAATACCCTTGAGGAGTAACTGAAACATAAGATCCTGGCTCTGGAGTAAATCTATAGCGATTCTCCTCTCGAGAAGAGTTATAAGATGACCCAAACACATATAGAACTTCCTCAAGTTTGCTCAAGTGCAATATTATGTTTGTGTAGGTTAGCTCAGGATCTTCTAAAAACTTTTGAGAAAAAGCTTGAATTCCCAGGCTTTGCAATTTTTTAAGCATTTCAAGTACAGCTTTTGACAGATACTTAAAGTCATCTTCTATTGATACATACTTTGACCCACATTGCTGAATTTTGTTTTTCAAGTTAGATAACTCAGCTTGCTTTTTTGCTAGAAAATCGCTTTTGCCTGTATCTATATTTAGTGCAGCATTTTTTACGTACTGGATTTTTTCATGAATATTTCCAAGTTCATGCTCAAAAACTTCATTTTGTTCATTAAGTTGAAGCAAATTGCATCTTAGCATAATTTCTTGTTCATAACTATTCAAGTTTGCTTTGGCGATTTCTTTAACGTTCCTTGAGCAAATTAGAAATAAATGGTGACATTTATAGAAATTAGAATCCGAGGCACACTCCTATGGAGAAGGTAGGACCAATCTTGATTAAGCTGAAAATAGAGCCTCTGTCCCTTTTTTGAAGTAGACCTTCCAGGCTTAGGGATGACTTGGTGAAGAGGTTAGCTTTGCTCTCCCCAAGTTTTTTTTTGCCCTGGCAGTTGGGCTAGACAGGTTTTTTCCTATCGCATGTCTGGATCATTGGGACACTCTACAGGGGCGGCTCTGCCCTAGGGAGTTGATCCCTTGAATAGGCGGTTCAGGCCGAAAATCCAAAAGGGCAACCTTCATTTTTCTTATTCGAGCACCAAGATTAATGGAAGCGGCTATTCTTGGAGCCGAACCGAGGTAAAGGCTAGTGGGCTTGCCAGCTTATGGCTAATTTAATCTTTTAATTTAATTTTATTTAGAGCAAATTGAGGCGCCCATAGCAGTCAACGCTAGACTATATTCCTTGAGCTGTTGATCATAATCTTTGATTAATTCAGTTTTCTCTCCCACTTTTCTTGTCCATTTTCTACTCAAGAATTTAAGAACCTTTAAATGATCCGAAATCTCGTGGAAAGGCGTTCTTGCTCTTTGTAAAGGCATTGGTGAAATAGATTTGGATCTTTCCTGCAGCTCATCTTCTAACCTTGACTCTGTAAAGCTCATTTCAGATTGGTCAGCCTTGAATCTTTGGTTTAGTCTTTGAGCTTTGTTTCTAGTGCTTAGAATCAAGCTTTTGTTTCTGACTGAATTACCATTAAACGATTCCGCTAAGTTTCTAGATTTCATAATTTCAAAAGAAATGTTCCTGGTTTCTCGAGCAGCGCCCATATTGTTTCTTCTTATTAATTGAATTTGCTCTCTCAGATGTTCATTGTCACTTTTTAACTGACTGAGTCTTATTTTTGTATGCTCAAGCTGCGTTTCTAAAGAATTGACTTTGTTAAATGCTTTGTGCTCTTCCTTCTTCCACCCTATTGTGTTTTTCATTTCTTCTTGTCTTCTTGCAATTTTTTCTCTTATTCTTCTGATTTTATCATCAAGACCTTCTCCTTTTCTTTTTTCAGTTTCTAATTTATGTGTGTAGTAGTCTGACTTATTAAGTATCTGAACAGGTTGCTCTTCTTTTGACTCAGTTTGAACTATTTCTGTTATAAAAGCTGCAATTTTGGCATCTAGAGCCATTTTTCACATTTTAATTGTCAAGATATTCAAATCATGAATTTATCATTCAGTTAAAGGCTTTAAATGTTTTTTCGATATTATTGCTAACTCCTATACATATACATTAAAAGTTTTACCTGTTCAAGAGAAGAAGAATTTATTTCTTAAAAACTAGAATTTTTAGAACTTTTTTGCTCACTTATAGAGGAAGGAGTGAGAAATACTTATTATCTGTCAGATTTATTAATTTAGGATAATCTTAGGCATTTTTGCATAATTTAATTATATAAGAAAAGCTACAGCCGAGTTTTTTCAAAAAATATTAAAGGTATCAATAAAAGTGCACCATGATTAATTGTGAAATTATAGCCGTAAATAAAATTATAATGTCTGAAGAAGGCCCAGAAGGGAATGCAGCAAACGGGAAAAAGATCTTTATAAGAAATTGCCAAAATTGCCACAGTGTAGCTGCTGGAGGAAAGCATGCGATAGGACCTAATCTCCAATCAGTATGGGGAAGAAAGATCGCCACTATCAAAGGATTCAAATTCTCAGCAGCCTTAGGAGGTCACAAAGCAGAAACTTGGAATGCCGAAAACCTCAACGTTTGGCTTGAAAACCCAGGAGGATTCGCAGCAGGAAACTCTATGGCTTTTGCTGGTGTTAAAAATGAGGCTGAAAGAAAAGATATTATTAGGTTCTTATACGAATCAAATCCAAAGAACAAACCTAAAGCTAAATAAGCAGCTTATTTATCCAGGCAAATTTTTTATTTTTATTAAATATTAAATGCATGTGAAAAATCAAGCCAAAACAAAAATTTTAGTTTTTATATTTAAATGGAGATTTCTGCAGCCGAACTAGCACAGCTTGAGAAACGAATTCTAAATCTGAACCGTCAAGCAATGAATCAGCTTAGTGAAGAAAAATTCGGCCAATCAATTAAAGTATTGAAAGAAGCTGAGTCGTTACTTTCATCGTTAGCAGACTCGCAGCCTTTCAGCAAGTTGCTTGCTATAACGCTTAATAACTACGGATGCATTTATAAAAGGATGAAAAGACCAATCACAGCTTTAAAGTACTTAAAGCAGGCTTCACAATATGAGAAGCTCGAGCCAATTGACCGGATCAATCTAGCAGGCACATATCTAAATATATGTGCTATCTACTCTGATTTAGGCAAGCATGATCTTGCTTTAGCAGAAGCTAAAAAAGCATTGGAATTATTAAAAAACAACATCGAAAATTCTGAAAACCAAATAACTACTTTGGTGATCGCATACCACAATGCTGGTGTTCAATACGAATTTATGAATAAAATACAAAATGCGGTGGACTGCTATAAAGCAGCATGAGAAACATCATTGGACTGTTTGGGAATGAAGCACCCTCTAACAACATCAATGAGCAAAAGCTTTACAGATGCTACAGAAAAATCATTAAACGAGACTGCACGACAAACGGCTAGACAAGACTTTAGAACTAGCAATAAAATTCCTCCGCCGCAGAAAATAAGCAGAAATGAAGGAAGAAATTTAAATACGACTTTGCCTGAAAGTCGGTTGCCTAAAATAAAATATCATACAATAAGAAGAAAATCTCAGCCTAGCCAAGATTACGGAATCTCTCATAAGAAAAATATGAGTGTGGACGTGTCTAGAGTAAAAGCTGCGCTAGATCCAAACCATCCAATTGATATCATCAATGTGAGATTTTTAACTGGAGATAGGCTACAGCCTATGTTTAATCATGATTATAAGCATTCATTATTCTTAAACACCACAATAAGCCATGATCCTCCAGCGTCAAGACTTAACAAAAGTAATATAGAGAACAAAAGAATTTCGACTGCTCCTCTACAAAAAAGACCAATGAAGGAGGCTTTAAGAAACATTGGCGACCATATTACAAAGCTGCAAAATAGACTTGATGATTTTAATAACCTCGTGAAGCCTTTAAGGGATATAAATGAAGAAAATCGGACTGATAGCACATTCTCAAGATATTCTATTGATACCTTGCTTTACCAAAGAAATCAGGCTGCTATTAAAATTCAGGCTGCTTTTAGAGGTTTCAGGATTAGAAACAATGAAGCGTTGAGAATAAAATCGAAGAAAACTGTAAGGATTGTGCACCCACCAAGCAGAGCTATGAATATGCCTGATAAAGGAAGCCCAATTTCAGTTAGTGAAATAGCAGGATTCGATTTGATAAGGAAAAACCATGATAAAAGTATTTCAGGCCTTTACGAAGGAAATAAGAATAGTGATTATGCTAATAAAAATACAGAAAAAAAGAAAATTAATGGAGAAGAGAATAATCCTCAGGTGAATGCAGCTATTTTAATCCAAAAGCATATAAGAAAGTTTATTTGCAGATCAATCTATAAAAACATCCTAGGAGCCATTGTGTTTTTGCAAGCGTGGATCAGAGGCTATCTTACGAGAAAAAGAATCAAAATCAATAAAGATTCTTTGTAATCAAATAAAAATTTTAAAAAATAAGTGTTGATTTAAAAACTAGTGCATTAGCCCTATAATTTAAATTATATCGTATAAGAAGATGTTTTTTTTTCTTTAGCTCCAAAAAATGATATTAATCTGATATTATTTTTTATTATGGAAGCAAACAATCCTGATCCTTCTCTAGAAGAAACAAAAGATCCTACTAACGAAAACCAGCCCATAAGGACTAACAATAAACCTGACACAGATGTTCGTGTGGCTGTCATAGGAAACGTAGACTCGGGGAAATCTACATTAGTAGGTGTGCTTACAAGATGCATCAATGATGATGGTCGAGGTTCTGCAAGAAGTTATGTATTTAACTATTCTCACGAGCAAGCTAATGGCCGTACATCAAGCATTTCTCATGAAATCATGGGATTCACCCAAGAAGGCTCACAAGTTGCCCCCGAAAGGCTGACTGATTCCAAAAATCGCACATGAGGCTACATTGTTGACCACTCAGTACACATAGTCACCTTCCTCGATCTTTGTGGCCACGAGAAATATTTGAAAACCACTATTTTTGGCCTAGTTGGTCTTCTCCCTGACTATGCTATGATTGTAGTAGGTGCCAACATGGGTTTAACACGCATGACAAAAGAGCATATAGGCCTTGCTTTGGCTTTAAAAATCCCAATGTTTTTTGTATTCACAAAAATTGACATAGCTCCAGAAAATGTTTACAAAGAAAATATCAACTTGTTGCATAAAGTTCTAACAAACCCAGCTGCAGGGAGCAGACTTCCAATTTATGTTAAAGAAGATACTGACGTTTCTGATCTCTGTAATATGATGGAAGCTAGAGCATGCCCAATTTTTACAGTATCTAATGTGACTGGGGAAGGAATCCCAAAGTTGAGACAATTCATTTTTTCATTGCAGTCTCGAACTTTACTCAGTGGGGTGTTTGGAAGCAGAGAGGAGCCCTTTGAATTTTTGGTTGATGGGGTATATAGCATTTTGGATTATATTTACGGTTACATGCTTATGTGCTTGCTTCTATTTATAATGAAAAATAGCTAGTTGTTTTATTGACTGCAAACATGTTATTAAAGATCAATATATATGGTAACCGGTGTAGGTTGTGTGCTTTCTGGAATCGTAAAATCTGGAACTGCTGAGCTAAATCAGCAAATCATGCTTGGACCAGATAAAACAGGAAACTATAAGCATGTGGTTATCAGAGGAATTCATATGAATCGAGTTCCAGTCGACAATGCTATTGCAGGACAATCGGTTTGCTTCAATATCCGGCCAGTCAATAAGAAAGAACAACTAAAAAGAAACCAAATAAAGAAGGGAATGGTGCTTGTTGACAAAAGTCTATGCATGCAAACTGCCTGGGAGTTTGACGCTGAAGTCGTGATCTTGCATCATGCAACTACCATCAGACCAAATTATCAGCCGGTTATCCACTGTGGAGTTGTTAGGCAAGCTGCCAAAGTAGTTAGTATGACAAAAGAGCTGCTCAGGACTGGAGACAAAGGGCTGATTCACTTCAGATTTATGTTTAACCCTGAACTCATCCACCCAAAAATGACTATTCTATTTAGAGAAGGCCGAACAAAAGGCTTGGGAATGATTTCACAAATTTACCCAATGGAAGCTATTTAAATTCTTATAAATAATCTCTAAAAGCAGTCACAAAATCTCTTATAAATGGTTGAAGCAAGAAAGTTAGAGCCTCGTGATTTTCAATTTGTCGAAATTTTAGGGAGAGGAGCTTATGGACGTGTTGCTAAAGCAGTCAGAAAAGAAACTGGGGAGACATTTGCAGTGAAAATTATAGAAAAGGCTCATTTAAAAAAAGAAAATAAAGCGAGACAAGCTTTGATTGAGAGAAACATATTAGCAAAACTCAGAGACCATCCAGGAACAGTCAGACTTCACCATACTTTTCAAGACCCAGAGAATCTGTATTTTGTATTGGAATACTGCCCAAATGGCGATTTGATGGATTTGATGAATAGTTTTGAAGGGCGATTTCCATTAGAGTTAGCGAGATTTTATTCGGCAGAACTTACCGTTATATTAGATTTACTTCATCAAAGAGGAATAATCCACAGAGACCTGAAGCCAGAAAATCTCCTACTTTCTCAAGATTTTCATCTAAAACTTACTACCCCTGATTAGAAAGCATTTATTTTTGCTTGCTAAGATTTAAAGAAATATATTCGATTTGCAAATATTTGAAATAAAAAAAATTTTTCAAATTTAATAGAATTAGCTGGAGATCTCATTATCATAATTATTAATTATTAGGGAGTTAATTTTCTGAAAAAGTAGGGATTTTCTAATGGCTCGTTCGTTAACATTTGGGAGTTAGTGATTTTGGCACTGGGAAAGAAATCAATCCAGACCCAGATGGGACAGAAATCAATCGCGAAAGAAGAGGCACCTTCGTAGGAACTGCAGAATATGTGTCTCCTGAAGTTCTTCTAGATCAAGAAGTCGGAAGAGAAGCTGATCTTTGGGCTTTAGGATGCATCATATATCAATTGGTAAACGGCAGACCTCCATTCCAAGCAATGAACGATTATTTAATATTTGAACAAATAAAGGAAAACAGGGTAAATTATCCAGACACTATGCCCTATGATGCAGCTGACTTAGTCAATAAACTGCTAGTATTAGACCCAAAAGGTAGACTTGGGGCTGGAAATCCTGGGGAGGCTAATGATATGGACGCTTTGAAAAGTCACCCATTTATCAACTCTATCGATATAGCCAATATATTCACAACTCCTATCCCATGTGATAATATGCCTGATAAAGCTAGAGATTCTTCAGATGACGAGCTAGAAGTTCAGCTATTAAATAGAGAAAATAAAGATCGTGGGGTTGTCATGACTGGACTAGTCAAGAAAAAAGCTGGCTGGATTTATAAGAAAAGGCAACTTAACGATGACCCCCCCTCAATCTTCATGTCTACTGCAACAAAAATTTTTCGAAAAAATTTTCATGCCTACTGCAACACAACATTTTTATAAAAAAAAATTAATGCATTTTTCTCTAGAAGAGTTTCTCAAAAACCCCATAAAACAGCGCTGCTGTAGGCGTGTCAATGACCTTCTCATCGAGATTTGGACGGCTATTGTCATTGCTCGCCATTTTATTAAACTTATCTAGCTAAAAAGTATAGAAAAATTTAAGATGCGCATCTAAAATTTGCTGCAAGAGGATTATTACAGAGAGGCGCTAGCCATATTGGTGACACAGTCACCAAAGACCTCCCGTACAGATAGTTCTACCGCTTTTCGATTCCAGCCCAGAGGGTCTATTCCTCTTACGAGTGCCCTTCCGGTACCTTCTGTCTCCTCCTTGCCTTGCGGCTTCAGTCTTGAGTGGGCGGCTTATGGATTTCTGCGTCCCTGCTACGGGCAATTGGAGTAGCTTGATTCCAAGGATCAGCTCCTTAGAGTCTATCGGGTGTCAAAGTACCTTCCTTCTACAGCTACACGAAAAAGACTGTTCCCCTGTGGCCTGGGCAAAAACCCCAGTTTCTCGGTAGAGGAATGCCCATGGGTCCTCGGATCAAAAGGACGTTGTTGAGCTAATCTATTTCAACCACAGGAAAGCAGCCAAAACCTGCCCGGATATACACTTCTTGAGTCTGCGTCTGATTCTCGGTTCGGGGTCCGTCCCAGTTCGCATTAGCCATAAGGTCTGGAAAGCTGCGCCAAGAGGGCAGGCTGACACGTGTCGCCATTTTAATATATATATAATTTGTTGCAAGAGACATGAAAATTATTATTTTTTTTATATAAAATTTTATATTAAAAAATTGCATTTTTGTTGCAATAGACATGAAGATTGAGGGGGGGGTCATCGTTACTATCACAAATCAACCGAGAATTCTTTATAGTGATATAGACAACAATTATAAAGGAGACGTCCCACTTTCAGCCGATGTTAGAGCAGAAATAAGAGGCGATAAAGATTTTGTAATCATTACACCCAGCAGAACTTATTTTTTCAAAGAAATCATTGGAGACCCTCAGAAATGGGTAGACGCTGTAAACAAGTTTATTAGAGAGCATTTCGGCAGGCATTAATTCAAATTAATTCTCATTGCTTTCATGCCATGGATTCCGTTAATTTTTAATTTAAAAAATGAGAACTATTATTGGGCTGGCTTTTATTCTCTTACTCCCCATTAGTAAGCAAACGAAGCAAATTTTGTTCGCTTATGAGAGAGGAAGAGGGTTAATTTTTTGTTTTTTAAAATTTATATATAAGTTTTATAGTAAATTTCATTTTTTAAAATTTAAAAAATCCCAATACGAAATAATTTTAAAGCAAATATTAATTTTATTAATAAAAATTTATGTTTTAAAATGAAAACTGTTTAAAATTAAACCAAATAAGCTAGAGATTTCATTATAATAATTATCACTTATATATAAAAATATTTTTTTCTTGAATATTTTTTGTTCGATCACAGAGGGTAGAGTTTTACCCAAAAAATAGCGATTTTTCCAATGGTTTTGTTCACGGAGCGGGTGAGAGCTAGCATATGGAGAATATATCAAACTAGAAGACTTAAAATCAAGCGAATTTGGTAAATCTGTATTGAACGCAATAGAATTGTCTGTAAAATCAGATAATACTGATGTCACTATCAAAGTACTTTCAGGATTCAAGCAATCTCTTAATGAGCAAGGAAGAGACGCTGAAGACAAGCTTTCAACACTCAAGGCTGAGTGCGATGATGCAATAAATCAGTATTTATCATATGTCGCAAGTGCTAAAATTGATTTAAGTAAAGCACGCAACTCGCTTGAAGAATGGCAAAAGCCGTTAGATCAATGGTCTGCTTTATTGAGCCAAAGAAATAAAGAACTAAATATGATACAAGCAAACTCTGTTGATATTGAATCTTATAAGAAAGACGACTTAGAAAACCAAGAAAAGCTGCTCGAGGAGTATAATCAAGCAATTTCTGCATGTGATGACGCCATTAATTGCTTAAACAGTCAAACTCCAGGAACATTTTTGCAAAGCCCTGTCATGCTACAAGTTGATTCACAGATTCAAAGTATGGCTGTTGCTTCTCCTGCAAATGTTCCTCTTTTCAAAGTTTTAATAGAGCTTGGAAAAAATGCTAAAGACCAAAAAACTTTAGCAAGATCCATAGCACTATTAGAAAATCTTAGGGATCATATAAAAAATTCTAAATTTGAATTTCAAGAAAGCAATAAGCTTGCTAAATCTGCCTATGATGAATATTTTCAAGCCTTGGATGAAGAAGCAATTAAGCTTAAAAAAGATGTTGAAGACTTCACTTTAGAGGTTCAAGACTGGAAAGCCAAAGTCAAAGACGCAAAGTCTGCTTATGATGAGGCTACTAGAAGAATTACTGACATTCCAAAGTTAATTGAGCAAAAGCAAGGGATGTGTGATAGCGAAAAATCAATGCATGAAAAAGATATTCAAGAAACCTCTTCCCAGTCAGAAATTATTGATCGTGTGCTTTGGCTTATCAACAACAAGCTTGACGAAGTGCAAGGATTTTTTTCAAAGGTATAATTTAGTTTAAATTTCTTAAAAAAATAAAAAACTCCTAGTAAAGATAATAATTATTCATTTCTTATCGCACTCCTGTTCATGTCATTCTTCTATAAAATAGCTGTGCTTGGAGCTGGCGGTGTTGGAAAAAGCGACCTTGTCTTGCGCTTCACTCAAGACAGATTTGAAGACAACTGAGACCCAACAATTGAGGACCAATACACAACGACTTTTGAACTCGACGGATTTGCAGTTAGACTCGAAATATTAGATACAGCAGGCCAAGAAGATTTTTCTCACTTATTGGATATTTATTTGCAAGAAAGAGAAGCTTATCTTCTTGTTTATTCATTGACAGATGCTTCAACTCTTGAAAAAGTTTGCAGTATTGCGACTTTTATTTTTAACACAAGAGGAGCAAATACACCTATCATCTTTGTAGGAAACAAATCAGATTTAGAGAAAGAAATCTGTATAGCCTAGGAAATGATATATTTCGGCCTGGGCTTGAGAAATCTGAGCAATCCCTGAATTGGTTCTCCAACTCAAGCTGACGAACCAACCTGGGAAGTTGACAAATAGGTGCAATGTGAGGCATTTGTCAACTTCCGTGCTTGCTCGTCAACTTTATTTGAGAATCAACTTAGGGAATTGCTCACTCCCCCTCAGTTAGCGAACAAAATAAGTTTGTTCACTTAAGGAGGGTGTTAATTTTTTTCAAAATTTAAAAATATCCCCAATTTAAAATGTAAAATTTATATTTTAAATGCAAGCTGTTTAAAATTAAACAGAATTAGCAATAGATTTCATTATAAAGATTATTACTTATATAGCAAATGTTTTTCATAAAAAATTTTTTGTTCGCTCACTGAGGGTTGCTTTTAGGCAAAAAATAAGGATTTTCCCATGATTTTGTTCGTTCATGGAGGGTAGGGGAGTCAGCATTCTCCCTGCCCAGGCCAATCTCTATCGGTTCCTAGGCTATATAGAAAAAGGTGCAGTCTCAGCATATATTGAATCGTTTAAATATGCTGCTTGCTATGAAACTTCAGCTAAGTTTAACACAAACGTGAAAGAAGCGTTTTATCAGTTAGTAAGATTGCTATGAAAACGAAATAAAGAAAGAAACTGTGACATAGGTATTAGCGATATTGGAATAGAGCTTCCAATACCTGAAGAAACCGAAAAAAGGAAAAAATGCTGCATATTCTTTTAAGGTATTTTAGTTATAAAATGATAATTTTCCTTTCATTTTTGCAATTTATGGATTAAATTCGTTAAATCCTCAAAATTTAAATTAATATTCTAATGGGGTGTGCACACAGTTCACGAGATAAAGAGGTGAGAATTGTTAAGAGGAGTACAATATATAAACCAATTGTACTCCAGCCAGTCAACCAAAATATGCTTTATATTTCAAGAAGGTTTTCTACCGCTTTAAAAAGTATTGATGAAACAAAGACAAGAATTTGGTACATATTAAGATTAGTTTAATTATAACGGGTGCGCATATTTCAGCATTTTTCCGTACTAGCCGGCTTCAGGCCCAAGGTAGCCCTAAGTCTGATGTCACACACCAGCCCCTTTTATTGTCGACGTCACCAGCCTCTCTGGGAGACTCACCTGAAAATGCTTGGGCCTAGCTATATGGCACGAACTCTCTTACTTCTGATATGCTAGAGCACAGGGAAGTGCCCAAAGCCTAATTTTGAACTACCTTGCTTTTATAGAGACATATTGCTTTCCAGAAGTGCAAACCAACTCTGCGCTTTGGATTTCGTCGTCTTGGGACGGGATAAAAAGCCTGTCATGGTTTCCTGGCCAGGCTAGGTCACCCAGACTTCTAAAAGAATGGCATCCACTACTTGGGGCTGATATCAGCTCACACAAATTACCCTAGACCTATTCACCATTTGCCATTTTTTAAAAGTAGGATTGGTACAGAAGATACCGAAAACAAACTAGTGTATAGCTAAGGCTAATAATTATTTTAGTGATTATTAAATTTGTATTGCCTTATAATCAAACTTGCTTTAACTCGAACTTTAAACCTGAAGTTTACTATATCATCAAGTTTTATTTTTGACATTTTAGATTAAATTCAATTTAGTCACATTATTCAAATTTTTGGCTTAATTTTATTTTTAAAATCTACTAATCCTATTGGATAGAAGATTTATTTTGCTTGATACTGAGGTGATTTAAATTTTTTATTAAATATTAAAAACAAATTTTCGAATTTAAATATTCAAAATTTGAAAAGGAGAATTATTTCAATTTATAATATTTATAATATTTATGCTTTAGGAATTGAGCTGTTTAAAATATTAGTAGAATTAACTAAAATTTTTCCTAACTAGCGAGAGTTTATTTTCCTATTTTTTAAATGGCTTCTGCTCTCTAATCAAGGTAAGTGTAGTAAGATTTAGCTATAACCAAATATGATATCTCACTATATAAATAAATGTCACATGCACTCAAAGATTGCACCAATTTGCCACAAAAGCAGAAAGGACCCAGAGCATCTGAAACTCATTACAGAAAGCCAATGTTTAAAGCATATCGCTTATTAGAATCCAATGTAACCACAAGAGCAGTTTCTTTATCCTCAGCGCGGGATCTTGAAGAACACCTAGAACACAGTTCAAAAAACTTGACTTCCAAAAAGGATTTATTTGTTCCAGGGACGCCAAGCCCACACATTTGCTATACAGCTCAATCTTCTCAGGCAAGTATCTTAGACTCCTCAGTCAAAAAAAATCTGAGTTTTGAGCAAACAGGATTAGAAGAGAGCTTTTCTCTGTTAATGACTCCAGTATTTGGCAAAAGATCCAGAGAAGACACACTAATGAGTGTAGGTAAAAAGTGTAAAGAAGACACAAAAACAATTGATACAATGCAGATAGAGCTGTTAGACCCTGACTTAATGGTATCTGAATATTTCAGATGCTATAAAGAAGCTGATATAGTTTCTGATTTAGATATAAGAGAAAATGTAATACAGAACGAGTGCGATGATGATTGCCCAACAGATGATGCGCAAGTAGATGATAATAATAAAATAGCATCGAAATAAGTCTCTTCTTGAATTTTTCTATTTCTAGCTATATTATTATTGGGTTCAGTTTTGAGTGGTTCTTCTCCAGTAGTCTAGGAACACTCTAGCATATAGGTTGGGGCGGCTGACGTTGAATAGGATTTTTACTGCCAACACTTGGGAGGGAAACTTTAGATAGAACCTTCGTAGCAGTAATAAGGCACAGAGCTAGGCAACCCATCCTGTGATGTCTAGTGGCCAGCAAGTGGTATGAGCGTTAAGATCGCTATCTGTTGTTTCTTATATAAAAATATGGGTAAAGAATGGCGGCGTCAAGGGCTCGAAGTTAAAAGGATAGGTTGAAATAATATCATTGGAAACCAAACGACACGTTAAACACTAAATAACTAACTCCCTCATCTGTGAGTGGGCAAAAAATTTCGCTCCTTCACGAGGGGGCTATTTTTTATAATTTAAAAGTTTCTATTTTGCAAAATTGGAAGCTAAAAATTATTAATCAATTTGTAAAATTAATGTTTTAAAAAGCTAATTGTTGAAAATACAGGAATAGCTAGAGATTTTATTACAATAAATATCATTTATATATTATAATTTTTTTATAAAACTTTTATATACCACTCAATGAGGATTTTTTCCAAAAATATAATGTTTTGCTCACTCACAGAGAGGGTGGAAATAAGTAAGGTGATGCACAAATAGAAGTTTGCATAAGTTATTTGGCATCCCAGATAGAGCAATCAATCTTAAGTGAGATATAATTTTCCTCACTTACTCCTCTATATTAACGAGCAAAATATTAAAAAACTACTACTATATTAAAAATTTGGCTTAAATATAAGCTTTATAAATAAGATTAATTTTTATTTCGATATTTACAAATTTGAAGGAGAGATAGGATTTCAATTAATTTTGCTGGAATTTAATTATTCATAAAATTTTTACTGTAGTTTCTGTTTCAAAAAATTAATTTCATAACAAAATGATTGAAAAAGCTAAATTGCTTCCTAATATTATTTATTATTCTATCTAATTCTTTCTCATTAGATTGATTTCATAACCTTTTTTCCTTTTGCTTTAAACACCCCATCATGAAAAGCGCATTTACCTCTCACATAAACGCTCTGTATTTTTCCCATAAAGTCCATTCCTATAAATGGCGAAACTTCAGGATACTGCGAATGGACATCACTTATTGTTGCTCTACTATATGGATCCCATATCAGCAAATCAGCGATTTTTCCTTTCTCAATGCTCCCTCTACTGTCACTAATATTCAATATTTTTGCAGGATGCAGGCTGAATCATTTAGCTAGTCTCACAATATAATGCTCAAGCTGCGACATAGAATTTGCAGGAGCGTTCAGCATTGTCCATACAGCCTGCAAAGCAAACCCTAATGAGCATATCCCATTCAATGCTTTTTGGAAATTTCCTGAGTCTAATGCTTTTAATTCTGGCTTAATAGAAGCATGGCTGGATGCAATGGAATCAATTCCTTTCATTTTCAATAAGTCCCACAATAGCATTAAATTAGTCTGAGTCCTAATTGGAGGTGCATTCTTGAACCTTGTATCTCCATCTTTTATTGACGCACTTGTAAAGCATAAAGAAGTTGCAGATATTTCGCATGTCAAGTTTTTGAACTCTTCTTTTGCTTGTCTAACTCTATTGAGTGCAGCGGCAGATGATAAATTAGTAATGTGGATTCTGCATGTAGACTTTTTCATGCTTTGGATAATTTTTTCGACTCCACTTATTTCCCAATTGTCAGGAAAATTTGCAAGATGATACAAGTAAATGCGCTCTTTGGAGCTTTTTTCTTCAGTTTTTATTGATAATATGGGAGGCCTGAATTTAGATATTCTTGCTTGATATACATTTGCAGGTTTTGAGGTTGGAGCAATTGAAGGATTTGAATCAGATTCTTGATTAGGTTTTTTTAGGCTATTAAAATAGAGCGTTAACCATATTGGCGGAGCAGTCACTAAAGACCTCCCATATGGGAGGCTTTCCGCTTTTCAACTTCAGCCGAGAGGGTCGTTCCCCCCAAGTTGGATGCCGCTTCCGTACCTTCTGTCTTTTCCTTGCAGCTTCAGTCTTGAGCGGCTTATGAATTTCCGCAGCGCTTTAATTAGCTTGATCCCAAGAATCCTTGGAGTCTGCAAGGTGCTTTCTTCAACAGCTACAGGGAAAAGGCTACTGTGGCCTGGATCGAAACCCCCAATTTCTCGGTAGAGGAATACCCATGTGCCCTCTGATCTAAAAGAACGTTGATGAGCACACACAGGAAAGCAGCCAAAGCCTACTCGGTTGCACATCTCTTGAGCCTGCACCATATTCTTGACTCGGAGTGCATCCCAGTTCACCGTGGCCATAGGATCTGGATTGTTATGCCAAGAGGGCAGCTTGACACGTGCCGCCATTTTAATGTCTATGATTCTTGGATAGGAACTTCATTTTTCAATAATAATTCACAAAACCCTTCATGTGCAGAAGGAGATATAGAAGGAGAGGAATAGCTAGTTGAGCCAGAATGCTCGTAAGTAGATTGTTCAGCCTTGCTCAGGTTTTCAATATTTGCTTGGCTTTCTCTAATTCTTTTATTTAAATCGTCAAAGATCGTGCGACTATTTCTCCTATTAAACCAATTTGCATTGGGTTTAATGTCATCATCTTCTTCTTCAGGGATAATCGGAATTGGTAAATATCTTACATACTCCACATCTTTTTCGACTAGACTATCTGGAGAAATCGACTGATTTATGACAGGTTTTAAAGTTTTTGCTTTATTATTTTGCCTTTTAAATTTAGCTGGATTTTCTTCAGGCTGCTCTTCACCTGAGCTGTCAGATTCAATTGTATCAGGGAACGCGGCTGCAAAAGACTTACTCCTCTTAATTTATAAAAGATTGCCTATTAAATATTTTATTAATAATTTCAATAAGCAAAGGCTTATTTGAATTTATAATTTTTGATATTTTTACTGATGGAAAAAATTTTACATTTTAAAGGAATATTTGATTTTATTTTATTCTCTCTAATTAAATATTTTTAATTTTAATATAAATCTAATATAATCTGTTGCATATATTTCTTACTGTACAAGGCATGAGGGAAATTTCCTCACAACCCAAAAAATATTCCACATGTGAAGCCTGCATTTATTTAAGACTTCACATACGGAATTTTTTTTGACATGTGGGAAAATTTTCCACATCCCTACCACAGTAAGAAATATGTGCAGCAAATGATAATAAAAAGACTTTTATTATTGAGTGATTTAGTTGAGTCAATGCTCTTGGATTCAAACCTTTCTTCCAGTGAAGTCAATCTGTTAGGAGACGCATTATAAAGCATTCTTGGGTTCGGTCAAGTAGGATCAATGAATAAAGCTAGCTGGCTTTCCTCTATTTCAGACAAAAATGCATTTAAATCTTGAGGAACAGATTGGATTGCAGAGCTAGGAGGAAAAAGATAGCCCTTTACTCCAAAAACGCCTTGCGCTGGAAGAGTCGATAATCGCTCAGCATTTGTCGCCTCTAATGTGGCTATACTGCCAACATCGCAATAAAGCTCTCCTGATGAAGGTTGGTTAACATAATAGCCAACTTCTTCCAATAGCAAAGTTACACCTCCTGATGCTGCTGCTTTAGTTAAATGAGTGTAATCTTCCCATTCTCTACGAACATTTAAATCAATTATTCCAGGAGAAATATATAAATCTTCACAATTAACAGGATTTCAGTCATAATATTTTTCAATTATAGTAGTTACTGAAATTTCTTTATCCAAAATTTAAGTTAAGATAAGTGCTATTAGGCCAAAAGCGGATTGACCACTTGCCTGACTATCTGGTGTAAACTAGCTTTAGTCTAAAGCTTAGCTCTCTAGGTTAGAGTCACATTTTATGGATACCCGTTAGTCCTATAGACAAAGAATAAGTAGGAGGCAAAGCCTGTCTATTCCATCTAGGAGGATCTATAGGAGGGACATGCAAACGCTAGGGGAGAAATAAAACTTCCCTATTCGGAAAGGCATCTCCAAACTTGAAGTCCTGCTTCAAAAGTGTAGAGCAATGCTTTCAACTTCATCAGGATTGGCCCTATCTGCTCCATAGAAGTGAGTGCGGAGTCCTTTTTCCATCAGCCTGCCATTTTATTTCTGTTTTTATCCAAAGGAATTACATCAAAAATTATCTCATCTAAAACCAAAATTATCCCAAATATTGGTTTATGAGATCGATTTGCTGAATTGGTAAATGCAACTATATGTCTGCTAATAAAAGCTTTTTTTCCCATTATTAAATATTATGAAACTTATGAAGTTTTACTTTATTCTTGAATAAAATTACTTTGATAAGAACAATCTTGGTATTAATATCCGAGCAAAAATTAAATTTTGAGATGAATTTAGAGGATAAATAAAATGGCGTTTCGGCCCTGGTATTACTCTCAGCATGCAGCACCAAGCCCATTATTTATATCTAGCAAGGTTTTGCCAACCCAGAAATGGACAGCTATGCTAGGTAAACAATTCGGGTATGCACTGAGCGCTTTTAGGATTGGATTTTACCTCGAGGGCAAGGAGGGTTCAGAGTTTGAAATAGGAAGCTCAGCAGCGTCTACAGGCAACGACTAGACCATTTGGGCAATTTCCTAGTGTGAAACTAAGAGTTACTCCTCGGGCTTTATATTTTTCCTTTTTACGAAAGACGATAAGAAATTTAATTTTTTGGGATTTTTTTGTGTGGACAATCTTCATGTAACCAAGCAGCAATCGTAAAGTCCATAGCCTTCCCTCTCAACACTGGAGTCGGCAAGGCAAAGAGGAGATGGAGACACAGAACCCTATTTCTACAGGTGCGATGGAGTTAGGTGGCAAATAAGAGGAAAGGTGGTGCTTGAGTAAGGTGAATCATTAACCCAAACAAGTTCTCCCTGTCGTCGTTGCAAAGAAGATTAATACCCTAGGGATCTTTGGTGACAGCGTTATTAACAGGCAAGCAGCTAAGACCTTTAATAAGTTTAAGAGATGTATTTAGACAAATTTGTGTGACTTTTTTATCAGACCTTTTAATTTTATTATTAGAGATGAAACCAATAACAGAATTGGAAATTTTTGGTATATAGTTATTTTTTTTTTAATTATATTTGTCTGAAAAATGGTATTTATTTTAAGTATTATATTTAAGATCTATGATAAAATTAATTAGTTGAAATTAATAATAACGTTTTGTTAATATTAAGTAGATCGAGACATACCAAAATATTTAACCTAAAGCTATAATTTTTTTTCCAATTATTTAACTAAGACTTAAGAATAATCAATAAATTTATAAATGGCAATCTAACGCAAAAAGTCATAATTTTTTAATCCATTTTATTTGAATTTAATTAAATAAAAATGAAAATCAATAAAGCTGTGAAACAAAAATCCTTTGTTTTATCAAATTTACATATGATAAACGATTTTTCTGTTTTCATAGTATGATTTAAGCAGGCTGCAAAGTGTAAAACAAATAATATAAAGAAATTATTTGAAAATGAACTAATCTAAAGAGTTTTGTATAAATGATTATATAGCTTGTAAAGATTTCATATGTTCATTCAAGACTCTCTGAAATTTGCGAAAGACTACATATGAAGTCATTCTAATTAAAAATTAATAAAATATCTTTACTTAGGTAACTTAAATTATTGGCAGCTTTTTATTCAAGAAAAGACATTCATTTAATCTTATTTATCTGGGACGATAGTGGCAATAAAATGATCCCTCTGCTATATCCTCCTAAACTGCATTGAAGTAGAGTGGACTGGGTAGGCTTGGCGTGTGTCAAGTTAATTTATCAAATGATGAGTCCTATTTGAAATTCTCTGCCACCTCTTCTGAAAGGAAAAAAAAATCTGGAGCGCTTCACAACGTCAGACGTTGTCAAATGATAAGGCACTAAACCTTTTGGATATATACAGCAGTATCTGCTTCTTTCCTTAAGGTTCTGGGGACCTACAAATGATTTCATCTGTATGATTTAAGAGAATATAAAATCATTACAAAATATCAAAAGAATCAAAAAAGATTTGAAATTAAACTTAATTTATATATTAAAAGGAAAATTCAAAAATAATAGAAATGAAATTGCATAAATCCTAATATATATCAATTTAATAATAAAACGCAAACCAGTTTTATTTATATTTATATCTAAATTTAACTTCAATACATAAGTTTGGATTTAAGAAATTTTGAGAAAAAATGGGCAGCATGAATTGCAAGTGCGTTGGTGATCAGTTTAAAGGTTTAGATGTTGAAATTGATAGCCTAGGTAAACGCAAGCTTAAAAATCAAGAACCTCCAACTGCAGAAGTTACTATAGATCTAATTCTTCCTTTTTCAGGAAATTTTGGTGATCTTCCTATCTCCCAAGAAGTTTTATCTACCGTAAACTCTCTTCCCCCATTCAATTTTTCATCAGAGCCTCCCAACATTAGAGAATGAAAGAAAATCAAGCTGAAAGATGGGTCAGTTTATATCGGAGAACTCTCTAAAAATATCCCTAATGGCCGCGGCATAATGGCTTTGCCGGATAAAAGCTTAATTGAAGGTCACTGAGAAAATGGGGTACTAAATGGAAATGCCAGAGTTATTCACTCTTCTCAAGATTACTACTTGCTCCTCTCTTATTTTGGAACAAATATATAATTTTTTTAGGTAAATTAAGCCACTTTAAATTGGAACAAAATTCTTATATTTTAAATACTTATTTTTATATAGATAACTTTGATCTAATTTAATCTAGGAATGAAAGTAGAATGCTATTTAATTAGTTGACACACTGAATTGATAAATTTTTGAATTAATTCTTTATATTAAAATTCAAAATATTATTAATAAAAAATTAAATAAATATATTTTTTTTAAAAAAAAATTAGCCTCCTTAAATTGGAGCAGTATTTTGTAATAATTTAAAAGAGGGAATTAGGCAATTTTATTGATGGGAAAAAACAAGGATGGGGTATTCTGGTAACTGCTAGTGGAAATACATATGAAGGTTATTGAAGAAAAGACATATACATTACAATTGCGTGACGGTTGACATGCCCTCTTAAAACTTAGCTGGTAGGCTCATTTGGAGATGGGGACTTGTGGAAGTGAGGACAGCATCCAGAAATTTTTATCTGGCCAAGTTTTACTAGGTTCGGTAGAGGGCATTTTCAAGCCAACCGCAGGTCTAGATTTTGCCCCGTTGGGATATTGTTAGCTGGAGTTGTAAAGGGAAGACCCTGCAGGGCAGAGGATGTCACTTGGCCAATTGGGGAAATCCCCAGCGCTATACAAAGTTTTATGTCCTGGACTCCTTTTCCATTTTGGTCGAAAATCCATAAAACTCTTTTTGCGAATTTTCTGAAGGCAAACCCGTTGGCATATAGTCCAGTGGCTCAGTGTCTCTGACTCTCAGGTAGCGAGCGCAAGCTCTCGTACGTGAGGACCAACACATTGGAAGACCATGTCCAGAATGGCAACAAGGAGTGAAGAATTGCAGAGATTAGTAGTGGCCTGCTGACTTCCAAAGGACTTCTCTAAGTAGTTTAAGTTTAAGGTTATTGAAGAAAAGACAAGCAGCATGGGCATGGTAAAGAAAAATGTGAAGATGGGACCGATTATAATGGCGAATTTAAGCATGGCTATAAGCAAGGTTATGGAAATATTTCTTGGATTGATGGAAGCACTTATATAGGACAATTTCGTAAAAATAATATTGAAGGTGAAGGAATTTATAAATGGTTTGATGGAAAAATGTACACAGGTAGTTGGATTGACAATAAAATGCATGGATATGGCAAATTTGAATGGCCAAACGGAAAAGTTTATGAAGGGGAATTTTTTATGGATAAAAAACAAGGCCAAGGAACAATTTCTTGGCCAAGTGGGAAAAAATATGAAGGGAGCTGGTGTAATGGAAAGCAGCATGGAGTCGGATGTATCACAAACCAAAATGGAGAAACTAGAAAAGGAGAATGAAATTTCGGAAGTAGAATAAGATGGCTAGATCAATAAAAGCATTTCCGACTTTTATTTATGATATTAATTATAAATACAAAATTCTTTGTGATTAAATATTGATTTAACTTTGTTGTAGTAAATTGACATTGAAATGTTGCTTCTTTATAACCCTTTAAATAATGAATATTTCTAACAATTTAATTTCATAAAATTAATCTCCAGAGGACAATTAGATAGGTTTCTTGCAATTAAATAGGCTGCTGTTCAAGATATCTGGACTTAATGGTAAAATTTTTATTCAGACAAAATATAAATCTCTTACTTATCTTCAAACAAACTCTGTAAAGAAGAATTTTTTCTCCAGCATGCTCTTCAAGACCATATCTCTCATACATGTGAAAGTAATGAGCATTTCTTTCTAAGTCTCTTTATAGGTCATCTTTAAGTTAGTAATAAAAATATTATATGGGGTTAAACTGCACTTGCTTAAGAGATCAATCGACTGAAGAGAACCAGATTAGACTAAATACATCTGGGCATGCTGATCCAATTGAGCCTAAGAAACACAGGAAACACAAGAAAAAGAAGCGAGACATTCAGATTAATTTAGACGGCACAATATTAAAAATGTCAGTTAGAGATAGTCCTAACTCCTGCTCTGCAGGTCAGGGTCCTATTTTCGAGCTTAGTGATAGAGGTCTTGCTCTTGAGAGTCTCGAAAGAGAGTGGACAAGTCAGTGCTGAGTCTGATACTGGCCAGAGAAGTCTTAACGGACTTGTTAACATTAACGGTTCGACGGCTAGGCCGGTCCACCTACCGTTGTTTAGAGCTATTAATCAAGGACCTCAAACAAGGAGACTGTATCCAAGAGTAATTCAATTAAACTTAAACTCAAACTTAATTAAACTTAGATTTAGACGATGCTATAAAATTGCAAGGCGTTTTACGAGGATACATAGAAAGAAGGAAGGCGAAAGAAATCTATCATACCACTAAGAGTGGAAACTTGAAAAGAAACCAAAAAAGCAACAATACAGTTGTACGTTCAAGTGGCAGTAATGGAACAAACGCTAAAAGGGCAACTACATTTTAAAACGTTATTTAAGAATTAAATAGCTTGATTTATTTGACGCTGAATGAGCTAAAATAGATTATAAATAAATTTTCTGAAACGCCTAAGGGCTATTGCTTCTTTAAGAAGAAGCAAAAAACGAATTTTTTTTCTCTGTACAAATTTATGGCTCACAGGAAAAATTTCACCTTTACGTATAGTGGAAATTAATTAACCCTCTTACTCCCCCCTCCATGAGTGAACAAAACCATTAGAAAAATCCCAAAAATCACCCTCCGTGTGTGAGCAAAAATTTTTTATGAAAAAAAAATTGATATATAAATGATAATTATTATAATGAAATCTTGAGCTAATTCTGTTTAATTTAAAACAAATTGCGTTTTAAAAAATAAATTTTATAAATTAAATTAATATTTATTTCTAATTTTTGCAAATTAGGAAAATTTTTTAAATTTCGAAAAAAAAATTGTTTATAAAATTTATATATAAATTGTTTTAAAAAAAAATTAACCCCCTCCGTGATGAACAAAATTTTTTTGTCCACTCACGGAGGGGAGGAAGTTAGTGAGTGTATAAAAAAATTTTTTAGTGAAGGAGTGGGTAATTTTTTCTCATAAGTTTTTAAAAAAATTCCAAATCGTAAACATTGGAAAGCGAAGTTTAAATAATTTATAAAATTTGTGTTTTTAAATGCAATCTACTTAAAATTCGACAGAATTAGCTAGAGATTTCATTATATCTTGCATATCAAAATAATTTTTCATAAAGAATTTTTATATAGAAAATTTTTTTGATCACTCCTTGATGGTGGTTTTTAGTCGAAAATAGGGGCTTTCTCAATGAAATTTTTTGTGGGGGTAAGTAATTTAATTATAAATTAATTGATGTAATTTACATTAAATGATTGCCTATTCCAAGCTTTATCTGCAGTTGCATCATCATAATGGCCGGGCCCAGGAAGTTCTTCATGGACTTTATAATCAAATCGGTTTCCTTTTGAAATCACAACTCTTGATCCATTATATAGAAGCATGCAATCAGGGTCATAAAATCCTGGCCCAATTGTCGTATCCTTTGCTTCTTTAAACCTTTCTATCTTTGAATTAAAGCCAATTGGAACACTTTTATTCCCATAAGACTTTACTAGCTTTGGACTTGAGGCTTGGTTGCTTTTTTTGCTCCATAAATCATTTATTTTATATATCGAGAGCACGGCTATAGCTTTTTGACCCGACCTCACAGTTATCAATTTGGATGAAACTGCCAAAATCTACTTGAAATTTCAAATCTATAATGATAAATTTGCCATTTTCTTTTTCCTCTTTATTTTAAAATAAAATTATCTGAGTGAAGGAGACAAGGCCAGCCATATCTGCTCTTGAAATATATTGTCCAGGCGGTGGAGTTTCAAAATCAGGTCCAAAAGATTCTCTTTTTACCCTGCTCGCAAAAGATGGTGAAAGCTTTGACAACGATGATTTACTTTGCTTTGATTTTTGAGCTAATTCAACAGAATATGCTCCAGGCCCAGGCAGATCAAGATTATTAGACTCAATAAATCTTTTTTCTGTGCTTCCAAATGCTCCCTGTTTATTCTCAATTTTCGTATACCCGAGATTTACTTCATCATTGTAGCTTCCAGGTCCAGGGCTGATTTCGATCTCATAATTAAATCTTCTAGAATTCGTATCAAATGGTGCATTTTTCTTTGCTGGCTTTGTAATAACCTTCTTATCATAGTATCTTTTGCTTTCTTCTTTTTTAATATTTTGGCTTTTAAATCTCACACATCTGCTGCCAAAATATTGAAACATTCTTGGAAGTGTTTTCTTCGGAAAGCTTGTATATGAGTCTTGATTGAAGTAATAGCCTGGGCCTGGAATGCTTTCTAGCTCTTCTTCAGCGTCATCTTCAGATAATTCTTGGCTTTTTGACCTCTCAGGAATATAGCAGCCTCTTCTTACTTTGCTTATAAAAGCGCTTTTATGCTTATTAGCATCTTCAAATAGCTTGCTTTTATAGAGATAGCTTCCAGGCCCTGGAGTTGAATTGTGATTGACAAACATATTTCGCTTTGAGTTGTATTTATATCATTCTGTTCCGAGGTTTGCTGAGTTTTCGTTAGAAAATATAGGGTTGTAATGTCCTGGATATACACTAAAATGGCGTGGCCAATCGTCTAAACCTCTTAACTCTGACAGTTGAATATCTTGAATAGCAGGATTATTTCCCAGCGCGATGCCAGAAGTTTCAGCCTGGTCTCTTCGAGTTTCCATTTGAGCTGAGGGTTGGACAGAAATTCAACCTTTTGAATTTTCGATAGCAGACTACCTATTTTGGCATGCGATACGGTGACAACTCTTTACAACCATAGGCTCTCATCCGGCAGGAGCAACCTCTATGATGCTGGGAAGCGTTACTAAGGAGACAGACCTTTGGGTATTGCAATGAGCATTTTAATAAATCTAATTAAACATAAAGCATAGTGTCCTGGACCAATTGATGATTCATCAAGATTCTTATCAGAATTTTTGTGTGGGACCAGTTCTCCATTTGGTAACTCATCATAACCTTCGCCATTAGATCTTATAGGAATTGACGGAAAAGAAAAGTTTTTGGTCAATTTTGGCAGTTTGTGCGTTCTCGCATTGATATTCGGTTTTTTTCTTCTTTTTGGTGAAAGCTCATAAGTTCCTGGGCCAGGACCATCTTCTGGCTCTTTGTGTGGAATCCTTTTGATATGGCTTGCAAACATATGTGAGGCTTTATTGGGCTGCTTTTTCCCTTGAAGATAGTATGAGCTTCATTCTGGATTGAAATAACTCCCAGGGCCTGGACTTGAGATTTGCACTTTCATTGTATCTCTGAGAGTGGTACTTAAAAAGGGTGCATAAGACTCTTGGACTTCTGACTTATTAGGATAAATATAGGCTCCTGGCCCAATGAGATTAGGAGTTCCCAAGTATGTAGGGATTCTTTCCTCCTTACTCCCATTTCTATGAGCGAACAAAAATATTTTGTTCGTTTACGGAGAGGTTAATTGTTTTTTTAAAAAAATTATATATAAATTTTATGTAAATATTTTTTGGTCGAAATTTATAAAAATCCAAATTTACAAAAATTGGAATGCAAAACATTTATTGAATTTGCAAAATTTATTTTTAAAATGCAATTTGTTTAAAATTAAACAAAATTAGCTAGAGATTTCATTATAAAAATTATCACTTATATATCAAATTTTTTTCCATAAAAATGTTTTGTTCGATCGAGAAGGGTGAGCAAAAAATATTGATTTTTTAATGGTTTTGTTCTCATGAGGGGAAGTTAGTATAAAATGCCATGCTTTATTATTTAATAGATATTTCAATTTCTGTGGAAATATTTCTTACTCCCTATAACAACTACAAATTTTTAAAAAATAAAAATTCAACGCAATACTTTGAATTTTATTTGATTTTTATGCAGAATTAATTTTAAAATTTAATCTATTTAGTGTAAACTGTCTAAATAATATTCTAGTTGAACTTTTTACATTAAATTAGTTCAAAACTAATTTTATTAAGATTAATATTTTTTACATATATAAGAATTTCGTATTAAAAAAATTTGTTCCAATTTAAAGTGGGTTAAAATATCTAAAAAATGGAAATTTTACCTATTTATTGTTCCAATTTAAAGGAGGGGTTATTAAAAATTGCTTTAATTAACTTTACAATATTTTAAATGGCAGTTAGGGATGGGTCCCTAGTCCTGATCCACCAGGCTGGACCCATATACCGAGCTCAGTGAGAGAAGTCGAACTTCTTGAGAGTCTCGGCTTGAAGAGAAGTAGTCAGTGCTTCAGATGGCACTGACCAAAGAAGTCTGAAAGGGTTGATAACTTTAATGGTTCAACGGTTAGGCGGTTCACCTACCGTTGTTCAGATTGTTATCGTAGCTGAACCTCAAGCAAAGAAGACTTAGAAGGCTGAATGTGCGAGAGAATTTCATTAAACTTAAAGGATTATTCTTTATAAATAGCTAAGCCATTTAATATTTAAAATATTATTAAAAATATCATTATATCTTCGATCTGCGTCTTTACCTCCAACCCAGTTTATTAAATTTCCTTTTTATATTGTTTTATTTTTATCACTTTTTTCTTTCTCTTTCAATGCTCTTTTCTTTGCACATTATCATCCAAAATCGCAAATGCCCCGATCTAAATAAATATTTGTATAAATGGCTACAGGAAATCCGGGTAAGAATGTTTCCAAAACACTTTCAAGCCACAGCAAGCCCTCTCCCACTTTTCCCTCCACAAATAATTGCTGCCACGTTTGCTGAAGCAAAGAATCCTCAAGCTCAATCAAGCCTGAGCTAAGCATCCCTTTACATTCCTGCAGAACCTGCAATCTTACAGTTCACAGAGCCTGCTATGGGCTGACTTCCTCAAACGAAACCTTCTATTGTGATCGCTGCATGGAAGTAGGGCCCACTATCACCTTATCCTGCAGAGTTTGCCACCAAACCAATGGAGCTTTAAAAAAATGCGGCAGATTTTGGGTGCATGTGACGTGTGCATTGTTTACAGACTGCTTCAGAATTGCTGATTGGCAGAGAATGCGTATAGTTGAGCAAAATAGCGAAATTCCAGAAACTTATTGTGAGGAATGCAAAGAATTGAGCATTGGCACTATTAAATGTACAGAATGCGACAAAAGAGCTCACCTAATCTGCATGCTGCAGAGGAATAAATGGAATCCAAAAATATTGCTGAGAGGGGCAGGAGAAATTTTATGTGAAGAACACAAAATTGGCCAAGAAATACACTGCTTTTGTGGGAAAAGATACCTAGAAGGCACTAAATATATGATACGCTGCGATATATGTTGCACATTATACCATGGAGATTGTGTAGGGATCCCTGAAACATTAGGAAAAACTATTGAGGACTATATCTGTAAATTTTGTGACCAATGATCCAAGGTTAAGAAAAAGCTGGTAAAGGAAATCGTCACGGGGACAAAAGTTACTATAAAAATGCCTAATTGCCTTGTGAATTTAAATTTGGGAGATTGATTGCTTATTGCTAATTTAGCCTATAAGAGAGCTCTAGAATTTTCTGAAGGAAAATTAAGCAATGAAAATTTCGATGAAATTATAGAAATGACAAAGAATCTTCCTTTTTATATACAGGAAATCGCTGATCTTAAAGAAAAATCGAATAAAATTAGATTTTTAACTTCAAAATTAAAGGATTTTAATTTTGGAATTGAAAGAGAGCTAACAGATGAGGAAGCGATTCAAGTCAAAGGAATTATTGATGAATCTAAATCAATAGGACTAAACATTCCGGATTTCAATAACTTGGCAGTGAAATTGCGCAAATATGAGAATTTAAAAAAAATTAAAACCATGGTGCAAAGCTCGCATGAGTTTACTCTGAGTTCTGCTAAAGCTCTATATGATGAAATGCTTAATATTATGCCAAATCATAATTTAGTCCATCAATTACACTTATTAATTGAAGAATGTAATGATTGATTTAACACAATAAGAGAGTCATTAGCAAAAAGCCAAACAAGTTCCTTACTCGCCTAGAGTAATACCATTGGAAAATACTACTTTCTAGGAAAATTAGCCCCTTTAGGCGCGTGTAAAATATTTTTATAAAATTAATGATCTATTCTTGACGCCTTCAATTTTTAATAATAAATTTTAAAAATCAAATTATAATTTTCTTTTACAAATTCAATACAAAATGCTTTTAAAAAATGCACTGTTTAAAAAGTACGCGAAATTTTATCGCTCATAAAGAGGAGGAGCTAGAAGATAAATTGACAGTTTTAGACGTAAATTGCTGTTTAGATAAAGCAAAACAATTGCCATTCCAGCTTCCAGCTGAAATAAAAATAATCAAAGAAGAATTATCAGCAGCAGAAGCCTGAGATAAAAAGTTTTCTCACTTGGAAATGCCTTACAATGCTCAAGAACTTCAGCGACTAATAGAAGATATGTCGCTACTGACTATTCAAACTCCTTATATGCTTAAAGCTAAAGAAGTTTGGACTCTTTTTTCTGACTGGAATTCCAAAACAGAGAGCTATACCAATGGGAGCGAAAATAAAGCACCCCCATCATATGAGGAAATTAAGCAACACATAAGATATGGAGAAACCCAGATTGATTCAAAAATCAACGTAAAAGAAATCACAACTCAGCTGCTAATTAAAGTAAATGAAGCTTGCATATGGCAGACTAATGCACAGGCGGCTATTGTGACAAAAGTTACACCTCAAAGACTTAATCATCTACTCAGGGAAGGGAAATCAATTATTTGCCATTTCCCAGAGTATGATGTACTAGAGAAAAGGGCAGGAATTAACAAAAAAATAAGCGAAATTTTGCATAAGAAGCATAAAGAAGAAGATCTAGTCATACTTCTGCAAGATGCAGAAAAATACGGAGCTGATGACGAGTTTATTGTAGCTGTACAAAATAAATTGCAGTGCGCACAAGAATTAAAAGCAAAAGTCAAGGAAACACTTGAAGGGAGCTTTACCGATCCAAACTCTGAATACTCCAAAGTCCTTGATGAAATAAAAAATGCAAGGACAGATTTGCTAGAAGAAAAACAAATGCTAGAAGATAAAATCAAATCACTCAAATGGATGGAGCAAACCAGAGAAGCCTTGAATGAACTAGAAAGCCAAGACTCTTCAAACAAAAGAAAAAAGACAAGTGAAATCGAAGTCCTTAGGAATATAGTAAACAGAGGTATAAAAATTGGCTGCATAGATCCACAAGCTGAAAAGATGCTTGAAGATTTAGCCTTCAGACTGTGGGAATTGGAGTTTCAAAGATTCGAAATGTGCGATGAAATTACAGTTGAGCAGCTCCAAGACTTATCACAAAAAGCTAAACTCCTAAAAAATTACCACCCTCAATCATTAGCTATATTCAATGGAATTATGGAAGAAGTTGAAGAAGCGCTGAAATATTTCGATAGTCTATCAGAACAAGACGTCAGTGCAATAATTTCAGAAAGCATGACTGAGTTGCAGAGAAATATCAATTTATATAAAGATAGACTTGAAAAACATGGCATTATTATACCTGAAAAGTACAATAAACTTCTTTTATGAGATAAATGAATAGATTGGTGCTTGAGTACTGATAAAATTTTTAAAGGTAACTCAAAGCCTTCAATTGACAGATTGTATGAAGCTAATCAAGAAGCAATTTCAATGGGAATCCCTAATGACGTCCCAGCATTGAAAATGCTTACAGAAGAGATTTTTGCCTATGAGCAATGGCTTTATAAATACACATTTTATTTTTCAGCTAGAAAACTTTTTAGCAGCCAAAGCTTGAACATTCAGCATTATTTAAAAAATCTAAGAGACAAACCAAAGCCAAATTCTCAGCAGTTAAAAGAGCTTCTTCAGCTTGCCAAAAATTTAAGAACCTGCTGTAAAGAAGAAGTTTCCATAATGGAATCAGATTTAACCAAACTTGAAAAATGATTGGGTGAGGAGCGCCACTTTTTTGAAAAGCACCCTTATGAAAATTTATTAGCAGCCTGTAAGAAAAAATACGATGAATTCAGAAAAACAGCAGCATTTGAAGAGTTTTATAAAATAGTTAAAGAGTATTGTTTTGAAGTCTATATAGAAACTGACGACTATGGAAAAAAGTTGTGCAGCTATGAGTGAAACTTTTCAGGGCAAAGAATTCTCCAGCAGAAAGGAAAAATCCCTCAGGAAGAATGAGACGACTTATTTGCTTCGATAGAATATTTAAATAAAGAGTATTTAGACGCATTTACACTTGACAGGCTAAGAAGGCAGCAGTCGCTGAGAATCCAAATTGAAGAAGACGTCGAAAAGATTAAGAGCTTTGATCCAGCTGCAGAAATAAAACCAATTAACCTTGAAGAACTAGAGCTGTTATATGAGCAGGTAGTAAATTGCAAAATAAGTATTTCTCAAGAGGCTTATGTGAAAGATCTGATTGAACAGTGTAAAAATTTTGATGAAAAGTTCAAAAGCATGATACAAAACAAAGTGTTCGTCCAAGAATTTAAAGAACTGCAAAATGATTTGATGAAAATCCCTGTGTCTATGCCAGAAATTTCATCTCAGCTCAAGTCCATAATTGAGAAGACTGCAACCCTTGCTACAAGGATGAAAATACTTAAAGAGTATTCAGGCAAAAATAAAATTGAAAGGACAAAAGTTGAGCAGTTTTTGAATGATTATAAGCATGCTGATGCCAGAATAGAAGATGCAGAAGATATTATAGCTGAATTAGATTATGGAAAGCAGATTCTATCTGAAGCAGCCAGCATTTTAGATAGCCAAAATGTCACTCTTGACCAATTAAATTCAATCAGCGGGAGACTAACAAGCTTAAAAATCCATATGGGGCAAGACGAAAAAGTCATTAGAGTTAAAATCTGGAAACTCAAAGTAAAACTTGCTCAAATCCACAAAGTCAATTTTTCTATTCTAGTTGGATGGTTTAATGAAGGCAAACAAATGAAAGAGCCAAGCTTATTTGCAGATCTTGACAAGCTAGAAAATTTAATAAATAAAGGAGAAAAGTTCAAGGAAAGACTGTCCTGCTGCCGAACGCTTGAAGAAATCATAGAAATTGAAAATGAAACAGAAAAATTGCCTTTTGATTTAGCACATTCTATTATAGAGCATAAAACAAGAATAAATTTAAGTGGAGGAGGAAAAGCAGATAATGCAGAAGGCGATTTAATTCCGAGCAAAAGACCAAATGAGGAAGTTCAAGACATTGAATTTGTCAGGAAAAATAATGTAAAAGAAATTTTACAAAAAATCATGAGCGACATTAACTTTGTGTGGGATAATAAGGAAGAAAAAATGAATCGAATTGCAACAAAAATTGAAGAAATTGCATTTAGGGCCTATTCTCAAGAAGGGAGATATAAAAAGGCTATTGAAAACATTTTGAGAATTATAAGAAGGCTTCAAAATTATGAAGGATTTTCCCTAAAGCTATTAGAAGGGGAAATAAAGCCAGACCAGCTTACTTATATAGAACCAAAAGAGTTGAAAGAGCCAAAAGTTATTAAAAGAATTTTTGATGGGGTGCCACTTGTAACACTGACAATCAGTAAAGATAAACTTAATCAGCCTGATAGATCTAAGCCAGTTAAAAAGCAGAAAATAGAGCAGACGGCTTCTCCTGTACAGCAAAATAGCCCTATAACAAGAATTGAGCCAATCATACCTACTCAAAGCGGTTCCTCGAAAGCAAAAATCCAAAGTCTCATAAAGGAAGCAAAATCTCACCAGAAAAAAGAAAAAGTCCTTACCCCCCATCCGTGAGCGAACAAAATTTTTTTATTTGCTCACTGAGGGGGTTAATTTTTTTTTAAAAAAATTTTTAGAAATTTTATCAAAATTTAAAAATCCCAATTCGCAAAAATTGGAAAGCAAATATTAATTTAATTTGCAAGATTTATGTTTTAAAATATAAACTGTTTAAATTAAACAGAATTAGCTAAAGATTTCTCTATACTAATTATCACTTATATATAAAAAAACATTTTTCATAAAAAATTATTATATTAGATATACTTTGTTTGCTCACGGACCCAAAAAATAAGGATTTTTCCAATGGTTTTGCTCACTTACGGAGGAGGGAAGTTAGCGTCCCACTCAAAGAAGCAAAGCCTAAAATTTCTCCCCAAATTCCTGAGCCTTTGCCTATACAAAAACCCAAGCCAAGCGAATTTTCTGTCAGCAATTTAATCCATGAAGTTGAAGCTTATAAAAAGAAATATGACACCCTGGAGCCTAAGCAAGAATCTCACTAACTCCCCCCCCCCTCCGTGAGCGAACAAAACCATTAGAAAAATCGCCATTTTTTGACCCAAAAACCCCCCTCCGTGAGTGAACAAAAATTTTTTTAATAGAAAAAATTTTAATGGAAAAAAATTTTGATATATAAGTGATAATTAGTATAATGAAATCTAGAGCTAATTCTGTTTAATTTTAAACAAATTGCGTTTTAAAACATAAATTTTGCAAATTAAATTAATATTTGCTTCCCAATTTTTGCAAATTAGGATTTTTTTAAATTTCGAAAAAAATATTTTTTATAAAATTTATATATAAATTTTTTTTAAAAAAAAAAATTAACCCCCCTCCGTGAGCGAACAAAATTTTTTTGTTCGCTCACGGAGGGGGGGGGGGAGTAAGGAATTTATTGAAAAAGCAAAAAATTCAAATGTTCCACCAGACTCTTCTGCTATGGCAACAGAAAGTATTCCTAATGAAGAATGGAAAGAGCATAATAAATCAAAGGCTGAGCTTAATGGCTCTACGAAGCCTAATAGTCATGAAATCGTTCCTAAAAAGCGTGTCCCAGAAGATTTTGAAGAAGAATATATTACTAAAAGATCAAAATACGAAGAAATTTATCAAGAAGGAAAATTCAGCAGTGATGAAGAGCTTGTAGGAGAGCCTCAGCCAGCCGATCCAAATTTATCACGACCTCTATATGATGAAGATGTATATGGGACTAATCAGCAAGAAGAGTATAACGTCTTTGATTTTGCTCAAAAAGTTGATTATAGTGCAAAGCGGAAAATAAAGAAAAAAAACAAGCTTTTTGATCCTTATTCTTCAAACGCAGTTAAAAATAAAGCTCCCGCAGGCAGCTTGCTAAAGGTGTGGACTGGAAAGTTAGAGTACGGGAAGCATTTTATTAATGTGAATATGAATTCTGTTGACACTATTGACTCTTTCCAAAAAATGCCTCAGTTTGGCAATAAAATTTCAATTCAGGGCAGGACCAAACAAGATGAGCTTGAAATTTATGTATCTCAAAACTCGTCAGGGCCAGTCACAAAAGCTATAACTACAGCCTGGATTGAGCCAGCTGAAGGCTCTGAAAAAGAATTTGGAGAATTAGTGAGGGATTTAACAGATAAAGGACGTGCAGCTGTAATAAGAATTGACAGCTCTTTAACGATGTATCTATCATCATTGAATGAGTCCTTCAAAGCATTTCTTGCTTCAATCCATATAAATATCAACCAAAAATTGAGCCCAGCTGTAGTTCCCTTTGTGTCCACAAAAGAAAAAATTGGCTGCATTTTATTTTTCAAAAAATCAGCTGCAAGCAGTGGAGCTCTTATGCTGAACCCTGAAGTAATTGCTCAAACTGACCCAAATTCTGTTCCTGAGGTCGATGACTTGCCTGAAAAAGAGCAAGAAATGTCGCCAATAACTTCAGAAGAAGAAAATCAAGATCTGCAAGTTAGCGAAAATATTCCAAAAGCCCTCCAAGATGCAATTTCTGCAATATCAGCTGGGTCAGGTAGCAATCCACAGATTTTGAATAATTTGCAAGATGCGATTTCTAACATAAGGGAAAACGGATCAGAAATTACTGAATTAATTTCCATCATCAGGCAACAAGTTGAGCAAGAGTCAAAAAAGCAGCAAACACCTGGAGTCCAAAATGTCAACCAATTTTTAAGCCAGCAATATGTTCCGAGGCCTACTTCATATGTGTACCCTCCGCAAAATTATATGTATGCTCAACAGCCGCCATATGGAAATCAATATTATCCAAGGCAAAATCAGCCTTATAAGCCTCCGTCCCCACAAAAAAAGCATGATGATCCCCGAAGACATAATAGATATTAGTAATCCAATTAATGTTTTTTTAAGTATTCATAAAGAATTATTTATCTTAAATCCCCCAGCCCAGGAAAACCTTACTTCTCCCCTCTATTAAAAAATGGTAACATATTTGTTTTAGAAATTAGCATCTTTTCGTGAGGAATGACATAGAGAAAACTACATTGACGCATTTTCGCCTTTTTTTTAGTCAAAAGTGACTGAAAATTTCAAAATATTTTTAGTATTAAAAGGGTAAAAAACTAAAAAAAACTGACTCCCCCCCCCTTTAAAATTGGAACAAAATATATCGGTAAAATTTCCACTTTTTTGGTAAATTAACCCCCTTTAATTGGAACAAAATTTAATTTTATAAAAAAAAATTATATATAATTTTTATCTAAAAAGTTTTAATATAAATTAAATGTTTCTTATTAACTAAAATTAAAAATTTAGTTATATCTTGCTCTATTTTAAAGATAAAAGTATAAAGAGCATCTTATTTAAATAAATTTATTATCCTTGATTGTAAATTTTAAAAAACATTAATTTTATTTTTTTTTAAAAATTTCAAAAAAATTTTTGTTTTTTTTGATAAAAATGATATTTTTTATTTAAATAGTTTTGATATAAATTCAATAGGAATTCTTTATAAAATTTACTTTATTTCTTACTTTATTTTAAAGAATAGAGTATATAATAACATCTTATTTAAACAAAATTAGCACTTTGATCGATAAATTTTCTAAATTATTTTTTTTTAATTTTTTTTTATCAATAAAAATAATAATTTTGTGTAAATAATTTTGATACCAATTAATAGTGGCGTATTAACTAATAATGAAAATTTAGTTATATCTTGCTTTGTTTTAAAGGATAAAGAGTAAATAGCGTTTTATTAAACAAATTTATTAATCTAATTCGATAAGTTTTGGAAATTTTTTTTTTTTAAAAATTTTTATATATTTTATAAAAAATTTTTTATTGATATTTTTTTAAAAAAAAAAAATTTAACCCCCCTTTTTAAATTGGAACAAAATTTTTAGTTCCAATTTAAAGGGGGGAGTGAGGGTTAAAAAAAAATTTTGCATTTTTCACAAAAGCGGGTGAAAAACAGTATAGAAAAAAAAATACCTTCAGGAGTAAATGATATTAAAAATGAGATAGCTGGCTGACATTATATATATCAATACACTCTTTATCATTTAGCTAAATTTAAAATAAGATATCTCGAAATGGCTGCACAAATAGCGTAGCACACATATGATATAATTTTATCGGCAACAAAATTTAAAATAGTGTATGAGTTATATGCAGTGGAATTTGTATTATTTTTATGATAATTTTATGATAGTCTACCATCAAAACACAGTGTAGTGCTTTCTCCTTTTCAATTTGCTGATTTTTACACCTTTTTTGCGGCACCCAAAAAAACAGCGAAGTTTTTTTCATATATTTAATGTCAGCCAGCTATCTCTCTATTTAATATAATTTGCTTCTGAAGCTTTTTTTCTATGCTGTTTTTTCCACTTGCTTTTGCGAAAAAATGCAGCATTTTTCAACCCTCACTTTTAACCGCGATGTTTTTTAATACTAAAACAATTTTTGAAATTTTCAGTCACTTTTGACTGAAAAACAGATCAATGTAGTTTTTTTTCCGCTTCACCTCTCCGTGAGCGAGCATAATGATTTGAGAACAAATATTTTTTATATCAGATATATGAATACATAAATAATAATTATAATGAAATCTCTAGCTAATTCCGTTAAATTTAAACACTTTGCATATAGTTTCAAACCTCCATATTAAATATGAAATTTTAAATAAATAACCCTTCTCCGTAAGCAATCCAAAAATTGTACTTGCTAAACAAAGGAGCGTTAGCAATTTCAGCAACACCTTTTCCACAAGTATAATAGTTAGTGGAGCAGGTCTTTATATAGCCAATATCTGTTGTAAGTGAGCCTGCGTTGTCAATGCACCTGTAAATTGCGCTTGTTAAACCTGAGGTAGTGGTTAAAGATTTGACAGCTGCTACTAATCCAGCCACGTTGCAGTCTGGCATATGAGAAACGAAGTCAGCGCTAAGTTTATCTGCGTCAGTATAAATTGTTTGATTCGCAGTTGCGTTTCCAGCTGCAATTTGAATAATGTCGTTATAAACAGCTGCACCATCTGCGAGAATAAGAGCAGAGTCTTTGTAGCATTGATCTGGCTTTCCTTCGTTTGCTTGCATTCCAAAGAAAAATCCTGACATAAACTGGTAGGCATTTTGCCCACCGGTCTTGACCATGCCTAACTGGAAGAATTCAGTATAAGAGACTTGAGATGACATGCATGTTGCCAAAAGTCCGAAGAGAACGAGAGATCTCAGGTACATATTTATTATTTGTTCACCACATTTTAGGTAATTTTAAGTTGATAAAGGCATGGAGGATTAAAGTTGAGTAAAAAGGATTTAGATTAATATTGATAGGATTATGTGCATTTATTACATATTTAATAAATAAATATTTTTATTGGCGATTAATATAAGCATTTTCCACATTTATTACTCCATCATAGATAAAATTTAAAGATTTATTTAATTTAATTTATTGTTGGGATGCTATTAATATAAATCGTAGTCTTTTTTATTATTGCTTTAAACGGGTTACTGATTCCCAAAAATTTATTATGCGCTTAATCTATTTCCTTGCAAGGATTATAATCTTTTCATTATGACATCTGAAATTTAAGATAATGAGTTACCTCAGTTACACAAAAGTATTATAATGGCGAAAATTGAAGATCACGTAATAAATGATTTTATCTTAAAATCAATCTCTACACCTCCAAAAAAGCGTTTCTTTAATGCAGTAACATGAAATGATGATTTTTTAACTCTTAATCCCAACAAAGTTAATCAAACTTTACAAGATATGAGAAAAGTTAAGGTTAAAGGTTATGTTGACTATAAGCGATAAACCTACTAATTTTCGCTTATCTTGTTTCGAAAAAGGTCGCCCTTAAGGATTTCCGGTCTAAACCATCTATCAAAGAGACTTGCCTTTCAGGTTGGAGTCACCATCCATATGTGTCTTGATTGTCCTAATGAGAAGAAACTATATGGTAGACAAAATCTATCTTGCCCATCTGGCAGGATCAGAAAGCCTTCAGGGAGTAAAAAAGTGTCCCCTTTTGGAAAGGCTTCCCCAAATCTGAAGGTCTAATCAAAAGTAACAGATGTCTATTTTCAGCTTTATCGAGATGGGTCCTACCCGGCCCTTTAGAGTCTGACTCTTTTAATGCACCATTTTACTTCACTAAAAATGAGAAAAGGAATCACCAGAAAGTCCTTTCAGAGGCAAACTGAAACTTAATATAGAATCATATAAAAGAACCTTTACCCCAAATTCAGATCGTGGGCCATCTTCATCATCAACTAAAAAACTTTATTCTCTGATTGCAAAGAAAGCAAAAATCCCAATTAAAGCTGCTGAAATCTCGAAGCGAGAGCTCGGTATGATAAATAATAAATATAAAAGCGTAGCAAAATTAGTGAAGAATTACCAGAAATTAGGAGTTGACAAAAGTAAGCTTATGCATCTGAAAATGATCAATTTACTTCGTGATGATTTTCAGCAAAGTCGAAAAGAAATGAATGATAAGTGTGTAATTACAATGCCGATATCGCTTCAAACGGTTAAGCAGCAAATAAGATTTGGGACATATAAATTCAAGGATTTTTAATATATTTGTTTGTCTGTATTAGATTCAATTTAATTAGTGTTTTTACCAAGATAATTATATATTAGCAAGGCATTTTTCTTTATGGAATCCTTTATAAAATAATAATTAAAAGTTTTTGAATATAAAAACCAACGCAAGCAGCACTATCATGACTATCAAAAACATAATGCAACTTGTTGCTCTTGTGCACCTTTGATGTTTCTCTGCTTTTTGAAGCTGCACAACTCCTTTTTTTGTATGATCTGAGGCTAGTTCTAAATTATAGTCGATTCGATCCAATATTGTCCCTTGATTTACTACTAAATTGCTCAAATCCTTGAAAATCATAGCAAGCTCATTTAAGTTGTTTACTAGCCCATTTATTCCTTCATCCCTTGCTTTGGAAATCTCGTATACTTGATCAAGGTTATCTCCATAATCGTCTTCAATTTCATCCTCTTCAGGCATTTGCAAAGGAACTGAGCTTCCTGATTGAAGTTGTTGGTATTTTTCCATATAAACCCTTTGCATTGTTTTATGATGCTGAGTGAATTCTTGTAATTTCTGAGCTAATTGCTGCTGAATATTCTTCCGAATAGTGATATCGCTATTGGTTCCTGATGATTTTACAATATCGTGAATAAAACCATCTAAATCGCGCATTAACTAGCTGAATAAGAGTTTACCTTGGTTATTTCTTGAGATAGGATGAGGATTTCTCGTTCAGCCTGGCTAGGATCTCCAAATGTAATTTTAAGCCTTTTCGTTTGGGCTTGTTTTAATAGTTTTACTAAATAGAGTTTACATTTGTCTTCGAGAGTTTTTAAATCTTCTATTACTTTGTCATATGAGTCAACCCATAAAGGTGGGAGCTGATTTTGCTTTGGAGGCTCGAGCGGAATGTGGCTTGGGGAAATTCCTGAGAGAAGAACAGCTCGGCCTGAATCATTAGATGCAGTTGAGAGGGAAAATCTAGAAGATTTCTTTTCGTCTACCCTTGCTTTTTTATAGAGATGAGTGATGTTGCGGCTTGTTCCAAGACATTTAGTAACATGGGATATTGAACTTGACATTATATTAGATTGGGATTTTCTAATTGAAATATAAACGGCGATATAAATATAACTAGGAAAAATTGATTTAAACGGCAGATATTTTTGATTATACAGCTCCAAAAGTAATTGCTATCTTTAAACCTTTAAATCTACTGATATTTTGCTCATAAAATTATGCTTCAATTGCTCCAGATATTTTGACATAAGATTAAGAATTAGGAAATTAACAAAATCAGAATATATTAGTGCAATAAAGCTTAGGAAGGTCTCTTGAAAGCATATTTCTTCATTCAGGACTTAATTTAAATTTGAAATAATTCTATGCGTATTACAGTAAAATTAGAGATTCAAGCACCATAAAAATTATTTTAAAATATTTTAGATCTGAAAATTAATTAATCTTAATGGTTGCTTTTTTAGGTGCATAGTTTTTATGCTAGTGCTTAATTTGGACGATTTTTTTTGAAGGAAATTTCACGTTTTTTTGAATAATTGTCTGGTAAGATACATTAATCAACTCGCCATAAAGGCGAGTCGATAAAATCGGATTTCCGGCCTCATTTAAGTAGACCGTCCCTCCCCTACCCTTCCCTCATTTGGTAAGAAACAATTAGAAATTGTCTTCGAGAAATATTCCCTATAAAAAATCGCAGAGCAAATAGCCCTTTTTTATCTCTTTCCATGCAAAATTTTATTTTTGGAAGAAATTCTCATATAATATCCATTAAAATGGTGTGGCGAATCAACTCACCCTCTTAATTCCTTTAGCTGACATCCCACAGGGTGTTTAGGAACCTTGAGGAAAGTAGGATGGCATTGGGAATATATCCGGCCATTTTTTTGGTTTGGTGAAGCGCAATTTTAGCTAAGCCGACCACATGCTTTACTCCAATGCCAAGTTTTTGCCTCCAGAGAGGAATGGAGCCCAGAGTTGGAAACGGATCTCTCCGCTGTGTCAGTGGTATATTTCCTGGTCAATCCCATTTTTAGCATGAAACCAAGAAGTTATGCCCTGGATCTTGGATTTCCATTTGGCCAACATCAACCTTTTAATTTGCCATAGCAGGCAGCCTTTGATGACGTAAGAAATGATGACACAACTCATCTAACTATCAGGAATCATGTGCAGGCACTTGTTGGGCAGAAGAACTCTTTATAAGGTCGTTTAAAAGCTAGCGAGAAGGTGACAAAGGCGATGCAGGTAGAGATAGGCTTTGGGAACGCCCCGGTTTTCTCTATAAGTAATATAGCGATAAGAAATTCTCAGTATAAGTCACCATCTCATCCTTCTTCTTATGGAAAAACTTATCAACAGCGTGATTTCTTCCTTTGGAATGGTCTCTAAATCTATTCTTCATTTCACTTCTTGCCATTGAATACTCTTGCCTGTATCCAGGATTAAGTCTCATGCAAATTCGTGGGGATAATTCTTGGATTGTCCTCGTATCTCTGAAGCTTTGATCAGTTTCATTGATTTCTTTGAACGCAATCGTTCTATTTAGTCTTTCCACAATTTTAGGAGACAATGATGCACGCTTCATGCTCTGCCTTAATAGAAGTGGAAGACGAAAAGACGTTTGAGGATCCATAACTGTAAATTAATATTATGCTCTACTAACTAATTCTTATAAAAGATTAAAAAATTTATAATTAAAGCTTTTTCCCGTTATTTTAATTGTTTCAGCAAAACAATAGAGGTAAAATATTTATCAGATCAATAGTTTCATATTTATTATTCAATAGATATAAATAAATTATCATCAATAAAACATTATGGGAAATTGCATTGGGAAGAAGGAAAATCATCAAAAAGCAGAAACTCTGGAAAAAAGCAACACTTTATCAAATGAAAAAGAGCCAGAAATTGACTTTGAGTCAGAATTTAACGTGATGTGACAAGATTTTGGTGATGAAAGTAAAGAATATTTTAGCAAAAATTCATGATGACAGTCTTCGACTATTTTTTGATAAAATCGAAATCAAAAAAGACTCAGCCGAAGAGTTTTTAACCACTTACATTTTGAAATGCCAAACTTTAGCTGTGATCACGCAGCCAGAGCTTTTTGAATATTGTAAACTGTAAAACTGATTTAGGAATGAACTGAACTCATGGGATGCCCTAGCAAATTCTATTCAAGAAAAGATTAGGGAATATTCAGAAGAGTATTTTTTATATAGTAAGAAACATATGAGACTATTTTTTAAATATATTTTTGAAAAAAGCTCAGATTATCCTAAGGTAATAGAAACAAAACTAGCCATACCCATTCTAGAGATTCTTATTGAGCTGTTTCCTTGGTCTCTTGCCAATAGATTCCTTGTCTATTTAGAAATAGAAAGGTGGCATTGATGGAAATTGGACTTCGAGGCGCACTCTTTATGGAGTAGGTCGGACCAATCCTTATGAAGCTGAAAGCAGGGGCCCCTGACCCTTGGTGAAGTAGGCCTTCAGGTTTGAGAATGCCTCTGCCAGATGGACTTGAGAGGTTTTGCTACCACATGGGTCTTTCTCGGGGCGCCATACAGATGGTTATTCTGCCCTAGGAGCTAATTTCATGGACAGGCGTTTCAGATCGGAAATCCAAAAGGTTGACCTTGTGGAGCAAAGATGGGCGACAGCTAGCTGCTTATCCGCTTATAACCAGCATAATCATTTAATTATTATTTGTCTATTTAAAAAATGTACAGAAAATCAGAACACTTAAAAATTGATGAATGGGAGCACATTCCAGTATTTTTGATCGAACATAAAGATGGACTTCACGATTATAACGAAGAAGACAGTGCTTTTCCAAGGCTTTTTGATGAGTTCGTTAAGAGCATGTCTTCTACTTTTATTAGAGTTTTAACTCATGAATAATATTTTTCTCTTAAATTAAATTTTATTGCATGCTATTTCTTTTGATTCTTTTATATTATTTCCAAATTATGTCCATATCTCTTGATAAGCTTCAATAAATTAGCAATAAAATTTCAAAAGGTTTCTTTCCTGTTCCTTTTAAATTAAATGTATAAGCCATTTAACTAATAATAACCAATGAATATTCCTCAAATTTACCATCTAGAAGGAGATGTCTGGCTCGTTCCATGCATGGCAAATTACAATCAAAATGAGTTCCATCCTTTGCTTAAGCCAGCTTCAGAAGATTCTGAAGAAGACCCGTCTGCTAAAAAGCAAGGCTGGAATGACCTCGAAGACCAAATGCTCCTGAGAATTGTTGAAGCAAAAGGTCCAAAGGCATGAAGCGCAATAGCAAGAGAGATCAATTCACTACTTTACTCAGGAAAAGGTGTAAGACAGGGCAGACAATGTCGTGAAAGATGATATAATCACGTTGATCCAAGTCTTAAAAAAGGTCATTGAAGCCCTGAAGAAGACATTTATATACTTCAACAACAAAGAGATATAGGAAATAGATGAAGTGAGATAGCAAAAGGACTTCCTGGCAGAACAGAAAATAGCGTGAAAAATAGATGAAAAAGCATGGTAAAAAAAGCTATCAGAGAATATCCGCCAGGAACTGATATTATCAGTATGCTAATATCAGAAAAAATAAATTGTGATGTAGATATGGAAGAAGACAGCAGCGATGTCAATACAGAAAAAGAAGTTGAGCAAGCACCAGGGCATGTTTACGATATCGGATCAAGTCCTCCTAGTGGCTTTCAGCAACCTCATTCTTTAATTATAAATTCGGTCAGAACGAATTTATCGAACTTTGCCAGAATGGATTTTCAAATACAACAGAATTCAGAATTTAAATAAAAATATAATGGAGTAATCTTATTATTAATAATCAATAATCATTTCATCTTCAATATTTAGGTAATTTTCACAGTCAGAACTACTATCAATTCTTTCGAGTACTATTTCTTCGACAAGCTCAGCATCATTTACTTCTCTATTCCAATCACCTTGGCTATCTACAAGAATATCAGACACCTCATCAATTCCGATTTCTTTATCACAAGTTTTGGTCTTTTTTGATATGCTTTTTCATCTATTTTTTACGCTATTTTCGTTACGTCCTGGCAAGTCTTTGGCAATTAAACTTCACTTGTTGCCGATTTCCTGCTGTCTAATGATGATGAAATTGTCTTCTTCAGGTGTTCAGCCTCCTTTTTTAAGGGATGGGTCGAGATGGTTATATCAGCGCTCTCTGCATTGCTTTCCATTACGTATTCGATTATTTGCATAAAATCTATCATTCAGTTCTTTAGCAATTTGCGCTCATTTTTTACTGCATTTGGTAGGTAGCAAACTGATTAGTGCTTGATCTTCGATTTCAGTTCAGGGATATCGAATGTAGTGCACATGATTAGATTAAGTTTAGCTAATGTTGCTGATAAGCTCGCGCATCGCAGTGTAAGCCGCTGCTTTTCAGCTTACATCGTCCTCAGTCATCTTACTGACCTCTGGATGGTATAACCTGATCCAACGGACAACCACTAGGGACTAATCTAGGTCAGGCTGTTACCGAGAGTGTATTGATTAGGTCGCCGCCATGCTGAGCGTTAACAGTATGCCTTGTCGGGAAATTGAAAAATTGATATCTGGTCGATGCCGGCTGAAATAGAACTTCGTAGCCCAGAATGCAGCGTCTAATGTCGAATTGCCGTTTGGGACAAATAGACTCTGCTGGGCACTTTTTCAACTCCGAAGGACATCTTTTCACAAGCTAAAACTCTGACCTAGATGTGAACATACAGTTGGCTAATTCGACATTACGCTCGGCCAGATCAGATAAAACCTAGTCAAATACACATCCCTGAACGCTTTCCTCTTCTCTGCAAGGTCGCTTGCTATTTACAGGTAGAGATGATAAAAGTGCTGTTTGATGCATCACGTTATTTTAATATGTATGCACATTATTGGATACAGGTTTAAAAAGTGGGTAAAATTTATGCTTGGATTCATTGATTCTACAGGGAATCATTCAAACTCCGTTCCCTATTTCGTAAGGATCTGTAGGGTACCGATTACCATCTTCCATATATTCTCCTCTTTCCGTCTGATTTATTAGGATACGTAATTATATTACTATTAAAAAAGTTTTGATATTAAAAGGATAATCTCAATAGATTATGCTAATTTTATACACTAAGATTGTTCAGATTTGAATTAAAGCTGTATAGACCTGAAATTTTTAAATTAAGCCTTATATAATTTAAAACTCCGCAATCTTAAGCATGTGATTTGCCATTTTTCTTTATTTTCACTTCTGAATCTGGCTGCTGGCAAACTATTTAAGATAAAATAATCTTTCATTTTCGTAGAACTTATTTTAACCTTATAGCCCAAGCTGAAAGGAGGCTCAGGTTATATAAACATATCTTATATCTATTTAAGATTTTAATTTACTATTAATGTTATTAAGAATTGAAAAATACTTTCTAAAATTAACTTTTTTATTCAAAGAGGATTGATTTTTGGCTTTGATTAGCAAAATACAACAAATTTGCTATATTTTACTAATCAATACATGAGCAAAAAATTGTGCTATTTATTAAATAACTCAAATAACTTTTGAGAATATAAATACTGCACTTTCTTTTCAGCCTTGAAAGTAAAGGATAAAAATTTTGATATAAAGTTTTTGAAATTGTTTTTTTTTGTCTATATAATTATACAGTATATTGATTAAAATTAAAAAACAATTACTCCCTATTCAAAAGGGAAGCTAGCGAAATCTACGGTTTTGCAAAAAAATATTTATGGATTCTTACTAACTGATTAAATCCAAAAATTATTAAAATTAAAATCTTTTAGTTTCAATTGATCCCCTATTGCTTTCGTTTAATTTTCGAGTTGTAGCTCTTCTCAGGCTTGCGCTTCTATTTACTATTAACGGAAGTCTCTTACCATCTCTTCCGATCGGATTTTTTTCTGCCTGCTTTTTCATGTGCCTTTCTTGTGCTAATTTTAAGCTTTTTAAAGCTATCTCTTTAGTACCCTTTGATCGAGGCTTCAATGGAGGTGGCGACGGCGTAGAACGCTTTGATTGGGTGCAAGATATTTGATGTAGCATTTGGCTCATGCAGCATACTTTTACTCTCCCATAAGCGAACAAAATTTCTTGTTTGCTAACTGGGGGAATTAGAATTTGCTAAGAAAGCCATTTTATTCGATCAAATATCCCACGATAAAATAACTCTGACAAATAACCCGGGGAAAATGTGACATGAGGAAATATTCCAAACAAATGACATGTAGCCACTTTGATGAAGGTGATGGGGATTTCGTACGAAGTTTTTTATCTATATTCATAATTCATAAATTTTTAGAAGCAGCAATATCTTCGAATTTAACTGCCTCATTATAGATATCATTGTCATCACTTGATTTTCAAAAATCTATGTCTTCTTGAGGAAAACTATTGGTGACTTCATTTATCCTTTTTACTTTTTTAACTTTATTTCGAGTCGCGCCATGAGTAGGGACTCCTTCAAGCATAACTTGCAATTGGCTAATTTGGTCTTCTTTTGCTTGTAGCATTGATCTCAGCGACGCAATTTCCACTTTATAGTCTTCGTTTTGCCTTTCTAATGTAAAGATTTTTTCTTTTAAATTATTAAAATCTGGCTGAGTTTCTAGCGTTGGCGATTGTTCAGTTCAAAATCCAGTTGGGCTTTCTACTGAGCCTGCCATTAACGAAATTTTAGGGATGAATTGAGATTCAGATGGTAGCTGAGGACTTATAGGCTGATCTGGGGATTTGGAATAAGGAAAAGAGTCAGGGATTATTCCCATGCTATAAACGACGTCGATTCCCTCAAACCCAATAAATCATGGGATACCTTTTATTTTCAATTCTTCTCGAAAAATATGTTTGTCGTTGTTATTAAGATAGAGAACATCTATTTCCACTTGAACTTCCTCGATAAGTTTTTTGATTTCACCTTCATCACTAAGTGCAACTCCTATAATTTCGCATTCATAATTATATTCCTCAACGGTTTTTATAAACTCTTGAATGCAATTAAATGAATTTTCATCAAAGCATATTAGCCAAACGGAAACCCCTTCAGAGAACTCTATAATTGTTTCTTTATTGTCAAATAAAGATCTAAATCCTGAGATTTTTTCTAAAAAACTTGCCATTTAATATTAAATTTTGAAAAAATTAAAATGCTTTGTTTCGCATAATAGATATATGTAATTCCCTTTAATAGGCCTATAAGTGGGTGAATTGCCCACTACAATTACAATTTGGTCGACCAAAATTATTAGTTTTGGTCGGACCAAATTGTGAACTCAGCGGACAATTCACCCACTGATAGGGCCATTAAAGGAATTTTCTATATGAACTCTGTGAAATCTATTACACCATCCCCATTAATGTCAGCTTCACTTAAAATTTTTTGGCATTCTTCTAAGTTTATGGATTATTTAAAGAGATGGCTGAGTTTAGATCCAAAGTTATTGGTGAAAAATCCCAGCCTCAGGTAAGAAAGTCCTGGATGGGGTTTTGCCAAATAATGACTCCGTGACGAACTTTTTACCTTGTCCTTCAGACGATAAATTTAAGCGCAAAGCTAGCTCATACTTCTGAGAGCCAATCATCCGTCTGATAAAGGCAAGGTAGTCAAAGAAGGTATTGGGATATCTCTCGTGCTTTGATCATTGCCAAGGCTAAGAGAGTCCTAAGATGGCGAAGGGCTGAAATAATTTTCAAGACCCTTACAATATAACCCATCTAATACAAGTTTATGGAAGGGTCAGCCGATAAAAACGCTTGAAGTTCGGAAGCAGAAATAGAGCCGCTACCGTCAATATCGTAAGCCTTAAACGCTTTTTCAAGCTTAGATATCGAAAGAGTTCTTTCTCAATCTGTTGCAGCTGTAATGAATTCTGAAAAGTCAATAAACCCATTTTTATCTATATCACACCTCTCCATGATTTCTTTAGCATCTAATGATGCTCCAAGCTTCACTTTTAAAATCCCTGCTTCAAGTTCTTCTATGCTGATCTTCCCGTCTCCGTTTTTATCAATGTTCCTGAAAACCTCTTCCAATTGATGTGTTTCTTCACCAGCAGCCAAATGTGTAGCCATAAATGCCATTGTTGCTTGCTTTAGTTTGACATTTGCGTGAAAAAATTTCAGCCTTGTTAAGCAGCTTATGTGTAGTGGCCTATCTTTGATAGCACCAAATGCCCTTTGTTGGATTCATTTATGATTCATTGCTTGTTCCGCAGAAAATCTCTCTTCGACATTTAATTTTAGTAAGTGTAATATAAGATCTTGCGCTTCTGTCGAGATACTTCTCCATTCTTCTGTGTTTGTTTTGAACTTTCCTTTCCTTATCCTTCTGAACAGTTCATTTATGTCTCTTGCATTAAAAGGAGGATACCCAATAAGAATGATAAAAAGCACAACTCCGCAGCTTCATAAGTCGCACTTTTCGTTATAATTCTTGTCCAAAACTTCAGGCGCAACAAAATAAGGCTAAATTATTTTTACAGTTCCTAAGAGCTCAGTGAATTTTTGGTTTTCAATAATTTTTGATGAGTGGCCAAAATCAATCAGTTTCACAAGAGAATTTTCTCCAGGATGCTCCAAAAGGAGATTATCTGGTTTTATATCCCTATGAGCAATTCCAAGTTTATGACAATGGGAAAGAGCTGAAAAAATTTGCAACATATATTTTGCAGCTTGGTTTTCACTAAAATCTTCTGAGCTGGTTATTCTCTCAATAATATTTGATCCTGTACAAAGCTCAGTAATAATGTAATAAGTGTCAGATTCCTCTATAAATTCCAGAATTCTTACAATATTTGGGTGATCCTATGTTTTTCTTACAACATTAATTAAATTCTCTATTTCAGTCAGTATATGCTCTGTGATCATTTTAGATCTATCAATAGCTTTAACAGCTCTTAGCAGCCCTGAGGATTTATCTTGTGCTTTATATACAGTTCCATAGCCTCCAGAGCCTAAAGTCTGTAAGATTTTAAATTCATCTAAAAGAGTCCCAGATCGCTTTTTAATTAGTGAAGATTTTCTGACCCTGAAACTCAGGACTGTAGGCCTTTTATCGTATGTTGTATTTATATCTTCGGCTCCAGCGCATGAATCAATAGATTCACGACTTTTATCAGCAATGAGACTGTTTCTCTTTAAAGGAGGACCTATAGCCTCTTTGTTTATTCCAACAATCCGAAATGTTTGACAGCATCCCATATTAGTTTTCTAAAAAAATTGCAAGAAGTCTCTTTAATATAAATTAATAAATTTTATTCTTTCAAAACTGAAATTCTATATCAATTTTTATTTCTTTTTCAAAAAAACACCTTGAATTGAAAAGCAAACAATAAAGTTATGCAAATTGGCAGTATCAGCTTTTTTGTAATTAATTAAATTAAATATTAATATTATTCTTCCACTTTTATTAATAGCTATTAAATATTCCAATGCATTCAACTGATCTTCTTTTTTATATTTTTTATTGATCTTAGGCTTAGATTACTTAGAGGTTTTAACATGTTTCTCTGGTTCCGCAGGGTGATTTAACAAAGCCACAAGGGCTCACCCCAGTAGACAACATCTGGTGACGCCACCGGGCATTTCCGACGTCACCCTTTTTATCGGGCCGTCAGACCATCTTAAGCAAAAGACGGCCAGTTGAAGGCCAGATCTCACGGGCCGCGCTGCCTTGCTCGAAGCTTGACTCCTGCGCGTTGTGCCGCCTATGGGTCTTCCTCCTCGGAAGTGTCAAGCAGTAAAACCCTGCGCCCACCAAATAGGCCAGAAGGCTATGCACCCCTCCCCGTCGCTTACCTGATATTGCTGGATAAGGTCTCACTATGAAAACTGAACCCTATAATAATAAAATTGGCAAAGAGTGAAATTACTCGGGAGAGGAATTATCTCGACGACGCCATTTTATTATTATATATTTTTATTGACCAAGAAAGAAAAAATCATTTTTCCTCATAATAAATATTTAAAAAAATAATAACTTCTTTTTGGTTTTCACTATTGTATTAAAAATATCATATAATTAATAAAGAATGTCAGTTCTAAATTTAACCCAAGAGGATCTTGAAAAAGTTGCTGATATTTATGATGTCATAAGAGTGCTTTATAAAGATAAAGATCCTTCATTAGATAAGCTTCTTTCAGACGATTTAGAAAATCATTTGAGAAATTCCATGACTGACCTCACAAACCAATTATCAGTGGATGCACCTGATGAATTGCTCGAAATCAATGTTTTACAAGCAAAATTTTCACTTTTTGAGTTTTGTATAGACAAAATCGCCAGCTACATGAATTTCTCTAAGCCAGCCAGCGGGAAAATCTTAAAACAAGCAGTTGAAGAATTAAAATGTTTATTCGAGACCATAGCACAAAAGTTATCAAAAACAATGAACGAGAAGCTAAAGCTTGAATTAAGCTTGAAAACCCAAGCAAAAGAAATAGAAGACGTACTAGTAGCAGCAGAAGCGCTAGAAAATGCAGTGAAAGTATGGTTAACATAGACTTTAACTTTTGAAAGAGACGAACTCAAAATTGAAGTAGATAGGGCTAGAAATGAAAACCAAGAAACAATTGCACAGCTGGAAACAGAAAACAAAAAATTTTTAGAAAAAATTATTAAATTGTCCAAGCAGAGTGCAGAAAGCTCTATTCAAATTTCAAATATCGCAAAAAAAGAAGCAGCAAGAGAACTTAAACCTTTCAGCCCCTTGAAGCCATTCGCTAAAGTATTAATGACTAGCCAAATTCGAGATTTGACGTTAAAACAAACTAAAGATCTGATAGAGGAATTATATGACAACAAATTGAAATATGATCTAAAATGCATTGAAAATAGGCAGCCGCGAGAAACTCTAGAACAATTTATGCACTCTTACTTATATAAAAAATATGGCTTAAAGGTAATTTCAAAATAGTCAATCACGACTGAAATGGAAAGTGCTATGAATAAAGCTATAATAAAATACAATAATGATACAGAAGTTTCACTTTTTGGAAAAATATTGAAAAATGAGATAGATGAAGAATTTCAGATAGTTTTAAAGCAAGTCAAAGATAAAGCGTTAGATATCCTGAAGCAGCATTTAAAAGCTAAATTCCCTTATATGCAAGAAAAAGCTGTCAAAGAGCTAGTTATCGAAAAATCTAATGGTGAGCTCGAAGAAGACGAGTGAGCTACAATAGTTTCTGGGCTTTATTCCCGCAGCGATGCTGAGTATTTGCAAGACTTATTATCCCAGAATTCCCCTGTTGTTTCCTCACCTACAAATAAGCAAAAAAAGCCAAAAGTTTCATTCATTAAACTGATGCAAGTAGTGCAAGAATTTCAAATAGCAGGCTATGAGTCATACTTAAAGCCAATCGTAGGATATTTCAATGAGTTTGATGAAGATCACAACGGAATTCTTAATATTTCTCAATTTCAAGGACTTCTGTCAAGATTAAATATTGAAGAAAACATAGAAAAATACAATTCAATTGTAGATCCATTTAGAGCAGGAGTAGTCACTTTCACTGATTTTGTTACGCTATTAAATACGGTAAAAAATATACAGGAGCAAGCTGAGAAAAATGGAGAAACTTTAAGTCTCTTGCAGAAAGTTTACACAGATATAAAAGATAAATCGCCTTAAATTATTTAAATTGATTAACTGCATTTGAGTAGCAATTATAAAATCACCATTTTTATTTATATTTCTAACAAAATAATTGAAAATTCGGTCTAAAATTCAACTCCAAATTTAAAAAATAAAAGGTGCTATGATTTTTGTGCATTTCAATATGTCTATCTCAAATTGCATTATATTTTGCCATTTATTTCTTAAATCATAAACTATATTTTGGTTAAATTTCACTCATAAATATTTATAAAAAGCAAAAATTTGGGTTTAGTATTATTAAAAATTTTAATATTGCTTATTTAAACAAAACGACTATAAAGATGGATTTGCCAAAATCATATGCAGATGAAATTTATGAGACAAAGCAATTAATTAAAAAGCTCAAAAACAAGCCAGAACCTGCTGAAGACTCATCATGAGAGCAATTCAAAAACTCGCTTACTCCTTCAATACAGTTATTTAAGGCTAATTTTAAGATTAAGGCTCCTTATGTAGCATCTTATAAAAGATAAGCCTTGAAGAAGCCTAATCAGACACGGGTGAATCTCCTCGTTGTGTTGCATTTTCACTAATATAGCCCACAAACTGCTTTAGCCTATTCTTAATGCTGTTCCAGAACCTTGAAGTGAGCAGTTTAGAGACTTTAAGACTGCTGCTTCAGTGACTGGAGCTTCAGCTAGATAAACTCTCTCGCTAGTATCTATACCAACTATGATCCCTCTGGAGCATTTGTTGCCTCTAGGGTTATAAAGCTTTTCTCCAAAGCGTCCATCAGAAGCACACACAAAGTCTTCATTGCTGACGAGGAAGCTAATCCCACCTAAACTAAAACCCAGCACATGGAATCTTCATTTTCCTGCTCGGCTTCCTTCAAATCATAACAAGGTCTCCAAGCTCCGAGCAAGCCGTTAATTCAGCAGTAAAATAACAAATGCTTACGCTATTATTTTTAAATGTACAATTAATAAATATTTAATTTTTTTAATAAAGCATAATAATTTATATAATTCAAATAGGCAAAAAATTTTGCTGATTCTCAGGTGAGTTAGGATTATCCAGCATTCAGAGTGAGAACTTTTTTCATTGTTTTTTATTAATATCATGCTAAGTTTAGACTATTACATTTTGACGACAATGATTCCTCTTTATTTCTCTCAGCAGCAAGGTGCATCTGATACTGGAGCAGGAATTGTTTTTGGCGTTGTCGGCATTGTGGTAGGGATTTTGGCTATTATTCTTGGTCCATTTGTCAATAAGTTAGGATGTAAACAGTCCTTAATCATATCAAGTGGGTGTACCTTTATTGGCTATACACTCCTCCTGGTGACCAGAAATCTTGCAATAAACCTAATTGGAGTTATATGTTTTTTAACTGTTGGTTGCGCAATGTCATGATCTGTTGTTGAATTAGGTGCTAAATTATATACAGCCAAAGAAGCAAGAAATACAAGCAATTCATTATTAATGATGGGAAATTTTGTCTCTGGGATTTTGGCTGGAACTGCTATTGATTTTATATGGACAAACAACAGCAATTTAAACACAACTTATTTCGCTATTTATAGCACCGCTGCAATTGCTGCAGGATTATCCTTATTTATAGCAATATCTATGAGACAGCCTATCGAAAATGAGGAAGAAGAGGAAGAAATAGCTTTTACAAGAGATTTGTATATAAAAAAGAAATTTTGAAGATTCTCTGCATTAATTGGATTATTGATTTTACTCAGAAGTGGGTGCTTTGGACAGTTAGATGCAACTTTTCCGAAGTATCTTACAAGGCAAGAAGGAGAAAAAGCCCATTTTGGAGCATACTTAGCTCTGCACTCAACAACAATGCTTATTTGCACAATTGGATTTACACCGCTTTCCTATCAATTTTCCAGCTATTCTCTAATTTTAGCTGGAGGCTTTATAGGATCAATTTCACCTTTATTTTTGGTGATAGGTGGGAGCAATTTTTATTATATTTGTTTTGTTATTGTTGTGTCTGCTGGTGAAAGCCTATGGGTTCCGAGACTACTAGACTATACAATGAGAATTGCACCAAAAGGGGAAGAAGGAACCTACTTGGCTTTATGCAATTGCCCATTTTATTTCGGAATGATTGTGACTGGAGTATTTTCTGGTAGTTTATTGGAAGTGTATTGCCCTGAGAACGGAGAAAATAACTGTGAAAAGATGTGACTTATTATTGGTGTTTGTGGAATAATGATCCCATTTTTATTGGTTGTTCTAAGTCCCTCTTAATTCGAACAAAAAAATTTTGTTAAAATTTAAAAATTATTATAAAAAATATACAAAATATCATGAAATTTTTAGTCAGAATTCTATTTACACTCGAAATTAAAATAGGGCATATTTCGATTTTTGCAACATTAAATCTGATATAAAGCTGTTTACCTATAAGCAATAAACTTTGTTTCAAATTAAAGGGGAGTTAATTTATAAAAAAATATGGAATTTTATAGATATTTTTTCCAATTTAAGGGGGTTGTAAAAAAAATGCTTGAGCAGCCAGATACAGAAGAAAATCCATATATTTCCTGTGTAAAAGAAGGAAATCAAAATTACGATAAAGTTCCTATAAATTAATGCTTATTAAAAGTTTTTAATTTGCTTTGAATAAAGAATAACTAAAAAAATATTTTACTATATTTTATATTAAATTAATTTGATTTAATATAAGATCATTTTCAGTTTCAAAAAACAATATTTATTTTATAAAATCAAAACTATTTTTAGAAATTAACTAATTGCAGTTTACTAATCAAACCATAAAAGCTATTGCTGTTTCTAGCAATAATTTGTAGAATTGATTTTAGCTTATTGGAGTAATAATACGCTTTTGCAGGATAATATATTACACCTAAATTTAAGTTAATAAAAAAATTATGAGCTTATATATTCAAGGATCATAAACACCCTGGAGAATAGATAGTAAAAATAAATTTGTTTTTAATTATAACAAAATATTTTATCATTTATATGATTTTAAAATGCTTTGATAATAAAATCTATCTAAAATTATTCAATAAATTTCAATTAAAATTAAATTTGTAAGTATTTAATTGCCTTATTTTTTTCTAAATTAAAGTTATATTCTATTTATTACAACAGTTTTTATATTTTAATTGCCTCATTTTCACAATAAAAAAGTAGCCTAGTCATCAGTAATTTACTTAAAATCTCGTTTAATTCAATATGATAAAGTCTTAAATCTTTGATCCATCAAATAATATGGACGATCTTAAAGAAGGACTTCTGAGCAAAAAGAAGCCAAAAGAAAAGTCTCTTCGCTACATCCAGCTTGATGGAGAAACAAAGGTTAGGCTAGGTTAGGCCATTTAAAGTCAGGCGTTAGCCATATTGGTGACTCATTCATCAAATACCTCCCATAATAAAGGTTCTGCCGCTTTTCGACTCCAGCTCAGAGGTTCTTTGTCCCGAAAACGGTTGCCACTTCGCATCTTCTGTCTCCTCCTTGCCATGGGTCTTATTCTTGAGGGGCGGCTTATAGATTTCTGCGGCCCTGCTACGGGCGATTGGGGTACTTGACTCCAAGTATTAGCTCCTTTGAATCTATCGGGTTTCGAAGTATCTTCCTTTGACAACTGCAGGCAAAAGACTATTCCATTTTGGCCTAGGGCGACCAGTTTCTCGGTCAAGGAATGCCCATGGACCTCGAATCCAAAGAACGTTGCAAGCCTCCATTTCGAACCTCAAGAAGACAGCCAACACCTATCTGAATACACATTACTGAAGGCTGCACTTGATTCTCGACTCGGACTCCATCCCAGTTTGCCATGGCCATAAGATCTGGACCGTTGCACCAAGAGTGAAGGCTGACATGTGCCGCCATTTTAATCTATACATCGTAGAAACAAAAAACCCCGCAAATTTCCTCCAAATTCTTTAAAAAATACCAAATACAACCTTCTAACAATAGTTCCAGTAGTTCTGTATCAGCAATTCAAGTATTTCTTCAACCTTTTCTATTTAATGATTACCGTATCCCAATTCTTTCCTCCATTACAAGTAGGTTTCCTTTTCACGTACATAGCTCCTTTAGCTTTCGTTTTATGTATTACAATCATAAAAGAAGCTTACGATGACATAGTGAGATGAAAAAGAGACCAGGAAATAAACAACCAAATTTTCACAAGAATTACAAAAGAAGGCAGAATTGACGTAAAAGCACAAGATATTAAGGTTGGGCATTTAATTGAAATTAAAGCCAATGAAAGGATCCCTGCTGATATGGTATTGATCTATACAAGTGAAGTCTCTGGCACTGTTTTTATTAGAACTGACCAATTGGATGGGGAAACCGATTGAAAACTAAGAAAAGCTATTGCATATACACAAAACGCACCCAAAGAGCAATTTTGTAAAATGAGGGCTTCAGTTACTGCAGAAACTCCTCATAAAAACATTTATGCATTTACAGGCGTGTTCACAGCAGAGCTGGAGAATGGAGGCGAGTATAATGAGCCTCTAAGTTTGGAGCATACGCTTTGGTCAAGCACAGTGCTTACTTGTGGAACTGCTATTGGAATTGTAGTTTATACTGGGAAAGAGACTCGAAGTGTCATGAATTCCAATATTCCTTCACTAAAATTTGGAATCTGTGATGACGAGCTGAATTTTTTATCAAAATTGTTATTTGGATTGATGGTTGTGATTTCTATTGTGATGGTCATTATGTCAGGGATCACCTCAACCTTTTATCTTCTTTTCTTTAGATATTTGTTATTATTATCGTCAATTATCCCTATCAGCTTAAGAGTGAATTTAGATATGGCAAAAATATTATACTGCTATTTAATACCTAGGGATACTGATATTCCTAACACAATAGCAAGAAATTCAAATATCCCTGAAGAGTTGGGAAGAATCCAATACATTTTAAGTGATAAAACCGGGACTTTGACAAGAAATGAAATGAGTCTGAAAAAGATCAGCATTGTTGATGGAAGATATGCAGTAGAAGACAAATTTTCAATGGAAGAATTTAAATTCTTAAAAACTCTGACAAGTCTTGAAAACAAATACAAATATGATAGAGCAGAAAATATCAAGAAGATGGTCAAAGCTTTAGCTCTATGCCACAATGTAAGTCCTGTGACTGAGGCTGGGGAAACTATTTATCAAGCCAGCTCTCCTGATGAAATAGCTTTAGTCAAGTTTGCGAAAGATTCTGGGCTAAATTTATCTTTAAGAGGCCAAGACTATATTCAGCTAACCTTATCAAAAGGTGTTACAGAGAGATACTCAATCCTCAGGATCTTTCCTTTTTCTTCTGCAAGAAAACGTATGGGGATTCTTTTACAGCACCCTAGCTCAACAGATGTTCTTTTTTATCTAAAAGGTGCTGAGGACATCATGAAGACAAAAATTTCTCAAAAAGACGCTGTCAGAGTCCTTGAAGAATGCGAAAACTTAGCAAGAGAAGGCTTAAGAACCCTAATAATCGCCCAAAAAATCCTGACCTTAAATGAGTACAAAGAATGGGAAAAAGAATTCAAAAAAGTAAGCCTGTGCATAGAAAACAGAGAAGAAAAAGAAAGAGAAGTCATTGACAAATTAGAAGTCAACATGGAAGCTTTAGGTGTTACTGGCGTTGAAGACAAGCTACAAGAAAATGTTGCTGATACAATTGAGAGCTTAAGAGATGCAGGAATCAAAGTTTGGATTTTAACTGGAGACAAAGTAGAAACTGCAGAGTGCATCGCAATTTCTACCAAATTAAAATCACGTGAAGAAGACTACTTTGAAATGATTAACCTACCGAAAGAACAAATTTTAGGAAAACTTGATGAGTTTGCGAAAGCGAACACCAAAATAATGCCTAGCGACAGGTCAAAAGTCTTAGTTATTGATGGATCTACGCTGAATATAGTGCTGTCAGAATTTAGAAAAGAATTTATTGAGTCTGCCTGTCTTGCTCCTTCAGTTGTGTGCTGTAGAGTTGCACCAACACAGAAAGCACAGATTGTAGAAGCACTTAAGGAGTTCACTGATAAACGAATTTGCTCAATTGGGGACGGAGGAAATGATGTTGGCATGATACAATCAGCTCACATTGGAATCGGAATTGAAGGCAAAGAAGGCAAGCAAGCTTCACTAGCAGCAGATTTTTCAATATCAAGATTTAACTCTTTATCCAGATTAGTGCTATGGCATGGAAGACTTTCTTATAAGCGCACAGCGAAATTAAGCTATTTTGTTTTCCACAGAGGACTTATTATTTCCTTTATCCAAGCTTTATTTACATGCATATTTTTCTTCTCTGCAATTCCAATTTACAACGGGATGCTAATGCTTGGCTATACCACAATTTATACAATGCTGCCTGTGTTTTCTTTAGTTTTGGATGAAGATGCTGATATTCACTCAATCATGAGATATCCAGTGCTATATGAATCTTTGCAGACGAGGAAACTGATGAGATTTACTTCATTTTGTGTGTGCATTTTCAAAAGCTTTTATCAAGGTTCAGTTATCATTATCATGACTTTAGTTTTGTTCCCTGATAACAGTTTCTTTAACATAGTTGTTATTACATTTTCTGCATTAATTTTGACTGAGCTATTAAACGTAATGACAGAAATCGACAAGTTCCACTGGGCTATGGGCGTATCTGAGGTTGTAACACTTATCCTTTATACTTCGAGCATGCTAGCTTTGAAATCATATTTTGATTTATATTATTTATTTTCTGGAGAATTCGTATGGAAAGTAGTGATTATTACACTTATTTCATGGGCTCCACTGCATTTAGCAAGCTTTTTAATGGAAAAAATTTCACCAGCAGACCACAAGAAAGTCCAATAAAATAATTATTTCTATTTAAAAATATTTAAATAGAATTATCTTTCAAATAATCTAAAATATGAAATAGGACATTTTAAGGACTATTACAAAAAATCAATTAACTAACTGAGAGTCTAGCAAATGTTTCTCTCATTTGCTCAAATGTATAAGGCTGTAGGACCCAGTAATCTCTTATCGTCTGGGTCAAATCAGGATGATTGTACTCAAATTCCCATGGAACTATAGGTCTTCTATGATTTTCTGCTACATCTTTTAATATTTCTTCAACTCCCATTTTCCCTTGCAACTCTTGATAAGGGGTCTTTCCAATCAGTATAAAATAAATAAGGAGCGCTATGGAATATGCGTCTGCCCCTGTGGTCTGAACTGGAAACATTCACTCATGCATTCCTGGAGGGTTAAAATTTACTCTTACCTTTGCTTTTTTCTTTAGTGTCAAATACAATTGCTCTGGTAGAATTACTTTAAAATCTACATTTTTCAGCTTTAAAAAGCAGACAGCTTGGAGAATTTGTTCGATCACAACTAGTTTCTCTTGCAAAGTAAGTTCCACGCTATACCCCCCTCCGCGATAAGCACATTATTGGAAAATCCTAATATTTGTGAAAGTTAACTCACTAAAAATTTTTGTATTTAATTTTTTTGGCTCTTATAAAGGATTTAAGATACGGTATGTACATGAAATAAAGAATCAGACGTAATTAAAAGAAAAGAGCCAGAGTTTCATATCAATAAGAGATCATTATGTACTACAATTAATTTTTAATAAGGAGTATAAAAGCATTAAATTTTAATGGTAAAAAAATAATTTTTAACTCCTAAAAAAACTCTGTAGTTTCATAAACTATTATACCGTTAAGCCTATAAAATAAGCAACTTATATGTACTAGAAATAAGAGCTAATCACATCACATGATAGTAAAAAGACACTATATATGATTTGCAAAATCCCATTCGGAGTACATTAAAAATAAACAAATGCTTCTCTTAATAAAACTAAATTATTATGTCAATAAATCAAGGCTAAGCCGTCTTATTAAAACGAATTTCATCTCTTTTTCTTAAGAGATAACGGTTTATTAGGCGCTGCGAAAACTCTCTTAAAAAGTCTTTTATATTTGCGCAAAAACAAAGATAATCTCTACACAAATGTGTGCTGCAGCATATATCAAAGTAGCGAAACAGTGCTAAATTTCGAGCCTTCTTAATTTCAAATTTTATGTCATATATCAGAGAAATTCATATTTCGAAAATATTAGCTCATGAAAATGCGAAACTGTTTTCTCAGCACAAATACGCACTAAACAGAGCTCCTTATTGCGCTTCTTTGTACAGATAGCAACAGTATTTAAGTTAAAATCATATAGCTCATGAACCTGCAGATTGCTATACTCAGAAGAATACTGACCAGAAAAAATAGATTCAGGGACACCTGCCTTATACAGTTTAAGTCTGATTAGGCAATTTAAAACCATAAAAGGAGATTTGCCATCTTCGTTTCTAATTTTCAATAAAGATGGCAAGTACAAATTAATTTGAAAATTAAAATTGATTGCCAATAATGATCTAAAATATTTTAAGGGCTATACATATTTCAGTTCTCAGTGTGCCTTTTTTCAATGGCTAATAAAATATATAAAAATATTTAAAAATATATAAAAGCCTAAATTAAGGAGACTAACCACAAAAAAATTGCAAAATTTCATCTTGGTTATGATATTCCTTGAAGGAAGATGTCCTTAAAAATAGCTCTTATATGTTTTTTAATAATTTTAATATATTTTCAGGAGCTAAATTTTTTTTACATTTAAATTTAATGGCTTTTTTGCTTCTGATTATAACTTACTTGTAGTACTTAACGATGAATCTTTTTTATATTGGCATATTGATTCCTTATATCCTATGCACCATGCATCTCGCTAAGTCTAAAAAAAAGCCTTTTCATCATAAATAATTAGTCTCTATAAAATTATCTTAAAACACAAATTTTTAAAACATAAATTTTGCTTTAAAAATAGGGTTTACTGATATAAAATCTTTTTTAAACATTCAATTTTAAAACGAAAATTGCCCCTCGGAGAAAAAAATTTGCTTACTCGGGGATGGGGGATAAGAAATTCATAATGCTTTTCTAAGACCACATATTGTTTACCTTTGACAGAAGTTCTTCCTAAAGTTGAGATTATGTGAGGATGAATCAGACATTTGTGAATGTTAAAGCTCGGGATATCTTTTTCATCAAATGGTATTAATTCCACTTTCATTCCTGCGAGATCAATATTTCTGATATCTGCATCGCCATCTTCCAAAGAAGGGTAAAAACTATCAGGAGGGATATAGTCTATCGAAATTGGCTGGATTTTTCTTGCTATAGCTAGACAAGCATATGCTTGGCTTTGTATGTCTTTATTGACTCTGCATATAACTTCATGAAGCATGTCAACAGAATAGTTTATCAAAATTCCAAGCTTGTGGTATGGGTATTGGTTTATATAAGCAAAAACCACACTACGGTGCTTGTAAACTTTGATTGAAGAAATGGGTAATTCTGAAAATAAAACTCCAGCTTTGGCAGAATTTACAAAGAGCTCTTCAATAGCTTTATAGACACGTTCACCTTTAAGTCTAGTTAGTCCTTCTTCAATTGTATAGCAACTTCAGATTGGGTAAGTGATTCTTGTACTTTCTTTGCTGATAGTGATAAACTCAAAACCTTTTACATCGAGCAGCCTTTGAAGCAAAGTAGTCTCGATTTCAAATTCTCTATTGTTGAAATCATGTGTGACATAAGAATCTGGGGCCCGAGTTATAACAGTTTGAGGGTTTGTTATGTCAATGCAGAGACCAGTGTAAGTTATATTCTCATTCTCTCTATCACATCTTCGTACAATTTTATAAATTTCAGGATATCTCTCGTCAGAAGATCTTTGGCTCCCTTCATAAGCATAGCCCTTTTTTATTAAATACAGCCCATAGCTATATCTTCCAAAAATATGAGTCATGTAGGACATCGTATCGTTGATAACTAACTCTTCCTTTAAATTGGAACAAAAAATCCTGCTCCACGTTAAAGGGGGTTAATTTTTTATTTTAGAATCTCGAAAAATAGGTAAAAAACTAATTTTATAAAAATTAGAATTTTCATCTATAATTTTTTTTTAAAAAATATAATGGAGCACAATGCTTTGAATTTAATTATTTTATGAAGAATTAAATAAACAATTCATCGATTCAGTGTTGATACAGTTTTAATCGCATTCTACTAGCATTTTTCTGTTAAATTAGGTAAAAACTAGTATTTCCCATCGTTTAAATTTTTCTATATGAAAAACAAATTTGTTCCAATTTAAAGGGGGTTTAAAGTACATATTTTACCGATATTTTGTTCCAATTTAAAGGGGGGAGTGAGCAGATTTCATGAAAATTCAGTGTTGCATATATTACGCTATGCTCCATCAGAATCCTATTTTCTGGACTTTTGAACTTGAAAGTTCCTCTCTTGAGCTCATGATTTATATAATTATCAAATTGGAAATACTTCGACTGTATCACTGGGTCATTAGCTGAATAAATTTCGCTGTTTATAGCAAAAACAATTTTAATTGCAATTGTAACGTCTCCAACCTCAATAAATGCCGGAAACAAGCTTCACTCTCTGTTTCCTTTAGATTTATCTTCAGTTGAAATTGCGACCAAAAAACAATTAAATGTGTCAATTCCTCTGATTGTAATTTTTTCTCTTATCATCCTGAACCCAATTCCATTCAGCACTGCTTTTACAGCCCTGCAGGCTTCTTCTTTTGGTATATTTTTTCCAATATTACTAGTGACAATTTTAGTAAGGCTAATTTGCATTTTCGCCAAAAAAGGGATCATCAATTCACTGGCTTGGATTTTGTAGTCTTCTTCCAGTTTATAAAGCATGATTAAGAAATAGGTTTGAATGAAATGCTTTATTGTTTCATACGCAAGAGTGATAGAAAAGGACATAGCTATCAGAAAGCGGGGTTCGGTCCCAAGTCTTTGCGGCTTTGGGTGCTGGACGATTATGAATTTGCCTGTTGTTCTTTTTTCGTTTAATTTGTTGCAGAGTTCAAGCAAGTGAGAGTACCCAGAAGCAGGGACGATGAATTTGGTCTCAATGAAAGTCAGATGGAGTTGGTTTTGAATTATACGGAGAGCGATGTAATGTTTTAGAAGGGGATATTGGGATCCGAAAATTATTGCTTCTGGGCCGAGCTGCTGCTTTATGTAGCCAGGAACGCATGAGAATGGGAATTCAGGGACATTATAGCAGATGTTGTTTTGATCTAGAGTATGCTTAAGAATTGCATGAATTTCTGTTTCGTTCATCATTAGACAAATTTTATTATAGCAATTATGCAGAAAAAAATTAAATATTTTTGATTTAAAAATTCCAGTAAATTCTTTCTCCAATATTACATAAATATTTAAATTACACTACTCCTCAGAAATTCGATGTGATAATTTATCTACATCAGAGCTGCCTATATGTATTTTACCTTCAAATATCCTACAAAAATCTTCATAGTTGATACCTTCTTTCTCTTCCAGTCCATATTGCTTCAAAATTTCTTTAAATTCGTTTTTTGACACCTTTTTCCCTCTTCTGCTGCAAACTTCTTTCAGATTATCCAAAGAGATGTCCCCACTGTTATCAACATCAAGCTGCTTAAATACGATCCACAATATATCTTTATTGTATAAATCTTTTTTATCTAGTGTAGCTGAAATGAAATCTGTGTAATCAAGTCGCTCTTCTTCACTATATGCTAAATTTCTGATAATATTTTCGACCTCAGAATGATCTTTAAAAATTCCAGCTTTTTCAAGCCCTTCCTTTAGCTCTGCCACTGATATAAAGCCTGAATGATCTTTGTCAAGCCCTCTGTAAACGTGGTTGAGTTTACGAATTTTCTTTTCTTTGACATACTTCACCATAAATTTTGTAGATTCTCTGACCAGTTGATTTGTGGATGTTTGCTTTTGCAGCCTATCGAAAACCTTGCTTTCGATCATTTTGACATCTTTTTGGTTTCTTTTTATAAGCCAGGGGTGATCTAATGCGTCGCAAGCTGAAATTCTTTCTTCGAAATTTGGGTTCAGTAATTTTGCTATCAAATCTCGAGCATCTTCTGAAAGTGAATCTCATTCAGGATTTCCTTCATTTGGATATGAGCAGCTAACTCACCCCGACCTTCCACGAGCGAAAATATATTTGTTAGCTCATGGAGGAGGTCTTTTTTTAGTATAAATTTATAGTATTTTTTCTTTTCGAAATTTAAAAAATCCCAAATTAGAAAAAAATTGAAAGCACAAATTAATTTAATTTGTAAAATTTATGTTTTAATATGCAAGTTGCTTAAAGTCTAACAGAATTAGCTCGTGATTTCATAATAATCATTATCATTTATATATCAAAATATTTTGTCATAAATAAATTTTATTTTAAATAAAATATTCTAAGGGTTTTTACCACAAAAAATAGAGATTTTTTCCAATTTTTTTGTTCGCTTACGGAGGGGGAGTAAGAATGTTTGAAATAATTTCATTATCTGATACTCCTTGAAAAGGCAAGTTTCCAGTCAATAGCATGTACATTATCACCCCTAACTTCCCACCTCCAGTGAGTGAGCAAAATAATTTTGTTCACTAAAGGAAGGGATTAATTTTTTTTTAGAATATAAATTTAACAGTAAATATTTAAAATTCCCTATTCAAAATAATTTTCAGGCAAATATTTATTTATTTTGTAAAATTTATGTTTTAAAATGAAAGCAGTTTAAAATTAAAAAAGCTAGTTAGAGATAACGCTATAATAAAACATTTTTTGTTCGCTCACTGATTTTTTTTTGGCAAAAAACAGGGATTTTTCCAATGGTTTTGTTAGCTTACAGAGGGGAATTAAGCTTCAAACGTCGCAAGATTCTTTATAGTTATTTTTAAGCACTTCTGGAGCAATATAATAAACTGTCCCTACAGATGTATGCATTAGTGTTTTCTCTTTATTGTATTTAGCTGAAAGCCCAAAATCAATTAATTTTATTTCTGCATCAGAATCTGGAGTAGAGAATAGAATATTTTCTGGCTTGATGTCTCGATGCACAATTCCAAGGCTATGCAGGTGGCTCAATGCATGAAGTATTGAATAAATGATCCTTGCAGCTTCACTTTCTGCATATTTTCCTTTTTCTAATAATTGTGTAAAAAGCTCTCCTCCTGTGCATAATTCTAAAACTAAATGAATGTATTTACTGTCTTCATAGACTTCATAGAGTCTGATTATATTTGGATGATCAACAATCATAAGATAAGCTAATTCTCTTAAAAGAACTTCTAAATCGCCAATAACTTTTGATTTTGGGATGCTCTTTATTGCAAATTCTTGCTCGACTTTTTTATCTTTACTCAGAGCCTTTTTAACATTTCCAAAGCGTCCGCTACCAATAGAAACCTGAAGATCGTAATATTTCTGAATATCTGGTTAAAAAATACTGTCATAAATAATTGGAACAGTTGAACCTCTATGTGTCATTTTATCAATAAGAGTATCAGAAGTTGGAGGCTGCTGCTTTGAAATTTTATCTATCGGCTCTTTCCTGGATTTACTAAAACATTTTCCCATTTGTTTTGTTTATAAAATAAAAAACATTAATAAACTGTTACTATTTATTAATTTTTCGAATTTACCAGAAAAATTAATTATTTTATTTCATAAAAGCTAGAATTAATATATTACATTAATAAAGAGCTTTTAATTACTAGAATCATAATTGTCTATTTAATAAAAATTATTAATGAAGTCAAGTTTTTATAAATCTCTAATTATAGCAAAGAATCTTCCTAAGGCTAAGGCTGCTATATTTTTTGAGTTTTTTATTTGTACAAAAAAGACTGATAAATTATAATTAAAGCTATACTCTATTGCTATCCATGACACTTTTTTCTGGCCCTCTTCTCGAATAGACACTTTCCAAACTAGAAATATCTTCATCATTTTCTAAATTAACATTACTTTGAAAAATATTGCAAAAATTTTCAAATTTAATTCCTTTATTTTCATCAATTCCATAAATCTCAAGAATTTTCCGTAATTCTTTTTTCCTTATTTTTTTGCCTCCTCTATTAAACACTTCTTTTAAGTTTTCTATAGAAATTGTTCCTGTGTTATCTATATCAAATTGCTTAAAAGCAAGTCAAAGAGTGTCTTTATTGTGTAATAACTTCCTATCCAACGTGGCCGCTATAAAAGCTGTATAATCAAGTTTATCTCCTTCATCATATGCTGCATTTCTAATAATATTTTCTATTGTTTCCATGTCCAAAGAAATTCCTGCTTTAATCAGCCCTTCTTTTAGCTCCGAAGGAGTTAAAAGTCCTGTGTGCTCTTGATCAAGTTCTCTAAAAATGTCATTTAATTGACTGATATCCTCTTCTTTTGTATATTTTATCATAAGCTTCATGCTCTCTTTTACTAATTGATTTGTGTAGACTTGCTTTTTTAGCCTGCTGAAGATAATTTTATCTATAACTCTCGAGTCTTTATGGTTTCTCTTTTCAAACCACCGATGGTTTAGGGCATCACTCGCGGTAATTCTATGCTGAGGTGCTGAATTAAGCATTTTTGTCAATAAATCATGCGCGTCTTCAGATAAAGATTCTCACTCAGAACTTCCTTCTTTTGGATATGAGCAAGATAAATATAGGTGTTTTCCCTATATGGCCCGATAAGGGCCGTGGATTCTCCAGCAGAGGGATTCTACGGAGAGCCCATGGCCTAGTATCGGGCCATATAGGGAAAACACCTATATTTTTGAAAATTGTTAAATCTGATCTACCATTAAAAGGTGGCTTTCCAGTTAAAAGCATATATAAAATAACACCTAAGCTTCATATATCACATGAGGGTCCGTAGTTATTTTGAAGCACCTCAGGTGCCACATAATAAGAAGTGCCAACAGGAGTATGCAATAAACAGTCCTCTGTAATAAATTTTTTTGCAAGGCCAAAATCAATCAGTTTGACTTCAGCATTTGCATCATGAGTGGCAAACATAATATTTTCAGGCTTTAAGTCTCTATGCACGATATGCAAGCTGTGCAAGTAACGATGACCCCCCCCTCAATCTTCATGCCTATTTCAACAAAAATGCAATTTTTTAATATAAAAATTTATATTAAAAAAAATAATAATTTTCATGTCTCTTGCAACAAATTTTCGATACGCATTTTAAATTTTTCCGTACTTTTTAGCTAGATAAGTTTAATAAACTGGCGAGCAATGACAATAGCCGTCCAAATCTCGAAGAGAAGGTCATTGACACGCCTACAGCAGCGCTGTTTTATGGGGTTTTTGAGAAACTCACCTAGAGAAAAATGCATTAATTTTTTTTATAAAAATGCTGTGTTGCAGTAGGCATGAAGATTTTTTCGAAAATTTTTTGTTGCAATAGACATGAAGATTGAGGGGGGTCATCGTTAGCTTAATGCATGGAGGATTGAATAAATAATTCTTGCAGCCTCTCCTTCATTGTACCTACCTTTTTCTAATAATTGTGTAAACAAATCTCCTCCTGTGCATAATTCCATCACTAAATGTATATAATGCTTATCTTCATATACCTCATAAAGTCTGATTATATTTGGGTGATCTACTACCATAAGAGACCCTAGTTCCCTTTGCAAAAGCTCCACTCTGCCTTTGATTTTTGACTTCGGGATGCTTTTTATAGCGAAGTCTTGAGAGATTTTTACGTCTTTGCTAAAAGCTCTTTTGACTTTCCCAAAATGCCCACTTCCGATTTCCCATTCAACGTCATAATATTTTTGGATGTCTATTTAACCAATACTGTCGCTTTTTATGTGAATTTTTGAGTCGCGATTATTTAGCTTTTCAGCCAGATGCATGGTGTCTGTCGATTCTCTTCTAGAAGGTCGTTTTAAGTCTCTGTTGTGTTTTCCACAGCAAGTGCCTACTCCCATTTTAAAATAAGTAATTATTTTTAATTTTAAATCAGTAGAAACAATACTGAATAATCGTAATTAGCTGTAGGCTAATAAATTTGATAATTTGCTAATTAATTATTGAATGATATATTTTGATTTTAATATATTGGTTTGAAAGCCTGCTTTCTCATCATTGAGGTCATATATGCTTGGAGGTGGTAACAATTTGATTACCCCGCTGCTTTCGGGCTTTTTTTCAATGTTGTGGGTTTCTGCTTTGGGTGGAGGGGGTGGAGGGATATTTTCATCTTTTGGCTTTTGCTGTGGAACTGTAACAATTACGTCTTCTTTCTTTTCTTCTGGTTTTTCTTGTTTAGCTTCTGATTTTTCTTTTTTTAATGCTTCTATTTTAGCTTTGTCTAATGCGTGAAAAACACCCTCACCAACGCCACAGCCTAAGCTTTTTTTCTCTGGGTTTTTTACATGGATTTTTCTGACCTCACCAATTTCTGAGTTATATACAAATAGCGTGGCTTCCTCATAATGTCTAAGAATCCCTTCAAGTCTGCTCAAACTATTTAAAGTCTCATCTGCAGTTCCTAATATAAAGTCAGTATTCTCTACTAAACCAAGCTCTGAAGCTAAAGAATTAGGAAAAACTTCGATAATTCTTAAGCTAGGAATTTCTGTTCAGTCTTCCCACCTCAATGTAGCACCTAATAGTCCTTCACCTCCCCAATCATTTCTAGGGGTTACAATTATTTCTCTAAATGCTTGATCCAAAATATTGAAAACTTTCAAAAATACTTTGCATCTGATACTCTTAGAAATTATATTCTGAAGCGGTCCATCTTGTTGAAGCCTGATACCATTGGCATAGACAATGAAGTCAAGATAGCTTATCAACCCTGCTTGATGGGCTGGAGAGGTTGGGTTTACATCGATAACTCTAAATCCACAATTGCTCTCGGAAGAACCCATTTTGGTTTATAAATTTATTTCTGACTTTAGCATTCATTTTAGAGAACATGAATTTTTGACTTAGATCTTATCCTCACTTTTGGATTTTGATAATATTACTTCACTAATCTTTATGTTTAAAATTCACTGATATAAAAACCTTAAAAGCAAGCATTTAAAGCAGCATAAACTGCCAATGACTAATTTCATGACTGAGTAGCTCATTTGTGACTGATGGGGCTTGTATCTATAAGGATTTTTAAATTAAAGATTATAAAACATAATTTTTAATTATTAAACCTTGGAATTGATCGAATATGAAGGTAACAATCCAGGAGCCATGCTGTTGAGACTTCAGTTGTATATTTAGTTGTTTCAACTACTTCAAAACCGTTTGTGCTAGTAGATGCTCCTAGTGACTCTGCTATAATTTTATAGCTCTTAAGCTTGTTTGCTGTATAATCACCTTGACCAACCCTTGTTTCATAAACATTAAAAGATAGCGGGGTTCCTTTTAAAATGCTATTCCTATAATCAGTAAACTCGAATATTGCTGTCTTTTTGCAGTTATTTGATATAAATTGTGAATATGACTCTTTTAAGGCTTCCGCTATATTTAAGAGATTCGATTGTGCAGGGGGCTCATAAATAAAGGGCAAATTCTCTTCGTTATATAATTCTATAAGCCTTGGATGGCAAATAAAAGTATTTTTGTTAGGTATTTTCATTGGGTAATAAGGAACAACAGGAATGCAGTAAATGGGGTTGTCTCATACGACCATTTGATCGTCAATTACTAAAAGTAGATCTGGATTTATGCTTATTCCTGACTTTGAGGAGAATATTTCTAGCTTCCCCCCTTTTACAAGAATTTTTTGTTTATTTTAATTTTTATAAAATTGCATAGAAAAAAAAAATATGACTATTTGATTAAAAAAAAAATAACTAGTTGTTTAAAGTTTTATATGATTAGTTGTAGGTCCCTCATGTAACTATTAATTATATAAAATTATTTTATTTGAAATAAATTATATAAAAGAATTATTTTGTTCGCTCACTAAAGGATTTATTTCCGAAAAACAACTTCTAATGACTTTACACATCCCAATGCGAGAGTAAGCTTTTTCTCATATTTGCATTTATATTATTTTCAGAACCCAAAACTCTTCCTTTGAAGTATTTTTTGGATGGATCAAGAATTTTAATCACTTCTGCTGCATAGTCGACACTGCCATGAGAATAAGCATAAAGTTCAGCGAATTTAGATATTAATTCTAAGAATTCACTAACCCCAGGGCGTTGTGCTACATAAATTGGACAATCTTTAACGAAGATTTTTTGAGTATGAGCAGGAATAGGTGTTTTTAATGCTTTTACAGTTACTTCTGAATTTGCTGCAACAAGTGTATTATCGATGTCTAAAATTATATGAAATTTTTCGAGCTTTTCCATTATAGTTGGGGATTCCAGCAAAAAATCGATTCCTCTTGCTTTCAAAAACGCGACAGCTCGAGGATCAAGCCTTGCATTAGATCTTTCTTCATTTCGGAACTCTGGTATTAAAAATACATCCTTTTCCTCTCTTTTAGGATTTAAAGAAAGCGGCTTGACATCTGTAATTTCGTCAATATTCTCAGCAGTAGTCTTTCCTTTATTATTTTGCTCTGGCACTTCACTTCATTCTTCAAAATCCCCCCATCCATCAGCTTCTTCTCCTTTTATTGTCATCTCTCTTTTTTCTATTTGTATATCTCTGCTTTCTTCAGCATTATTGATCTCATATTGCTTATTGCTATTTTCCATTTCTTTGTTTTCTTCAACATCCATTTCAGCCTTTACTTCACTATCATTGACTTTAATTTCTTCTTCATGGTTTAATTTTTGGCTGATTTCCTCATCAATTTGTGAGTTTTTGATTTGAACTGAAGCTTCTTTACCATCAATTTGCATTTGATTATTGTCAGAGTTTGCTTCTTGGTTGTGTTCTAGCCCTGTTAGCCACAAACTGTTCATTGCGAGTTCCGCTTGGAAGTTTTGATCTAAATTTATGGGCTCATCAGGCTGAGTTTTTGGCTCAGGCGATAGCTCTGTGTCCTCTCTGTCCCTTTTGATAGGTAGGCATACAGAATCATACGGATCTAAATCTATTTTTATTTTTTCTCTTTTTCTTTGGGCTTCTTTTTGCCGACTTTTTTGGTTTTTTTCTCTTTTCCTCGTCTTATAGGCTTCTTTTCTGACTTCATTAACAATATCTACAACTCGCTGATTTAAAACATCGATACGATATTCATCAATTATATGCTGATATGGAGGAAAATCTTTTCTATAGTAAAGCTCTGAAAATATTTCTAAAATTGCAGGAGCCATATCTTTGTCTTCTTCTATCATAGGGTAGATATCTTGAGTTATATTGATAACAATTGTTTTGTAAAGCTTAAATAAAGCATCATTTTTTGAAATAATTCCATAATGTTTATTTGCAACAAGGTTGAATTTATTAAGCCAAATTTTTGTGAAATTAAAATTTGGTGCGCTCAAATATTTGAGAAAAATTTCAACTTGTTTATTAGTCAGAATCGTATCACAACGCATTTGTTCTGGGTCTGTAATAAATTGATGTTGTTCCTTTACTTCTCCTTCTTCATCAGAACTGTCATTTCTAAACCCACTGAAAAGCGTGTTAAAAGAGTTTCCTTTGTTTTGCATTATATTAAATTTACATAAGGGGGATTATCTGAAAAATAAGCTAATTATATCTTAAACTGTATACTCTGATGAAAATGATTCTCAATTTATTTAAAGAAAATCTTAATGGTTATTTTGCTTTTTCATAAACCGGATCGTCCGCTGACTTCTATTTTTGGGGATTTTATATATATAAGCAAGTTTATATCTCTAGAGTCGAAGCTGTCTCTACGCTCTAAATAAAAGACATAAATTTTCAAAGTATGGGCAAACTATTAATATTAGCGAATCCAATTAAATTTGATTATTAATTAGAATGGAACCTTCTCCAAGGAGATGGCTTATGCTGTTATGTTATGTTGGGATAAGCTCTATGAATGGCCTTGTCTGATGCACTTTAACTCCGATCACTGAAAAGGCTCAAGAGTACTATGGTGCGAGTGCAAACTTGATCAATTTATTTGAAGAAAGCTATTTCATAATGTATCTGCCATTTGCCCCATTCGCTTCCTGGGCGCTTGGCCGAAATTATTATTGGTGCATGAATATTGGCTGGCTCATAACCTGCATTGGTTGCTGAATTCGGTATGTTGCAGGTCCAAATTTCGCACTCGCTTTAATAGGCCAATTTCTTGTAGCTTCTTTAAACAGTATGGTCTTGCCAGGCTGTTCCACTTTAGCTGCTAACTCCCCCCCATCCTTGATCGAACGATTGACTGTAAAAATTTAAAAATGGGAAATTAACCCCATCCTTGATCGAACGATTTTCATATCATGCAAATTTTTTATATATATAAAAATATAATAGTTATCAAAAGCTTGGGAAGATGTACCTAATGAAGTTGTTTTCAGACACTTTGAGACGATAGAAAGCTTCGGAATCAACCATTCAAAGTAATTTAGTCATCAAATGGGCTTAAAAACTCAATAATCTAATAAAATAGAGATTTTTTAAAATTTTTAAAAAAACAAATTTTAATTTAATAAGTAACAAATTAAAATTTATACAGTTTAAAAGGGGTAACTAATAAATTAAAATATAAAAAATTGGTATTTTTATGAAAAATTAATTCAATTTTTTGCTGTAAAAATAATTATTAAATACTCTTAACCCTCTTATTTAAAAGTAAATAAAACAAAATTTATATATATATTTTATTTTATATATAAAATTTTTTTCCCAAAAAAAATTTTTATTAACCCCCATCCTTGATCGAACGATGGCGAGTCGTTCGATCAAGGATGAGGGGGAGTAAGTGGTTTCCTCCTAAAGAGCAACTTTTAGCTACCACAATTGGCAGCCTCAGCAATTTTGTGGGTATCGGGTGCGGTTTTGTAATTCCTCCATATGTCAACAACGTTCCAGTTCTTATGTTTGCGGAAGCACTATATGCGAGCCTGTTTTTGATTATTAATGCAGTTTTTTCGAAAAAAGAAAACATAAATCTTGAGCAAAACTTTGAAAATTTCCAAGAATCGTGCAAAGAAGCTTTAAAGGATAAAAAAATGCTTGGAATTGTGCTTTGCTCCAGCAGCGGAGTTGCAGTAAGCTATACAGTACTTGGAATTATGGGACAATTGCTATCAACCACAGGCATGAGGTCTGTAGAAGTGGGGTGGATCGGCTTTAGCTTGGTTATGACTGGGATGTTTGGCGGCTTAATAGCTACTTGTTTAGTGGAAAAATTTAAAGCTATTTTGAAGCCGTTAAGAGTGTTTTTAGTACTCACTCCCCCCCCCTCCGTGAGTGAACAAAAAAAATTTTGTTCACTCACGGAGGGGGGTTAATTTTTTTTTTTAAAAACATTTATATATAAATTTTATAAAAAATATTTTTTTCGAAATTTAAAAAATCCCTAATTCACAAAAATTGGAAAGCAAATATTAATTTTTTAATTTATAAAATTTATGTTTTAAAACGCAATTCGTTTAAAATTAAACAGAATTAGCTCTAGATTTCATTATACTAATTATCATTTATATATCAAATTTTTTCCATAAAAAATTTTTGTTCACTCACAGAGGGTGGGTTTTTTGGGCAAAAAATGGTGATTTTTCTAATGGTTTTGTTCACTCACGGAGGGAGGGGGGTCAGCATCTTTTCAATGATCTTTTGGGCTGCGCTAATTGGAACTTTACTTTTAGCAATTATTGGAAGTGTTTTTGTTGGTTTCAGCTTAGTTGGATTCGTGCCTCTTGGAATCAGATGTGCAGTGGAACAGAATTTGAGGATTGAAGAATCTATTCCTACAAACATGATTTTCTTTATGGCGCAGATACTATCATTAATTTATACTTATCCAGTTCAATATTTCAGTACTTTTACTCACTATACAGGACTATGGGTTGCTGCATTTTTAGTGCTTCTTTCTTTTGGGGTTTTCTTATGGATTTCAAGAACAAAGCCACCAAAATCTTGTCAATGGGAGTTACTGAATGAAAAAGAAAAAAATGATCCGATTAAATAGATAAGATTTTAATGTTAATTATTAGATAATAAAAATTGAGGATGTAAAAGAATAGTTTTATAGATAATTGCAAGGGTATTTTGACTTAAACACTCTTCAAAAGGCAAAAAGTAAATTCAAATTATATTTTATAAATGACCATAATATATGAATTAAATACCGCCCACATTTTATGAAAACAATCCAAATCTTTTCCTATATTGTATAAAAAGCCCAAAATTCGGTGTTATTATATAATTTTTTATTTTAACTTTTTTTTTGACTGCTTTTCAAAGTTTCATTTTTCTATCCTAACAGGTGTAGATTTTTATTAACGAATATTTAAGTACTTTATAAAACCTTCATCAACGTCTCTTAAATATAAGATTTCATACCTTACGAGATATGATAGCCTATTTTATGCCAGGAAAATTAAAATAATGCTAAATATTGAAACAAATCAATTTTAGTTAGAAATTTAGCGAAAGAGTTTTAAATTACAGATATTACAAAAATGTAATGACTTTGGCCTAAAATATTGAGCATTTGCAACAATGTGCTTTTCCAATTGGAGGTGGAGTTTGTTTTATAGTTTCTGGGTTTGTTTCATCCTCATCCTGATAAAAATTGATGACCGAATAAAAAGAAACCTCTACACAGCTTTGGTTTATCTTTAGCAACTCATCAGGGCTGTTATTTGAAATAGAAATAATACTAGCAAAAGATTCTTCATCTGCTTCTTCTGGTCTATGTTGCTTAAAAAGCATCATATTTTCATTATATAATCGGATATATAAATAGGATTTATCAAAATTTAAAAAAAGATAAAAAAGATTGAAATAAAATGCAACAAAGCAAATTGATAAAATTTAAAAAGAATTAAAGCAAATATGCCAACTAAAAAAAGTCTTTGCGGCGCAGGCATCCTTAGAAGCTACAATAAAAAATATATTTTAAGAAAATAGTGATGAATTGTCTATCAAATAATATTAAGGAGATTACACTATAAAATTTATGAAATTAGATGAGCAATAAGAAAAATTATCATAGAAATAAAATTAAAATGTTAAAATTACTTCTCCAGTTTACTAAATCAACCTAACTCAATCCATATTATTCATATAAAAATGTCTAACTATGATCGAAATTTTTGGCCTTTAGAAGTATTTTCTAAATAGGCTGATGAAGCTATCAAATCATTAGTAGAAGAGCTCGGCCTCAAAAAATGAACTAAAATTGCTCGAATTCTTGAAGAAAAGAACGTCATCGAAGGAAGGTAAAATTTATCTAGAACAGGGAAACAATGCAGAGAGAGATGATTTAACCATCTAGACCCCAACATTAAAAATGAAGGCTGATCTCTTGAAGAAGAAAAAACCTTATTTGAATGCCAACAAAAATACGGGAACTGCTGGTCTAAGATGGTAAAACACTTGCCTGGGCGAACAGACAATGCAATCAAAAATTATTTTTACAGTACACTACGTAGAAATCTACGAAGATATAACAAAAGAGTGCCTGAAAATGAGCAGCTGCATGGAAGTATTCAAGAGTTGATAAAAGATCCAGAAATTTTGAAAGTATTGAGTGTGCATTCTGAAAGAAAAAGAACAAAAGAAGAAAAAGAATTGGACAGATTGATGAGAGAAGAGGGTCTAAAAAGAGCAAGTTTATTGAAAAGAGCTGATATACCTAGAATCAATAAAATTGTCTCAAACAAATTAACTGATATTTTATTTAGTATGATAACCGTAATATTTATATTCACTATAGCTGGGTATAGCTTGAAAAGGTCTGATAGCTTAAAGCGATCTGAAAGCTTGAAACGTACAGACTCTATAAAAACAGAAGATAGCCCTATTTCAGCAGATAGCTTAAGAAGCGAAAATAGCCTAAAAAGAGAAGATAGTTTAAAAAAGTTAAATAGCTCAAAGAGCTTGAAAAAATCAGATAGCCTGAAGAAATCAGATGACTTAAAAAAGTCTGACAGCTTTAAGAGATATAAAAAATCGGCCATTGAATCAGAAAAAGACTCTCCAAAAAGCAGCGAAACTAGCAGCAAAGTCATTTTCGAAGACACAATTAACGCAATACGAAGGCCTTCAATTGTTTTATGTGCGCCGGTTACACGATCTCATAAAAAAAAAATTGAGGAGCAGCAAGAAATTGAATCAGCAAGTCTGCTGCATAGCATATCTCAGCCAATACCCAGCAGTCAATTTGATATAGCAAAACCAAATGAACCTCCAAAAAATTTTTTGCCAATAAAAGATTCTCCAGGGGCTTTTGTACCAAATTATTTCGATCCGTTTGATCCTCAAAATCAGCCACCTTTTAATAGTGAGGAATTAGGATACCACAAATTAGATTCAGCAAGCAGTTTTGGGAGAGGGGATCCTTTATCATTCTTAAACCAAGATGGCCCTTTTTCTCCAGCTTTTCCTCTTCCGTCAAGAGATGGGCCTGAGCCTGAAGGATTTAGATTTACAAAATTACCATCTCTTGGTGATGGTTAAAGAAATAGATGGTGATTTTGACTGAGTAAATTAGAATGCGTGGTGAATCAACTTGTTCTCTTAATTTTTTAGCCATTAGACTCATTAGGAAAGATGGAACCTTGTGGAAGGGAGGAAAAGTTCGGAAATATTTTTTACTTGGTTTAGCGGAGAACAATCTAGTGTTTGGCCTACCGCATGCTCACATCCAAGTCAAGGTTTTACCTCGTGAGAAGATGGTTCTCTGAGTTGGAGAGATAACGCCCTGCAAGACCAGAGGACGATACAGGCATTGCGACCTGGGCACCGGTTCCATTTTGGTCGAGAACTCGACCAGAAAATTCGATTTTTCGAATTTTAGTAAAGGGCGAGCTCTGTTGACGCATGGCATGATGGCCCAGCGTCTCTTACTCTCGGGTAGTAAGTACAAGCCCTCGTCTGTAAGAAGCAAGACAGTGGAAGGCAGTATTCGGACTGGCAAGCAAGTATGCAGAGGCGAGCAAAGGCCTGCAGGGGACTTCTCTATAAGTAATTCAAGTTTAAGATGATGTTGACTGAAATTGATCTCCGAAGCGCTCCCTATGGAACAATTAGGGCCCATCCTAATGCTGATATGGGAGCCTGCTTAACTTTTCAAGTAGGCCTTTGGGTCTGGAGATATCTAGCTAAAGAGGTAGCTTTATTTCTCTCCTGAAGGTTTTTCTGTTCCTGCCAGATGAGCTAGACAGATTTTACATCTCACATATTCTTTGCCTATAAGGAATATCAAAACATCCAACAGAGGTTGGCTCTAACCCATGGAGCTAATATCGTTAGTTGCTTGCTTTTGAGCATTGCAACCTGCATGTTGAATCTTTTCACACCTGGAAAAGATTCCACATGTAGGTTGCAATGTTCAAAAAACATGCAACTAACGATATTTATTTTAGCTGATTCTCTTCAAAAAATTAAAAATTGAGTTTATATGAGGCCGTGCACCATTTGCACTATGGTGTATATGCCAGCCCAAACCACCTTTCCTGGAGTTAAGGTAGTCCTGTTAGTGTTTAGGCCGGCTAGGCTTCTTAATTCTTAACCCTAATCTTGGAGATGATTATATGTTTCAACCTGAAAATTACAAATATATGAAAGCTTCCTCAATTGGAGAGGAAAGCAATTTCAACCCTGAGAATTTTAAATTGATGAAAATCCCTTCGATTGGGGAAGAAAGCAACTTCCAGCCAGATTTTAAATTCGCAAAGTTGCCTTCCTTAAGCGCTGAAGACTGTACGCTGCCACCATTTCAGCCAAATGATGGTTTTCAGCACATTGATGGGTTCCAGTTCATGAACCAGAATTAATTCGTACAGGAGCTTTATTACCCTAACCGTAGACTATAAATTTATTTATTTCTTTGATAATAAACATCTGATCTTACATGGCTTAATGTAGGAAGTTTTCTCCGGGTTTTTTCTATCAGTGACAAATCAATGTCGACCAATAAAACCTTTTCTCCTAATTCACCATCTGCAATAATAGTCCCCCAAGGATCAATTGCTAATGAATGCCCATAAGAATCTCTTCCGCAGTCGTGATGGCCTTCTTGAGCACTTGCAATGACAAAGCAGCCATTTTCAATAGCTCTTGCTCTTAATAAAACTTCCCAATGTGCTCTTCCAGTGACTTCCAAAAAGGCTGCTGGTACTAGTAAAACTTGGGCTCCTTGCAAGGCTAAATTTCTATAGAGTTCAGGAAATCTTAAATCATAGCAAATAGTTAACCCTAGTTTTCCTGCTGGAGAATCTACTGGAGGATGAATTTCTGAGCCTGCTTTAACTGCGATGCTTTCAAGAAGTGGGGTTTCATTAACGTGAACGTCAAATAAATGCAGTTTATGATAATTTGCTATGATTTCGCCTGAATCATTTATAATGATATGCGAATTAAATACTTTTTCTGCAGTTTCTGGGACACTTTCTTGAAATCCTCCTAGTGATAGCCATATAGAAAATTCTCTGGCTAGCTGCTTATAATATTCCATATAAGGGCCATTTAGAGGTTGTGCATGCTGAACTGAGCTACCTAATCGGCCTAAAAAATTGAAATTTTCAGGGAAAAAAGCCATGAGAGCTCCGTTTTCCTTACTCCCCCCCCTCCGTGAGTGAACAAAACCATTAGAAAAATCGCTATTTTTTGCCCAAAAACCCACCCTCCGTGAGTGAACAAAAAATTTTTTTTTAATAGAAAAATTTTTTATGGAAAAAAGTTTTAATATATAAATGATAATTATTATAATGAAATATAGAGCTAATTCTGTTTAATTTTAAACAAATTGCTTTTTAAAACATAAATTTTGCAAATTGAATTAATATTTGCTTTCCAATTTTTGCGAATTAGGATTTTTTTAAATTTCGAAAAATAAATTTTTTTTAAAAAAAAATTAACCCCCCTCCGTGAGTGAACAAAATTTTTTTGTTCACTCACGGAGGGGGGGGGAGTTAGCATATTGTATATGTGATCTTATGGTTTCAGCGTTTTGAGATATGTTTGTAGAAGAGCGCATTTGAGAGATAGCAATCCTTTTTAATCCTTCCATTTTATCAATATTTTTCAAAACGATTGTATACAAATATTATATTAATGAGACTGATAATTATATAATTGCACATTGGCATGCATTAAACCACTCTGGACCTTTCCCTAAGCAGCTGCTATGCTTAACTTCTGTCTTTGACTCATTGTTTGCTTCTCGCCTATTTATAATTTCTTCTAATCTCTTTTCAATTTCCCCACAATTTTTGTCATCAGTTTCTCCAGGAGTTTTAAATGGTGTCTTTCTTTTTGTTTCACGCTCATTTATAAAGATATCATGAAGTTCTATTTGCAGCTGCAGCTTTTGAGCTCTTATTAATTCAAAAGCTTGATTGACTGTGTCTTCTTTTTCTTCAATAGTTATTCAGTTGATGTGCTTCTTAATCTCTTTTGAAACTGCTTCTCGATTTATTCCAGAATAAAAAGATTTAGCAATTTCAGCATTTTTCTCATCGTATTCAATGTCTCTTGCACTTTTACTGGAACTTGATAGGATGTCTTTATCTTTCTTTATGGTGCCTAATCGCATAATGTCGGATAAATAGGAAACTAAAATTTGTCTGTCAGTTTCATAAAGACTTTCAGAAATGCAGTTCATCACTTCTTCAATAGATTCATTCAGATCTTCTTGAGTTTTATCAAATACTAGATACTCTGAAAAGCTTGTGTGGTCTGGCTTCACGAAAGTCACTTTAATTTCTTCCCAAGATTGATTAGATGAGTTGGTTTTTGTAATATCATAAATAAAGCCTCTATCAATTGTATGATCATGCATTTGGGGTTTTGTTGGCGATTGAGGGTTTAGTCTTTGCTTAGCTTGATTAGATGCTTGCTGCATTTTTATGTGTAGAGCTAATTATTATACAAAATTTTTAAGGAAATAAATTAGGGAGGAAAAATGTAAAAGAATGGCCAAGACTAGAAATTTTAAGAATAATAGCTGACTCTATAAATGAGTAATAGATTACATTTTATTTATATGAAAATTTTCTTTCTAACTCCCCCATCTTGATCGAACGGCTCGCCATCGTTCGATCAAGGATGGGGGTTTAAAAAAATTTTATATATAAAATAAAAAATATATCTTTTTTTATACATTTTAAAATAAGAAGGTTAAGAGTATTTAATACTTATTTTTACAGCAAAAAAATTGAAGAATACCGATTTTTAATATTTTGATTATTTTGGTTACCCCTTTAAACTATATATAATTTTAAATTTGTTCCTTATTGACTTAAAAATTTTAAATTTTAAAGAATCTCTATTTTTTTGATTATTGAGTTTTTAAGCCCAGATTGATGACTAAAGCCTTCGGATGGTTGATTCCGTAGCTTTTTGTCGTCTCAAAGCCTCTGACAACAACTTCATTAGCACATCTTCCCAAGCTTTTGATAAACTTATATATTTTTATATATATTAAATTTGCATGATATGAAAATCGTTCGATCAAAAATGGGGTTAATTTCCCCAATTTTTAGGAATTTTTACAGTGAACCGTTCGATCAAGGATGGGGGAGTAAGCATTTTCCTGATTAAAATTGTTGGCTATTGAGATATTGTGTAACTACTTACTCCCCCCCCATCCTTGATCGAACGACTCGTCGTCGTTCGATCAAGGATGGGGTTTAATAAAAAATTTTTTTGGGAAAAAAAATTTTATATATAAAATAAAAAATATATATATAAATTTTTTTTTATTTACTTTTAAATAAGAGGGTTAAGAGTATTTAATAATTATTTTTACAGCAAAAAATTGAATTTAATTTTTCATAAAAATACCAATTTTTTATATTTTAATTTATTAGTTACCCCTTTAAACTGTATAAATTTTAATTTGTTACTTATTAAATTAAATTTTTTTTTAAAAATTTTAAGAAGAATCTCTATTTTATTAGATTATTGAGTTTTTAAGCCCTGATTGATGGCTAAATCACTTCGAATGGTTGATTCCGAAGCTTTCTGTCGTCTCAAAGTCTTTGAAAACAACTTCATTATGCACATCTTCCCAAGCTTTTGATAACTAATATATTTTTATATATATAAAATTTTGCATGATATGAAAATCGTTCGATCAAAGATGGGGGTTAATTTCCCCAATTTTTTAGGAATTTTTACAGTCAATCGTTCGATCAAGGATGGGGGGGAGTTAGAGCTTTTATTTATTCATATATTATAAAGTAGTATAAAGAGCAAATTGTTCAAACTAATTTTAATGAAAAATTGATTATTAAATTTATATTAGCAAAATTTTTCGATATTTCGATTATGCTCCCAAAAGTCTCTACAAACTCTACCATCAGGTCAAATTGTGTATCCTTCTCCATGCTTTTTTCCTCTATGTCAACCTCCTTCATATTTTTTCCCATCTTTTCATGTAAAAATTCCAAATCCTTGCATAGCCCCATTGACCCATTCTCCTAAATAATCTCTTCCGTCTTCCCATGTATATCTGCCGATACCATTAATACAGTTATCTTTTCACTCTCCTAAGTAAGATGTTCCATCTTCCCAGCAATATTCTCCGATCCCTTCCTTTAAATTATTTTTATACTGTCCTATATACATTGATCCATCGATTCATACATTTTTCCCTCACCCATTCTGCATGTCATTTTTTCATTCTCCTTCATATATGTCTTCATTTTCCCAGATATTTTTTCCTTTTCCATCCCTTTTATTATCTTTTCAATCCCCAATATATTTCACACCTGATGTCAGTTTTATTGATTTTTTATACTTTAATTCTTCTATCAATTTATTTAGCATTTCTCTTGGATAATCTAGCTGCACCTGTAATTGGTTATATTTTCGGATTAAATCCTTTGTCCTCTTTATATGCCTCAGTGAAAAAATTGATGATCTTTCCTTATGGTTTTGCTGATCAATAATTTCTTGTTTATATCACAGTCACACTAATTATTCCTTACAATACCCATCTTTTTTGCCCTTTTGGATGCTTTCTAGAAATGATCGAGAATTGGAAGAAAAAGGTTGTCGCCCAGTTTCATAAGGGCATTTCCAAGGCCCCTCAAAAATATCATTATCTGTATGAGTGAATTTTCCCTCTCCAAAAGCATAGCTAAAGTCCCAGTATCCTTCATATCTACAGCCATCATATCATTTCATTACTCCATATCCATGTCTGAAACCTCCCAGTCATGATCCCTCATATGTAGATCCTGATGGATATGTATATTTTGGCCTAACTTCAGGATTATCAGATAATAAAGCAGATGAGAGCGTTTGGTGGATTTCTTCGGTTGAAAAATATATATAATTTAATTGTGTGATTTTTTTCAGGTGAATAAATTGCTTTCTATAATGATAGCATTTTCAAATTGATTGAATTTTGATAGCGGAAAGTTCTTGAAGCTTTGAGGATTTTTCAACTTTTGGCTGGGATTCAAACTGCAAAGTTTCCTTTGTATTCATATAAGAAGGTAAGAGAACCTGATTAGAGCTTTACTGAAGGTTTCATATCGAATTCTTCCTTTTGTTCAATTCCTTGACAGCATTTTGAACAATTTAGATTTCCCATTGTTAATTTTATTGATAATAAGTAGAGGAATTCCGCTGAGATTATTATAAATCATATATTTTAGAGTTCGAAATAAATTAACGGCTATTTATTATGTCTTCTTATTTATCATTATAGCCCAGGACGATCTATAATGCGTCCTGGGCTATGCTTATAATTATGAACTTACTGAGCAAGAGTGTAAACTAATGCTTCATGTTTTTAAACCATTTCGATAATTAAATTAATATTTAATGATGATGGTATTGAGAATTACTCATGGCTTCTATTTAGCCATGGAATCAATAATTAATCACTAAGTTTAACACTTAACGATTGCATTATATATCCCTATTTTTATTATTTATATTTTTTCTCTGATACTTCTATATTTAACAAATCACTGACGCTGAAATTTACCTTTAATTACATAAAAACTTCAAATAGGCAATTCTTAGATTCAATAAAAAATATACCTTAATTGTGCACCTGGCTTACTCAAATTATCATTGTTTCCATTAATTTCGTTATGATTGATGGAATTTATGTTTAGGATTCGCATATATTTACATTATTAGAAGCATCAAGACCTAATTAATTTTTTATAGCAAATTATAAATTCTAACGCTCTTTGACACACTCTCAATACACTAAAGCTTTGAAATTATAATAATTATGGCTTCTGCTATTAGAAACAAAAAAGGACTCATAATCGGGGCCTCGTATACAAATGACGAAGTGAGAAGGCCAATACAAACAAGAGTTGTTGTAGAAAAAGTTGAAAGCTTACCAGGATCAATTGCTGGAGCTGGCAGTGGAGACTTTCATCAGTATCGAAATTTAAGAAGAAGAGAAGAAGCAAGGCAAGATTTATTAGAGGTTAACCATAGAGAACAAAAAATTGCTGAAGAATTCCAAGCATTAAGAGAGTATCATAGAAAAACAGTTGAAGAAAAAGCAAAGAAAAAGGCTATGAAAAGGAAAAAGAAAAAAGAAAGGAAGCAATTGAAAATTCAGGAATTGAAATTGAAACAAAAAGGAAAAACAAACGAAAAAACTGAAAATGAATGAGAAGAGAAAGGACAAGCTATTAAACAGAGGAAAATTGAAGAATCTGATAATATAATCTAAATTATAATATAGCAATAGCATTTAAATAATTGCTGAGATCAGCTTTTTATTTGGATATTATTTAGATAAGCCCATCACAATTCTCTTCCTGACTCCCCCCAATCCTTGATCGAACGATTGACTGTAAAAATTCCTAAAAATTGGGGAAATTAACCCCCATCTTTGATCGAACGATTTTCATATCATGCAAAATTTTATATATATAAAAATATATATAGTTATCAAAAGCTTGGGAAGATGTACCTAATGAAGTTGTTTTCAAAGACTTTGAGACGACAGAAAGCTACGGAATCAACCAATTTAGTCATCAACCTAGGCTTATAAACTCAATAATCTAATAAAATAGAGATTCTTTAAAATTTTTAAAAACAAATTTAATTTAATAAGAAACAAATTAAAATTTATACAGTTTAAAGGGGTAACTAATAAATCAAAATATTAAAAATTGGTATTTTTATGAAATTAATTCAATTTTTTGCTGTAAAAATAATTATATTAAATACTCTTAACCCTCTTATTTAAAAGTAAATAAAAAAAATATGTGTTATTTTATATATCAAATTTTACCAAAAAATTTTTTATATTAACCCCCATCCTTGATCGAACGATGGCGAGTCGTTCTATCAAGGATGGGGGAGTGAGCATTTTCTATAGTTGTCTTTTTCTTTCTAACTCTTTCATTAAATTTAGAACAAAATATCGGTAAAATTTCCATTTTTTGGGAACTTTAACCCCTTTAAATTGGAAGAAAACTTTGCTTTCAATAGGAAAATTTTATAGATCAAATAATTTTATAAAATTTAGTTTTGACCTAATTTATTGGAAAAAAGCAAATAGAATGTTTTTTTTTAAAATAGTTTTCAAACTAAATTGATTAATTTTTTTAATTAAATCTTCATAAAAATAAATTAAATTCAAAGTATTGTGCCCAATTTATAATTTTGTTAATTTAAAAAAAAAACTAGCACCTCTTTAAATTGGAACAGAATGCTTTGTTTCAATTTAAGGGAAGAGTAAGATGATTTTTATAAACAATTTATTATAATTATTTCAAATCGGTAATTCTACGGAATTTCGCTTACTCCCCCCCCTCCGTGAGTGACAAAAAAATTTTGTTTCGCTCACGGAGGGGGGTTAATTTTTTTTTTAAAAAATTTATATAAATTTTATAGAAAATATTTTTTTTCGAAATTTAAAAAAATCCTAATTCGCAAATATTAATTTAATTTATAAAATTTATGTTTTAAAAAGCAATTTGTTTAAAATTAAACAGAATTAGCTCGAGATTTCATTATAATAATTATCACTTATATATCAAAAATTTTTCTATTAAAAAAATTTTTGTTTGCTCATGGAGTGTGGGTTTTTGGGGCAAAAAATAGCGATTTTTCTCACTCACGGAAGTGGGGGAGTTAGATAAAATGAAATAATTTTGGTTTCTAACGTCATAAAATTCAAAATAATATATAAATTTAACCATATTTTAATCATCTGTAATTTCATCTTCGCTTTCTACAAAATTTATTTCGGATATTAGAGACTTATTTATAAATAAAAATGACGAAAATTATAGGAAATTATAGAATTTTAAAGCGACTTGGAAAAGGATCTTTTGGGGAGGTTTACAAAGCAATTCATAATTCTACTTCTCAAATTTATGCTATCAAATCACTGGAAAAATATCAATTGAACCGACTTCCCAGATTAAAAAATCAATTACTCTTAGAAGTATCTGCATTGAGAGCCTGCAATAACCCAAACATAATCAAATTGTTCGACGTCCTCAAAACAGCGAATAAATATTATTTGGTAATGGAATGCTGCGAAGGAGGAAGCCTTGAAGAATTTGTAGAAAAGAACGGTCCTTTAAATGAAGAAATTGTTAAAAAAATCCTTGGACAGCTTGTAGATGCTCTCATTTTTATGAAGAAATCTAATATAATGCATAGAGATTTAAAGCCAGCAAATATATTACTAACAAATCCTGACATAGAGCAAGCTGAATTAAAAATAGCTGACTTTGGGTTTGCCAGATTTTTAAACCCAAATTCATATACAGAGTCTTATTTAGGAACTCCTTTATACATGGCACCAGAAGTTTTACAATCAGAAAGCTACAGCTTCAAAGCCGACATCTGGAGTCTTGGTGCTATTATATATGAAATCCTATTCGGGATTTGTGCATTTAATGGACAGACACAAACAGAAATAAGGAACTTGCAAAAAATGCCTCTTTATTTTCCAAGGGAAATCTCTGGCGAGCTTAAAGATCTTATCCAAAAAATGTTAACGTTTGATTTTAATGAAAGAATAAGTGCTGAAGATATAAAGAATCATCCATTTTTAAATCCTTCCCTAAATATACAAACTATAGAAGACTCGATTGACGAAGATTATATAATTTTAACAGAGAGAGAAGAGAATCTTGAAATAATCAATAATTTTATTCGGCAAGCAAATGAGTATTTTATCGGAGAAAGTAACTACTTGTCCTCGCTATTAGGATTTTATGAAAGAATTAAGAATTTGAATCTAGCAAAAGCAATTGCAAGATTTTGGTTGAAAAATAATGAAGACATGATCACTCAAGCTGAACTCTTAATTCAAAGATTTCAGCTTGCAAAAGAAGATCCTAGTTCTAAGGAATTATTTGAAGCTCATGATACTTTGAAAAATTTGTGCATAAATTCTATAAAAAGAGATGCACAATTGAATTTAGTGAGTATTAAAGCAGCAACGCAGATAGCAAGAGAGCTAATGAAAGAATCTGAACAATATATTTTAAGGGAAATAAATATGCACAATTTAAGTTGCTCATTATATCTTGCCAAGGTTTCTCAATTCTACGACAAAAAAAGCCAAGAAATTCGAAATTATTATAACTACATATTAAGTATGTATGAAGACCACAGAATTTTATAATTTAATATGCAGTACATATTTGATATTGACCATTATCATCAGTCTATGTACTTATATTTATATAATATTTAGTTTTTATCAAGTGTGTGATTAATTTTAAATATTAAGTACATATATACTATTTGCATTGCAGATATAAGTTGCTTTAAATTAATATATTTAAATAATTAAATATATATAATCTCACTTTATAGCTCAACTTTCCAACCAGATAAATCGTTTGATATAGATCTCAAATTCTTCTTAATCCACTTCTTATAGTAAAATGATTTTTCAAAAACATTTTTTGGGTTTATAGGGATTTTTCAAATGATTTTGTTCGCTCACGGAGGAAGCAAGAATTTTTACTACTAAAGTTAATATTTTTGGATGCGAGTTTCTTAAAAAGTATTAGCTAAAGTAGAAACGCTAATAGCTATTTATTTAAATAATAGGTAATGGCATGAGAAAAAATAATCCTTATTATATGATTCTTCCAAAATTGAGATTTGAATTTCTTCCTTTTTCTCAGAGGTAGAGAGTTAGAAACCTTAACTCTCATTTTTTTCGTTGCAGGCTGATAAAAAATTCTTGGGGTTTCTTTATTGATTGATCTTTCCTTACTCCCCCATCCTTAATCAGCATTTTTTTATATAGCCAGCCCATTCCCACCACCTTAGATCAATGACAATCGGTTCAATCAAAGATAGGCGAGTTAGATAAATTTTTGTATAAAGTGCTTGATCTTGGTGTTTTACTTGAAAACTCTTTGCATAGTCTTATATTGTGTCTTGCTGATAAAGAATTCTGCATTAAAGATTCTGTTATAGTCGTATTTTGATTTTTTGGAAGCAATTTGCATTGAGAAGTTTTTATTAATTTTTGACTCATATTATAAGGGTCGTTAAACTCTCTTTTGCTTCCTTTAATATTAGATATTGTGCTATGCCTGTACAGTTCATTCGTTTTTATATATCTCTGCTTGGTTTTCCTTTTCACATAAAGAGTATTTTCTGTGTCGCTATCATCAGGCCCTAATGTGTGTAGCAAACGATTTCTCACAGAATTTCTGGATGGTGAATTGCTTGCGCTTTGATTTTTCAGAGTATTCAGTGATCTTCTACCGCAGGGTTTATAAGCACCTCCGCTTGCAATATCTTGTAAAAGCTTTTTAAATTTTTCAAAAATTTCTTTATTTTGTGGTTGTGCGTTTGGTATTTGTGTTTGGTGTTTCAAGGAGTGTTCAGCTCTTATTTGCATTTTTGTGCGGATTCTCATCACAGGGCTGGACGAGTGTTCTTTTCTTTTTGCTATAGTAGGGGTCGTAAAATTAATTAAATGATCCATTTTAAATTACTTTTTCTTGGAAATGGATATAAACATGATATAATCATTTAAAAAAATAGAAATCTTTTATTTGTGAAATTATTGATAAAATATTCTTAATTTGCTGTCATCCCAAGTGTAAATTATGATGGTTTGAACTGCCAAATAATAAGCGAGGATTTTTAATATATAAATTTTATAATTATAGCAATAAAGTTAAATTACTAATTATAAAGAACGTTTGATTACAACTTCAAGAAATCAAGAATGACGCTATCGCCTAGCATTTCATCTTCAACGTATTTACTTTGGATGACAGAAACCTCATTTTGTTCACACTCATCTAAATTTTGAGTAAAAAACTGACTCCCTTGATTAGCGCACACAAACCATTGAAAATATTCCAATTTTTGGGAAATTAACCTTATTAGCGAGCTAAATTTTTATAAATTAATAATTATAATAATGAGGACTCCTATTAATTATATTAAATTTTAAACATCTTACATATTTTATGATTTTAATTTAAAGTAATTTTTAAAAAATAAATCTCTTATATAACAGAAAAAAAATTTTGCTTGCGAACCAAGTGAGAAGTGAGGCGATTCTACATCATTTACTGATTGTAAAGCTCCGTTTATTTTTGCGTAATCCAACGGATTCGATGCTGCATAGCAATGCCTTATCAGCCTTTTAGCTTCGTTGTTAGGTTTTGGTTGGATAGATGAGCGAGGGACAGTAAGCTGCTTCAATTGATTATCCAAGGACTGCTCTATTGTTTTGCTCTTATCAATTGACTTTTGGATATTTTGCTGGTCATGCAACAACACTGACTGAAGTCTTTTTGCTTTGTTGACTTCTTGAGAAATTGTGTTTATTTTTACAGTGTATTCGTCTTTTTGATCTTGAAGCTTACTCCCCCATTGGCGGGCAAAAACCATGGAATAATCCCTATGTTTTTGGTGAAAACCCACCCTCCTTGAGCGAACAAAATTTCTTATGAAAAAAAATTTTGTATATATAATTGATAATTAGTTAATGAAATCTCTAGCAATTCTTTTGAATTTTAAAACACAAATTTTGTAAATTAAATTTATCAAAATGGATTTTTAAAAAATATAATTATTATAAAAGTTAGTAAAAAAAAATTAACCCCCTCTGTGAGGGAACAAATTTTTTTTTCGCTCACAGAGGGGGGAGCTAGCAATTTTATTCTGAAGTTCTATTATTCTTTTTTTGGATGGTGAGTTGTCATTGCTTACCTTCTCCAAACCTTTTAATTCTTTTTCAAATTTTTCAAAGTTCAAATTGGAAGCAATGTGACTTTCACTTTTACTGCCAAAAAATTCAGTAAAGGTGATTTCTCTATTTGGGCCTCCAATGATTTCTGATATACTCATTTCTCTTTGCTGCTCTCTTAAGAGCTCATTTCCTTTGCTATAATCAATGAATAGCAGCTTGCACTGGCTTGCTAAGTCTTCATTTTCCTTGCTTGCTTTTATATATCTCTCTTTTATTTTTTTCACAATACTTCCCATGATGACAATCTTCTTGTAAAGTAAACATTTTTGATCTCCAATGGAAAGTTGATTTTCCTTATTAATATTAAACTGCTCAACATCTTTTTCTAACTCCTTGTTCCTTTTTTCTAGCTCCGCTATTTGCAATTCTTTTGCTTCTGAATCTGCTAGTAATTCACTATACTGAATTTCATATTCATCTACAATTTTTTCTTCTCTGACTTGGGCAGAAAATGCATTTTGTTCACTGATTCTTGCTTTATGAACCGCATCATTTTTTTCAATTGTGATTCTTCTGACTCTTTCTTCTAAAGCTCTTTTTTCAGATATAAGTGTTTCAATAACCCTTGGAGAAACAACTGTTTGGGTTTCAGTCTCATCGCAAACACTTTTCTCTGGGCCCTGCTTGGAAAACATCAATTCTTTGAGCATTTGTTTGTAAATTGAAAGGGAGGATTCCAGGTCTTCAACATAGGATCTCAACTGTTCTGATTCTAATTGAATAAATCTCATCTTAGTGGCTTTCCGTGCAGTAAGATGCTCACCTGACTCTTCCCTTTAAATTGGAAACAAAAAATCCGTTTCATTTTTAAAAAGTGCTATTTTAAAAAAAAAATTATATTAAATTCTCTATAAAACAATTTTTTAAAAAAATTAAAAAATATAAATTGAACAAATATTTTTTAATTTTAATAAGAATTAATTAAAAAAAATCGATTTGGTCTGATAACTCTTTAAATAATACTATACACTAACCCTTCCCGTCAAATTAGGTCATAACTAATTTTATAAAAATACTATTTTTATCTATAAAATTGTATTATTGAAAAATTTTTTGTTCCAATTTAAGGGGAGTTAAAATAATAAAATTGGATATTTTGCCTCCAATTTAAAACGGGGAGTGAGGGCATTGTGTGTAATGCGTTGTAAAGATCAAACATTATTAAAGAATTAATTAGAAACTGGTTTTGGATTTTTTTAAAATTCTGAATGATAAATAGCATTTAATGATTTTTTTAGCAAACATACAAAGCTTTAGCTAACTTATGTTTAATAAATTAATATTTATAAACAGAAAGTTACATTTCTGAGTAGCATTAATTAAAGATTTCAATTCTTGATAGCCATTGATAATAGATTTACTAGAGAATAAAAAACTAAAGGCTTGACCGATTTTTGATAAGCAAAGCTGATATGAGATAAATTTTCTTTAGCTTAAATAAAATATTGGAGAATCGTTAAAGTAAAAAATATGCATTATATTTTAAGGAACACGGATCGAAGTTTATTAGACTTAATAAAAATTAATCGAAATTCAATTATTTGATGAAGATATTTTCACAAGTTTCAGCAAGCTTATATATATTTATAATTACCTAAGATTATTTTTTGCTATTAAGAAATCATCACTATAAAGTATAATGATGGGCAACGATCGAAATCTGATTCCTGAATTCGAAAATTTATACGAAACTAAAGACTGGGAACACATTTTAGCAAAATCATCAGAATCTCCACAAGATCCAGAAATCCAATACTACAGAGTAATTTTCACTCAGGCTCTCGCAATGCAGCAACTCCATCAATTTTATGAAGCAATCAAGGTTTTTGAATCGATATATACCCACGTAGGCGTTCTTAAAGAAATTGACTATAACTTAGGGTTATGCCACTATCATCTCAATAATATTGATCAGGCAATTGAATACTTAAGGCGATATATGTACTCCAGCCCAAGCCATCCGAGCATCTATTTTCATCTTGTGAAAGTGATGCTGATAAAAAGTAATATCTATGTAGACCTTCATGCCGATATTGATGATGTTTGCGAGAGAGCCGTTGTGTCAAGGTCTAAAAAAATACCGTATAGGATATGGGCCTATTCTTTATATAAACTGAAAAAATATAAAGAAGCACATGAAAAATGCTTATTAATTTTAGATAAAAATAAAGAAGAGCACTCAGTATGATTCTTATTGGGCAAGGTTCTCAGAAAATGCAAATATATAAAAGAGAGTAGAGCTGCACTTGAAAAATGCTGTTCATTAGATCCAGAAAACCTAAAATATAAAAAGAAATATGAATCTCTTATTACTAAAATCTCGACAAAGCCCGAATACTCTTCCCAAAAGCCAAAAATTCAATTAGACACCCCTATTCTCCCTAACTCCCCTCTCCGTGAGCGAACAAAACCATTGGAAAATCCCAAAAAACCCCATCTGTGAGCAAACAAATATTTTTTATGAAAAAAATTTTTGATATATAAGTGATAATTATTATAACGAATATCTTGCTAATTCTGTTTAATTTTAACAAATTGCATTTTAAAACATAAATTTTACAAAATAAATATTGCTTTCCAATTTTTGCGGATTGGGATATTTGTAGATTTCGAAAAAAATAAAAAACCCTCTGTTTGCTATAAAAATTTTTTTGTTCGCTCAAAGAGGGCGGTAGTAAACAATCAGCAATAAAATTTGCCGAAAACCGAGGATGTGAAGATTTATTTTGCCTCTTATTTTAATGCTATTTTTAATCAAAATAAATTTTAAATAATTAGTTCAATAAATTAAATGATATCAACGCGACTAGAACAAAGAAATAATAACTTCCAAAAGCTCCCTGATTATTCAAAGCTCCTTCAAAGAAGAGATGAAGGTGCTGTCGAACTCAGAAAAAAGAAAAGAACAGAAAATGCTCTTAAAAAAAGAGCGCTTTTATCAACTGAAGCTCTAGAAGTATCATCAACTGTTATCGAGGGCTCAAGAGAAGTCATGAATGTTTTCTATTCTCCGTCTCTTTTGCAAACATGCCCAGCTTTGGGATCTTTTGATATTCCTCCAAATGACAAAACATTAATGATTTTCAATCTCATCAAGCAGCCACAGAGTCCTGACATTCTTAAAGAGTTAATGAGCCTGCTTAGAAAAATTCTCTCAGCTGATCAAAATCCACCATTGGCAGAAGCTGTTAAGTCTGGAGTTTCAAATGTTCTTATCGAGCTACTGAGAACCGCTTCTTTAGATATCCGATTAGAAGCTGCATGATGCATTACTAATCTAGCTTATAGTCCTAAAGAAACAACTGATTTACTTGTAGAACAAGGCGCAGCACATGCTTTATTAGAAAATTTAGACTCAGATTCATTAGCTTTAGTTGAATTATGTGTGTGAGGATTAGGAAATATTGCTTCAAATTCAATAGAAGATAGAGACCTTATAATAAAATTAAAAGGTGTCAAAAAATTATGCAGAATTTGTGACAAAAATATATCAATGGGACTTATGGCAAATATTGCATGAGTTATTTCATGCTTAACAATGCTTAAGCCTTCTCCAAATCCTGAACTGTTTTATGGGGTTTTAGACTACTTGCCTATGCTTTTCCAGACAAATAATGAATTTATAATAGAAGATTCTTGCAAAATTTTAGTGTTTTTATCTGATGGGAGCCCAGGGCAAATAGAAGAAGTTGTAAATACAGGCCTTCTCCCTCGAATCACAGAATTGCTGACTTATCCTGTTATAGATGTTCAGTATTCTGCTCTAAAAATATTAGGAAATGTTGCAGCAGGGAATGACTCACAAACAGAGTATGTAATTAGTCTAGGGTTTTTAGATAAAATTGGTGCTATGCTTACACAAAAGAAGAAAACTGAAATGAGAAAAGAAGTCTTGTGGACTCTCAGCAATATCTTAGCAGGGACTTTAGCTCAAACCAAAATGATCATAGGCAAGCCTTATTTTCGCGATATTGTGAACTTAATGAAAGATCCTAATTTATCAATTAAAAAAGAAGCCATTTGGGCTGTTGTAAATGCCACATATTGCAAAGATGCTGATACCATACTTTCTTTGCTTCAATTTCCAGTATTAACGATGACCCCCCCTCAATCTTCATGTCTATTGCAACAAAAATTTTTCGAAAAAATCTTTCATGCCTGCTGCAACACAACATTTTTATAAAAAAAATTAGTGCATTTTTCTCTAGGTGAGTTTCTCAAAAAAGCCATAAAACAGCGCTACTGTAGGTGTATCAATGACCTTCTCATCGAGATTTGGATGGCTATTGTTATCGCTCGCCATTTTATTAAACTTATCTAGCTAAAAATACGGAAAAATTTAAGGAAAAAGACTGCTCCCCCCTGTGGCCTGGGCTGAAACTCCAGTTTCTCGTTAGAGGAATACCCATGGGTCCTCGGATCCAAGGACGTTGTTGAGCACCTCCATTTCCAACAACAGGAAAGAGCCAAAACCTACTCAGATACACACTTCTTGAGCCTGCGTCTGATTCTTGGCTCAAAGCTCGTCCCAGTTCGCTGTAGCCATAAGGTCTGGGCTGCTGCGCCAAGAGGGCAGGTTGGCACGTGTCGCCATTTTAATGTATATAATTGTTGCAAGAGACATGAAAATTATTATTTTTTTTATATAAAATTTCATATTTAAAAATTGCATTTTTGTTGCAATAGACATGAAGATTGAGGGGGGGGTCATCGTTAGAATATTTGGTCGATTCATTTGAAATTGAAGATATAAAGCTGCATAGCGTAGTTATATCAGCAATTGATAATATATTGAAAGCTGGAGAGAAAAAAAAAGAAAATGGGAGAAATATTGCAGCTGCTAAATTTGAAGAACTCGGAGGAATTGATATTTTTGAAGAAATATTGAGAAGGAGAGGACGAGAAGGAAATCCAAAACTTAACAAAATTTTGGAAGAGTTTTATGGAATTGGTGAGGAGAATAACGAAGTGGAAATGATGACAGACGTTCCTGAGCATTTTATGTTTACTTAAATTAATTACTATACGTTTTTAGATAGAATATTATGAAGCTAAAAGACATCTTAATTTTTTTTTAAAATATTTAAGATTTGTCAATTAATTCAGTTTATAGTGCAATATAAAACAAATTGCTTTTGCACGATTGAAGGTACGAGCTTATGCGAAAAATACATATATTTTTTAAATTATCTTTCTGTGTGTATCTTATCATACGTTTTTCCATGCACTGCTGATTTATCTAACTCATCTAAATTAAAGGCTGGCTCAAGTTTTTTGCTTCTTCTCAAATCAAAGATATCAGCAAGATGCTTTGTTTTAAGGGCTCTTTTAGCAAATTCTAGTTTTTTGCCAATTTTTTCCTTGGCATAAACAAGTTTTTTCTCAATAGCGCTCATTATCCCTTGCACTGTATCTTTTCACCCAAAAACAGCGCCCAGTAAAGCACTTACTCCTTCACCGCCGTGAGTAAACAAAACCATTGGAAAAATCCCATTTATTACCAAAAACCCACCCTCCGTGTGCGAACAAAAATTTTTATGAAAAAAATTTAGATATATAAGTATAATTAGTATAATGAAATCTCTTGTTTAATATTGAACAAATTGCATTTTAAAACATAAATTTACAAATTAAATAAATATTCGCGTGAATTGGGATATTTTAAATTCGAAAAAAAAATTTACAATAAAATTTATTATAAAAATTTAAAAATAAAATTGACCCTCACCGTGAGTGAACAAAAAAATTCTGCTCGTTCACGGAGGTGGGAGTTAGTAGTACCAACCAAGTTTGATTAGCACTTCGAACAGTACTTAAGCAATTTGTGCTTTTATTTAGCACAACTCTTAAATTCAGATTTGAGCTGAAAGGCAGCTCATATGTATAATACTCAGAGCCACGAGTAGGGTTTTCAGTGATTTCTACATGGTAACCAGTTAAATTGCTTGGCCAATTAGATACTTCTGATCTGAATAGTGATGGAACCATTGAAAAATAAAAAACGGATGGATCATACCCTCTAACTCTCCTATAAGCATTTTATTAAGCTCTCTCTATAAAATGGGGTATATTTAACTAAATTATTAAGCTCTAATTGTGTATGCTTTTTAATTCTCTGCTGCTGGAGGCATCAAAATATTGTGCTTGCAAATATTTCCAGAGTATACGGCCATGGTGGTCAGCTTTATAATCCCAGACTTGGGGAAATATTAAGCTGGCCACCAGTATTGGCCGTATATTGCAGCCGAAAATTGGTTTTATTTTTCTAATTAGAGTAAGTACTTTATTTGTAGAAGATGAAAGGCCAATTTCTTCATTACTAATTGCTCCAGGAATAGAAGAAGATGAAGTCACATTAACTAAAATCGCTGAAGCAAAGCTCAAAGACTCAGCTAAAGCAAAGTTCACTTCAGCACCAGTTAAGATTTCGCAGTCATCACAAGTAAAAGTAATAATGCAATTATTACTTTTATCCATGACACAGGTTACAGAATTTCCTTTTGATTTTATATTAGTCGTCGAGACCTTTACTTCAGACAAGCAAGCCCCATCCTCGTCACTAGCGCACTTCCCTCCATATCTAATAAATGAAGAAACCAGTGTGACATCACCCAGAAAACTTATTACTTGGTCCTCAACAGCCACTAATGGCAACAAAGCCTTCGTCTCACTCACGTTATTTCACACAAAATTTGATATATTAGCAAATATAAATCAGGAAGCACCAATAATATACCCAATAGTGAAATAGCCACCAAATCGATTTTTGGATTTTCTCAGCACAATATCTTGTCCTATATTATGTTTTTCATCGAACTCGTCAAAGCCTCTTAATTTATTGCGAAAATCTTTTGATCAGATTACTAACTCCCCTCCGTGAGCGAAAAACAAAGGTCTTGCTCGCTCACGGAGGGGATTAATTTTTTTTCGAAATTTAAAAAAATCCTAATTCGCAAAAATTGGGAATCAAATATCAATTTAATTTGTAAAATTTTATGTTTTAAAACGCAATTTATTAAAATTAAACAAGATTAGCTCGAGATTTCATTATACTAATTATTTCTTATATTTCATAATTTTTTTCCATAAAAATTTTTTCTATTAAAAAAATTTTTATTTGCTCATGGAGGGTGGGTTTATTTTTCTAATGGTTTTATTTGCTCACGGAGGGGGAGTAAGGTTGTGATAAGTCCAAAGAGGGCTAAGCAGCTGTATAAGTAGTTGTTGTTGATTGTATCGACTTCAGAAGAGTCTGACTCGTAAGTTTTAGGCTGTGTTGAGGTGGACAAAATTACAGCTGAGCTTTCTGATGGCTCTGAACTTCCTGTTGGGCAGAAGTAATGAATAGGACATTTTTTGCACAGAGATTGGCCTATAAGATTATTGTATTCTCCTTCTGGACATGGAAAACATTCTCTTCTGTTATTGCAGCCTATGCTTGGGTTGTAGGTTCCTTCAGGACATTCAGTGCATGTGCTTTGGCCAAATTCATAATTATAGCTTCCAACAGGGCAAGCTGCACATCCACCATTGCTTATATAGGAACCCGGACTGCAAATTGCAGGGCAAGATGTTTGGTTGCAAAACTGCGCCACTTTAACTTTATAAAAAGTGCTGACAGGCACAGAATTTCTCATAAAAATTCCTGTAGCAAGGCCTCCCCCATGAATATATATGTCAGTTTTATAATAAGCATAGGCAGCACTAAAAATATGAACAGGAGTAGGAGGATAATCGATATAAGTGTAATTATTCGCAATGTCAATTGCATACACATAATCCTTTATATCAGTCCCCCATTGCTCTCCTGCTAGAAATATAATGAAATCTCTTATATAAACAACAACTCCTTCCCCCATATTTCGAAACCAATCTTCAGGAACTTTTAATGTTTTCCAAGTATTTTTACTTATTGAATAAGAAAAAATGTTGCTGACTGGCATGTCTCCATCAGTTTTTCCTCCCATCACAATTAGGCTCGTTCCATCGGTGTCAACTGCACATCGTGGGAAAAATAAATTATATGGAGCTTCAGATGAAAGCAGACTATAGGTGTTTGATCCACTGTCATATGACCAGAGCTCATTAGAAATTGATGAAAAGGTGTAGCCTCCATATATATACTATTGCTCATTAATTATAAAAAAATTTATATAAATAATATAAGCTCCATTGTATTTTGCTTATATTAAATAATACTACTTTACTGACTCCCCCCCATCCTTGATCAAACGACTCGCCATCGTTCGATCAAGGATGGGGGTTAAAAAAAATTTTTTTGGGAAAAAAAATTTATATATAAAATTTCATAAAATTCCAATTTTTAATATTTTTGATTTATTAGTTACCCTTTTAAATTGTATAAATTTTTTTTTTTCCTTATTGAATTAAATTTTTTTTTTTAAATTTTAAAGAATCTCTATTTTATTAGATTATTGAGTTTTTAAGCCTAAGTTGATGGCTAATCACACTTCGGATGGTTGATTCCGCAGCATTCTGTCGCCTCAAAGCTCTGAAAACAACTTCATTAGGTACATCTTCCCAAGCTTTTGATAACTATTATATTTTTATATATGTAAAAATTGTCATGATCTGAAAATCGTTCAATCAAGGATGGGGGTTAATTTCCCCAACTTTTAGGAATTTTTACAGTCAATCGTTCGATCAAGGATGGGGGGAGTGAGCACAGCATATACAAAATTGGGATTGAGTACACTGCGCAAGCACCATAGCGAGCAGAAGGAATGTTAGTAGTTGAAGGAGATATTAATTTCCAAGTGTTAGAAGTAACATCAAACTGATACAGATCGTCTAAATATTGGCCGGAAATATCAATTCCTCCAAAAATAAACATCACATTGCCTTGAGCCCCAGATGCATGATGAGACCTTGCAGGTGGGACTACTCCTTTGGAAGAAATTGACTCCCAAATTTCAGTCTCAGGGTCAAATTTCCAAAGATCATTAAGCCTTGTTTCTTTATAAACCCCTCCAAAAATATAGAGAAACCCTTCAATAGCTTCCATTGTATGATAAGATCTTGCTGATGGACTTACATTAATAAGCGCTAAACTTGCATAAGAAATTGAGTCCTGAGCTACATCAAATTTCACCACATCATTCAAGTTCCCATCAGAGCAATAGCCTCCGAATATATAAAATGCGCTGCCATCCGACGCAAACCCATAAGAATCTCTTGGAATTATTGCAGGGTCATCGTTTTTAACTACACTTACAGTGCTTCATTTGAAATCTGGGTCAGTTAAGCTTACTTTGGAAATCTCAGAAATATCCCCTTGCAGTTCATCACTTCACCCATACATTAAATAAAAATCGCCATTATAAATAAAGCTGCTTCCTAGGTTTCTGCATATATAAGTTCCGCTAGGATTTGTTATGTCTTCTCATTTTTTATTAGCAATATCATACCGGTAAAAATTTGTATTATAAATACTATTGATATAGTCGTCTCCTCCAGCAATATAAATGTATCCATCGTAATATTGGATATTCGGGGAAAATAAAGCAATTGGAGAGTCTCCATTGTTCGGCATGAGGGTTCATTTCATGGTGCTTGTGTTTAGAATTTCAAGAGTATTTAGAATCCCTGCTAAGCCTTTGCCTGCATACACAGCAAAATAAAGGATTCCAGAACTGTCTAACTCCCCCTCCGTAAGTGAACAAAACCATTAGAAAAATCGCTATTTTTTGCCCAAAAACCCCACCCTCCGTGAGTGAACAAAATTTTTTTTACGGGAAAAAATTTTTGATATATAAGTGATAATCAGTATAATGAAATCTAGTGTTAATTCTGTTTAATTTTTAACGAATTGCTTTTTAAAACATAAATTTTACAAATAAATTAATATTTGCTTTCCAATTTTTGCGTATTAGGATTTTTTCAAATTTCGAAAAAAATATTTTTTTTATAAAATATATATATATTATTATTATTATTATTATTATTTGAATTATCGCTGTGATCCAGCATTTCTCTCTTTTTTACGCACTAATAAGTAAATAAAATTCTTTGTACAGTTGTCAGCTTCAACCATTACATCATCATGATTTTCCTTCAATCATCTAATAAATTTAAAATCATATAGCACCACTTCATGCATCTTAAAATTTCTCCTAACAATTCCTTCTAGTACTCCGTACTTTTGTAGCTGCATTAATAACTCCACTCTATAATTGTCATTTAGAGCAGCCAATAGTCTCGTTGTCGTTCTCACTTCTGTCTCAATTCTACTTGCGTGCTGACGCCATGCATTTTTTCTTATCCTTGATTCGATTACAGTCTTAGTTTCCTTCCTATGCAATTCCAGTTCGCTGAAATTTATCATTTCTGCTCACTTGTCACATGTTCTGACCCATGTAAGATCCATTTGTTCATTTAACAGATATATTTTCCCCAGTACCGTTCCCTTCTGGCTTTCTTTCATCAATTTCACGCGATAATTCAATATCCTCACTGCTAGTTGCATCTCTATAAAATTTATATATAAATTTTTTTAAAACAAAATTAACACATCCGTGAGTGAACAAAATTTTTTTTTGTTCACTCACGGAGGGGGGGAGTAAGTATTTGGTATAGCCCATAGAGCTTCTTGGATCTGGAGAGCCAGTTGTTTTTACAGCGCTTCACTATATGAAAGTTACTTTCATTGTGCTGATGGTGAAAGCCCATAAATCATTTTGAGGGCCAGAATCTGAAGATCCTCCAAACATATAAAAGATCCCTGACGCTTCATCAATGAAAACTGCAGGACTCATTCTTGCATCTTCTTACCTTCCGCTATGCTGATGGATACTTTTTTTTCGAAAGATTAGTAATACTTCTCATTTTTATTTTTTTTTATGGGAGAGAGTCATAAAATACCTGGGGCAACTGAGGATGTTTCTTCTAGATGAGATCAGAGACTAGTGTTGAAGCTGTATTGCCATATATCATTAAACTTATTTGCTGGAGTTGTGGCACCTCCAAACGTTATTAATGAGTTTGTATTAGGGTCATAGTCCATTGCTTGATATAGCCTTGCTTCAGGGGGCGGATTGGTGATTGGAATTCGTGTAAGATCGATGTAGCTGCCAAGGACACTTGCTAAAAGTCAATAAATCAACTTAAACATATTTATATAAGCATATGGAGAATGGAAGTTTTAATAAGAAACGAGACGAAAAACGAAAAGAAAACTAATTGATTATTTATAAAATTCATGCTTTAGTTATTGCTTGATGTAACCTCCATAAAATGTTTCAGTTTAATGGTATAATTAGAAATACTACCCAAGGGCAAAATAGATTTCTTTGGAAAAAGCTTATTTAGGTGCATCTACTACGATAATTGAGCAATGATCATAAAAAAAGCAATTTATCTTAATAATTGTGCCTATTAAGCCAAAAAATTTAATTTTTAGATCGAAGAAGAAGTTGCTAATTATATTATATAAATGGAGTCACGTATTCAATATAACTTATTTAAAATTGTATATGAAATTATTAATGATTAGCTTTCCTCTATTTAAATAAGTGTTGAGAATAATAATTTATTTTAAATCTTAGGAAAAATAATTATTTCTCTCATAATTAAAAAATCAAAAAGCAGCTTATATAAGCTACTTTATTCAGGATAGCAAGTCTTTTTTCTCCCCAACAAGTAGTTTTTATCATTTTCTTCTACACTGCAACAGATTTCATCTTTATTTATAATTTCTGAATTGAAAATATTAGCTAAATTTTTGCTTGAAGCAATTGAATTTGATATTTGTACTGCTTTACTGATTTTTGTACGGGCATACCATATCCTCCTTTCTATAGTCTGCATTATTCCTTGCATCGTTCCTTTTCACCCAAAAACTGCTCCTAGCACAGCACTCAGCAAAATAAGAAGCGTATGCTTGGCATTTCTTGTTGTACTCAGACAGTCATTATTCTTTTCTATTACAATCTTAACGTTCAAATCTGAGCTGAAAGGAAGTTCATATGCATAATGCTGTGATCCTTTGGAAGGTGAGGACAATATCTCAACGTGATATCCAGTTGACTTACTGGGCCAAGATGAAACTGAAGATTTGAATAATGAAGGCGTCATAGTAAAATAAAAAGTAGTCGGACTATAGCCTCTAAAAATCTTATTTTGGTCAGACATGACTCCAATTTTTTCGCTGCTGATCTCATTAGGAATAGAAGAGGTTGATGTTAAATTTACCAAAATTCCTGAGCAGAAACTCAAAGATTCTTGCAGTAATACATTAATTTCCGCTCCAGTAGAGAATTCGCAGTTTTTACAAAAGAAAGTCACTATGCAATTATCATTAGGATCCATATAGCATGATTGATTAACAGAGGAGCTTACTACTTGGTTTGAAGTAGTATATAAACTTTCAACGCAGGCACCATTATTTGTGCAATTTCCTCCATATCTAAGAAGAGTGAGCACGAGGGTAATATCCCCTCTATATGACTTTGTTTCATCTCATACTGCAGCTAAAGGTAATAAAGTCTTGGTTTCAACCGCATTGTCAAGAATATATGTTACAATATTGGCATATATAAGTCATAAAGCACCCACTATAAATCCTATAGTAAAATAGCCTCCAAACCTATTTTTTGATTTCCTCATTACTGCCTCTAGTTCTAAGTTATGATTTTCTGAATATGAATCGATTTTTCTCAGCTCATTTCTTAGGTCTTTAGAAATAATAATTGATATTGTTACAATTATGAAAAATCCTATGCTGGAGTACAAATAATATGTGTTTAGTGCTGAAACTTCTCCTGAATTTCCTGTATAACTGCGAGGCTGCAACGAGCTATACATTGTGCTTGATGGTATATCTGATGGTTTTGAGCTTCCAGTTGGACAGTAATGATATAATGGACAAAGTTTGCATCTATATTGCCCTCTTAAATCACTGAATTCGCCTGCTTTACATGGAAAGCATTCTCTAACTGAATTACTTCCTATGTTCGGATTATAGGTTCCTAGATCACAATCATTGCAAGCTGCTTGACCAAATTTGTGATTATATGTTCCTCTTTCACAAGGTTTGCAGCTATTTTTGGCTATATAAGTTCCAGGGCTGCAAATAGCAGGACATGAGTTATGGTTGCAAAATTGTGTCAAGCTTATTTTATAAAAATTTATGACAGGGATTAAGTTTCTTATAATTAAATCAGTAGATGCCACCCCTCCATGCACGTAAATGTCTGTTTTATAATATGCAAAAGCTGATCCAATAAAATGCATAGGAGATAATGGGTAGTCATAATATTGGAAATTATTCAATAAATCAATGGCATATGCTGACGATTTTGGATCAGTTCCTCATTGCTGTCCTCCTATATATATTACGAAGTCTTCAATATACACAGCAATACCATCAGCTTTGTTTCTATCAAAAATATCAGGCTCTTTAAGTACTTTTCACTCTGCGCTTGACAAATTAAAAGAAAATATATAGCTCATTGGTGCATCTCTTTCACCTTGCCCATTTAATACATAAAATATGCTGCCTGAAGTATCAACTGCACATCGAGGATAATATATACTATAAGGAGCCTTTTTTGATATTAAAGTGAATTTATTCGAGCCGCAATCATAGGTTCAAAGTTCATTTGAAACTCCTGTTGATGTCATTCCTCCGAATATATATAGAATTGGAATTGAATAAACTATACAAGAAGAATATCGCGCTGATGGAGTGTTTAATGATGAGGGCTCAATATGCTTTCAAAGATTTGAAGTCACATCATATTGATATAAATCATTGAGAAAAGAGCCACTTTCACTTATTCCGCCAAATATATACATCGCGTTTCCTTGTGCACCAGCTGAGTGGTGTGACCTGGCAGGGGGAATGTCTCCGCTTGGATAAAGAAACGCTCAATTCTCAGTTTCAATGTCAAATCTTCATAAATCGTTTAGCTTAAATCCACTTTTGTCTCCGCCAAATATGTAAATATTTGCTTCCATAATTTGCATAGAGTGATGAGATCGTGCCGATGGGCCTGTATAAGGTTTTGACAGATATGTATATGTAATTTCTTTGTCAGATAAATTAAACTTAATCAAATCGTTTAGATTTCCTGATGCCATGCTATATCCTGCAAAAATAAAAAACGAAGAATTCACTGATGCAAAGCTATAAGAATCTCTATATAAAGCATTCGTGCTTGCTTTGTCTCCTAGGGTTATATTTAATCATTGGAAATTTGGGTCGTTTAAATTGACCATGCTTGTCTCAAAAATTTCTTTGCCTGATTTATCACTTCAGCCAAAAAAGAAGTAAAAATACCCATCATATACCGCGCTTCCTGCGAAGCTCCTATGAGTGTAAATAAATCGTGGATTGCTTATTTTTGCTCATATATTTTTAATCAAATCGTATTGATAAAAATCACTATCGTTAGTTGCTTATTTTGGAACTTTGCAACCTAAATGTGGAATCTTTTCCACGTGTGAAATCAAAAGGCTTCACATGTGGAATCATCTTTTCACACGTGGAAAAGATTCCACATTTAGGTTCCAAAGTTCCAAAATAGCAGCTAACGATATTATATTTCAGGTCAACTGGAATTGAGTCATCAACACCTCCAACTAAGTATAGCATTCCATTATAATATTCTAAAGAAGCTGCTGAAATTCGGTCTGGGGCATCTCCGTTTGCAGGCATTAGACTTCATTTCATTGAATTAACATCTAAAATTGCTAAATTGCTTTCATCACCATTTAGTCCAACTCCTCCATATATAACAAATTTTAAATTCCCATTTTCTCTATATTTTGTAAATGCAGAAAGGGTTCGTGGCGATGGAATGTCTCCTTTCATAATTATCTCATTTCACTATATAAAGCTCACCTCCATTGTGCTTAAATTAAAAGCTCAAAGATCATTTTGAGCACCTTTTAACGATTTTCCTCCAAAAGTATAAAAAATTTGCATAGCTTCATCAATAAAAACAGCTGATCCGCTTCTTCCATCTTAATAAGAATTACCTAGATATTTGGACGAGGAAGGCTCTAATATTTGTCACGAATTTGCATTTAAATCAAATTGCCAAACATCATTATAAAACTCAGTGTTGCTCTCTATCCCACCAAAAATAATCAGAGAATTGCTAATTGGATTATAAACCATTGCATTATAACATCTTGATGGAGGGGGAGGGTTTGTGAGTGGAATACTTGTGAGGTTAAGATATGCAGAGAGCGCCAATGAAATCAATAGAAAATTGAAGAAGGTCATGCTTGGCTAATAAATATTTAAAAGTTTGTGATAATTAATGGAGAATAAATGCAATTTTCCTTTGAATATCTCTATAAAAGAACAGCTCAGCATTTGCATTCTATGAAAAAGCCTATTTTTGAAACTAGCAAATTGTGAAATTTGAAGTCTATTTTATATAAAATAAGGCAATTGGATTTTAATTATTTATAGATTATTAAGATAATCTGATTATAATACTCATTAAATAAGAGAAAAAAAAGCAATCTTCTTAAAATTTTCAAATTTCAATAATAGAATTATTGAAATAGCTGATGTTGAGATGAATAGCTTTCGAAAAGTAATTCTATGCTTCTTAAGCCATCATTTTCTTCACTCTCTTCGATACTATAGGGATGGGCTTCTTTGCTTACTATTTTTGAATTAAATATATGAATCAGATGTTTATTAGCTGAAGCCATTTTTAATAAATGAATTTTTTGGTGAATCTTTTTGCTAAAAAATAAAGTGCATTTCTCTAAGTAATGCATTGCACCTTTCATTGATCCAAATGCATTAAAATGATGACACAGGTCTGCTTACCCCTTGGCATAACAGTTCAGACCTTATGGCTATGGCGAACTGGGACGGACTCCGAGTCGAGATGTAAGTGCAGGCTAAGGAGCAGTGCATTCAAATAAGTTTTTTCTGCCTTCCTGTAATTGGAAATGGTGATATTCAGCAACGTTCTTTGGATTCGAGGACCCATGGACATTCCTCTACCTAGAAACTGGGAGTTTCGGCCCACAGGACTTGTCTTTTTCCTGTAGATGTCGAAGGAAGGCACATCGACGCCTGGCAGGCTTCAAGGAGTTGATCCTTGGAATCAATCAAACTCAATCTCCCGTAGTAGAGCCACACAGAAATCTATGAGCACCCAAGACTAAAACCGCAAGGAGGAGAGAAGGTATCAGAAGTTTCATCTATCTTCGGGGATAGACCATCTGGGTGGAGTCGAAAAGAGGATGAAACTTCTATACAGTAGATCTTTGGTGACTGCGTCACCAATATGGCTAACACCTGAATTTTAACAAACTAACCTAACGTAACCTTTCATTGCTCCTTTTCACCCAAAAACTGCTCCTAGCAATGCGCTGACTAATATAAGCATTGTTTGTTTAGCACTCCTTGTTGTATTTAAACAGAATTCATTTTTGTCCATTACAATTTTGATATTTAAATCTGAGCTAAATGGGAGCTCATAGGGTGAAGTGAAAAAAGCTTTTTATCAGATGCCTTTTTTACGAATTTTTAACTCCATTAAAAAAAATCCCTATTTTTTCCCAAAACCCACCTGGCACATAAAAAATTTTTATTATTCTACCCAGCTCATACGCATAACTCTGGGATCCTTTTACTGGATTTGCTGAGATCCCTACATAATATCCATATAATTTATCTGGCCATAAAGAAAATACAGACTGAAATATTGAAGGCGTCATAATAAAATAGAATATAGTTGGATCAAGCCCTCTAAAGATTTTGTTGCTATCTGTCATAACGCCTATTTGTTCACTACTTATTTCATTAGGTATAGATGAAGTTGATGTCAAATTTACTAAAATTCCTGCACAATAGCTCAAAGGTTCCTGAAGTGAAATATTAATTTCTGCCTCAGTTCAGACTTCACAATTGTTGCATAAATAAGTGATTATGCAATTATTATTGGTGTCCATATAGCATGATTTACTTGTATAAGGATTGAAAATTTTATTTGAATCAATTTTTAGATTTTCAATACAAGTACCATTGTTGGTACAATTTCCACCATATCGTATGAGTGTAACTATTAAAGTAATATTTCCATTTAAGGATGAGGCTTTATATCATACAGCTGCCAATGGTAAAAGGGCTTTGGTTTCTGCAATATTATCAATAACATATGTTGAAATATTACCATAAATAAATCACGAAGCACCAATAAAAAATGCTACTGTAAAGTATCCTCCAAGCCTATTTTTAGTGCTCTTTAAGATGCTATTATGCTCGATATTGTGGTATTTTGAATAAAAATCAATGACCTTTAGTTTATTTCTAAACCCTCGTAAAAGGACAGTTAAAGCTGTGAAGATTGAAAATAAAGCAATGCATGTGTATACATATTTTTTATTCATATCTGAGGCTTCTTTAGAATGCTCTTTATAGTTGATGGGCTGCTGCCAAGTATATGATAAAATATCTGATAATTCTTGAGGACTTGAACTCCCACTTGGGCAGTAGTCATTTAAAGAACATTTTTTGCACTTACTCCTCCAAGTTAATAGAAAGTAAGCCATTATTTCTCTTAAAATATGATTTTTTAATAATAAATTAATTTTAGTATGCTTGAAACCCATTTAGATCGCTGACTCCCCCTTTAAATTGGAACAAAAATTCCTGTTTCAATTTAAAAAATGATTAATTTTCGTTTAAAAAAAAATCATTTATTTTTTTTCTCTATAACAATTTTAAAAATATAAATCGGACACGTACTTTGAATTTTAATTTATTTTTATGAAGAATTAAATAAAAAAATTAATTGATTCAGCTTAAAAACTGTTTAAACATCATTCTACTTTCATATCGTCTATTAAATTAGGTCAAAGCTAATTTTATAAAAATTAGCATTTTCATTGCTAAAATTTTCCTATTGAAAAACAAAAATTTGCTCCAATTTAAAGCCGGGCTAAAGCACCAAAAAAATGCAAATGTTGCTGATGTTTTGTTCCAATTTAAAGGGCGAGGGAGTGAGAAGCAACGTTTTAAGAGGTAAAGTAGTAATTTAATAAGTCAAAATGGAAATGACAACTACCGTGCAGGCAAAATTTGACAAAAAATTATCTATAGGTTCTTTTTGGCAAGTCAAGCATGAGCCTACTCTCAAAATAGCATTTGCCATTTTCAGTCTGATTTTCATATCGCTACTTTACCCCTTTAGGCATTGTTTCAGGGCGATCCAAAAAAATATATGCGTTATATATTCTTAAATATAATAAAACAAAATTAAGAAAACGTAAAATAAAAATCTGTAGCCATTTCATTTAATATCGAACCTCTATCTTTCTGAACTGTAGAAGTTAGATTGCCCAACTAAATTATTAAATTTCCCTTCCTTGCATGGAAAACACTCTCTTACTGTATTACTTCCTATATTTGGATTATAAGTTCCTGGATTACAATCATAGCAAACTGGCTTGCCAAACTCATGATTATAAGTTCCTTTTTCACATGGCTTGCAAAAGGTCGATAGGAATTTAACATCCTTGGATTAATTTCACCGTAATTTTTACTGTTCTCGGAGTAAATTACGCCATATATTTTCAATAGTGGAAAAAATTTAAAAAAATGGCTGTAAAAGTGAGTCAGCAGAATTTGCCATCTTGCAAAAAAACAACCTTAAAAATGTGAGGAATTTACCAAGCGAGAAATTCCTCTCGACCCCTTGCAACCATTCATTGATTCATATGTGCCCGGACTGCAAGGAGCAGGGCATGATTCATTAGTGCAAAATTGTTTTAGGCTAATTTTATAGAAATTTACTACAGGGATCGAAATTCTTATAAATGATTTAGTTGATGAAACCCCTCCATGAACATAGAGATCTGTTTTATAATACGCAAAAGCTGACCCAATAAAGTGCATAGGAGTTGAAGGATAATCAATATACTGAAAACTATTCGATAAATCAATTGCATATACCGAGGAAATTGGATCTGTACCTCATTGATGTCCTCCAATATACATTACAAAATCTGATTAAAAAAATTTTTCCACTTTCTATTTAAAATTAATCAAATTCATTTGATAAATTTTTTAATATAAAAATAAATTTTAGTAGTTTTTTAAAACTCCAAAATCTCCAATTAATATTGCAACGCCGTCAGACTTATTTCTTTTTGGTGTTTCTGGTTGTTTTAGTATTTTCCAGTTTTTACTGGAAAAATTAAACGAAAATAAAACACCAATTGATTCTTGTCTTTCCGCGTCTCCATTTAATACAAAAAATGTGGTAGCTGACGTATCAACAGCACATCGAGGATAATAAAGTCTATAAGGAGCATCAGATGATATTAAGGAGAAAGTATTCAACCCACAATTATAGCTTCAAAGTTCATTTGAAACTCCTGCTGTCGTCATTCCGCCGAAAATATACAATATTGGAATAGAATAAACTGCACAAGTAGAATATCGAGCTGATGGCAAGTTCAAGTTTGAAGATTTAATAACTTTTCAAACGTTTGAAGTTGCATCAAATTGATATAAGTCATTTAGCAAAACGCCACTTTGATCAATACCGCCAAAAATATACATAACATTTCCTTGTGCTCCTGATGAATGATGTGATCTCGGCGTTGGTACATCCCCATCAGGGAAAAGAATTTCCCAAACTTCAGTTTCTGGGTCAAAAACTCATAAATCATTGAGTTTGGATCCTTTTGCGTCTCCACCAAAAATGTAAATATTCCCTTCGATAACTTGCATTACATGATGAGGATAATAATAAAATGCTCAGTGCGGAATTAATTCTCTCTCCGAGAACTATTCCTTCCTTCGCTTTTATTATTATAGGGTTCAGTTTTCCACGTGGACCTTTATCCGCAACACCAATATGGAATACCGCATAGGGTATTTCTTTGGTCCAGGATACTAGGAGTACCTGGTTTTTCTGCTTGACACACCCGAGGAGGGTGACCCTTAGGCGGAACACGCGCAGGAGTCAAGTTCGGGCGAGGCCAACGAGGCCAGTGCGGACCTTCTGGCCTGACAAGTGGAGTCTTCTGGAATGCCTACATATAGGGAGGAACGCTGCTGACATCACTAGTTGGGATTTAAAAGGATGGGCTTATGCATGCCTAATCATCCTGCGGAAGAGGGAAGACACTTTAAAAACCTAAGTAACTAAGTAAGTAAGTAAGTAAGCATTACATGATGAGACCTTGCAGAAGGTCCAGTGTAAAGCTCTGATAAACAATCATATGTAATTGGAAATCCTGATACACTAAACTGAGCTAAATCGTTTAAATTTCCTGATGTCATATTATACCCTGCAAAAATAAAAAGTGAAGAATTTACTGATATAAAACTGTACGAATCTCTTAATAAAGTAACTGAATAGGAATTATCCAAAACTGGAACTGAAATTCACTCATAATTTATGTCATTTAAATTTACCTTACTGATTTCAGAAACGTCTCTCCCTAATTTATCACTTCAGCCGAAAAATAAATAAAAATTTTCATCATATACAATGCTCCCTGCTAAACTTCTATGTGTGTAAGTATGGCTAGGATTGCCAATTTTTTTCCAATATTTTTTTGTCAAATCATATTGATAAAATTCATCATTGTAGCGAAAGTTAATAGGAATAGAGTCATCAACTCCTCCAGCTAAATACAGCATTCCATCGAAATATTGCAAAGATGCAGAGGTAAGGCGGCCAGGAGTATTTCCACTCGCAGGCATAAGTGTTCACTCCATATTAGCAACATCCAAAATTACTAAATCCTTTTTAGCTTTAGTGTTAACTTTTTAAAACATGTAGATAATTTTAGAAATAAAAATCGCTTACAGTATAGTAATCCAATTTTAAAATAATGAAAAAAAAAGTTTATTATTTAAAATAATTTTTCTTTGTTTTTAAATGATAAAGTAAGCTATCTTCATCTCCATCTAGCCCAATTCCACCGTATATAGCAAATTTTAATTTTCCATTTTGTTTATATTTTGTAAAAGCTGGCAGAGTTCTAGGTGCCGGAATATCTCCACTCACACTAATTTCATTTCACTTCATAAAAATTACTTGCATTGTGTTTAAATTAAACCCTCATAGATCGTTTTGAGCACCTTTTAAGGATCGTCCACCAAAAGTATAAAACATTTGTGTAGCATCATCTATAAAGACAGCTGGACCACTTCTTCCGTCTTCATTAAAACATACCTAGATAGTAAGACGACGTTGTCTCAAGCATATTTCATAACTTTGTATTTAATTCAAATTGCCATATGTCTCTATAAAGCTCTGTGTTGCTTTTAATACCTCCAAAAATGATGAGGGAGTTAGTGACTGGGTCATAATCCATAGCATTATAGCATCTTGCTGGGGGAGGAGGATTCGTATATGGAAGACGAGTAAAATTCAAAGAAGCAGAAATTGTTGGGAAAAGCAATAAAAAATGAAGAATCATCATAATATTTTATAGGAGAATTTTATCTTGCTTTTTTTTATTTATAAGTTTATTATGGTACTTATAATTTCCTCCATTCTGAAGCAATTACTCTGTTTTTCCTAATAGTAATTAATTTTATATAGTCTTAAATAAATAAATCATATTGAGTGAAATAATTCTGAAAGCTGCCATACCAAGAAATTCCGTGGGAAATCCTTAATAATAAATCTATTTAAAAATGAGGCAAAGACCAGCAACATCTGAAGTTAAGTTACGAGTCCGTTGGAACCCTTCACCTCAGGATTTTCTTAACCGAACACCGCACACAATGGGAGAGCTTGATATAAAAATAAACCATTCTCACAAGCATACATCCCCAAGTATCTTAATTCAGCCAGCTGGAGATTCAACTCCTAACTCCTCCTTTCTCAGTCTAGTGAGTAAATCTAATGAATATTCCTATTTATTGGAATATTAACCCTAGAGAGAGTATAGAAATGTTTTAGTATAAACTGTCTCTCGTATTTATAATAATATTAAGTTATAATTAAATCAGAAATTTAAAATGAATTTCAAAATAAAAAATGAATCCCCCATATATAGAACCAAAAAAACTTGCTCAAGGATGGTGGTAAGCATAATCTAGAAAAGCCAAAGCATAAAAGTGAAAAACTCCTAAAATCACGTACAACTTGCCCACTAAACTTTATAAGAAACATGCCTGCTGAACTAAAGTCTGAGCTAAAATTCACTCCAACCCAATACGTTGCGAAAATTTTCGATATAAAACAGGCCCAATATATAAGAGACTTTAAATCTCAGCCTGGCTCTCTAGCAAACTCCCCAAAGAACTCTCCAACAAATAGTAGAGAAGTGTCTTTATCACAGCCTAGACAAGAGCTATTTTTCAGGCTAGATAATATCATCAGCGACTGTACAATGCAAAAAGAAAAAATCGATAATTGGCACTCAAAGACTAAAACTCGACTAGGGAGATTTAGCAGCAAAACTCAGCGAATAAAGAAAGAGATGGACCAAATATTAAATCCAAAAATTCGTAATAAACATAATAAAAAGTGTATATAAAATCTATCAATAGGACTTCCAGCATATTGGCTTTGGAAATCTTTAGGATTTTGCAAATAATTTAAGAAACCAGTTTAGTTAATTTCTTTTTTGTTCAGGCTTGGAGGCAACGACTGCTTGAGCTTGTCTGCCTTTTGCACATCATCGACGACCAAAGTGTAAAGATATTTATTGCAACGAAGCTTGAATTTTGTCACTTTTCCTACCTTTTTGATAGTGACTGATTTAGCTTGTGCTTTTTGGTTTGTTCCTGGTCTGCACATTTGCACGAACATTCGGATATCTTTAACTTCTTTTGGCTAAGTAAGTCTTACCATCTCAATAAAATATGGTTTATAGGCCTCTCATTAGATAAATAAATAGTGGCAAGCTGTTCAAGTGAATTGATGTTTTATAAACAAAATTTTTTGAATGAAAAGGTGACTGCTGGCTTGGAAAGAAATTTATTTATGGAAGATCCTTTTAGCTTGCAGCAGCTTTTCAAAGAGTTTTGAACGCATGTGCAATTAGATTGATACTAAATCTTTTCCTCTTTGACTTAATACAGATTATTTAGTTTGCTGCTATTTCACTGATTTTAGAAAGATTTGAATTCTGTTTTGACATTTCATCTTTATAAATTTGCATGAACAGTAGATTATTACAAGAAATTCTAATCAAGAGCAACAGAAAAAAGCTAACTATATCAAAGAATTCTTCCAGACAGCTCGCGATTAAACTCAATTGTATAAATATACCTCAACCAATTTCTGTTAATTATTTGAAATTCCTCTTTATTAAAAAATTTTATTTTATTTATTACAACTGAAAACTGCTTGGATTAAATTCACTTCTGCTAATAGCAAGGCTAAAATCACACATAAACCTCCCAATCCTATCAATCACTGGTGCACTCTGCAAAGTAATTTCCTCAATTCTTTCTTTAGCTTCCTCACACCCATCTTTCCCGATTCTTGCCAAAATCTTTGCATTTTTTACCATTTCCTCGATAAACTCCATATACAAGCATGCTTTTAAATTTAGTTTTTCCATCAAATTTTCCTCATTGATAGTTATTTCTGGTGGATATCTTGGAAATGGAGATCTCGATGCCATATTTAAAGTCTGCAGAGTTTTTGACCTGAAAGGTCTAATCCTTTTCGATTTCATATCAATCCACTCATCTCATCTATTAGGCCATCCATTATAATGAATATACACAAAAACCCCTCGAGCATTTTGCTGCTTCCTCATTACTTGAGCCTCAAGCCATTGCCCTACAGTGTCTTTGACATCAACCCATTGCCCTTCCTGGAGAGCTCTTCCTTCTAAAGAAAAGCTATTTATCCTGATCAAGTCATCAATTGTCAGAGAATTTTGACGTAAAGCTTCATATAAATAAGGAGTTGACAGTTCTGGCCGAGAAAATCGGCTTAATCTTCTATAAACTCTCAAAGTTCGCAGAAAGTTGTAATGGGAGACCATAGAAGGAATATCTTCTTCCTCATTAAGATTGGCTACAAGCTGGAGCTTGGTAGTGATATCAAAATAATTTATTATTTCATTGTCTTTTAAATGTCTTCCTTTATAAATAAGCCGTAATTTTTCGATTGGGATTCCTGTGATGTCAAGGATTTTTTGCTTAAGTGCTAGTATGGAAATTGAATTTAAAGTCGTGATTGGTATTGAAATGCCGTCTAAAGTGTCAATGTGGAATGTGATTAGGGATTCGCTTGTTTCTTCCATTTTGACAGAGTGTTCTGATATGTTTTTATTTAGAATTAGACATATTGAGAAGAAGATACATATTGATAATTATTAGAAGAACAAGAGAAACACAGAAAAAATATTTTATTTTTTGTATAAATAATTAGAAATAGATAAGCTATAGCTTAGTTTTTATAAGGTTCTAGGATTAAAACTTGGAGTTCGACTGAAGAAGCATGAAGATTGCTATACATTTTGGTAACTGCTAGTAGAATTATTCCAAATAAGTAAAGAGAATATTACATTTATTACTAAGCTGCAGTTTTTTGTTTTTTTAATCCAAGTTTAGACGTTCGTTTTTTATATAATGAGCTGTTTTTCATGCTTAGCTTCATATGCAATGCTTTTTCTCTGTTACTCCCTTTCTCCCCAATGTCAACATCGCAATCTGTTGAGATATCTTTGCTTGCATCGAAAAAATTTTGCTTAAATCTCTTTGTGCAACACTGGTTTCCCATTTTTATAAACAATCTGCATTGCCAATGTGACTTTTATATAGTAAAAAGATGATGCTATCAATAGGTTATCTTGCAAGCGCTCTTTAGCCAGAATTTATTCGTCAAGATATGATTTGCTTATGCTGCTTAGGGATTTACTTCCAATAAATATAAATTAAGTTAAGCTAAGCTAAGCTATGCCTGACTTCTATTATGTAAATTTTTTACTGAATTTTTACCAGCAATAATATTTATTATGAATAAAGATTAAAAGGTATGATTTATATGCTATTTGCTATTCATTGAAGAATTTGGGTTGAACGCTGATGGGTTTGAGAAAGGAAATTTAGAGCCAAACAGAGAACTTGTAGGAGGAGTTTGAGGTTTCTGGTCAGCAGAAGTTGGAGGAGTTTGTGATTTAGCTGAATCTGGGAAGGGAGTTAGATTGGGAGTGCCAAAAAAGCTACCTTGTGAACTAACTGACTGAAATAATGATTTATCTGAAGACTTGGCATTAAATAACGAATTTGTAGGCAATCCTGGAAATAGATTTTGTGGAGTTGTTGTTGGAGGTTTTGGTAACTCTGGATATTTAATTTGTGTTTCTTGCTTCCCGTCTGCATCTTTATTTTGGCTTGCAGCAGGGAATAAAGAAGTTTTCGCTTCAGATGCTAATTTAAAAGGATCTGAGAAAGATGAAGGCTGAGTTGAGGAAGAGGCTAACAGATTAGTTGGAAATAAAGGAGGCTGGCTCTGAGTTGCAGTAGTTGGAAAATTTTTAGCTTCACCTATTTTGGCTCCAAATAAAGACCCAGCCGACTTTTGTGTGTCAGCAAGAGATTCTGTTTTTCCACTAAAAATTGTTGATCCTCCAAATAAAGAGGAAGCAGGCTGGTTTTCATTTTTTGTAAAGGGATTTGTAAAACTCCCAAATGGGGATGGAAAAGCAGGCTTATTTTCGCTTTTGTTGGACTCCTCAGATTTAGCTAAAGCAGGCGTATTTTCGCTTTTTTTGGACTCCTCAGATTTAACTGTTTCAGCAAGAATTGGTTGAGTGCTGTTTGATGATGCCGAACTTTTATTTTCTTCTTGCTTTTTTATGAGTTCTGCAGGCGGCTTCGGCATCTGAATAGAGGCAATGGCACTGGAACTAAATAAAAACTTAAGGCCAGTATCTGAAACCTTTGAGGGTTCTAAAGAAGATTTGGATTTTTGTTCAGTTTCTTTAGAAAGATCGGACTCTGATTTTTGAGTTGATGGTGCTGAGAATAATGCTGCTTGAGATTGTGAAGCAAAGAAAGAGTATGCTGGAGCTGATGTTGAGACTTTAGCAGTTTCTCCTCCAAATAGTGATGACTTTTGGGATGCTTCAGAAGTTACAGATTTTTCTATGAGCTGAGAAGTCTTTTGAAGAGTTTCTCCACCAAATGGATACTTTTGAGTATCCTAACAGCCTCTTTGAAAAAAACAAAAATATTTATTTCACTTACTGATGGTGTTAATTATTTTTTAATTATGCAGATATATTTATAGTTAATTTTCGAATTTTAAAAAATATCAAAAATAACTTAATTTAAAATGCAAGGTGCTAAATATATAGAACAGAGTTAGCTATAATTATTACCACTTTTATATTAATTATTTTTATAAAAAAATTTTTTATGTTAAAAATAGTTTGCTAGAATTTTTTTCAAAAAAAATAAGATTTTTCTAATAGTTTTGCTTGTTCACTAAGGGGAGGAGTGAGATAATGTTTGGGATTTTTGAGTTATTTCTGGGAATTGTTTATTCCCTCCTTTGAAATCAAACAACACTAATTTTTTTCACCTTTTAAATGCTTTTACTTTAAAATCAAAAATAAATTTAATGTTTTTAATCCATTTGCTATCTATTTTAAGTTACAAATTTTTTAACTTCTTTTATAACAAAAAGTCTATATCTGAAGTATGGTGAGCAAATAAAATATTGCTATTGAAAGAGAATAGTTAGATAGATTTAGTGGTGACGATTTTTGCGAAAATTCTTGAGATAGGGGTGCTATTTTGGCTTCCTCTTTACTTTTAATTAAACCTGAATCAGGCTTTGGAGCTTCTCTAATGTTTCCTACCAAATTAACATTTCTTTCCTCAACTTTCTTAACAGGCTCTGCAATTTTTGGAGCGGCTTGAGCTTCTTTATATGAACGTTTAAATTCTTCCCTCATTTTTGCGACTTTTTCTCCACTTAATTCTAGTGAAAAAGCTGCTTGTGGCTTTTGATCAATTATGTGCACAATTTCATTTGCCTTTTTCTTTGTTTCTTCTACGACAAATCTCTTTACTGGGCTATTAGGCCTTTCTCTTACTCCCCCCTCCGTAAGTGAACAAAACCATTAGAAAAATCCCTATTTTTTGCCCAAAAAACCCACCCTCCGTAAGTGAACAAAAATTTTTTTTAATAGAAAATTTTTTTATGAAAAACAATTTTGATATATTAATGATAATTAGTATAATGAAATCTAGAGGTAATTCTGTCTAATTTTAAACGAATTGCTTTTTAAAATATAAATTTTATAAATTAAATAATATTTTTGCTTTCCAATTTTTACGAATTAGGATTTTTTTAAATTTGGAAAAAAAAAATTTTTATATATAAATGTTTTTTAAAAAAAAAATTACCCCGTGGCAAAAGTTTTTTGTTCACTCACGGAGGGGGGGAGTTTAGTTTTGCATAAAACGCTTCTCTTCTATCTTTGTGAAAATTGACATCACAATGAACATTCTTTTCCTTAACACCATTTTGCACAAATGGGATGGGTTTTCTCTGTACTTTCTTTAGATTTGCTGATCTTTCAGAGTTTCTTGGTCTTTTCTCTGGTTTTCCGTTTTCAATGATTTCTATATCATCTTCTGTTCCAACACACACTTCATGGCGTGTAGGAATTGTTATCAATGGCTGGTAGGATGAGTATTCTTCTTGAATTGAAGCTCCAAATAATAAATCATGACTTTGGGCTCCAAAATTTTCGGTTTCATTGTGAAACTTTTCAGTTTTTTGCCGCTTGGATGGCTGAGGAATGGAAGATGAGAATACTTCTTCGCCTTCATTCTCTAACTGCTCTTCAAACTTTTTCATGGCTTGGTGGTGATAATATAGCATATAGGCAATTGCAGCCATAGCAGCAAAAGAAAGGCATTTAACGATAGCGTCTACTTCCATTGTTTATGACTATATGATTTAGACATTTTTACTGTAAATAAAAATTCTTGAGGCGAGCTAATTCTTTTATCTAATATCAATCATTTCAATTGGCTTCATAAGGCTTTATGCACTGTTTATATAGCTGTTTTTATAAAAAATTCTTTTAAGCTTGTATTTCATGGCCAGAGCCTATCTTGCTTATAAATGATCATTGTATTCTCTATTCCAACTAATTAATTACACTTATTGACTTTCTACGTAATCTAAAAATTTTATTCTCGACTGTCCATTTTTTATCTTGCTTATAATTATTATTTATAATCAATATTTCCTTTTGCACAAACCTAAAACTTTAGTCACCCGCTCGTGTAATCCTAGTTCTGTATTCTAAAATTAATTAATTTAACCCTATCCCTATTTATATTCTCCTTTACCACAAAATCCCATATTTACCTTAGTCCTCTCTTCTTTACCTCTGTCTTTCATTATCTTCCCTAATTCCCTATTTACCCAATTCCCTTTGATTTGTTTTCATATTTCAAACCATTTTAATTGTGGATATAAACAAATATGAGAGAAATCGTTCACGTTCAAGGAGGTCAATGCGGTAACCAAATCGGCGCCAAATTCTGGGAAGTCATCTCTGACGAGCACGGAATTGACCCTACTGGGACCTATCACGGAGACTCAGACCTTCAGTTGGAAAGAATCAACGTCTACTACAATGAAGCCACTGGCGGGCGTTATGTCCCAAGAGCTGTTCTAATGGATCTCGAGCCAGGCACCATGGACTCTGTAAGAGCTGGCCCATTCGGCCAGTTGTTCAGACCAGACAACTTCGTTTTCGGCCAATCCGGAGCTGGAAACAACTGGGCTAAAGGCCATTACACTGAAGGTGCTGAGCTCATTGATACCGTCTTAGACGTTGTTAGGAAAGAAGCTGAAGGCTGCGACTGCTTGCAAGGCTTCCAAATCACCCACTCATTAGGAGGTGGTACTGGATCTGGTATGGGAACCCTTTTGATTTCCAAGGTCAGAGAAGAATACCCAGACAGAATTATGGAAACATTCTCAGTCTTCCCAAGCCCTAAGGTCTCTGATACCGTCGTTGAACCATATAACGCAACTCTCTCAGTCCACCAGCTTGTCGAAAACTCTGATGAGGTCATGGTCATCGATAACGAGGCCCTTTATGATATCTGCTTCAGAACCCTCAAACTGACCACCCCAACCTACGGAGATCTTAACCACCTTGTCAGTGCTTCAATGTCAGGAGTTACCTGCTCAATCAGATTCCCAGGCCAACTTAACGCTGATTTAAGAAAATTGGCTGTCAACCTGATTCCTTTCCCTAGACTCCACTTCTTCATGATTGGTTTTGCCCCTCTCACCTCAAGAGGCTCCCAACAATATAGAGCTTTGACCGTCCCAGAACTCACCCAACAGATGTTCGACGCCAAGAACATGATGTGCGCTTCTGACCCAAGACACGGCAGATACCTCACAGCAGCCGCCATTTTCAGAGGAAGAATGTCAACCAAGGAAGTCGACGAACAAATGTTGAACGTCCAAAACAAGAACTCCAGCTACTTCGTAGAATGGATTCCAAACAACATGAAGTCTTCAGTCTGTGATATCCCACCTAAAGGACTTAAGATGGCAGTCACTTTCATTGGAAACTCCACTGCAATCCAAGAAATGTTCAAGAGAGTCGCTGAACAATTCACTGCTATGCCATTTATAGTGACTGGAATTTCTATTGGTTAGTTTTTATATTTTTGATAATATAATAGTAAGGGCATATGTTCAGAAGAAAAGCTTTCTTGCATTGGTACACTGGTGAAGGTATGGATGAGATGGAATTCACTGAAGCTGAAAGCAACATGAACGACTTAGTCAGCGAATACCAACAATACCAAGACGCCACTGCTGAGGAAGAAGGAGAATTCGACGAAGAAGAAGAAGCTGCAGCATAAATAAATTTAAACCCTTATTAAATGATGGATCCATATTAAATTATGTCTACCTCTTTAAGGGTAAATGCTTTTTTGGATCGAGTCAAGAACGTTTCGCAGACACCTGCACCTCCAGCTTATTCACACAAGCAGGACTTAGGAAGACACTATGCAAGAGCAATAACCCAGCCTGTATCAAAATCTCCCAAAGTAGACGAATCTATTGTGAGCGAATCAAATGATTTTAGGACCAGCACGCCAACTTCAGAAACACAAAGCTACTCACCAGAATTAAGCAGCAAATCCAGAAAAGCTTCAGATTATTCGTCACTTATAAAGACTCCGCCTAAGTTTCGTCCCAATGACGGGATGAAGCCATCGAGAGTTATGTCGAAAAATCATGACGCTCCTAAAGAGATAGAAAGGCTTACAAATGAGTTTCTGAAGTCAAGAAGAGTATTAGAAAAACAAATAGAAAATAAAAAACAAAATGAGATTCATACATTAGCTTTATTAAAAAATTTCATTGAACGTGAAAGAAATAAAGCTAAATTGGACCCAGAAACTACGCTAATTAAAGACATGTATGAAAAGAAAACTGAAAAATTCTTGCAGGCGATTGAAGAAGAAGTGAAAGTTATGGACAAAAAATTGCTTGATGCCCAGGAAGAAAATAGACAGTTGAGAAGAATGAATGGAGGGTCGCCTATGAGAAATGATAGTAAAACTGCGATTGGGAAAATTGAAAAAGAAGCGAAATTGGAAATAAAGCAGAGGTATGGAGAGCTTGTGCAGGATATATCATCGTCTATAAAGATATCGAGTAATGGGAAATATTCAGTTAGAGTTGATGAAGCTGTCAATAAGTGGTATAAAAATATTGACTTGCAGCAAGAAGAGTGAAGCTTAATGAAGACAGCCCTATGTAAGGAGCTAAGCTCTGAACAAAAGAGGAGATTAAAAACTGAAGAAAATACAAGCAAGCTAATAGCGCATGAAGAAAAAGTTATTGCAGATTTAGAGATGAGGATAAAAGAGGAACAAAATAAGCCTATTGGAAAAGGTAAATATATGGAGCAAAGAGAAGAAACTACCCAATTATCATTGAGCCAAGAGCAATCAGCAAGGAAACTTGCCAAATCTGTATTGCAGAATATCTATGATTGTGTGATAGAAGTTTATGTAAGTCACAAATAATTAAATAAATAATAAAGAAGCTGAAATTCAAGAGATAAGTGAATTTTATAGGATAAAAATCCTACAGTTCTGTTTTTAATCTATCCTCAAAATATCTTAAGTTTAGATTCACAATAAATGTGCATGCGTAAGATAATAATAAGCTTGGCAAAACAAATTACGTTTTGATTGATCTTTTGGTATCAAATATCACCCTAGCTTCATAGCTACTCATAAAAAATAATAACTAAATTAAGGACTAACCTTTAGTTTATAAATATTTTCAGCCATGGTTATTTGCAAGCTCGCAAAATGCCTTTTTGAACCAACTATAGAGTGCTGCGGTCAAGGGTGATGCAAGCGGCATTATATAGAGCACTCTTCAGGAGACCCACAAAGCCATCAAGGCAAAAAACTTTATCATGCAGTTAATGTAGAATCTAAAAATGAAATATTAAGCTGGCTTTACGAAGTAAAACGTGTATTATTAGGATTGAAATCAAAGATTGCAATTAAATGAATCAAAAAAATTAAGAAAGGTTATCCAGGCTATTTTCTTATCAAAAAAATCACTGATGTTATGATGAGTTGTCGAGAAATAGAATTAAAGGTTATATATACTTTTGAAGTTCCTAAAAAAATTTGCTATAATCCTATTGAATATTTTTTGACTCAGCCTTTGGATAAGACAAAAGTTTATTTAAAGTCTCTAGATCTTGACTTTTTGATGTTTCGTTTTTAAAAGTAATAGAACATTTGGAAAAAGTTCAGAATCATCTTTACAACTATAATTATTTAGCGGATGTAGAGGATTTCCATGGCGGAGAAATTATAAATGAAGACCAACTTCTAACAGAGCTTTTTAATCTTGCTGGAAGCTTACTTTATGATGATGAGTACTACCAAGCTAAATACTTATATAAGGAATGCAGAAGAATATTTGAGAAAATTAAATACCATAAAAACATCGACTTGTTTTTTATTGATTATTACATATTTATGATTAATCACAAAATTAAGCACTACCCAATGAATTCACAGCCTGTCCCAAGACCAGAGGATTTTATTAGTCCATATTTTGTGGAATTTTTGGAATTTATTTCACGCATATATTTAGATTGAAATGAAAAATACGAGCCAAGAAGGTTTCTCAGAAAAACAAAATCAATTTCTAAGCAAGCTTTTCCCATAAATTATGATTATATTAATTGGATGGCATTTTGAAGAGGAATATCGTATCTCTATAGGATGAGTTTAAAAAAATCACTGCCATTTCTAAAATCTAGCGAAATTTATTTTCAAAATACTGATCAATTATCATATTTAGCTCTTTCTGAGTATCTATTAGGATATTTGCAAATGGTAAAAATAAAAACTGAAAAAGGCCGTTCTTATTTAAAAAAAAGCAAGAAAATATGTAAAGACCTAGGAATTTGATCTTTACTGGATAAAATTTATTTTATTCTTGGGTATGTCGCTATGTTTCAATTCGTTTTTGACATTGCAGGAAAATATTTGAAAAAGGGCAAACTGATATCAAAAGGATCTGGAAAGCATTATGATATTGCTCTCTTAAAGCTAGATATTTGAAAAGGTAATTTGGTAAGTCCATTTGATTATGTTGAAAAAATTAAAGGAGGTTTGGATATTTTCCCTGTTCAAAATCGATTACTAGGATGACTGTATGCAGAAATGGGATGCATATACTTTTTTCTGGGATCTTTCAATCAGGCTAAGATAAGGATCCCCCCCTCATTTGTCCAATTTTCTAGTCTTTTTTTTCTAACTCCCCCCCCCCCTCCGTGAGCGAACAAAACCATTAGAAAAATCGCCATTTTTTGACCAAAAACCCACCCTCCGTGAGTGAACAAAAATTTTTTTAATATAATGGAAAAAAATTTTGATATATAAGTGATAATTAGTATAATGAAATCTAGAGCTAATTCTGTTTAATTTTAAACAAATTGCGTTTTAAAACATAAATTTTGCAAATTAAATTAATATTTGCTTCCCAATTTTTGCAAATTAGGATTTTTTTAAATTTCGAAAAAAATATTTTTTATAAAATTTTATATATAAATTTTTTTTAAAAAAAAAATTAACCCCCCTCCGTGAGCGAACAAAATTTTTTTGTTCGCTCACGGAGGGGGGGGGGGAGTAAGAAAAAAAAAATTTTCAGGACCTCATTTGTCCAAAAATCTAGTCAAAAATGATTTGTCCTATTTTCTAGTCTTTTTTGGATTTTTTCGAATGTCCTAAATTTTAGTTTTTTACTTTAAAAAACTAGAAAATGAGACAATTGAGATCCTGAAAATTTTTTTTTTACTATCAAAATTTTTGACTAGAAAATTGGACAAATGAGGTCCTAACTCCCCCCCCCCCCCTCCGTGAGCGAACAAAAAAATTTTGTTCGCTCACGGAGGGGGGTTAATTTTTTTTTTTTTAAAAAAAATTTATATATAAATTTTATAAAAAATATTTTTTTCGAAATTTAAAAAAAATCCTAATTTGCAAAAATTGGGAAGCAAATATTAATTTAATTTGCAAAATTTATGTTTTAAAAACGCAATTTGTTTAAAATTAAACAGAATTAGCTCTAGATTTCATTATACTAATTATCACTTATATATCAAAATTTTTTTCCATTAAAATTTTTTCTATTAAAAAAATTTTTGTTCACTCACGGAGGGTGGGTTTTTGGTCAAAAAATGGCGATTTTTCTAATGGTTTTGTTCGCTCACGGAGGGGGGGGGGGGAGTAAACAAATTTTTTTTCCTATAAAAAAAAACTAGAAAAATGGACAAATGAGAAAAAAGACTAGAAAATTGGACAAATGAGGGGGGGATCCTTTATATTTTGATAAAGTCAAACTCACAACACTAAAATCATCTGATGTGATTAGCTTCATAGCTATCGCAGTGTCAGCGATGATATATTATTCATACAATTTGAAACAAAAGAAGTTGAAGAGGTCCTAGACATTTTTAAAAAGAAATATGCACATCTTTCATCCACACTTGAATTTTATTTTTTTCAATTCGAATTAATATTAAAAGCTATTTTTAAGATAAAATCTGAAAAAATTGATAAAGAATTCGAAGAACTCTCTAAGAAGATGATAATTAAGAGATTGAAGCAAGATGAAAATCCTTACTGCCACCCAATAGGTAAAATGTTCATCTCACTTTTAAATATTAAAGGATGGGATAGGAATATTTTATTAGAAAAAATTCTTGATTACGCAGTTTCTAGATCTCCTGAATCTGCAAAAAGTCCTCTTATCGCCTATATCTTTAATGCAAAGTCTAATTGGGAACGAGACCATGGAAATCATGAGTCAGCAAGAACATATTTGATAAAGTCTAAGAAAATGCTAGGACGTTCTATGTCACAAAAGAATAATCAAGTAAAAATGATTGAAAGGCAGTTAATTGAGGTTGAAGAAGAAATTGCAATGAAAAACAGCGAGAAATAAAAGTATTTTTAAATTTTTTTAGTTTAAAGTTCTATCTACGTTACAGTCTCAGTCTGTTTCTTTGCCTCTTATTACTTTATTTACCAGTATTGGGAACTGCTTGTTTTGGTCTGAATGGTTCTTGAGCCTCGAGCATTCAAAAATTTGGCTGCTTTTGAGTGAATATTCTGATTTTAGGCATAAAATAAAATTAAAACGGTTTTTAACCAAAATAAAGCTTTAGCTGTTAATGCAACAAAAGGCTAATGGAATAAAACAATTCGAATTCCTCATTGCATATTATACAATTTTGTTGCCATCGCAATTTTATAATACTTCATAATTTTCAAACACTCTTAGTTATGGCCTATACTAGGATTTACCCTTTATCTTCTAATTAAAATAAGCCAAAATATACTTGTTATAATATTAAATCTAAATCTCAAAATATATTTTATGAAATGCAAAATATAAATTGAAATAAATAAAAAGTAATTCGGAATAAGTGTCAAATAAAAAATAAAATTTTATTTGATAGTTTTGGAAAGGGATTGAAGGCTGAAGGGTAAGATATCTTGATAAAATTAATATTATTCAGCAATTTTTGATACTATTGTATTTAGAAGTATTAAAAAGATGACCTATGTTTCATAGGTTTCATTTTTTGAAAAACTGTTAAATTTTTTACATTTTCGGTATTTGGAAAGCTTAAGACCTCTATTCTAATTTATTCTAACGCCATTCACACAAAAAATTCTGTTTTTTGATATCGTTATTTGCAGATTTTTGAACTTTACCACCTAAGTGTGGAATTTTTCCGCGTGCTAAAAGAGGATTCCACATGTGAAATCAAAAGGGCTCCACACGTGAAATCACCTTTTCGCACGCTGAAAAAAATCCACACTTAGGTGGTAAAGTTCAAAAATCTGCAAATAACGATAGTAAATCTTTTATATTTGCAATAAAATAAAAAAATAAATAAAATCAAAAGGAGAGGGAGTAAATAAAATATAATTTTATATTTAATTTACTCTTAAATCTCTCAAAAATTGGCAATAGATTATCTTTACTCCCCCCCTCCGTGAGTGAACAAAAAAATTTGGTTCACTCACGGAGGGGGGGTTAATTTTTTTTTTTTAAAAAAAATTTATATATAAATTTTATAAAAAATATTTTTTTTCGAAATTTAAAAAAATCCTAATTCGCAAAAATTGAAAAACAAATATTAATTTATTTATAAAATTTATGTTTTAAAAAAGCAATTTGTTTAAAATTAGACAGAATTAGCTCTAGATTTCATTATACTAATTATCATTTATATATCAAAATTTTTCCATAAAAAATTTTTTCTATTAAAAAAAATTTTTTTGTTCACTCACGGAGGGTGGGTTTTTGGGCAAAAAATAGCGATTTTTCTAATGGTTTTGTTCACTCACGGAGGGGGGGGGGGAGTTAGTAAAAAACTTCTCCATTTATGATCAATCAAATAAATAGTCAGTGAATGATCCAGCATAGAGAAATTTTGAATTGATATTTTTGTAAAGAGGCTTTTACTCACTCTCAATAGACTTTGGTAATGAATTGTCACTTATATGATGATTGCTGAGATTTTATAAGCTATTTACGAAATATTTTCAAAATTTTAAAATATTGCCAATAATGCTTTATTATACAATTTCTTCAAGCTGGCATCACTCCAAGATTGGCTAATGAAGTTATAAGAAAATTTAATTATTTAGAATGTCTTAAAACTCACTTTTCATCGTTTAGGTCCTAATCTTTACTTGAATAAATCTTACAAAGGGTTAAAAAATATTTTCCTCACCCTAATATTATGTTCGCTCTGATTATGATTGCATAGATCGTTTGAAAATTTATACAAATTTTTCTGTTTATAATAAAAACTTCCTTTTATTTTGTAGCCAATTTCTTAAATTCTCTTTAAAACAGTTTTTTTATCCGTGCTTGTAACGAAGTTTGGCTTTTTATGCTAGTTTTGGCCATTTCCAGTGTCTTGTCCAGCACTCAAATATGATAATTAAGCCAGATAATTGAAGGCATTATAATATATTCAATGTGGAAAATGATAGCATTATTCAATGTTCTCTTAAGCGCAAGCATGGGATTCATCTACGAGACCTTTGACAGCCATATGACTATGGGTTACCAAATCAATGGGGATATCATTACCTTCAATTTTCTCGTAAGAACTATAGAAGTTTCCTATGTTTGGCGCTGTAAGGCCGATAAATTCTGATCGGAATTTATCGGTTGGTTGCACCAAATCAATGCCTTGGTCGGAACAAAAAGCGATTTGGTCCGACGAACTTGGAAAGCTCCTGGGAAAATGCCTGCGCTTTCAGCGGTATATAGAGGAAACCTCTATATTTAGTGTAAAGCACAATGGTGCGGAATTGGACTGGCCAATACCATGTTCGGATGTGATATGTATGTTGCAATAGGTGGAGGAGACACAGTATCACCAATTTTTCTAAACTCCCCCCCCCCCCCTCCGTGAGCGAACAAAAAAATTTTGTTCGCTCACGGAGGGAGGTTAATTTTTTTTTTTAAAAAAAATTTATATATAAATTTTATAAAAAATATTTTTTTCGAAATTTAAAAAAATCCTAATTTGCAAAAATTGGGAAGCAAATATTAATTTAAATTTGCAAAATTTATGTTTTAAAAAACGCAATTTGTTTAAAAATTAAACAGAATTAGCTCTAGATTTCATTATACTAATTATCACTTATATATCAAAATTTTTTTCCATTAAAATTTTTTCTATTAAAAAAATTTTTGTTCACTCACGGAGGGTGGGTTTTTGGTCAAAAAAATGGCGATTTTTCTAATGGTTTTGTTCGCTCACGGAGGGGGGGGGGGGGGAGTAATTGATTTATGGTCAGAAAATCATGATGAGCCATCTGAAGACACTGATTACTGGAGTGGGACAGAAGATGTAATAGACGTTACAGGATACTATAATCTATGCACTCGTATAGATTTCTCTTTAGGACTTTTACAATGGACGGCTGAAGAGCTGGAATATTCAATACCAGGGAAATGGGCTCGATAACAATTTATAATAGTTATTAGTATAGGATGATATATAAGTAATAATTGTTTCTAACTCCCCCCCCCCTTTAAATTTGAAACAAAATTTTTTTGTTTCAATTTAAAGGGGGGTTAAGAAAATTTTTTTTATAAAACAATTTATATATAAAAATTTTTTCAGAGATAAAATTTTATAGAAAATAAATTATATAAATTTAAAGAGACAATAAATTGAGTAAATTATATTTAATAACATTATAATTTTATGACAATGCCTAGTCGGTAAGTTAGCAAGTTCTATTTTCTTAAAAATCGCTCTTTAAAATTTAGAAATACTATTTTAGAAAGTTTTGAATTTTCACGTTAAACTTATAAAATTTGCATTTAATAGTTTTAAAAAATGGAAAGTGTTTGATTTTTAATTTTAATTTCATGAAAAAATTAATTCATAAATTTCTCAATCTCAAAGTGTAAACTTGCTGAAATGGTATTCTTCTAACTCTCCCCATAACAATTGGACAAAATAGAGTTTAATTTCTAAATCTTATATGTTTGAAGCGTATTAAATAGGGTATTAACGTATTTACATATAAAATAATGATTTTTACCTATAAAATTTTGTTTCAATTTAAAGGGGGGGTAATTTCCCAAAAAAGTAGGAATTTTACCTATATTTTGTTTCAATTTAAAGGGGGGGAGTAAGTCAAAAAGAAAGACATTTGTTTATGAAACAAGTTGAATTCGGGATCTTATGGGAAGAGTTTGGGTTGCTATGTAAGCGGACACTAAAAATGGAACTGGGCAAAGAGTGATCTCAGGAGAAAGTAGCCGATATGTGAAAGAAGTGCATAAAGACTGCCTTTATCGTGGTTCCCAGCAGCTTGGGACAGTGTAATCTGAACTAATCCTTGTTCCTGAGTCGCGGGATTTTGTTGTGTTCGATCCATTTTTATTGCCGACTTTGACAAGCCAAGGTAGCTTGGCGAGCCTAATTATAAATGAAAATGGAAATAAGCAACGCTACAATATTTTATAAAAGATTTTTGATTATCGTTGAGCATCTTGTATAAAATATTTTAATCTACATGCTTAATTCTGGTATATGTAAAGGGTGATACTTATTGCCGTTAACGTTTAACAGATATTACTTGATGCGGATTAGGAAGCAAAAAGTACTCACTAAGAGAAGCTTATAGATATATTATAATTAAACACTTTGTACAAAATAATTTCAAATTTACACTTTAATCTAGTATATGTAAAGGGTGATACTTATTGCCGTTAGCGTTTGACAGATATTACTTGAAACGGATTTGTGCGGTTTAGGCTGCAAAAAGTACTCACTAAGAGAAGCTTAAGCGTGCATTAGAATTAGAAATCTTGCACAAAATACTTTCAAATTTGCATTTTTAATATGGTATATGCAAAGGGTGATACTTATTGCCGGTAGCATATAACAGCTATTACTGCAAGTGGATTCGAGCGGATTAGGCAGCAAAAGGTAATTATTGAATAAAGCTCATGCATGCATTATCGTTAAAAATCTTGTATAGAATATTACAATCTACATGTTCAAATTCTGGTATATGTAAAGGGCGATACTTATTGCCGTCAACATTTAACAGCTATTACTTGAAGCGGATTCGAGCGGATTAGGCAGCAAAAAGTAATTATTGAATAAAGCTTAAGTGTGGATTATCGTTGAAAATCTTGTATAAAATATTCTAATCTGCATGTTCAATTCTGATATATGTAAAGGGTGATGCTTTATTACCGTTAGAATTTAACAGATATTACTTAAAGCGGATTCGAGTGGATTAGGCAGTAAAAGTTAATTATTAAATCAAGCTTAAGCGTGCATTAGAATTAGAAATCTTGTACAAAATACTTTCAAACTTCCACTTTAATTCTGGTATATGCAAAGGGTGATACTTATTGCCGGTAGCATATAACAGCTATTACTGCAAGCGGATTCGAGCGGATTAGGCAGCAAAAGGTAATTATTGAATAAAGCTTAAGCGTGCATTATCGTTGAAAATCTTGTACAAAATATTTCAATCTACATGTTCAATTCTGGTATATGTAAAGGGTGATACTTATTGCCGTCAACATTTAACAGATATTACTTGAAGCGGATTCGAGCGGATTCGGCAGCAAAAATAACTCACTAAGAGAAACTTATATGTGTATTGTAATCAAAAATCTTGTCTAAAATATTTAAAACTTGCATTTCTAACTCTCGCACAGTATTCAACTTTTTAAGGATCTCATTTCCTTCAACTCTGTTAAACTTATTTTTTTATCATCCCTATACTCTTTCGGCAAATGCAAATTGAGGTGTATAGGGCGAATTAAAAACAATGTTTATCGAAAGATGCCTATATAAGTTGATATTTTCATTTTGTTTTTTCATTATTAAAAGCATTGCTGCTTGCCTATTAAATTTCAAGGGTCTATTGTCTGGTGCACTGTTATATTTTGTATGTATTGTAGCGTTGCTTATTTCCATTTTCATTTATAATTAGGCTCGCCAAGCTACCTTGGCTTGTCAAAGTCGGCAATAAAAATGGATCGAACACAACAAAATCCCGCGACTCAGGAACAAGGATTAGTTCAGATTACACTGTCCCAAGCTGCTGGGAACCACGATAAAGGCAGTCTTTATGCACTTCTTTCACATATCGGCTACTTTCTCCTGAGATCACTCTTTGCCCAGTTCCATTTTTAGTGTCCGCTTACATAGCAACCCAAACTCTTCCCATAAGATCCCGAATTCAACTTGTTTCATAAACAAATGTCTTTCTTTTTGACTTAGAAACAATTATTACTTATATATCATCCTATACTAATAACTATTATAAATTGTTATCGAGCCCATTTCTGGTATTGAATATTCCAGCTCTTCAGCCGTCCATTGTAAAAGTCCTAAAGAGAAATCTATACGAGTGCATAGATTATATGACCCAAGTTATCTAGATCCTGCAACAGGAGAAACAACAACATTTATCAATGCGACTTTCTCAAGGCTTTTAAATACTGGAGATATATGAGACACAATCATAGAAGCCGACAAGCACATCGACATTAACTGAGGGTATAAAAAAGGGAAAAAATTTGGCTTCGATGAGCATGATTCATATTCTCAAGGAAGGATTAAGTTCGCCAGAAGTGCAGATAATGAATCATTTTCAAAAGAAGACAGTAAATACTTTGGACTGGCGATTCATTTAGTTCTTATGACGATTTTCTGAACTATAATGGCTCCAATCGCAATTATGGTCGCAAGATATGGCAAACACCTTAAATGCTGGTACTGGTGTCACCTTATTTCTTTTGCCATCGTTATTATTGGTACCATCATAAGTGTCTCATATGCTTACCAAATCCATCACACACCAACAGTTCAGACTACTAAAAAGCCTAGATACCATTCAAGACTCGGGTTTATAATCACTTGTCTAATATTAGGCCAGGGCTTCATAGGCTTAATCTGCAAATTCCTCCAAACTAAATCTTCAGTCTTCAGCATTATTTCACAAGTAAGGAGAGCTCACAAAGCAATTGGCTATGGACTACTTATTTTAGCCCTAATGAACAATACTTATGGTTTTGCTATCATGTCAATGGAGATAGTGCACGATATAATGCTGGCCATTTGTTTGGCTATTATGTTTCTATTTGAGTTAAGGCATCAATTGTCTTTCTGAAAACCGGGATTTTTGTGTTTAAAAAAACTGCCTGAAATGAGTCATCAAGAAGCAATGGAAATGATAGAGAAAGAGGGAGCAAAATTGATGTTTTGTGATGAGCTTGTGATGAATATCGGTCCCTTTATCACTTCTCATCCTGGTGGTGGATATATGCTACGAGATACTATTGGAGAAGATGCAGGAAAGTATATGGTGGGTTGCAGTAGCATTAATGGGGAGCTAATGCCATATGCGCACTCTCGGCCTGCATTTGATTACACTAAAAAACTTGCAATTGCGAAAGTTCCATATCCTGAAGGATACCTAGAAAAGCTTGATGAAAGCGAGACCAACAATTTGATGCACTGGGCAGTCAGTTTCCAGCATGCTTTAAATGAAACCACAAGGCTCATTTCATTGAGTTCGCCTCATTTTCGACTTAGTCAAGAGCAATTACAACCATCTTATATTGGAAAGCACTTTAAAGTTACAGCAAAAATTGGCGGCACTGCGATTTCAAGATATTACAGTGCCTTTTTTGCCGATCTCCATAGTTGGGCACAAGAATTAGATAATAGTGGAAAGTTATCCAATAATTATCCAGCTTGCAGCGAAGGAAATTTGCAGTTGATATACAGAGTATATGGTCTTGGAAAAATAACCCAATATCTTAGCAATTTATCAGCTGAAAACATTGTAGAATTAAAAGGTCCTCTTGGGCCTGGATTATTATTAAACAATTACTCACTCCCCCCCCCCCTTTAAATTGAAACAAAAAATTTTGTTTCAATTTAAAGGGGGGTTAAGAAAATTTTTTATAAAAAATATTTATATATAAAAAAATTTTTTCAGAGATAAAATTTTATAGAAAATAAATTATATAAAAATTTAAAGAATTTCATGAAAAATTAATTCATAAATTTCTCAATCTCAAAGTGTAAACTTGCTGAAATGGTATTCTTCTAACTCTCCCGATAACAATTGGACAAAATAGAGTTTAATTTCTAAATCTTATATGTTTGAAGCATATTAAATAGGGTATTAACGTATTTACATATAAAAAATGATTTTTACCTATAAAATTTTCTATTATAATAAAATTTTTTTTCAATTTAAAGGGGGGGTAATTTCCCAAAAAAGTAGGAATTTTACCTATATTTTGTTTCAATTTAAATGGGGGGGGAGTCAGGGAATTACTTAGGATTTGCAGGAGGCACTGGAATAATTCCATTTTTAGATGTTGTTCACTATTTGTGGTTGTCAAAAGATAATCCTTCTTCCTTGAAACTTACATTATTTGCATCATTCAGAACCGTTGAAGATGCATTTTGCATAGACCTGCTCGAAGAGACTTCTAGAATTCTGGGTGAAGATAAGTTCAAATTTGTTGTGATGGTAGACAAGCAAGCTAAAGACATGAACTTCCCAGAAATCATTAAGAAATATGCAGGATCTAATCCTGACAGAGCTTGGGTTTGTGGCCCTTCAGGCTATAACAATTTTATAAAGAGTCTTTTGATCGAAGGCGGCCTTGGGAGAAAGAAAATTATTGTGATGTAAGTAATTCCCTTATTAAAACCCTTCAAAATAGAACATTGATTTAATATAAAATTAAAAAAATTGTTTAATATTGTGTGGTTTCTCAAAAGCGGAATAATTTAAATTTGAAATATCGAAAAATACTGTTTGCTGAACCATTTATTAAAAAATTGTATTTTAATATTAAATTAAGATGCAATTTACTAGAATAAACAAGGTAAATATTATGATTTATTTTCTACATTTTTTATTTATCAATTCTCAATTCACTATTAAATATGCAGATAAATCTGTCTATTATGGCAGATTAGATTTAATATTATACATAATAAAATTGGAAATATTTTCTTTAAGATTATTGAGAATAATCGAATCTAAATCCAAACTTGAAGTCATGCAAGTCGCAGGCAGTGATTGCTTTAGAATCTAGGCCTGTGGAAAGGGTGAGCTTTAAGTTGTCACTGAGCTGTCTTGCCAATCCAAGAGCAAAGCTTCCGCAAGTTCCAGCTTTTGCCTTCACTAAGGTTTTGTCATCAAGTTTGTAGTCACCTCCAATTTCGAAGTTGGTTGCTTTTCCTTTGAGTTCATTGGTAACCTTGGTAGCCACGTGTACCTTAGGGCTCAATTTATGATAATAAGATAGCTCCAAATTGCCCAAAGCGATTTCTTCAGTGTTAGTTCCTACATGCTTTACAACCAACCTTGAGTGCTTTCTGAACCACCAGGCAGCAAGGTTATAAGCAGTCAACTTCTGTGATTGGGTCGAGAATTTCCCATCAAGTCCCAGCCCATAAGCAGGAGTTCCCAATGTCAAGCTTCCTTTAACAACCAATGGAGCTCCCAAAAAGACGAGTTTTCCAATAGCTTTTGGATGAGTGTACTCAACAGCGAAGCTTGGCTCAGTTTGAGGAGTTGAGCCTACCTTCTGAGTCTTGCACTCAGTCTTCAATTTAAGATTCGCAACATAGTCCTTAGGGGTCCAGTCAAAAACGAAGTGAGAAAGTCCGTCTGTGCGTTTTTTAGCTTTCCAAGAAGCCAGACCTTGCTTGAACTGAATCCATGAAGAAATTATTGGCTCCTTTGTCCCGTTTTTGCTGTATGAAGCACGGGTGTGCCAGGTGAAGTCAGTTTGGGCAAGATTGAAATTCAGGAGTGCAAGACTGCCATGGCAGTAGCCTTTCTTCAATAAGTCCTCTTGCTTCTTAGTGAGACCAGTGTAATTTTCAAGCTTCACCATTACTTTTTATATCCATTTCATATTAAAGCAAATCTATTTTAATCAGACATAAAACTCGGTCATGTCTTTAGCTTTAGCATTTAGGACTCCCCTTCATCTTCGAGCACTGAGCCGTTCATAGAAAATGGACGATAAGTCTGGTTCAGCTTTTGCTGGCACCTGGGGCATAGGACCATCTTGATTTGGTCAAGAGGCAAGCTTCCTTTCAATTTATTTGTCAAGTGCTCGACCTGGTTGATCAATTCTTCTTTTCTTTCTCTTAAGGTTTCTGACTCTGATTTTAGGTTGGCAAGTCTTGCTTCATATGCTGTGCACTTGTCGCCGATTTCTCTTTCACATGTGTGGGACTGCTCTAAAGCTCTTCTCAGTTCGTCGACTTCTGCTCTTGCTTTTTCACCTCTTTCTAGCTCTAGATTTAGCTTGTCTTGCAAAGTCTGTTCTTTTTGTTTTTGTGCTTTTTCTGCGTTAGTTAGTTCTGCTTCCAGATTATTCACCTTTGAGAACTTTTCGCTGTGTTCTTTAGCTAGTCTTTCGTTCAGCTCTCTTACTAGTTGAACTTCATTTTGTAGCCTGCTGATTTCGTTTTCTATTTCGTCCTTGATCTCTCCAGAAATTATTTCTCTGTCGCAATTGTCACACATCCTTATTTTTTTAGCTTCGCCATTAACCCGACGCTTGATGCTGTGATCTTCACATATGGAATTTCCACAATAGCGACAGTGGTGGCGCCTGTTGGTAAGAGAAAACTTTTTGTCACAAATGTGACACTTGTTGTCGTTTTTTAAATCTGGGCTCCCATCAGGCTTTAATGATAAGGATTTGCTCATAAAGCTTGATGAGGAAGTTTGAGATGTTGAAAAGCTGCTTAGGCTGGTGAAGCTGTCCATGGAGTTCAGCTTGCGAAGATAAGCTTTGTCTGATTCGTCCATTATTAACTGGTTTATTAATAGTTCACCAAAAATAGCTTTGATATAGGGTATTCAGGCTAATGAAATACTATGTTGGGTTTGTGAGACAAAGTCTTAAATAGGTTTGGATTTTTAATCAAGGATTGGATTTGTCGAGATAAATTGTTGTATTAGCCTGATCTTTCGGAAGATATCGAAATGATGGGATCAATTAGTATGGATGAGCTATACTTCTAGAGATTTATTTTTAAGATGCATTAAACTGTTTTTTTAACATAAAGTATGGAAAACTATTTTTTGAGAGATATATTATTGAAGAAAAGAAGAAATTTATTAATAATTGGCTCTAGAAAACTGGAATTTTAATAAGACTACAACTTTTAAGCTTCCATTTCTATTTTTCTTATGGTTTTTCTAATTAAAATTATTCCAAAGTAATATAAAGAATCATTATTTATATTTTTGGTTTTCTGGCAAAATTTAAATTATTATACATATTTAATAAGAATCTAAAAGACAAATTTTTTATAGACGACTTTTGATAAATTGTAATAATAAGCTTCCTTATCCTTGATCTATCTCGAAATAGATTCATACTAAATAGATAATTTTTGAATTAATTCTTCATTAAAATCTTAGCAATAAGTTCTATTGAATTCTATTGTTCGTCATCTATCAATAGCCATTGCAAATCGCTGCACTTTGTATATTTGAATACTTCACATAGCTTTTCCAACAGCAAGTGATTTATAAAAATATCACTAATAATTTAAAAATTAGAATTCATAATTATTCTGACAAACTATATATTCTTCACATGTGATATTTTCCATTATTTAAAAAACTAAGCTATCAAAGATATTTGCTTACAAAGGAGATTTTATATAAGACTCATTCCATGCTGCTGCTGCTCCCAATCAGTTCCCCAAAATTGCTGCAGTAGTTCATCCACCTTTTGCCCATATTACAAATTCAAAAGATTTATGCACCAAGATAAATCATTTAATCCGAATACACATCTACACACTAATTCTTTAAATTTATATTAATATGAGCCAAAATTAAATTGATAGTTTTCTTTTTTTCATATCTTTGGTCTTATATAGTTTGATTGAGCCCAATAAGCATTTATTGTAACACATAATAGCTCTATGTGAATGAAGAAATCTGGCACTTTAAGTTACTTATAATTTTCTCATTTATAAATTTATTTATGTATGGGGAAATTTCATTGCTTGATACAACTGCATTTATAAAGACAAAGCTTCTAAAGCATGGCTTTATAAGTCTATCTGACCTTTTAAAATCAAATTCTGCTCAAATATCAAAAGAAACCAAAATTTCTGAAGTTCAAATTGAAGATCTAATTAAGCAGGCTCATATATATGAAAATAAAATAGATTCCTACTTAAGAGACCAGAGAGTCATCAATGATAGGATCGTTACTCTTTGCAAAAATATTGATAAAGTATTAGGAAACGGAATTAGATTAGGCGGGGTTCATGAAATTGTTGGATGCCCAGGAATGGGAAAAACACAAATTCTTATGCAAATTTGCCATACAGTGCAAATCCCTGAAGAACTTGGAGGATTAAATGGCTGCAGCTTATATATTGACACAGATGGAAATTTTTCACAATCAAGGTTGAGACAAATTACAGAAGGGTATGCAAGCTATTTCCTTAAAAATTGAGGGATTGAAATAAATAAAAGAAAAACATGAGAAAATATTGACTATGTAAGAGTTACTTCGGAGCAGCAGCTATTGCTGCTTTTAGATAATATCGCCCAATATTTAAAATTAAATTGCAAACTGATTGTCATTGATTCAATTGGATTTTTGCTTAAAGAAATGCAAACTGCAAGCAATGTTCAAAAAGCAAAAATTATGACAAGAATTGGACTTAAGATGCAAGAGCTTGCATGCAGCAGAAAACTTGCTGTCGTTGTGGCAAATAAAATTACTTTTCATGAAGGCAGAGGACAAAAACCTCAATTTGGTGAGTCTTGAAGCTCAGTTTTAAGTAGCAGTCTTTATTTAGGAATTGCAGAAAATAGCAGCCAAAGATGTGCGACAATGATAAAAGGGGGTCTTACTGAAGATCTCCTTACTTTTGATATACATTCTGATGGGTTATATGATTTAGACTAACATTTCAAATCATCCATTTAATAATCAGTATTTTTTAAAATTTGAGTCTCCTATACCTTTTAAGATTTATATACAAAAAAGCAATTTAATTATTAAATTCTTACAATCAATGCCAATAATTATTAAATTTTATAATAAACCGGCATTAATTTATATTTTTCTTTTTGCATCTAAAATTGATAACAATGATGTCTGGAAAAAGAAATCTGACTCGTGAAAATTTAGAGCAAGTCTTAAACTTACCTGAAGAGGAATCTATCATGGCGAAATTCTTGAGAGACAACCAAATTCATAATATTGCGGAACTACAAGAAATCCAAGAAAACATGCCTTTAGCCATGATGTATTATAACCAAGAAGAACAAAGTGAGCCTTATCTCTTTCGTAAAATATCATCTACCTCCACAGTAAAATCAGTCTATTTTGATTCAAGCAACACAAACTCCTCGCCCTCAAGCCTTTCAAGTGATACTTTAGATCATGATATGAACATTTTACTTAGTCTCGGATTAGAAGGCAGAGTTCATTTTAATATAATGCTGGCTGGAGATTCTGGCTTAGGGAAATCTACTTTTATTCAGACCTACCTTGCACTCAAATTTTTTGACATCTCCAGCTCTATTTTTCATGAAGACAAAGGAATTTATCCAGCCACAAAAGATATTACCCATAATCAAGCTGTAAAAACATTGGATAATCTGACTTTGCTAGTTGATATGGTTGACACCCCTGGCTATGGTGGTGATTTCAAAGACATAAAAGCGTGGATCAATTACATCGAGAGATTCCTGATCACACAAATCAAGTTATTTTACAAGCGAAATTCTTCAAACCCAGAAACAATTAAAGACGACACAAGGATTCATCTTTGCATGTATTTTGTTGAGGGTCCAAAATTGAAGGAAAATGATATTTATGCATTAAAAATCTTGCAAAAATACGTAAACGTTATACCTATTCTAGCAAAAGCAGACATTTGCACTATTGAAGAAATAAAAAGATTTAAGAAAAACATTATCAAGCAGGCTCAATATGAAGATATAGTTTTTTTTGATTGTGTAAGCTGCTTAGGATCTTTGAAAGATGAACTGTTTTCTGGGCCGCTAGGATTATCTCCGCCATTTGCAATCATTTCTGGGATAACCTTAGTAGAGTTGAATGAAAGATGTATTTACGGACGACAATATCCTTGAGGAATCGCAGATATGAACAACCCCAGACACTGTGACTATTTATTGTTCAATAGATTTTTAATTGGCTATTTTCTGCAGTCAGCAATAAAAAGCACCAAGATTTTGTCTGACCGTGTATTTTTGGAGCAAAGCCAATTAAAAAAGCAAAAGAAAGAAAGTGCTAAGCAACAAAAACTAGCAAGCAGAATAGGAAAAGCAGCTATCTTCCCGTTGGCAGCAGCAGCACTAATCGGCTATTTCAGTCTCAAAAAGCGCATGTAAATTATGTTATACAATAACCTTAATTAGCAGCAGTCTTTTTTCTTCTCCGTTTGATTTTCTTTCTGAATCACTATTTTCTTCCCCTTTCTACTTTTATGTCCTCCTACCCCAGAATTTTGTGTTTTTTGGCTTTGTGCCTGATAAACAAGCTTTGCAAGTTCTTGGAATATTTCTTCAACTCCTAAGCCAGTTTTTGCACTCGTATCAAAATGCAAAACGCCGACTCTTCTGGCATATTCCATGGCTTCTGCTTTGGATATTTGCCGTTCTTTTTCTTTATCACATTTATTGCCTGCTATGACTATACAGATATCTTTATCAGCCTGCATGGAGAGTTCTTTCACCCATGAAACTACACGGTCAAAAGAAGATCTGTCAGTGATGTCATAGACAACTATTGCTCCTTTGGCACCTCTATAATAATTCGGCGCTAAAGCGCGAAAACGTTCTTGGCCTGCTGTGTCCCATAAGTGAAGTCTGACCGAGGTGCCTTGTAAATTGATGTCTTTTTGAAGAAAGTTTGCATTGACTGTAGATCTTTCATCTTCGTGAAACTGTCCACGGGCAGCCTTGAGAGTGAGGGAGGTCTTGCCAACCCTTCCTTCTCCAAGAGTGACAATTTTAAATTCCTGCGAAGGCTCCATTTATTTGTGATCAAACCTGAGATGTTTTAGAAGGGTGATGAGTCTTTTATTCAATGAGAATTAATATATTTTAATTCTAAACATTATTTATTTGTTTACAATTCATAACTGATTTTTTCTAATCTTTCTTTATTTTAATTGTTTGCAAATAAAAGCTTTTAAAATTTTCTCTTAAATTTTAACGATTTTCTATAATTTTTAAGTTCATTTTCTTCACTGCTAGTTTATTCAAAAATTGTTTTTTGTTCCATTATTTTATTAAAAGATCTGAGATCAATATAAAATATGTCTCATCATTGATATATGTATTGCAGCAAACTGCTAAAAATCTTACGATTCAATTAAATAAATTAATTCTTAGCTGCTATTTTAAAATATAGATTGGATAGAAATGTTCCATTGAAATAAGTTTTTTAATACACAATCAATTTTCCTTCTGATCGGTAAAATAAAACTCATATTTTGTTAATATAAACCTACTTGTTGGAGTTGAATGTGCTTTAAGCTAAGCGCATTAATTTTCAGCAATTACTGCTATCTGCTTAAGAATAAATTAAATGGATAACCATTAAATATTTAAAGATGTCTGGTATGTATCATCGCATGGAGCAGATGCTTGAAAAAAGACATGTTCCAAAAGAAAAAATCACTAAATCAGCACGATATATGCTTGGCATAAGTGCAATTTCAATGCTAGGGCTATGGTACCTTATCTATGCATTTTCCCCAACAAAAAGATTAGTTGCCGTACTCCCAATATCATTCTTAAAAAATGGATACAGTGCTTTGGAAAAGAGAGCAAGCAACATGAAATATCCAAAAAACTTAAATCCACAAGAAAGAGGAAGGCTAGCCATTTCTATCTTAGAACTTATTCCATCCAATATTGCACTTGCACCAATTTTACTACCTTTAAAGGTTTGGCTTTCTGTTAAACTCTCATAAATTATTTATCATAATTAATTAGTAAATCTATGAAGATGGTAATAAATGGCGCAAGCTTATTTATCAGACAGGCAAAAAAACTTCATTTAGATTTTTAGAACCTTATATAAGGATCTCTGAATAAAATTTAAAAGATATTTTAACATTTTTAAGACCACCATCTACAATTCTCATTTATTGATAATTTTAAATTAATTAATGTTCTGTGGGTATGCTTCATAATATATCATTGATTGACTTTTAAGTATTTTATATCAAAGCTTTTGGTTTAAAAACACCCAATAACTAATCGCTGATATCACTAGTAGTCGTTTTCCATAAATATGGGCTGCGCTGACAGTCGATCAGAACTCACACCAGAAGAGCAATGCCTTGTTAATGCAGAAAATATCCTTCAATATAATAAATGCAGCAGCCAAATGGTAGACTATTGCCATAGGAAATACTCTTCAAACAATGAAATTAATGCCGAACAATGGCGAGATATTGTCTCAACTTTAAATCTCAAAGCCGACAACACCGCCCAAAATAAAAAGGTTGTTGAATTCTTCAATCTTTTCAAAGGCCCTGAAGGCAAATTTCATATGCGCCATCTCTTAGTTCTTGGGATTATGCTAACTCCTCTTTTAAATACAATCAAGATTTCTCTACTCAGTCGAAATGAAGTTGAAAAAAAATTATATTAAATTTTATAAAATGCATTTATAGGGTCTCCACAGTTGGAGAATTATTCTATGAGTAGAACTAATTCTAAATGTGGTGGCATTCTAATTTAGAACTCCACATGTGGAATAATTTTTCCACGCATAGGATTCAATCCAATATTAGTGTAATAAGCTATTTTAGATATAAAAATCCAATTGAAATATATGGAAAGAAAATTAAATTTAATATATAATATTTATATTTAGAATTTTTAAAATTTAATACAACCAGCTAGAGATCGTTATAAACATTATTAATTATACATAAAAATATTTTAAATAAAAAATAATACGTTAAAATTGTTTCCAAAAATTAGGCATTTTCCAATAGTTTGCTTCTCTTAAAGGGCAGAGTAAGTCAATCTAATTCCAAAGAAAAAGCCAAGCTTTTATTCCAAACCCGTGACCACATAAACGCCAAAGCTATTGCAAAAGTGGAGATATTTGGATTAGTTGAAGATATGATCGAAATTTCAGTAAATCGGCTTCCCCGCTTGTTCAATGAAAATCCGCACTTTCAGATGACTGAAGATGATATTAAAAAATATGCTTTATCCCTGATCCAATTAAAAGATAAAGCAAAACCACCTTTAGCGAATAGATTTATTGGGCTTACAAAGACTTCTGATGAAAATGTTTCATTGGCGAATTTTTTAAAGACTTTTGAAGATATAGAAACAGCTAAACTTTTAACGCCAACAGGAATTAGAAGCTTTGTTTTAAAGCAAAAGCCATCAGCAGCTACAAGCTCAAAATTCGCTGGACTTTTAGCCCAGAAAAAGGCTGAGCCAATTAAAGATAAAGTAGAAGTTGAGGAGAAGAAAGAAGGAGAGAAGAATCACGAAAAGAAACATAAAAAGTCATCATCTTCTTCAAGCTCTTCTGATGAAGAAAAGAAAAAGAAAAAGCATGAGGGCCATAAATAATAAAATTAAATCATTTCAATTATTATTCAAATTAAATTATGCTGAAAAATTTTAATTGAAAAACGGTAAAATAGAGCAGCTTGCCATGATGCAATTGTTTATTTAGAAGATATCGCGGTCTTATTTTTTAATTTTTGTATAATTAAGGAATCATGCAAATAATTATAAAAACTCTGACTGGGAAGGAGAAACCCATGAACTTTGAGCTCGATAACATTGTTATTCAAGTGAAACAAGCGTTGCAAGAGAAGGAAGGAATCAGTGTCGAACAGTTTCGCTTAATTTTTGAAAGACGACAGCTGAATGACGAAAGTAGGCTAAGCGACTACAATCTTACTGCTGGTGCTGTAATTCATATGATTTTACAATTAAGCAAATATAATTAATTATTATTATCCTAATAGAACCTGATTTTATTGATTTGGAAAGAAATTTCATTTCTAATCCCTTAAGAGTTAAAAATAAAATATCATTATCTTCATCGAAATAATGGAGTTTTAAAGGTTCCAGAGTCTTCTCTTTGCAAGAACCTTATAACTTTTCCAATAAAATTTTTAGAGGTTCAAGTTTAGATTCAAATAAATTTTCCTTCTTCCTTGCCGCTTTTATATACATTAAAATGGCGACGCGTATCAACCTCCCCTCTTGGCGCAACAGTCCAGACCTTATGGATCCTGCGAAGTGGGATCGACTCCGTTCCGAGAATCAAACACAGCCAGAAGATCTGTATCAGGATAAATTTTGGTACCTTACTCTGCTTGAAAAGTGAGAGGTGCCCGAAAACGTCCTTTGGATCCAAGGACCCATGGGCTTTGCTCTACCGAAAAACTGGGGTTTCAGCTAGGTTGTAGGGGAGTAGTCTTTTTCCTGTAGCTATTGGGCAGACTTCAAAGGAGCTAATCTAGAAATCAAGATACTCCAATCATCCATAGCAGGACCACAGAAATTCATAAGCCTCTCACTCAAGATTGAAGCTGCAAGGAAAGGAGGAGGCAAAGGAACCGAAAGTAGCAGACACCTTTGGGTAGACCCTCTCAAAATGTGGTTGAAATCCCGTGTAGGAGTTATTTGGTGACTGTGCCACAATATGGCTAGCAGCTGATTTAAATAATCCTAACATGCTCGCCGCTTTTCCCTCTCCATTTCGCAACTTAGAAATTTTTTCTATGCAACTTTGGTCAGAAGAAATAGGGATAGCATTTTATACAAAAGATGTTGATAAATTTAATTTAAGTTAGAACTCTATTATAATAAATGGCACTTAAAAGAATCCAAAAAGAACTCGCAGATCTTCAGCGCGATCCTCCTACAAACTGTAGTGCAGGTCCAACTGATGATAATGACCTTTATAACTGGACCGCCACTTTAATAGGCCCAGATGACTGCCCATATCAGGGAGGAGTATTTTTCTTGAATATCCAATTCCCTACTGACTACCCATTCAAACCACCAAAAGTGACGTTCACAACTCGTATTTATCACCCCAACATTAACGCTAATGGAGGGATATGTTTGGATATATTAAAAGACCAATGGAGCCCTGCCTTGACAATCAGCAAAGTCTTACTCTCAATCAGCTCTTTGCTAACAGATGCAAATCCAAATGACCCATTAGTGCCTGAAATAGCACATCTCTATAAAAATGACAGAGCAAGATATGATGCAACTGCAAGAGAGTGGACAAGAAGGTATGCAGCATAAGTAATTTACTGTTTATGAATCTTTAAAATCATAAGTATTAAGTTAATAAGGTTTCTACAAGATGGAAAATTATCATTTTTGGCTTATTTTTGAGCTTTAGCTTCTTGTAATAGTGCCAGCTGAGCAATTTCCTGTTCATTTTAGAAGGATATAAATATATAATTACCTAAATTACAATATAAGATATTTAAAGTCATGGTGTTTTAGAGGAAATAGTAAATTAAATTAGAGAAAGATGCATGATATTCTCTCTTATTCCCTCCCTTATTTATAACGAACACTTTATTAAATGGGGTCTAACTTATAAAATTTTTGGGAAAAAGGCATATATAAAATTTATATTAAATATCTATAATTGTTTTTTATAAAAATTTCAATCAAAGGGTTAAGGAATAAGTCTAAATGATAGAATGGAGTCAAATGATGGTAACAGAAAGAGAAAGCGCCTAAATGCAGGCGACAAGGTAGCTATTGCTAAAGCACCAGCTTAAGATTAAGTCACTAGCAACTTATTAGCTCTTATTTATTATTCTTTTTCGATTATGCTTGTCCTTATCTTACACTACCTACTTAAAATTAGTAAATTGTAAAGACTAAATTAGCTTATATAAATATAAATTTTATAGTAAATTTTGTTCGTTATTAAATGGGGGAGCTAACTAAATTTATAGCATTAAATAAGCTATGCATGCGCCAATCTTTGTTCTTCATAAAATCTAGGCTTTTCGACCTAAGGTGAGCAGAGGTTGGTTTAGAGTCATCTAATTCGAATAAATAGGGAGTAAGCAATTAATTAAAATTATTCGAACTTGCATTTGAGTGCGCGGTAATATAATGGCGAGCAGAGTTAGGGGTAAAGAAATTTACTTAAAAGCTACCACATAATGGCACTATAAGTAAAAAGTACTCAATATCCATAATTTTGGTTTTAAAAAAAAAGTGTAATTGTAGAATGAATAAATTAATATTGATTCTTCTAATAAAGAATGAATAGATTAATATTGATTCTTATAATAAAATGAGGTCTAGAGACTCCAATAAGACTAGAATTACAAAAGAACTGAAAAATATACAAAACAGCCCACCAGCACTCCATTCAGCATGACCTACAAACTCTGAAAATATACACAGCTGAACTGGAGCAATAGTTGGCCCTGATAATTCTCCTTATAAGGGAGGTATATTTTACATAAAAATTTCATTTCCTTCGACGTATCCTTTTCAGTCACCAGATATTAAATTTCTGACAAAAATTTATCATCCAAATATAAGAGCCAGAGGAGGGACGATGTGCTATATAAGTTTAATGAAAAATTATAGCCCAACGAATTCTTTAAATAGCATATTGGACTCACTTCAGAAACTAGTAGAGACTCCTGATATTAAGAACTGCGCAGAACCTGAAGCTGGCAGATTATATAAAAGCGATATAGTCCAATTCAATAGAATTGCTTCAGAATGAACAAGATTGCATGCATCATAATCTATGAAGGCCAAATTACTAGGGATTAGATTAGATAGATAAATAGCACTATTATAAAATCTCTTTCTTTTAAATAGAGTCTAGGCCTGTTTCTTTTTCAAAATGTACTGTATTGCTAAACATTCATAATATATGACCATTATCTTTCGTGAGTCTTTATAAAAATAATTATTATATTATTTGGTATTTTTATGAAAAAATTAATTGTATTTAATGCATATTTTGATTTAAAACGCTTTAATATTATTCATGTGTATTGCTGAAATACGATAAATAAATAGCTGCATAACTAAAGCAAACAAAAACATCAATATAATAAGCCTCATGATTTGTGTTTTTCATTGCAAATTGTATTGAGTTGGATTAAATAAAAATGAGGTTGGTGAACTCAGTTTGTGTCATTACAGGCGGAGCTTCCGGCCTTGGTGCTGCAACAGCACGACTCCTCTCTCAAAGTGGTGCAAAAGTTGCTATCTGGGACATGAACGAGCAAGAAGGCAAATCTTTAGAATCAGAGTTATCACCTAACTCAATTTTTTGCAAAGTAAATATCGGAGATACCCAAAGCATCGAAGACGCGATAAAAGAAACACTTTCCAAATTCAGCCAAATAAATGTTCTTGTTAACTGTGCTGGGGTTCCTTTAGCCGCTTGAACTCTATATAGAGGAGAAGCCCATCCTTTAGATTCTTTTGAGGAAGTATTCAGGATAAACGTCATTGGCACTTTTAATGTGACTCGATTGGTTGCAAAACAAATGATTTCACAGCCTATGTTTGGAAAGGACAGAGGAGTCATAGTTAACGTTGCAAGTGTTGCTGGATTTGAAGGTCAACAAGGCACTGTAGCTTATGCTAGCAGCAAAGGCGCAGTTATTGGAATGACCCTTCCTCTTGCAAGGGACCTTGCTTATTATAAAATAAGGGTGGCTGCTCTTGCACCAGGACCTTTTGAAACCAAGATGGGAAGCTTGATAGCTCCACAAGTATCAGAAAAATTATTAAAAGCAATTCCTTTAAGGCGCTTTGGAGAAGCCTCAGAATTTGCACTTGCAGCGAAATTCATTATTGAAAACCAATACATCACAGGGCAAACTTTAAGAATTGATGGAGGAGTTGTTTTACCTAACTTATAATAATTTATTTAAAGTATAGATATTAAATTATCAGTGAACTCTCCTAAGACACCTAAGATTGAGACTATCAAACATTCTTCATCCCTTCTAGCAGATGTTGGGCTCCTGTCTTTAATATCTTAATCTTAGCCTTAATTAGCAGGTAGGCTAGGCTTTTTTGATTTCGCGCTCACCAAAAATTCCTATGGATTTATCTGCTTTTCGATATCCCTGTCAGCAAGCAACTCTTCGTTTCAAGCAGCGAGTCTGAAAATTGACTTGCTCCTCTTTCAAACCCTGATGCCATGGACATCCGAAATTGTGGCTTGATGAGGACACCTCCAGCTCCAATTTCTGAGTGCTGAATGCATGTCATAATTAAATATGGCGTCTCAACTTGGGTCTGGCCTCTCGGCCAGACAGTTTCAAGCCCTATTTAATTATATCCGGCAAGGTTTTGCCTAGCTAGAGATGGACAGCAATATCAGGTAAGCAATTCTGGCAGTGTACAGAGCCTGATCCCAGTCCGTTCTCGGGTTAGGATTTTACCTCGAGGGAAGAGGAGGCTTGGAGTTGGAAAGGAGAAGCCCAGCAGCGCCTACAGGTAATCCCTAGGCCATTCGGGCAAATCTCTAGCGAGAAACCGGGAGTTTCGCCCCCCGGGCTACAAGTTTTCCCCTTTTTGCCGAAAGTCAGCCAGAAATCCCATTTTTTGGAATTTCCCAGCAGACAACCCTCGTTACAGAGAAAGTAGCTCATTCATGAGTCGTCGAAGCCGGAACATTGCGCAGGAGGCCCACGTTGGAGATCAAAGCTAGTTGTCCCAGCAACTAGTGGGCCCCGAGCGACGAGAGCGTGGTGGTAGTCCTGGAAGAGCAACCCCGTAGGAGACGTTAAACGTGATGGTTAATAAGTTAAGTTAAGCTGAATGCATGTCTCTCACAGAAATTCAAAAAAAATTGAAATTCAGGTCGACGCTCGGCAAAAGTGGAAACTTGAAGTCCAAGGCGTAACTCTTGGTTCCTCATTGGAAAATTGTCCGATTGGTCTTGGCATTTCCTGCCATCGGCAAATGGCCTCAGGCTTTGCTGGGAAATCCATTTCCAACTCCAAACTCCGCTTTCCAGGATTAAAAAATCCAACCTTGAAAGCGGATTAGGGCTAGCTCTGTATTACTGAAATTCAGGCTCTGCATCGGGGAATATTTCTGAACTGAAAAACCTTATCAGCTATAATTAAATATTTTTGGTTTTAATATCGAAATACTCTTTTATCATCACTTCCAATGCTTTTGACACATCTTCATATCTGTCTTTTATTTTCCTGGAAATTTCTGTTTTATCCGTATATGTATCATTGCTTTGACAATAACAGCATTTTTTATTTGTAGGCTTTAATGTTTTTCTCAAAGAACTAGGAGTTTGGCTCAGCGAAAAAGCCTTGCTTTTCATTTTTTTGATGAATTTTGTAGCTTTTTCTTTTTCTCTTTCCACTTTTATCGTTTCTCTTTTTTGCCAGATTAAATTAAGCTTCACCAAAAGCTGATTTAGAGCAGCATTCAGTATTGGGTCATCATAGGCTGAATTAAAATCTCTAACTGCATTATAAACAGGAAGAGGAATTCAATCATCCCCTATAAAAGTCCCTGAGTTAGCGCCACAGCTCTTTTTCCTGCATTTGGCTTTTTCATTGTTATATGTCACATTTCCTGAATCAATTTGAAGCTCACTTCCCCCCATCCTTGATCGAACGATTGACTGTAAAATTTCCTAAAAACTGGGAAAATTAGCCCCCCATCCTTGATCGAACGATTTTCATATCATGCAAATTTTTATATATATAAAATTTATTTTCTAAAATTGTTTTTAACCCATCCTTGATCGAACGATGGCGGGCCGTTTGATCAAGGATGGGGGGAGTCAGCAAAATATTCAAGCCCTGGAGATTTTTGGATAATTTTTGCTAATTTGTCGTTATCATTCGCCAAGCGCGTTATTTCCTTTTTGAGCCTTGGCACCTTTGAACAAAACTCTATTGAAGAGTCACAATTCCTTTCTGTGTCTTCTATTTCAGCAACAGGCATAATTGTCCAATCGCCAGTTACTTTTTGCATTAACGTAATTAATTTGGTTTTATTTAAGAATTTTTTCCTTCTGTACATATCGATTTCTTCTCTTGCCATAGTCAAGGTTTCTTGAAGACTTCTGATTTTTTCATTTAACACTTGCTTTTCGACTTCTCATTTATTGGAATTTGAACTCAGATTTTCTTTCTCAAGGACTATTTGAGATTTCAATTTTTCGATTTCTGAGTGGAGTGTGCTGTTTTCTCTGTTTAAATTTGTGTTTAAGAGAATTTGGGACTTAAGTTTTTCTTTGAGTTCTTTGGAAAAAGCTTCTGAGGACTGAAGAGAGATTGTGAGATTTTTTGAATCAGATTTAGATTTGGCTAAATAGTATTCGACAAAGGTGACTGTTTCTTTTAACTCTTCGCATTCTTTTAAAGCGATTTGAAGCTTGAGATAAGTAGGATCTATGTCGAAAGATCTTCGACAGCTTGTACTTCGAGCTCGAGAGTGACTCATAGTAATTTTGTCGTAAAATAAATGATAAAGACTAAATTTTAAATAAACATAATGAATTTCCTTCAATAAAATTTTAATAAATTTAATAATTGTGTATACAAATTAAACTAAATAAAATCGAAACAATACACCCTTTATTTTTAGTGTCATTTATAATTTAATGAACTATTTTCTTAAATTAAGATAATTTTCTTTAAGAAAACTAATTCAAAATGCATATCTGACCTCTCTTCGTGCCCAAAAATATTTGGTACGTATCTTCATTTATTCCAATAGTGCTTAAATTTAATTCTCTTGGAATGCTGACTGTGTTTATCAACATACAGTCACTTTTATTTATTATATAAACAATGCTTGCTGTTTTATCAAAAACAACTGCAAGATGCTCATTATCGCAGACCAATAAATGAAAGACATTAAGTTCAATTAGTTTTTCAAAATTTGGCAAAAGTAGGATCTTTCCATTTCAAAAATTGACTATCATATTGTCGCCTTCTAGTTCATAGCATTTATTTATTGCTCCTTCATTGATAATTTTCATATCTGAGGTTATAAAATTCACTGCAAAAATTAGGGCACCTACAAAGCAAATAATTGACTCATTTATTACTTCAACATCAAATGGTGTCTTCAAGCCCATAATCTGCAATTTTCTTTTGAAATTTTTATCAATCTTATGCAATTCCATTAGAACCCCTTCAATAATATTTTTGTACCTTAAAATGTAGCAATTTGAATATTTCAGCTGCCATTCTTGAGATTTTGCAAAAGTTACCATTATAGCTCCTCCAACTATATCTCATACTTGAAATTCTGCAATAGTATTATAGCTACATAATGCAACTAGTCCTCATAAGTCGATTCTATTTATATGAGGCCAAATTTGGCATCTTTAAGCTGTTAGCCTCTTAAGTAGAGCTCACAGCCTATGCTTTTTTTTGGGAGATTTGCCAAAGCTTATTTGGCAAGTCATACAAGATAAATATATCAGATCTTACTCGATATTGGCAGAAACGACTCTATTGTAATCTATAAGAGTAAATTCCCTCTATAGGTAAAGACTCCTCTTTTATAATCTATTTTATCTATTTGGCTAAATAACAGTTTCTTGTCAAATAATATTTCCTTTCGAAATATTGCATTTTCTTCCAAGCAGCTTAATCTAATCTTGTAGAATTTTATTATTTCTGAGTTTTTTTGCTTTAAAAGAATGATAAGGTCATTCTCCCAAAAAAGCGCTTTAACGCATAATTCTCAAGATTTAGTTATTTGTAACGGATTAGTAAATGGAAAAATTGAGCGATAATTGCATCGACCATACTTATCGATGATAATCAGGTGATTAGCTTTGCTAATGGTAAGAACTATTGATGAATTTGGCTTGAATTCGTGTTGGTCATGATTTGATATTGTATCCTAAATTAATCTTTACAGCCATGGTTCAGGACCGTTTCCCAATCCTAGAAAATGATGGAATATGAGAGTAGCCTTCAATTTCCCTTTGCATTAAGAATTCTGGGATGCATGAGCTTTGCATTAATTTGCGCACTTTATTAATTATAGGAGAAAAAACTATTTTTATTAATAAAATGGAAATCTTTTGTTTTATTTCACTTAGCATTTCAAACAAAATTATGTAAGCTGCAATTATAATTGGCTTATTTATGTGTTTATAATGAGCAATCAAGATCTCACTTAGAGAAACAAACTATTGATATGCCCTTCCTGAATCATAGAGAGTTTTCGCATATTTTTATTTTTCTAATTTTGGACTTTCTCATATTTTAAAGTAGCTGTAAGACACCTATATAAAGGATTAACTCTATCACATTTCCCAGTATTAGCGATTATAAGGTCTTTCTTTTTCAAGAATTTGGCTTACAGGACAAAGAAAATCTATGTGTGCTTTTAGCCCAGATTAGCTTCTTGAAATTCAGTTTGCCTTAAATTGTTTATTCGTTAAAATATTTCGCTCGTTAAGAAGAAGTCAGTCGTAGATTTTTTTAATGCGAAAGAAGCTATAGTTTTATGCATTTATCTCTTATAAATTTAGTTAATTGTCTCAAAGGCCTGAGTTCGTGAAGGATAGAATAAATTTTACTAATTATTGAGGTTACTTAGAACTTTTGAAAATATAGCAGAGAAATATTATCAAGTTCAATTTTTAGTGCTTTAAATTGACGATTGCTTTATAGTAACATGAATAAAATGAACATAGCCAAAACAAATTCATAAAATATTATGCTCATCAGACATGAGATTGTAGATTTAATAATGACGGAGAATAAATCTAAATATATTCCTAACTGTGGCTAATAAATTTTGAAAGCATTTGATTAAAATATAAATAAATTTTTCCAAGTGAAACTCAAACAGTTTTATGATCTCATCAATTTTATTGCAAAAAAGCCTTCAAGAGTGATATTTCAACATATATGATGTTATAATGATTTAATCAAATAATAATCTACAGAGAGCATATTAAATGGAGAGAAAGCATTTATATTGTATCCGTCACGCACAAAGTACATATAACCAAGCAGCACTTGAATATGAAAACCAAAATAAAAAGTCACAAATGCATGAACTCAAATGAAACATTGAGTATATGGATGCAGAGCTTTCCTCATATGGAGAAGATCAAGCTCTTAATGCAATCCCAGGAGTTCATGCCCTTCGAGTTCAAACAGTATTCGTGTCTCCTTTCCGCCGAGCTCTCCGCACTGCACAAATTTTATTTGAAAACCACCCTGATCATCCTAATATAATCGTCCATCCTCTTTTAGCCGAAAAATTAAAAAACGTACCTGATGTTTCCGTTTGGCAAGGATCTCCATACCCTCAATTTCCAAATTTTGATTGAAGCTTAATGCCAAATCACTATTTTTTATTTGATCTTGTAATAAATGCACACACAGCTAAACTTAAAACACTCCCAATTGATGACATTCCTAGAAAGCTCTTAATACTTCACCTTAAATAAAGCTTTAACGCAATTTTATTAATTTATACTTTTAAAAGTTACTATTGAGTATAGCCTGAGCCTCCTTTTGGCTTGGACTTTCTGTCTTTCCGATAGAAATAGGGCACTGGGTCTACAACTCCCCAGATGAAAAATCTTCAATATGGATTTTCCATCTAACGAGTTTGCTTTACAAAAAAAGTCGGAAACCCAACTGGCCAATTTGAGCTGGAGACATCAAGATAGCCAAGTCAAAAGAAGGCTTGGGCTATAATTATTATAATTGAAGTTAAATAAAAATATTTATATGCTATCTTGTCCATTCATACAGGAATTTTTTATATTTTTAAGTCCTTTATTCTAACTCCCCTCCATCCTTGATCGAACGATTGACTGTAAAAATTCCTAAAAATTGGAAAATTAACCCCCATTCTTGATCGAACGATTTTCATATCATGCAAATTTTTATATATATAAAAAATATATTATTTATCAAAAGCTTGGGAGATGTGCCTAATGAAGTTGCTGTCAGAGGTTTTGAGATTACAAAAAGCTACGGAATCAACCATCTGAAGCGCTTTAGTCATCAATCTGGGCTTAAAAACTCAATAATCTAAAAAATAGAGATTCTTTAAAATTTAAAATTTTTAATTCAATAAGAAACAAATTAAAATTTATACAGTTTAAAGGGGTAACCAAAAATCAAAATATTAAAAATTGGTATTCTTATGAAATTAATTCAATTTTTTGCTGTAAAAATAATTATTAAATATCTTGACCCTCCTATTAAAAATATATAAAAAAAAAATATATTTTTTTATTTTATATATAAATTTTTTTTAACCCCCATCCTTGGTCGAACAATGGCGAGCCGTTCGATCAAGGATAGGGGGAGTAATCAAAAATAAAATTATTAATAAAATAGAGAAAATTAGAAGAAATGGTTTCAATGATTCCAGAAAAAATCGAGTCTGCGGAAGACATGTATAAGAGAGCACAAGAATCCAAAGAAGTTTGGAAAAAGAGTACTTTAAACGGAAACGTGGCCTTAGTTTCACATTCTAATTTTTTCAAATTTTTCACAATGAAACATAATGAGAATGGGTCTACTTTCAGATGGCTTAACAATTGCGAAATTTATGAATACGAAGAAGTCGAATGGAATAATGATTTATAACCTCAAACTTTAGGATTTATACAATGAAGAAAGTAGTCTTTATAAATAAAACTCTTAATTTATAAAACAGTCAATTCATCTTCTGAGTCTAAAAACTCTTTAGCCACTGCCTGCAGAGTTTCTGATGGTGCCTTTCCAGTTAGCGTTGTTGGGAATACATTTCCACTAGTTTGGAATTTCAACACCCACTTTCTCAGCTGTTTTCTATTAATTCCATACTTATTAGCCGTCGCTGCAAATTTTCCACCTCCTTCTTTCAAAGCTTCCCCAACAATCATCAATTTTGTAGCAGCATCAATATGGTCTTTTTCAGGCTGAGCAACTGTTGCGATTCCTCCAATAAAATCAAATGCTCCTACAACTTCGTTTTCTGGGGCTGAACCTTTTTTTACTTTTCCTTCTTCCTCTTCTTCCAAAACTTTAAATTTTTCTACATATACTTCATAGTCATCTTCTTCATATCACTCTTCAAACATGTCATTTATCTCTGGCAAACTGCTATAATTGTTTATTTCTGTTTTAATATATTCATAGCTATTGCTATTAGCAAAGCTAATAGCGTTGCTTTGAGAGGTTGAGGATTCTGGAGGGTCATCAAGTTCCATGTCTTCTTTGTCAAATCAGAAATTTTTGTTTTCTTCTGGATTTTTTTCAGTTTGGCTGGGTTTGTAGGTAATTTGGCTTTCAGGGATTTCTACTGGTAAACTCCCGTCAGCGTTAAAATGGTAAGGTTTGGTGCAATCTGGAGTGATAATTGGTTTATGATCAGGGTGGGACTCATAATAGCTTTTAAGCTTCTCGAGGGAAAAGGTTGAGACTTTTCATTGTTTTGCTGTTTCTTCAATTCCGTGCTGCTTGATATTTTCCCAAACCAAACTTCTTAAAGAGTCAAAAAATGGGTCATCATATTTGAGCTCTTTCATTCATTCTTGGATTTGCCTTTCCTCTAATCCCAAAACTTTAGCTGTATGTGGAACTCCTCTCATTAATGCTAAAAGAGCTACTTCTCTCATTCTGATTATAAGCCCCCTCTATAATAATTTTGTAGAGAAGTATCTATAACTTTTTCACTTTTAAAGTCTCCATTAACAATTTTTATTAATTATGATGCTTTCAGAAACAAGTTTTTATATCAAGTCTATTAACTTTTATCATAATTATTTCTATAATCAGCTTCCAGTACCCATGGGTGCTCAGCTTTTAAAGCTTGCTCAACTTCTAAAGTAAATTCCTCTTGAACATGATATTCTTCTCTCAGCTCTTCCACACTTCTTTCTTTAAACCTTGCAGCAATGCATGCACAACAAATATCCAATAATGACTTCATATCAAGATAATTTACAGAGAGAATTAGTTCTGTCAATTTATTGTCGTCGAATGATTTTATGAAAGAAACGTCTCATTGATCTTCGATTGCTTTTGAAATATCACGGCTTGGGATCGGTTTTTTTGGAGGAGCGGGAGCGATGAATTGATGATGCTCGGCGAATTCTAAAATTCTTCGAAGAGTGTCTTCAGAGACATATTCAATTGGAATTTCTTCATTTGGGCCTGAGTCTTCTAAGACGTTCTGGATAAGGTTGCTGAGATTTTTGAAATTATGACTAGTTGTGATTTTAGTTCCTTCTTTAGTAACTAATGTAATCAGTTGGTCTGACATTATTTAAAATGGTAAGTTTAATATAAACTATTCTTACTACCCTTGAGCGAACAATAAAAATTTTAATCACTCATGACTCATGAAAGGGGCGGGGGCTATTTTATTTATAATAAATTCATTTTAAATTTTTTTCGAAATTTAAAAAATCCCAATTCGCAAATATTGTGGGGCATAAATTAATTTTTAGAATGCTAGCTGTTAAAATTAGCGATTTTTCATTATAATATAGAAAAGTCTATTTTGATTACAATTTTATCGAGAATTTTTTTCATTAGAGGGTGGTTATTTTACCAAAAAAATAGGGATTTCTTCAATGGTTTTCTCTCTCGAAGAGGGAAAGAGTTAATGGCTAACTTATTATAACTTGTAATAGTAAAAGTCAGTCAAAACTATAAGGCCATAAGTGAATAGACCACTAGCCTGCCTATCTGGCTTAAATTCGCCTAGCCTAAGGATTATTTCCCTAGGTTAGAGCTACCTCATGCAGATGCCCCTTTAATCATGATAAGCAAAGACTAAGTAATAGGCAAAACTGCATAGTCGATCTTGCAGGAACAGGAAAACCTTCGGGCATAAAACGAAGCTTCCCTCTTCGGCAGGCATCCTTAAACATGAAGGCCTACTTCAAAACATGATTAATTTTTTGTCTTAGAGTCCATCTTCCGTCAACGTCACTATTTTATTTCTTTGTAATAGTAAGGATTGATAATGAGTTATTAAATTCTAAATAATTAGCACTATTTCTTAAATAGATTTTGGTATAGGATATCATGAAATAGAATCAATGAAATATTTTACATAGCTTTCTTGCTCTTTATAAACGCAATCAATAAATAATAAATTTACTTTTCTTAACTAATTCTAAACACTCATTTTTATCGATATCCCACATTTTCATCAAGAATTTGGCATCTTGTATTGCTTGCAATTACATTTTGGAGTAAAACTGACTTTTCTTTTTTGAGACCTGTAATTTGCTTCTGCACATAATCATTAACTCCCCCCCCCCCCCTCCGTGAGCGAACAAAAAAAATTTTTGTTCGCTCACGGAGGGGGGTTAATTTTTTTTTTTAAAAAAATTTATATATAAATTTTATAAAAAATATTTTTTTCGAAATTTAAAAAAATCCTAATTTGCAAAAATTGGGAAGCAAATATTAATTTAATTTGCAAAATTTATGTTTTAAAACGCAATTTGTTTAAAAATTAAACAGAATTAGCTCTAGATTTCATTATACTAATTATCACTTATATATCAAAATTTTTTTTTCATTAAAAATTTTTTCTATTAAAAAAATTTTTGTTCACTCACGGAGGGTGGGTTTTTGGTCAAAAAATGGCGATTTTTCTAATGGTTTTTGTTCGCTCACGGAGGGGGGGGGGGGGAGTAAGGTCTTTCTGATTCTGAATTTCATGCTTTAAATCAGTAAATAATTCATCAATTTGTGGGAAAATAGATTTTGGAGTATCATCGGTTAAAAGGGTGATATTTGTTTCCATTGACACAAGCTCAGCTCTTGTAATCTCCACAAAATGCTTGTAATCTCTTAAATTTGCTTGAAGCTCCTTGATATTTTCTTCAACCTCAGCAGCATTTTGCTTGATGCTGTTCATGTCTTTAGTCTCTTCCATTTTATAATTATTATAGCAAAGTTACTAAAAAAACTGTCAGCATAGAACTTAAAAAAGAGATTTCACAGGTAATATTTTGACATTATGAGGCTTTTAATAGAAAATAATTCTAATTCTTTGCCCTTAAATGGAATCTATAAGCTTTCTTGATAATTTCTCAATTTTATGTGTGAGAAAGAATGCTAGAACTAAAGTGCAGACTCAATATGGCTAATATAATATAGCACAAATATTCACCAGACGTGTTTAATTAAAATCAGTGCATATAATCTAATTTAGCTATAATTTAGTTTATAGAAACTGTGAACAATTTTATTGAGCGGAAATCAAACATGGGAAGGACTTGCCCTCTAATATAAATAATTCCCCATAACAAAGATGTAAGCCATGCTAGAATCTGCTTGGTTGCGTGAAATTTCCTAAAAAATAATGCATGAGGGACTGGAAAAACTCCAACCATCGTGCTTCCATTTAAAAACTCAATGATTTCTGCATCTGTAATTTGACTGTTTTGAGCACAAAGTTTTTCTATCCTCGGTGACATATCTTGAAGCAAAGGGAAAATCAGGCCAACAGGTAAATCATTTTTCCATTTTCTAAACCTTAATTAGATTATAGAAAAGCTCCCTGTCAGGATTCGAAGATCCTTATTCCCTTCCATAACGCTCTACTCACCTGCTTCGCCGACAATTGTTGCACGACCTTCAAAGTCTTGCTCTTACCAGACATGGGTCTGCGCATGTTATCTGGTAGTCGAAAAGTTTGGGTCACCATGCTGTAGGCCAGCAGTGTTGCTCACCATTGAAAATTCAAAAGGGTTGAATTTTCTGGTCAACTCACGGTTAAGATGAAAATCTGCAGCTCAGAGCGTAAACCTGTTTTCACGCTTGGGAATAGTCCTAATTGGTCAAGATGAACGCCAGTGACACTCTGGGAAACCCCTTTCCAACTTACGGACCATCTCCCTCTGAGGTAAAAACTTGGCATTGGAGTAAAGCTTACGGTCGATCAGCATTGTGCTTCACCAAACCTAATCGGATATACATATCGAACACCACCCTCCCATCCTCGAGGTTCCGTAACCCTTTCAGATGTTGTCAAAAGGAGTTAAGAGGGAGGTTAATTTACCACGGCATTTTATGTATTTCATTTCCCAAACCAGTCCTCATTCGCTTCTCATGTACACTCAATATGATGATCAAATTTCATATTGATAAGTCTGTCAAAAACATTTCTTTTGCTAATAATTAACTCCTTCCCTTTTTAAATTGGAGCAAAAATCCTTCTCTAATTTAAAAGAGGTTAGTTTTTCTATATTAATTTTTCTCCTATAAAAAACTTTTATAAAATTAATAAAAAATATAAATTGAGCTCAATATTTGGATTTAATTTATTTTAAAAGAATTAATTTAACAAATTAATTGATTCAGTGTGAAAGATATTAAATAATATTCTACTTGCACTTTTTCCATTAAATTAGGTCACATGCTAGCCTATAAATTGTCCTGTTAAAAAAATTGTTCCAATAAAAGAGGTTAAAGCACCGAAAATATGAAAATTTTTGCTATATTTTGTTCCAATTTAAAGGAGGGATGGGGGAGTAAATATATCAAATGTAAACTCCCGTCTCATTGGTATTGAAGCCTATGGTTAAAAACTTCTAAAATTTGATATAAATATCCATAATTTCCTGGCTCTTTATGTAAAAATTTTTTTGATGAGAAATATTCAAAAATAGCAAAAAGTTTTATAGCTGATGAACTGCTTATATTTTTTACATATGCTGAATGATTAAGAATAATGATCATTATCGTAGAAACTGCTTCAATTAAATAGCTGTGATTCAGAATGATATTATGGAAAACTCCAATAAGTAAGTCATAATAATATTCTGCCCCTTGAATGTTTAAGCTGAGGTGCCCATCATATGGCTCAGCCAGCTTAATTGAGTATTCTCTATGGCTTGACAAGTGCAGCAGAATAAAAATGCAAAGCTGCACAACTCCTACCTTCCCTGGATTTTCCTTTAAATTCCATATAGAAAAAATAAGCATGTCAATAATCTTAAAAATGCATTTCTTTTTTATTAAATATTCTTCGAAATTTGGATTATTCAATTTTGGATTTAGAAAATCGTAGCATTCAGAAGCCAATTTTTTATTTACATAAAAAATAAAGCATATCTTTTTTAGAATATATACAAATTTAAATAGAAAATTGTATTATCAATAAATTGCCAGAGCAGTACCAATAATTCTTGATAAAAAGGGATTTCATTAATCGAGCTAAATAAATAAGCAGAATTATAAGCAACAACTGTATTAAGCTGCGCACTGAAGCTTTTTGCAAGAAATTTAAAATGTGATGGATCATTGATTTCTTTTAGATAAGTCATAAAGGCGTTCTCCAGCTTCAAAGGAGAAAGCTCAGCTGAGAGTCCTTGAAGCTCAGAATGTAATTTTTGCAGGATTTCATGGGCTGCTCTTAATTCCGGATTTTCTTGTATTTGCTGCTGATTTGGCGTTTTTGAGTCCAAAAGTGCTATAAGAACTTGGCAAGACAGTGAGGCTTCTTTTTCAATCATTCCAAATGGATCAGAGATGGTAGAATTAAATTTCTCTGCCGGATATGCAAATATTGTGTTTATTAGGCTAAAAAAAAAGTCTTTCCCAAATCTCATCTCATTAGAAGTCATCATCCATGACCAAGGATTTGCATAAATCCCAGCCTCATTGATATCATTATATAAAGTTTGAGAGCAGCAAGCCAAAATTCCTCTTAAAATCTCTATTCGATTTTCGTTTATTTGCATCGTTGAATAAGAAGTTTCTTGAGCATATAAGCCAGGATTTCACAATCTATTTATGTCAAACTCATAAGGGCTTAGAAAACTAGAACAACTAGTCCCAAATTTGTAAGTAAAAAGCAAGCCTAATAATCCATCAACGATATCAAAGCTTGTGCTATTTTCCCATAACATTTTTCTGCCTTCTTCAATTTCCAAAAGAATGGGGAGGATTCTTGAAATGATTCTTAATGAATTTAGCGTAACAATTCTTTCGAATTCTGCTTCTTGTTTTGAGACACTATGAATTATATTGGTAGCGATTCTAAGCATTCTTTCTAGGTTTGATGGCTGCTTATTGAGTAATTCTTTTATAAGAGTTGGGGTAAACACGAAAAAAATATCTTCAACGTTTTCAGGGACTTTAAAAATTTCAATTCAGTAGCTCCCGTCTAGTTCGCTGATGTTGTTCTTTAGTAAACCATCAATTGTGTCTCTAAAAGGGTTCCCCTGCATGACGCCGGCACCATAAAAATTTTTGGGTGTTTTTTAGTATAATTTTGGGACTATTTTTAATGTAAAAATTTTATGGTATTATTCAATCTCAACTTACCTTGAAATAATTAATATGAATTATTTCCTTAAAAATTAATTCAAAATAGATTAAAAAATAAAAGAATAAAAATAGGTGATTGTGCGAAAGATTTATTTGAACTCATGCCCTAAAAGTTGCTCTACTGTCACTATTCCCCATTTTGGAATATTAATAGCATCATCTATTATTTGGAATTTATTCATATAGCAATAATTCAAAAATATTTATTATTTAAAGAATATTTTGAATTAACTAAGCTTGAATTAAGAAGAAAATTAAACTCCCTATGAATCTTAAGTTTTTATCTAGTTATATTTTAGTAGTGTTGAGAAATTAATTAAATTGGTATATTTAGTTTAAATTACAGCTTGCATACCAAGATTAATGGTTATGTGTCAAAATCCAAATAATTATTAGAATAAATCAAAATTTTAGCTTTAAAGACCGTGATTTTATCTGTATAATTTGACTACCTAAATGATGGAATTCGAACTTGATCCAACACTATCAAAAGAAATTGTGATTATTTCTCGACCTTATTCGCCTCTTCGCTCCTCATCAAAATGGCGAACATCAAGAGTCCCTTCATCTTCAACAGAATGAAAAATCGAGCATGAATTTCTTTATGGTGAAAATTTCTTAACAATTCACAGGCCTAATGTAGAAGCTGCAGACTCCTACTCTTTTTCTCAGCTAGGTAAGCGATTTGCCATAAAGCAAAACGAGCAGCTTCTTTGAAGCACTTTCACATTATGGCAGCTTATTAACCCACTCAATTTACGAGCTATATCTCGTGTAGTTTATTTATCATTATTTGAAAATCTTTATCAAGCATTTTTAGGATCCCCAAAAAGTGAATTTGCAAGAGACTATGCTTTAAATGATACAAATATTGATTTTCAAGACAGGCTTGGAATAACTTTTTGTGAGTTTTATGATGGCTTGTTTGAGTGCTTAGATACAGTTACGAAAAGTGGGCTTATTAATGAATATTTGAGGCTTGTAAAATCAATTTATACAGACATGTCTCAGGCTTCGTGGTTTACTGCATTAAATCTTTATAGCAAGCTTCATTTAAGTGAGTCACCAAGAACTGGATATAGTGGATGGATGATTAGGATTTTTAAAGAACACCAGATTTTAAATCAAAATCTTAAGCTGCCTGATTTAATTCGTCCAATGACGCCTGCTAAGTTTGTGGTGCCAAAATTGTTAAATAGAACTTTGCCAAAAAAGGACAAACTTGAAAGGGAAAACGAAAAGTTAATTAAAAAAATAGAAAAAATAACCCAAATTGCTAGCACGTCAAAGCTAAAATCAAGGTCAAAATCACCTTTAAGAGGTCATCTGCAAGTTTTGAGAACTCAGCTAACAGACAGATCAAGAAGAGATGAGAAAAAAGATTTGCATCTTAATAGAGTAAGTCCTTTATCTGTTTTCCCAAAAAGAGGAGCTAAAGAAACTACAGTTGTAGAAGATGTCATTCAGCATAGAAAAGATATGCTGATGGATTTTTTAAATAAATCTAGGGAAAGATCTGAAACAGCTCAGCATATTTCATTTAATTAATGATATAATATGAAATAGTCTTATGAATATTGTCAAATTCTTATATTTTTAGCTTTATTAGCTAATTTAATATGCTAGCACAAGTTTATGTAAATACTTTTATTATATTTTTAAACAATCAATCTTTTGAGATTGCATTTTGAATGAGTTTTTTTATTTATAAATCAGTGATTGAGCTAATTAGATGATAAATAGACTCCACTTTTCCTCCATCAATAGTTAATTTTAGTTGAGAACCATAAAGCTCACGAGTTGATAAGTCATAATTTATGTCTGCACCTTTTTTTAATAAATACTCCACAATATCAATTTTTCCATGCTTAGCAGCATAGTAAAGTGCAATGTTTCCAGCACTATCTCTAGCATTAATATTGAACCCAGCTTGGATTAGCCGTTTTATTAAATTTTTATTTTCATGCATAGCTGCGAGAGATATGAGTGGCTCAATTTCTGATACTTTGAAAAGTTCAAAAATATATGTTCAATAATTAGGTAAGTTAAATATTATAAGGCGATAAGCGGATAGACTACTAGGCTACCTATCCGGCATAGAATTAGCTCAATTGCTTAGAGCCACCTATTGCGAATACCCTTTAGTCCCGATAAGCAAATGCTAAGCGGTAGGCAACCTGCCTCGCCCATTGGTAAGCAGGGAAAAACATTCAGGGAAAAGCAAAACTTCCTCTTCTGCAGGCATCCTAAACCTGGAAGCCTGCTTCAAAAAGTGGCATTATTTTCAACTTCATCGGGAATTTTCTGCCTGCTATAGGGAGTGTGCTTCATAGTCTATCTTCCGTTATCGTCACTATTTTTTTTTTCTTGCTTAATAATTCGGCACTAAAAATAGGCTCGTCTTTAGGGAATGCTGCTTTAATTTTTGAATTAAATTTTCCTCCTTTGAGCCAGTCCTTATGCAACTCATAACCTTAATTAGAGTTAATAAATTGTTTTCTTCATTATTTATCATAAATATTGGGCAGCTTCATATAATTTTTCATCTGAAAGATCTAGCATATTTTTGGCAGGGTAACCAGAAAGTTCTCTAATAATTTCTGGTCACAAAAAGATATTACATTTTTTGCACCAAGCTAAATTAAAATTGTTATCTATAAGATATCAGAAAAACTTTGATTTTTTATTTAGTGCTGCGTAATAAAAATAATTGGAAACATATCAGCATTTGTGGTATCGTTTATCCAGTCCATTGTTTATAAATATTTGGAAGATTTCAATAAGAAAATCATTATCGTATCTTTCTATCAGCTTATAAATGAGTTTATAGCATGAATTTATGTCTCCTCCAAGTTTTAATCAATTTTGCACTTCTTCCAAATCACCTAAGAAGAAAGCATCGTAATTATAGATGAATATTTTATCGCCTTTAAAAGGGTGAGATCAGCCATCAAGCGAATTTGTAAGCCAAAATTTTAAGTTAGAGCGTTCTAAATAAATTTTGGTTTTTTCTAAACTGGATGTCCTGATCGTTAGATTATCAGGTGAAGCTTCTAGAAACCTTAGATATCTAAAGTTTTCAATTATTAAATGGAAAAATGGTAATGATAAGTTGGAGTTCGCAATATTTAATTTCTTTAGACCCGGGAAAAAGTTTAATACTTTATAAAGGTTTACATAGCTGCCATCTAAGTTTGTTCAAATTAGTTCTTCAAGCTTGATATAAATTTCTATTTGATGGGTTTTATAGTATTTAGATTTTTGCGTTTAAGCAAGCAGAGAAGCTTTTTCAAATTGATATGAGAATTTGTCAAATTTAGTTTTCTAAGATTTGGTTGAGCTATGATTAAATTAGCTAAAGTCCTCTCATCTATTTTTACACTCCTAAGATCAAGAGAAGCTAATTTTCATTTTGCCTTTAAAAATTGATTTGTTAACACTCTTTTTATATATGATCGACGCAATCAATACTTTACTTTATCGTAGGCAATATTTTGGAAAGTTAGCTCATGATTTCAGCTAGCAATTATTCCCTTTCAGTATTTGCAAACGAATGATAAATTATAACTTGATCAATTGGGCCAACTTGACTGAGGATATCAGAAAGCACTGGTCTTGGAATGTTTTTCATTATAAATATTTTAACATAAAATGCAAATATAACTTAAATTTATAAAAGGGTAAAGTTTTATGGAAGTCGAAAGAATTTGAAATATTCCTTGAATATTTATTTTAACTAGCTTAATTTTAATTATTTTCTCTATTTTCTACAGCTTCTTTTAATATCGCCACTATATCAAGCATATTCAAATTACTAGCATATTCTAAAGCTGAGAGACCATTATTATCTTTGCTTAAAAGATCAGCACCTGAATTAATCAATTCAATAACAGAATCTGCTCTTCCATTCTCAATAGCCATTTTTATTGGTGACTTACTTCTTTTTATATTTATAGCATTATTTAAATCTGCTCCGTTTTCAATTAAATATTTCAAAGTATCAATGCTCCCATATTTACTTAGGGATCTATTTTCTGAAACCTATAAAAGTGACTAAATTATTCAAATGGTATCAGTTTAAGTGCATGAGCTGTAATGGCTCAATATCTGAAACATTGAAAAGCTGAGAGATTTCTTGACGGTAGTTAAATATTTCAAATGCATTCCATTTTGGAAGACTATTTTTTTAATTATTTTTTCTTCTATTCAGCCAAGCTTCATAGGAGTCATGAGATCAATTAGAGGCATTAAATAGTTTTCGTCCTTCTTTAACATAAAAAACTGTGCAGCTTTATAAATTTTTTCGCCTGAAAGCTTTATTTTGCTTTTTTGATTAATTTCTAATTCATTGATAGTTTCTGGGCAAGATATCAGAATATTAAAGTTTTCGCAATCAAAAAGATGAAAGCCCATATCAATAAGATGCCGAAATAATTTTAGTTTCCCTTTTAATACAGCATTAGCAATATAATTACAACAGTAAATATAAGGATACTTACTGCACTGATGAAATCATTTATCGAACCCACTTTTAATAAATATTGTAAAAGCTTGAATAAGGAAATCATCATCATAATTTTCAATCAGATTGCTAATACATTTGCAGCATGAGTTTACATCTCCTCCAAGCTTTAATCATTTCTGTATTTCTTCCAAATCGAAATCTTCCTTCGATCAAACATCATAATTGAATATGTAGGTCTTAATGTTTTTAAACAAAAATATTCATTCACTGGGAGCATTTACAAGTCAAAATTTTAAATTTGAATTTTGGAGAGTATTGGTTAGATCTTCTAATTTAGATGAATTTATTTGGCTTGTTAAAGACGCTTCTAGGAACTCTATATTTTTGAAATTTTGTAATATATATATAAATCAATCTATTGGTATACTGCAATTTCCAATTTTTAGTTTTTTTAATTTTGGAAATATTTTTAGAAAATTAAGCAGGTATTTCTCAAATGCCTTCAGATTAGTACAAATTAGCTCTTCAAGTTGAAGCAAAATTTCAATTTTGTTTAATTTAAAGTATTTAGATTTTTTTAGACTTAGCAAATGATAAAGCTTTTCAAAATCTGTTTCAGAGTTAGATAAATCCAATTTTCTTAGATTTGGCTGCGCGATAATTAAATTCGCTAGAATTCTTACATTCACATTCACACTTTTAAGATCAAGTGATGCTAATTTTCATTTCGCTTTCAAGAATTTGTTTGTTAGCGCTTTTGTTATATATGAGCGAATTATCCAAGGTTTAGCTTTATCATAAGGGATATTTTGAAAAGATATCTCATGATTTCAGTTAGAAATTATTTCGTTTCATTTTTTGCAAACCATAGAGAGAATAATAATTTGATCAATTGAGCCAACTTGACTCAAAATTTCAGAAAGAACTGGTCTTGGTATTCTATCCATTTATAATTAAAATAATTTTCATTTAGATATTAATATAATTAAATAATGTCACTAATTATATTAATTAGTTCTATCGTGATATCTAAAAATTCTTCAATCATTCGAGTTCTCCAAGTTAGCATATTTCATTTATTTAATGATCTAATACAAACGATCTTATGAATATTGCGAAATTCTTTAAAATTTTAGCTTTATTAACTAGTTAAATATGCTAGCACAATTTTATGCTTTTTTAAGCAATCTTATCTTTTGAGATTGTATTTTGAATGGGTTTTTATTATTTATAGATCAGATATTGAGTTAATTAGATAATAAATAGACTCCACTTTTCCTCCATCAATAGTTAATTTTAGTTGAGAACCATAAAGCTCACTAGTTGATAAGTCATAATTTATGTCTGCACCTTTTTTTAATAAATATTCCGCAATATCAAATTTCCCATGCTTAGCAGCATAGTAAAGGGCAATGTTTCCAGCACTATCTCTAGCATTAATATTGAACCCAGCCTGGATTAGCCGTTTTATTAAATTTTTATTTTCATGCATAGCTGCGAGAGATATGAGTGGCTCAATTTCTGATACTTTGAAAAGTTCAAAAATATATGTTCAATAATTCGGCACTAAAAATAGGCTCCGCTTTAGGGAATGTTGCTTTAATCTTTGAATTAAATTTTCCTCCTTCGAGCCAGCGCTCTTGTAACTCATAAGTTCAATTAGAGTTAATAAATTGTTTTCTTTATTATTTATCATAAAATATTGTGCAGCTTCATATAATTTTTCATCCGGAAGATTGGGTATATTTTTGGTAGGGTAAATTAAAAGTTCTTCAATAATTTCTGGGAACCTAAAGATATTACATTTTTTGCAGCAAGCTAAATTAAAATTGTTATCCATAAGATACCAGAAAAACTTTGATTTTTTGCTTATTGCTGCATAATAAAAAAAATTGCAATTATCAAAGCATTTATGGTATCATTTATCCAGTCCATTGTTTATAAATATTTGGAAGATTTCAATAAGAAAATCATCATCGTAATATTCTATCAGCTTATAAATGAGTTTATAGCATGAATTTATGTCTCCTCCAAGTTTTAATCAATTTTGCACTGTTTCCAAATCAATTTGTCCTACAGAGAAAGCATCATAATTATAGATGGATATTTTATTGCCTGAAAATGGATTATGAGATCAGCCTTTAACTTAACTTAATTAGATTATCGAAAAGCTCCCTGTAAATCTTGAAGGGTATTTATCTTTACTTCATTTTAGGCCCTCTGATGCTGATTCAGAAGTTAACTCATCTGGCGGAATTAGCCATCATTCTTGGCGTCAACTTGGATTAGTTTCAAGAAATTAGAAAAATCGAATTTTCTTGTCATTGGTGTAAATCATAACCCAGGATGCAAAGCATAGTATTGCGCAAGAGAATAGTCCGATTGGTTTATGGCTGCTTTAGGTATTGCTAGGCTCTTTCTGCCTCTATGAGAAGAAAAGGACTAATCTGGATGTGCCCTGGGTTGACCCACATTAGCCAAAATCTGGCCAGATAACATTATCAAGGACATTTTATCTTTCTGAAGGTCCCCAGTGCTTTTAAGCCATCTGCTAGGATTAGAAGAAAAAGCGCTGATTAATCACGCCATTTTATTTATACGATTGAGATCAACCTTCAAGAGTATTTGTCAGCCAAAATTTTAAGCTAGAGCGTTCTAAGTAAATTTTGGTTTTTTCTAAACTGTATTTATTGATCACTAGATTATCAGGTGAAGCTTCTAGAAACCTTAGATTTCTAAAGTTTTCAATTATTAAATGGAAAAATGGTAATGATAAGTTGGAGTTTGCAATATTTAATTTCTTTAGACCCGGGAAACAGTTTAATACTTTATAAAGGTTCACACAGCTGCCATTTAAGTTTATTCAAATTAGTTCTTCAAGCTTGATATAAATTTCTATTTGATGGGTTTTATAGTATTTAGATTTTTTACGTTTAAGCAAGCAGAAAAGCTTTTTCAAATTGATAAGAGAATTTGTCAAATTAAGTTTTCTAAGATTTGGTTGAGCTATGATTAAATTAACTAAAGTCCTCTCATCTATCTTCACACTTCTAAGGTCAAGAGAAGCTAATTTTCATTTTGCCTTCAAAAATTGATTTGTTAACACTCTTTTTATATATGATCGACGCAATCAATACTTTACTTTATCGTAGGCAATATTTTGGAAAGTTAGCTCATGGTTTCAGCTAGCAATTATTCCCTTTCAGTATTTGCAAACGAATGATAAATTAATAACTTGATCAATTGGACCAACTTGACTGAGGATATCAGAAAGCACTGGTCTTGGAATTTTTTCCATTATAAATATTTTGAAAAGATTATACATATTTTAACGGGAAATGCAAATATGGCTTAAATTTATAAAAGGGTAAAGTTTTATGGAAGTCAAATGTATTTGAAATATTTATCGAATTTTTATTTTAACTAGCATAATTTTTAATTATTTTCTCTATTTTCTGCAGCTTCTTTTAATATCTCCACTATATCAAGCATATTCAAATTACTAGCATATTCTAAAGCTGTGAGACCATTATTATCTTTGCTTAAAAGATCAGCACCTGAATTAATCAATTCAATAACAGAATCTGCTCTTCCTTTCTCAATAGCCATTTTTATTGGTGACTTACTTTTTTTTATATTTATAGCATTATTTATATCTGCTCCGTTTTCGATTAAATATTTCAAAATATCAATACTCCCATACTTAGCAACATGACAAAGAGCTGTATTGCCCATCGAATCTCTAGCATCTATATTAAATCCAGCATGAATTAGTGCTGCAATTATATTTTTCAACCCAAGAATGGCTGCAACAGATATTAATGGCTCAATATCTGGAATATGGAAAAGTCCAGAGATTTCTTTATAGTAGTTAGGTATTTCAAATTTTTTTTTGGATGGAGGAAATCTATTTTTTTTAATAATTTTTTCTTCTATATAACCAAGCTTTATAGGAGTCATGAGATCAATTAAAGGCATTAAATATTTTTCGTTATGCTTTATCATAAAAAACTGTGCAGCTTTATAAATTTTTTCGCCTGAAAACTTTATTTTACTTTTTTGATTAATTTTTAATTCATTGATAATTTCTGGGCAAGAAATCAGAATATTAAAGCATTCGCAATCAAAAAAATGGAAGCCCATATCAAAAAGATATCAAAATAATTTTATTTTTCTTTTTAACGCAGCATTAGCAATATAATTACAATAGTTAATTGGAGAGAACTGACTATACTGATGAAATCATTTATCAAGTCCGTTTTTATTAAATACTTGGAAAGCTTGAATAAGGAAATCATCATCATATTTTTCAATCAGATTGTTTATAAATTTGTAGCATGAGTTTATATCTCCTCCAAGTTTTAATCATTTCTGTATTTCTTCCAAATCGAGCTCTTTCTTCAATCAAACATCATAATTGTATACGCAAGTTTTAATATCTTTAAACAAAAATATTGATTCACTGGGAGCATTTACAAGTCAAAATTTTAAATTTGAATTTTGGAGAGCACCTTTTAAAACTTCTAATTTAGATGAATTTATTTGGCTTGTTAAAGAAGCTTCTATGAACTCTATATTTTTGAAATTTTGTAATATAAATATAAATAAATCTATTGTTATACTGCAATTTCCGATTTTCAGTTTTTTTAATTTTGGAAACATTTTTAGAAAATCAAGCAGGTATTGTCCAAATGAAATCAGATTAGTACATATTAGCTCTTCAAGTTGAAAGAAAATTTCAATTTTGTTTAATTTTAAGCATTCAGACTTTTTGAGACTTAGCAAATGATAAAGCTTTTTAAAATCTGTTCTGGAGTTGCATAAATTCAATTTTCTAAGATTTGGCTGCGCGATGATTAAATTTGCTAGAATTCTTGCATTCTTAATAGAAATAAAATCTTAGCGTTGGTAGAAGATGGATACTGAGACACACCACCTAGGAAGCAGGTAGAGCTCATTCTGATCAAGCTGAAAATTCCTCAAACTTTTACAATTAAAGTTAAATTGCTGCTGCACAGTTCTCCCAACAAAAGCAAACCCCATAAATAAAATTCTATGAGGGAGAAAATGAGTAAAGTTAACTTCTCTCGAAAGGCTGATTTAATTATAGAATCTTACATTCACATTCACACTTTTAAGGTCAAGCGATACTAATTTTCACTTATCTTTCAAGAATTTATCTGTTAGCACATATGTTATATATGAACGAATTATCCAAGGTTCAGCTTTATAATAGGGGATATTTTGGAAAGATATTTCATGATTTCAGTTAGAAATTATTTTGTTTCATTTTTTGCAAACCATAGAGAGAGTAATAATTTGATCAATTGCACCAACTTGACTCAAAATTTCAGAAAGAACTGGTCTTGGTATTCTATCCATTAATTATATAAAATAATATTTATTTAGCTATTCATATAATTAAATAATGTCTTAATTGTATTCATGATATCTGAAAGCTCTTCAATCAGTCGAGATCTCCAAGTTACTTGCCCAGCATCTGCAGTGTGTACAACTAGTATGAGCTCTTCTTCAAATACTTGGTTTGGATGCACTGGTTGTCCGTCAGGTTTGTATTTATATGAAGATTTGTGTTGAGACGCTTGCCCGGTTGGAACAACGGGAAATACAAATATAGCTTAAATTTATAAGAGGGTAAATCTTTATGGAAGTCAAATGTATTTGAAATATTTCTCGAAGTTTTATTTTTATTTTAATTTTAATTATTTTCTATCTTTTCTGCAGCTTCTTTTAATATCTCCACTATATCAAGCATATTCAAATTACTGGCATATTCTAAAGCTGTGAGACCATCATTATCTTTGTTTAAAAAATCAGCACCTAAATTAATCAATTCAATAACAGAATCTACTCTTCCATTCTCAATAGCCATTTTTATTGGTGACTTACTTTTTTTTATATTTATAGCATTATTTATATCTGCTCCGTTTTCAATTAAATATTTCAAAATATCAATACTCCCATATTTAGCAACATGACAAAGAGCTGTATTGCCCATCGAATCTCTAGCATCTATATTAAATCCAGCATGAATTAGTGCTGCAATTATATTTTTCAATCCAAGAATGGCTGCAACAGATATTAATGGCTCAATATCTGGAATATGGAAAAGTCCAGAGATTTCTTTATAGTAGTTAGGTATTTCAAATTTTTTTTTGGATGGAGGAAATCTATTTTTTTTAATAATTTTTTCTTCTATGTAGCCAAGCTTTATAGGAGTCATGAGATCAATTAAAGGCATTAAATATTTTTCGTCCTGTTTTATCATAAAAAACTGTGCAGCTTTATAAATTTTTTCGCCTGAAAACTTTATTTTACTTTTTTGATTAATTATTAATTCATTGATAATTTCTGGGCAAGAAATCAGAATATCAAAGCATCCGCAATCAAAAATATGGAAGCCCATATCAAAAAGATATCAAAATAATTTTATTTTTCTTTTTAACGCAGCATTAGCAATATAATTACAATAGTTAATTGGAGAGAACTGACTATACTGATGAAATCATTTATCAAGTCCGTTTTTATTAAATACTTGGAAAGCTTGAATAAAGAAATCATCATCATATTTTTCAATCAGATTGTTTATAAATTTGTAGCATGAGTTTATATCTCCTCCAAGTTTTAATCATTTCTGTATTTCTTCCAAATCGAGCTCTTTCTTCAATCAAACATCATAATTGTATACGCAAGTTTTAATATCTTTAAACAAAAATATTGATTCACTGGGAGCATTTACAAGTCAAAATTTTAAATTTGAATTTTGGAGAGCACCTTTTAAAACTTCTAATTTAGATGAATTTATTTGGCTTGTTAAAGAAACCTCTAGAAACTCTATATTTTTGAAATTTTGTAATATAAATATAAATAAATCTATTGTTATACTGCAATTTCCGATTTTCAGTTTTTTTAATTTTGGAAACATTTTTAGAAAATCAAGCAGGTATTGTCCAAATGAAATCAGATTAGTACATATTAGCTCTTCAAGTTGAAAGAAAATTTCAATTTTGTTTAATTTTAAGCATTCAGACTTTTTGAGACTTGCTCACCCTCCTCCGTAAGTGAACAAAACCATTAGAAAAATATCCTATTTTTAGCCCAAAGGCCCATCGTCCGTGAGCGAACAAAATGCTTTTTAATAGAAAAATTTTTTTTATGGAAAAAAATTTGATATATAACTGATAATTAGTATTACGAAATCTAGAGCTAATTTTCTTTAATTTTTAAACAAATTGGTTTTTAAAAACATAAAATTTATAAATTAAATTAATATTTGCTTTCCAATATTTGCGAATTAGTATATTTTTTAAAAAATTCGAAAATAATTTTTCTTAATTTATATATAATTTTTTTTAAATATAAAATTACCCCCCTCCGTTAGCAAACAATTTCTTTTTCGCTTATGGAGGGAGGGGAGTTAGCAAATGAGAAAGCTTTTTAAAATCTGTTCTGGAGTTGCATAAATCCAATTTTCTAAGATTTGGCTGCGCGATGATTAAGTTTGCTAGAATTATTACATTCAAAAGAAATAAATTGGTAGCATTAGTATAGGATGGACTCTGAGGCATACTCCCTAGGAAGCAAGCAGTTAGAACTCTGAATAGTCCCTCTAGGTCTATGTCTCTATAGTTATACTTTTGTTTCTGCACAGAAGCTTTCCAAGGAAAACGAACCCCATAAATAAAACAATAAAGGAGAGAGAGAGCTAATTTCTCTTGAACTGGCTATTTTAATTATAGGATCTTACATCCACATTCACATTTTTAAGGTCAAGCGATACTAATTTTCATTTCGCTTTCAAGAATTTATATGTTAGCACATATGTTATATGTGAACGATTTATCCAAGGTTGAGCTTTATCATAGGGGATATTTTGGAAAGATATCTCATGATTTCAGCTAGAAATTATTTCGTTTCATTTTTTGCAAACCATAGAGAGAATAATAATTTGATCAATTGCACCAACTTGGCTCAAAATTTCAGAAAGAACTGGCCTTGGTATTCTTTCCATTAATTATATAAAATAATATTCATTTAGCTATTCATATAATTAAATAATGCCACTAAGTTTATTCATCTTGTCTATCGTGATATCTGAAAGCTCTTCAATCAGTCGAGATCTCCAAGTTACTTGCCCAGCATCTGCAGTTTGTACAACTTGTATGAGCTCTTCTTCAAATACTTGGTTTGGATGCACTGGTTGTCCGTCAGGTTTGTATTTATATGAAGATTTGTGTTGAAACGCTTGCCCGGTTGGAACAAGCCAAGATGCAACAAATGGCGTTTGCAACATTGGAAACTTTAATCCTATATGATTTGACTTCGATAATTCAAATACGCCAGACAGTTGAGGATTAGTGCTCGACTGAGACTCGCCTTGTGCTAACGGGCCATCTTATGATAGTGAGTATGCTAGTTTTTATTTTCAAAAATGCTCACGCATGAAATATGACACTCTCCTACCTTATTACTACGTTATTTCTGCTTGAATTTATTTGAATCGTATAAATTCCTCTTGACTTCAGATTTTTTCTTGAAATTCTGAGTCTGTCTATATAAAAGACAATTATCTTGGATTCAATCAATTAGTTACAGAAACAACTTCATTTCCTACTATAGCGTGGACCTATTTTTGAGTCTCAAAGAAATTTGATGGGACCTATCTTACCTTTTCAGTCTCTATGAATGCAAATAATCCGATTTCAGCAACAACCTCATGGGGCAGCGATTATTATTTGCATGATTCAACAAGCACACTCTATCTTGGTACTCCACCTTCATCAGAAAATAAAGAAGGGTTTACTGGGTTTATGTATGATTTTGTTGTAACATCTGGGTATGATGATTCATATTTAAATATGGATTGAACAACATGATGCGACTCAAGTTGCTCAGCTTGTCCAGCTCAAGGGAATTGCCTTACAGGATATGGGTGCGGCAATCTAAATTGTGAATACTGTGAAAACCAAGATAATAATAAATGATTTGGGTGTACTAGCTGCACGGGAAGCAAGTTCTTATACCAAGGAATGTGCTATTCAATGTGCCCATCAGGAACATCGGAGGACTCGACACTAAAGGTTTGCACGAAAACAAGCTCCTATGCAGTGTATTTGCCAATGTCTGAAACTATGAGCACTTCTCCATATGGGTGAAATCTAGCGACTGACGATTCAAGCTCAAAGCCTCCAACTCCTGTTCTAAATAAAGGATACTTTTTTGACATTTACTCCTACATGGAAGCAAATGTGCAACTTCCGGTCTGAACTGTTATTTCTGGGTGATTTTACTTTGATATTTTGAGCTCACCGTGGTATATTTTTAGTATACAGAATGGCGGTAATTATTTTCTTTTAAACCTAGATTTTCAGTATCCTGTGTATCAAACAGCTGAAAATAATAATATTTTGGTCCAGTGGGATGAATGAGTTTATATATATGCCTCGCAGTCTACAGATAACTTTTTAGCTTACTTCACAGTTACTATAAATAATGAAGCTGCCTTTACAACTGTTTTACCAGTTTATGATGTGAGTGGTTATTATGTCTACGATAGTTTTGATTTGTTTATTGGCCGTTTCCCAAGTTCTCTTGGAGGCATATATGAAGGGTTTAGAGGGTTTTTGTATGATTTTATTATCTGAAGTGGCTATTCGGCAAGCTACTTAAAAGCTGATTATAAGACAAGTGGCTGCAAAGGGGATTGCTCAGCATGCCCCAGCGGAAATGTATGTCCTAGCGTTGATTGTGGGATAAATTATAATCAATATAGAGCTTAGTCTTAGTTTTACTCCCCCCCCTCCGTGAGTGAACAAAAAAATTTTGTTCACTCACGGAGGGGGGTTAATTTTTTTTTTTAAAAAAAATTTATATATAAATTTATAAAAAATATATTTTTTTTTCGAAATTTAAAAAAATCCTAATACGCAAAAATTGGAAAGCAAATATTAATTTAATTTATAAAATTTATGTTTTAAAGAGCAATTCGTTTAAAATTAAATAGAATTAGTCATTATACTAATTATCATTTATATATCAAAAATTTTTTCCATAAAAAATTTTCTATTAAAAAAATTTTTGTTCACTCACGGAGGGTGGGTTTTGGGTTTTTTGGGCAAAAAATGGCGATTTTTCTAATGGTTTTGTTCACTCACAGAGGGGGGGAGTTAGTTAAATTTATAGAGTAGTTCCCGGCCGGGACTGAAGGTCCTTTTCTTCTGCCTTTTGGACGCCTCGCTTGCTTTCCTTGCCCTGCTCCCAGTGTGCACCTAAGTGCCACAGGCTACCACTCAGCTCCTTCCGGTCATGGGGCTTAGTCATGCTATCCCGGAAGTAGGCGGACTGGGTCACCGTGCTTCACGTCGCCAGACTAGGGTAGAGCTAGGGATTAACTCCTTAGCTCTTGTCGGCTCTTGCTATGCCCTCCAAATTGGCACTAGCGGTCCCTAGAGGAAAAACCCATTTTGCCCCATGTCCTATCGGGACGACCCTAGGATCGTCATTGCTTGACCGGGAGGGAAGCCTAGCCGGACACAAACTACCAGTACCCATTCCAGACCTTTCCCTGGGCGGATTGGCTTCAGGCCGCAGCAAGGTCCCCAATCTCGCCCCAGTTCCGGGAGAGGACGGGTCGGTGTCGTCGCCATTTTATTTGTGTAATCAATATAGAGCTATATCTTAATCTTTATCTTAATTAGCAAATTGGCAGAGTGCCTTATTTTATGCAGTCACCGAGGACCCCAAGAAATTCATCCGCTTAGCGACTTCTACGCCTAGGCATGATCGATCGAGATAATAACCGGCGAGGTGCTTAAACCATCTTCTTCTCTTGATTTCGCCTCATCGCCAGGACGGCTTAAGTGTGCACGAGGGAGTACGCCTTCTATTTTCCGATTAGGGCACCAGTTTTGAGTGGTTAGACTACAGTAGCTTTATCCAGAAAAAAAACCTGAGACTAGCGGGTGCTTGATACCAACATCAGCAGCTATAGGCAAAAAGGCTCAGTTCCTAGGCACAGGCTGCAACCCCTCGTGTCTCGATGAAGGCCCGTCTTAAGGGTCCTGAAGAAAACTGTCAGTTTACCTCTTTTTCAGCCATAGGAGCCAAGTGAAAAAACCTACCGGATATTATAGGGCCATATCAGGCCTGAATCTCGACTGACTTCTCGCCCACATCACCTTGGCCATAAGGTTGAGAAAAATGCTTCAGAGATCGGATCCGCTTAATACGTCATTTTTATGTATCATATATAACTATATCAGAAACATGCCACTCTTGCTTTTTTGCATCATGCACCGAAGCATGTGTTCGTGGCACTGATTGTATTCTTTGCATACTCCCCTATAAAGAAATTTTTTAAATACTAAATATTAATCGTAATAGTTTTGGATTTTAATTTATTTTATAGAAATTAGTTTAAATATATAATTGATAGAATGAAACCTATTTAAATAATATTCTAGTTGAACTTTTCAATTAAATTAGGTTAAAATTTATAAAAAAATAGATTTTCAAATATAAAATTCTCCTATAGAAAAATAAATTTTGCTACAATTTAAAGGGGTTAAAGTACCAATTTGTTCCAATTTAAAAGAGACAGGGAGCTAGATAATTGTTTAAGCTGCAGCTCTTTCTCAATTTGCAGTACATGCAAAACTGGGTATTTATTAGGGCCTACCTCAACCTCATGTTTGAAACAATGCCCTGCAGGTTCTTCAGATAATGGATCATCTCAATGTGTATTTGATAGCAACTCTGGCTATATTTTTTCATTCACATTTGACCAAATAAAAGGGCTAGTTTCTGATGGAGTTCATGGAACAAATGTTATGGCTGGAACTTCTAATTCTTTTTATCCAAATTATAGCGATGATTCTCCTAAAGCAGTCAAAAATCGTGGTTATTATTTCAATGGCCAATCTCTTATGCAATTTCCTTTAGGTGTATCAGTCATGTTTAATTCTGATTTTTCCTTATCAAGCTGACTGTATGCACCGAATACTCAAACAGGAGTAATTGTGTCTAAACAAGTATTAGATCCTGATGTAATTATGAAATTTGAAATAAATAGTGATAAAAAGCCACAGCTAATTTTATATCTAACTCTTGGAGCAGAAACTACAACAACTTCTCCTATAATTTCTGATTCCCCAATAGATGGCACTCAATGATACAACTTGGCATTTTCAGTATCATATAGCACCCCGTATTCTTCTGTCACATTCTATAAAAATGGTGTAGCTTCCTCCACTAAGCTTACTCGTGGGGCATTCATAGACCTAATTTCTGACTATTCGATAACAATTGGGGCACAAAGAAGTATGTCAAATTTTTTCAATTTTTTTAATGGCTATCTTTATAGCTTAAAATCTTGGAATATCGCAAATAATCCAACTACGATTGATGTATCATACTGTAGCTGTGGAATATGCCCATCTACAACTGTTGGCTGCCTGCCAAATCAAGGTATAAGCAAGTACTGGGATGGTAGCGGATGGGTAAACTGTAAATCAGAATGCTCGAATATTGGATGCGTCAGAGATGATACTGTTTGCAACCTATGCGAATCCCAGTCATGCTTTTTATGTGATGACTGAACTGGCTGTCTTATATGATGTGATCCAAGCTGCTTAACTTGTGTTGGCCCTTCATCTTCAGAATGTGTGCTATGTGCGGATGGATCAAGAATTTTAGGTTCTTCTTACGGATCTTGCGTATGCACTGCTACCAATCAGTACGTTAAATATGAAGATCCATTTACTTGTCAATTATATACATAAAATGGCGAGCGATGTCTGGTCCGCCCTCTGAGAGAAGGTACCTATGCATATCTGGGCCATGGTTTTTGGAACAAAGAGTTGGCCAGCATATCTGGCTTCCCGAAGAGATAGGCTTAAGCTTTTTGTAGTGCAATCCAATGGGCACTTCCTTGAAATTATTTTTGCCAGAGCATCTAATCCAGTGGGCACCAGAATTGAGCAAAATGAATCATCTGCCCAAGCTGCTGTGGCTTGCACCAAATCGCAGAAGCGGTTGAGTTTTTTTTTCAGGGATAACCTGAAAAAAGAGGAGGCAAATTAGATGATTTTAAGGTAGTCCCTCTAGCAAAGGGTCCCTTAAATAGTGTGATCTGACCAGAATTAGGAAGCAGAAGATGGCATATTAAGGGCAAAGGGACTGGCTGGAATGATGATTCTCTGCAGTGGTCTGCGGACCAACAGAGCAACCCACTACCAAGAAATCACAGGTTTCAGCCTGGGTTCAGAAGTACCAGAGGTGAAAGTCCACCCAATTAACTTGGGCTGCCACACAACCTCTAACAAAGCTGTGCAGAATGTCACTCATGGAAATAGAGACCTTTACTATTTAGCATTAACTAACTACTTGTGAAAATTGTCATTCTAGCTGTGCCAGCTGCATCGGTCCAAATTATGATGACTGTTTGCTTTGTGCAAATGAAGAGATTACAATTAATGAGTATCATGGATACTGCGAGTGCCAATCTAACCAATATTTAGCACAAAAAAGTCCAATAGAGTGCGAAGACTGTGACCCTTCATGCTTGACCTGCTCAGGCCCTGGAATGTATTCTTGTACATCATGCGATTCAGGGTTAATATTGAATGAAGATGGACACTGTAGCTGTGGATTTGCTGCTTTAGAGAATTTCCAATGCACTGACTGCAGCGACCCAAGCTGCCAGGCATGCCTAAGCACTCCTGAAAATTGTATATCTTGCTTTCCCCCAAAAATTCTTCAAGGAAACATTTGCGTATGTCCTTTAGGAATGAAAGAATTATACGGCGCATGTATTTCAAGTGATATATCAGTCGATGAAAAATATTCAAACAAAGTTGTATATCTCACTTTCAGCGAAAACTTATCAGAAGTTCTAACTGAATCAGATTTAAATCTTACAATAGTTGACAACTACCAAGCGGCCACATTTTTCGAATTAGAGTTTATTTCTCTTTCTTCATATCAGATTTCTGTTAGCTTTAATCCTTCAAATTTGGATAAAGGAACACTTCAAGTTTATATTACGTCCCCAAAATATGGAATTTCTGGATCAGCTATACAGCAGCGTCTTTTTACCCATAATATTTCAAGTTCAAATGATGATAGCAAAACTGCAGAAAATTTTGTAGCAAATATATAGTTAAACTACACTGACTGGCAAGGGGTGATTTTGGCTCGAAACTGAGCCAAAAAGCACCCCGTGCCAGTCAGTGTAGTTCACTATATTTCCGAGGACTTTTCAAACCATATTAACTTCTTTATTACTACTTTATGGTGGAGTGTCTTATATTATGTTTAGGAAATCCACTACATTATGAACATATGTCAACACTGTTCAGATTATTGCTTTTATCCCTTTACAAAATATACAAATCCCAACAGATTTATATAATATGTTTAAAGGATTTATTTCATATACTTGGATTCCAAATTTAGGAGCTATGATTTATGGGAGATCTGAAGTAGGAAATATGCCGCTTTCAAGGTTTAGCACTTATGGCTACAAGTCAGGATTATTTTTTATATCTGCAGGAGGTATGATATTTTTGTCTCTTGTATTTTTAACGATATGGAATATAATTTGAATTGTACATGAATTTATTCCTAATCAAAAAGTCAAAATATTGCTCACATCCCCTCCATTAGCAACCAAAATGCTTTTAACATAATTTTTTTATAAAAAATTGTTTAATATATAGTAATAATTATTAAATGAAATCTCTAACACTATTTAAATTTGCATTATAAAACTAAATTTTATTAATTAAATTGATTTTCCTTTCAAATTTTTGCGATAAGGATTCAAAATATAAATTTTAAAAAATAAAATTAGCCAGATTAGAGTCAGTGATAAAGTGCTAGTGAATTTCAAGTACAACTGACTAATTAGACTATTGGTTGAAATTTATATTCTAGCTTTCTGCGGGATTGTTATTGGAATGAATAATTATAATGGAAACGACCCAGATTTTGTGCTAGATTTTATTATTGCATGGATTTTATTTATTTTGAGTTTAGCTATGAATGCACTTATATTTTTGATTTTAAGGAATAATAAAGAAAATATTGTACTGAAAAATGAAAAATTCTACAAAAAATTTTCGACACTGGTGGAAGTCTTTCATTGTGAGAAAGGGATTTTGAGTATGTGCTATTTTCCTATATTCTTTATTAGAAGAACAGTTTATGTTATATCTCTTTACAACTTGTATGACTGGCCTTTGATCCAATCAATTTTTAATGCTTGTTGCTCATTGCTGACGCTAATCTTTTTGATCAAATTCAGACCTTATAAAGATAATTTTGATAATAAGGCTGAAATCTCATCAGAAGTTTTACTCTTCTTTCTAAAAAATATAATTTTGATTTCGAAACAATTTTAAAATAATTATAATTTAACCTATTTTATAGTTAAATATTATTTTTAGATCTTAAACATAATTCTTTTATTAGTGAAAATGAGTGAAGGGGCCGTTAGTTACTATACTTTTTATAGTAGTAATACCATTTATAGATACAAAATTATCTGTCTCTGCAAGAGAGACTTGCCAAATCATTGCGACTTCAGCAACTTTAATATTTCTACTATATAGTTACTATCTCTTGATATTGAAATTAATTAGAAAAATCAAAAATCGGAAAACTGCTGAAATTAATACTAGAGAAGGGATAGCAGTCCCTAATAACTCAAAGGGTGAGCTTTCTTCTGAAGGCTGTGAGCTAGAGGGTTTTGGCTTAAAATAATTTCCATATTGATAAACTAAAATTACTATTGCTAACTATTACTTTATGGTTAACAAACTTTTTCCTTCCCAACTTTCTCCAACGCTTGGTTCTTCTCCGATAAACTAAAATTAATGATTTTTTTAATACAAAACTTTTATATACTATAGCTTTTCTCTCAATATTTCCTCACTCCCCCCCCATCCTTGATCGAACGATTGACTGTAAAAATTCCTAAAAATTGGGGAAATTAACCCCCATCTTTGATCGAACGATTTTCATATCATGACAATTTTTATATATAAAAAATATATTAGTTATAAAAAGTTTGGGAATATGTACCTAATGAAGTTGTTTTCAGAGCTTTGAGACGACAGAAAGCTTTGGAATCAACCATCCAAAGTGATATAGTCATCAACCTAGGCTTAAAAACTCAATAATCTAATAAAATAGAGATTCTTTAAAATTTAAAAAAACAAATTTAATTCAATAAGAAACAAATTAAAATTTATAGAGTTTACAAGGGTAACTAATAAATCAAAATATTAAAAATTGTTATTTTATGAAATTAATTCAATTTTTTGCTGTAAAAATAATTATTAAATACTCTTAACCCTCTTATTTAAGAATAAATAAAACAAATATATATATATATATTTTTTATTTTATATATAATTTTTTTTTTTCCAAAAAAAATTTTTTTTAAACCCCCCATCCTTGATCGAACGATGGCGAGTCGTTCGATCAAGGATGGGGGGGAGTCAGGCTTCTCACATTCTAAAGGTATGAGACAACTTTTACCAAATGCTTGCAATTCCACGCCTAAATCAATTAATTCAATAGCAGAATCTGTTTTCCTCCTTCTATAGCCATTTTTAATAAAATTGCTATTCATTTTGAATTTTTATTTCTTGCATTATTTGCATTTGCTCTTTTTCAATTAAATATTTCAAGCTATCAATATTCTCATACTTAGCAATATATCAAAGCGCTGTATTCCCTATAAATATCTAGCTTCTATGCCGTATATACTATGAATAAGTGCTTGCTATTGTATTTTCATTTGAAAAAGGCTTCAGTTGATATCAATGGCTCAATTTTAGATACTATGAAATAGAAGAATGACCTATGGTTTTGATTAAATATTATTCCTTTCCATCTTTTACAAACTAATGAGATAGTAATAGCTTGATCAAAAAGCCCAACTTGATTAACACCACCCATCCTTCATCGAAAATCGCCATTGAAAATTTTTTAAAAATTAGGAAAAATTAAGCCCATCCTTGATCTAATAATTTTCATATGATCAAGCATGGAACCATTCACTTATGATGCCTATAATTTAATTATCTATCTTTGCAAAAATAAATATTATTATATCGCATTATCGCTTTCAAGCAATTTTAATATGATTTTTAGCATAATTGCTTATAAATTGGATATCTATTTCTTGTGGATAAAATAATTTATATGAAAAAATTTAAATAAAAAAATTTTAGGTTGATAAAATATAGATTTGTTTTTAAAAGCTCTATCATGATAGAACAATTACTATAGATTCAATTTATTATAGGAAGATAAGGATATCGTCGCTGTTGGATTTAATTAAATATCTTGCTTAAATAGAGCACAAAAAATACCAAATTTGATATAAAATCTTGCATGATTATAAAATGACGACGTATGTAAAATTTTGCTAGAGAAATTTTCTCTCTCATTTTTATTATTGTGTGGTTTGGCTTTCCAAAGATTCCTTATCAAGATATATCTGCTAACAACGAAGAGGCTGAGCAGCCCTCTGGCCTGTAATTTGGGCGCTTGGGAGGCTTATAGATTGCCTACTCATCACATCCAAGAAGGTGAACTTTAGGTGGAGCACGTACTGGAGCAGATTAGCACGCAACAGAAACGGCTAAGATGTTAAGCTATTATAGTTTTGGTTTGGAATGCATGCCCATATTCTGCTAAAATTAAGTGACAAATTATCGGTGACGTTACTAGTTTTAGGCCGAATCCTCCCTTGGGAGTAGAAGTAGACACTATAAACACCGAATGAAGTTAATTAAAGATATAAATCTTATAATTTTTTTCACTCTAAGCCAATCCAGAAATTTTAATAAAATTAATTATTATCATTTTGGTTTAAAATTGTAGTTTCCCTTCTCAAAAAGTTCAAAAACTTTATTTAAATCATAATTTAAATCAATTTTTTATCCCATCTGCTATTCAGTAAAATTTATAGATGATTTATTTCTAAGTTACACAATTGTACTTGTAAAATCTAAAACAATTATTTGCTATAAATAAATATTAAATAGAAATGTCTTACTGTTAATTTTTTTATAAATCCCAAATGATCTTCTCTCAATGCCAATTTTTCTCTTTTTAATAATAAAATTTTTGTTATTGTACTTGAACTAAGCTAACTCCCCCCCCCCCCCTCCGTGAGCGAACAAAACCATTAGAAAAATCGCCATTTTTTGACCAAAAACCCACCCTCCGTGAGTGAACAAAAATTTTTTTTTAATAGAAAAAATTTTAATGGAAAAAAATTTTGATATATAAGTGATAATTAGTATAATGAAATCTAGAGCTAATTCTGTTTAATTTTAAACAAATTGCGTTTTAAAACATAAATTTTGCAAATTAAATTAATATTTGCTTCCCAATTTTTGCAAATTAGGATTTTTTTAAATTTCGAAAAAAATATTTTTTATAAAATTTATATATAAATTTTTTTTAAAAAAAAAAATTAACCCCCCTCCGTGAGCGAACAAAATTTTTTTTGTTCGCTCACGGAGGGGGGGGGGAGTAAGTAAATTGCTTTTTGAAAGAGAGTGATCAAATAATTTTTCTTAATTAGGTTAGTTAAATATTTTATATGCGATTGACTTTAAGCTCAGTGATCTTTAGCCTTGGATTACCTTTTTGAATGCTCATAACGTGCATTCATTCTTGTGTCGCAGCACAACAGGGAACTAAGCAGTGTATAAAATCCCAAATTGGTTTGTCTTCAATCTTCATTGAATTCCTAACCCCCCTTCTTATTTAGCCAGCAGAATCATTGGAAAAATCCCTATTTTTGGGTAAAATCCATCCTCCATAAGCAAACGAAAATTGTTTTATGAAAAAGTTATATTTCGATATTAAGTGATAATTAGTTTATGAAATCTCTTGATAATTTTTAAACAGCTTGCATTTTAAAATATAAATTCTACAAATTAAATTAAAATTTGCTTTAAAATTATTTCGAATTGGGATTTCTTTAAATCTGGAAAAATATATTATATAAAAATAACCGCTTCATGAGCTAAAAAAAAATCTTTTGCCCATTCATAGAGGGGAATAAGCATATGACGATTTATAGAACCTCCAAAACACCCTAAAAATAAAGCTAATGAGTAAGCCCTTAGAGATGCATGTCTGTTATTTGGCTCTGCATATTTGGCTGAAAACATTTGCATGCAGGGATATCCACAAGGAACACAAAGTGCCCAGAAAAACATAAAGTAGTTCTCTTGACAGTCAAACAGTTCAAATTTCCAACCTACCATTAATATAAAATCAATATCTGTTCATCATTTTCTTAATCATCTATACTACTTGTAATGAAATTTTTGAAATTTAACATTAAAAGTATACAATTTAAATTATTTATTTGCTAATCAGCCAAAAATATTGCTTTTCTTTAGTAAATGAAGCTAAACTTTATCATTGTATAATAATTTCCTTAATTAACCACAATAATTTACTATAGTCCTCTAAATTACTTTCAGAGAGAATATTAAAATCATTTACTTATCCTTAAATCAAAAAATAAAGAAATTTTTGATGCATATCCATAATATTCGAAAAATTTCCATAAGCCAACAATTATAATAGCGACCTTTATAATAAATATGCTATCTGAAGACCAATTCTTTGAAGCTAAAAGTTTCCTCCAGGTCTATAAAGATGCCCATCATTGCTTAGAGCAAGCTGCAAGAAAACAAGCAGTCTTTGATAAATATAAAGAGTTTTATGGAAAGGTAAAAGAAGGCCAAGATGGAAAAGAACTCACTTTTGATAATAATGGCAATCTTCAAATGGCAGCTAATTTCAGGTCTAACTATTTCTTAAGACTAGGCAAATTTATGCAGTAATTTTTTATATAGATCAAACGTCAACCCCAAGTTAGACAGCATTCCAAAGAATTATGAAGATTTGTCTGCTCATTTGGCAGGAATTATTGAAGATTTGAAGAAAAAAATCATAGCGACTAAGTCTAAGCCATAAAATAGTTAGAAAGTAAATTCTTGCTTATTTTATCTTGCATTCCTTCCCCAAGGGGCAAAGTTATATAGGTCAAAGCTAATTTTTGGAAATTAAACTTTGGGTGCGCAGCAAATGTTTTTATTGACAATAGCTTATTATTTGATAACTATAGCTAATTCTTTCATTATAAGACATTTGAATATCGTATTTTAAATTTAATAAATTCATTCTTTTTAAAATTGCTGCATTTACTTTGAGCACTGAATATACAATTTAAAAAATAAAAGATTTGGCTTTTCTCAGTTATAAATGAAAATTAAAGTTTCAATAAAATATTGATTTAATTAATGACCCTTACAGCAAGATTTCTTCTTTTTCTCTGCAGTTCCAAGCTTGATAGTGTTGATTTTAGAAATATCCACTTTTTCTGCACCTTTAGTATCAAATCCTGCATCAGTTCGCCTTGCAATAGCCACAAGTAATTCTCTAAAAACTAGCTCGACATTTGTACAATCTAAAGCACTCGTTTCAAAAAAAGGGATTTTTTGCTGTTGAGCATATCTGATTGCCTCATCCTGAGTAACTTCTCTAGCATATGCCATATCACATTTATTTCCCACTAATATGATTGATAGATCTGGCTGAGTAAATGATCGCACTTCATTGACCCATCTATCTAAGTTTTCAAACGTGGCGTGCTTGGAAATATCATATATATTAAAATGGAGACATGAGAGAGCCTACCTATTGGCGCAGCAGTCTAGACCTCGCAATTACGGTGAATTGGGACGAACTCCGAGCCGAGAATCAAGTCCAGGCTCAAGAGATGTGCATACGGGTTAGTTTTGGATGATTTCCAGTGGTTGGAAATGAAGGTATCCAGCAACGTCCTTTGGAATCTAGGACCCATGTACATTCCTCTGACGAGAAACTGGGATTTCGGCCAGGCCACAGGGGAAAGTCTTTTTCCTGCAGCTGTTGAAGTAAGGCACTTCAACACCGATAGACTCCAAGAATCCTTGGAATCTACTCCGATCACCCGTAGCAGGGCTGTAGAAATCATAAACAGCCAATTCAAGGTTCAAGTCAAGGAGGAGACATTACATTACATTAGAATTATCACGCTTAACGTCCACCACGGAGGTCAGCAAGAACCGGACCTATCACCTTCTCTTCCACCTGCCAGGCCACAGGCTGCCGGTCCCAGCCTGCTTTGTTCGCTAATACAGGCTTGGAGGGGTTACCCGACTTCGACGACTCATGAGTGAGTTACGGGCCACGCCATTACGTAGTTGCCATTCCGAAAACCCAAAAAATGGATTTTCTGGTAGGCTGTCGGCAAAAAAGAGAAACAAGTAGCCCGGGACGTAACGCCCGGTTTCACGCTAGGGAGTTGCCCGATGAGTCGTGTGGACTCTGCTGGGCTTCCCCTTTCCAGCCACTTGTCACCTTTACCTACGAGGTAAAATCCATCCCGAAGACGAGCTTGGGCTAGGCTCTGTACACAACCAGAATTGCTTACCTAGCATTGCCGCTCACTTCAGAATGGCAAAACCTTGCCGGATATAATTAAAATATGAGTCGAGTATGCATGGCCGGGAGGCCATGCCCAGACGAAGACGCCATATTTTAATTATAAGTCAAGGAGGAGACAGTAGGTACGGAATTGGCATCCACCTTCAGGAGAAATAATCTCTAGTACAGGCGGTCTTTGGAGGCCATGTCACCACTATGACTAACGCCTGACTTTAATAACTTAATCTAGCCAGGAGCGCGCCCATTGCACCTTTGTAGTATGAAGAAGTAATTGCTCTGAACCGCTCTTGGCCTGCTGTGTCTCATATTTGCGCTTTTATTGCTTTGCCTTCATGTTGGATGCATTTTGCAGCGAATTCCACTCCAATTGTAGCTTTGCTCTCAAGGTTGAATTCATTCTTAGTGAAACGTGACAGGATATTAGATTTACCAACACCACTTTCTCCTACTAGTACGATTTTGAACAAATAGTCGTATTCTTCTTCCTCTAGATTTCCTGCCATTTTAAAATTTCTATTATCACCTAAAGAAGTTATTTAAATCTGGAACTATCAGGAGAAATTAGAAATCTTTGATAGCAGCGCAATTCATTTGAGATGAACATTTTCTTAGCGAGCATTTCCTCTCAAATCTTTTCTTCGTGAGACATTTGCTCGGAAAAAACAGTTAAAATTTAATCATATAAAATTCAACCAAAATCATAGAGAAAATGCTCCTGCAACACTTTGATAAATGAAAGAAGGGATAACCGAAAGTGCCTGCACTTGATAATAATGGTATCTTTATATGAGAGATAATTCAGTGGAATTATTTCTTACTCCCCTATCCTGACTAAGCTAAAAAAATAGGAAGCTTCTATTTTTAAATAAAAGCCTCTATGAATGGACAAAATGTTTTTTTAATATAAAAAATTTTATAATAATATTTAATTTATAGGGCTTGCATACTCTCACGTTAGCTCTTTTCCTGCAACTGGTGAGTCATTAAACTGTGTAAATTCTTTAAAATTTTGCTTATTTCTTATTACCAAAATGTGCTACTTATTTTGCAGAATAGAAATGAAATTTAGGAATTTTTGAATTATATCCTAATATAAAATCTTAAGATTTAATTTCAGTTAAGTAATGAAAAGGGGTGGACTGCTCCTTGCAGAAAGTGCAGCACAAGGGCAACCCTTTGCAAGAATCTGCAGCAAGCTGAAGATATCTTGCTCCCAATAAAAATTTTTGTGAAAATCGCCACTTGATGAGTGGATACCAGTTTTCACACTGATAAGAACAGATACTACACTTGATCTTAGCCTTTGGGGCCGAGAAGGTATGATATTGGATTCAATCTTTATTTTTAAATAGCCATATTTAATTTTTTGTTAAGGGACTTTTAATCCCCAAACTTTCTCTTTTACACAGTTTTATAAATCAACATTACTTAAACTTAAAAATATTTTGCTCATCAACTCGTTTCATGGCTTCTTCTATTTTACCAATTGAGCTTTGTGCTTCCAAAGCAAGTTTTGAAAACAAGCTCTTTAGATTTTGTGCAGCCTCTGCTATTTCATCAGCAGGATTTAGCTTATTCAAAGCCCTATTCTCGACCTGGCTATTTTTAAAAATTTCTCCAGGAAACGCCAGTCCCCCAAAATTTCCTTCAAATAATGATTTAGTTTGAGTCCCCAAAGAAGCCTCCACATTTTGAATTTTCGGGCCACATCTATCATTCTGTGGTATAACTAACACAATTTTTTGTTCAATTTCAGGCAAGCAAACTTGAACAACTTGATAATCATTCGTCCCCATAAGCATCACGTTAAAAGATTTCCAACCTTTTAGATTTTCATTATTTTCTATTGCTCCCATTGATTGAAATGATGATAACCCTTGGCTTCTTGCAAATAAGCCTGCTGCTGAACGGGCCCTCTGTTTAAGTCGCTGGATTGTGCCTTGCTGAGCTATAACTTCGCCTGCTGGGAGTCCATCAAATCCTGTTTTATCGATTATTCCTCCGTTCTCTTTTATAACTGAGTTGTCTTCCAATAAGAATTGCGAGATTAAATCAATTCCAACTGATTGTGTGTCTGAGTAAGCTGAAATACAGCAAAATAGTAAATAAATTGTTACAATTACTAACTTCATTTTTTAATATTAACTTAACGGCAAACTCGATCTATTTATTGCTATAATGATGCATAATGAAATAAATAATTATGATACCATCAGCTCTATAGGTAGAAATATTAGGAGGAATTTAAGATTTTTCTGGTCGATTTGCACTTCTTGTGTGTGGGAGAATTAATTTGCCATTTGATGGGAAATTTAGAAATGCTTCCCGATAGCTCTCGAATGCGTCTTCTTTTACGCTGAAACTCGAACTGTAAAATGTCATTTCTTGGATCAGGCCTAAATATAAAAGATCTTTAATGTTTTTGTTTGGTGATTCATTTGTTGGGTCTTCAGTTTCTGGAAGCATCGTGTATTTGCTTAAAGTGTAGAGCTCTTGCTCCTTTTTTGATAGTTTTAGTGAATTTGGCCTTTGTTTTCTTTTTGATTTAAATCTCTTGATAATAGCTGAGAAAAAATTTGGTAATTTCTTTCTATTTGTATGGAACTGTCCATCCATTATTAATGGCGGGCCAAAAGTTTGGCTGATGATTGCCTTATGAGATTGAAAGCTGAATTTAAAAAATGCTTTATATTTTCAATGTTGTTGCAACAAATTGCAATTCTTTAGTATAGCTGAAACACTAGTATATGATTTTGATAATATATTTATTATTTTAATCAATATAGGGTCAAAAAAGTTCATTTTTCATGCAATATCGCGCGAAATATACAATTTTAATAGTAAAGAAAATAATTAAAATAGACTAAACCAAATAAATGGATTATTAGTATTAATTATATTCATAATTATAAATCTCTTCTCTATATAGAATAATATTCAATTAGATTTCAGTTTTCGCATGCCTTTCAGAATTAAGAAATAAAATGATGGCGTTGACGGAAATTGGTCTTCAAGGCACACTCTCTATAGAACAGGTAGGACAGTTGAAAACAGGGGCTCTGTTCCTTTTGAAGTCGGCATTCAACATTGAGATGCCTTGCCGAAGAGGGAAGTTTTATTTCAAATGGGCTAGACAGATTTTGCCTACAACATGGTCTTTCCTTGTGGAGGTTACCTGGGCACTCTACAGGTGTCTCTGCCCTAGGAAGCTGATCCTTTGACAGGTGTTTTAGATCGAAAATTCAAAATGGCGACCTTTCTTTTCTCACAGGGCGATGGAGTTTGGTATTTTGGAGCCAAAATGAGGCAAAGCCTAGTGGGCTCGTCGTCCGCTTATGGGCAGTTTAATCGTTTAAGTTTTAAGTTTCAAAATTAATTATATATTAGCCAAAGTCTAGTCATTTCATTTTTTCAATTAATTTGCTCTTTTTTGATTGATATTAATAGTGTTAAATAGCGAAATCTTCTTTATTTTAAATAATCTTCTTTATTTTCAAAAAAATTAGTATATAAATATTGTTTAATTTTGAGAATTAAAAATCAAGCTACTTCCTTCTTCTTATTTCATCCTTCACATTAATTCATAACAGCTGAAACTCTTATAGAAATCATTTCAAAAAGCTTCAATAATTAAGCGATATCACACGTTACGCTCTAACCAAACTCTGCCAGATTTCCATAGTCATAAATGGCGACCAATTTCTTATCCAAAGAATCGCTTTTAAGTCACTCAGCTGAAGTTGAATATCCCATAAAAGAATCGCACGAAATAGAAAACTCTGAAATTTACGATTATATTCTTGCCATTAATAATCCTTTCGATGTCCCCGAAAAGAACTATATTTGTCATGCCTTTCTTAATGATCTTCGCGTTGAAGATGCCAAACTCCGATTTCGTTTTTACTTCAAATCAGACGAAGAAGACCCATTCTACAAAGAAGGCCAGCGTCTGCTTGATCGCAAACTTGAAGGCCAAACCAAGGTAAAATTCAAGGTGGTTGCCCAAGTTGTAGTGAGGACAATTATAAAGCTTCTCCAAGATAAATTGCAGCTTGAAATCAACCTTCATTACTCTCAATTAGGAGACCAGATTTTTATTAAGCTTCGCAGTAGTGAGAATAACTTAAAAGTCCAAGCTGATTTAATTGATTATAAGCTGCAGTTTAAAGCTGACAAGGACTTCTTCAAAGACCAAGAACATCCTTTGGATTTTCAAGCTGTATTGCCATATGGAGCTTTTGAAAAGCAGATGCCACATAAAAGTGTCTTTGCGATGATGAAAGCGAACCCTGAAGATTTATACCAAAGATATGATACTTATGAAAGGGAATCTGAAAGCGGGCATCTATTTAAATATGTAGATAAAGTTAGGCTCGTCCATAGCATGATTGTCAGCGTAATCGAGCTGGGAGAGCTTGCAAATCATTCTATTTTATATGGACAATTTCCACAGCATAATTATAAAGTTCTTGATGAGTTTGATAAGACTTGGATTACATTAAGAGGTTTCTGAAAGCCTCAAGATATTGAAAAAATTAGAAATTACTTTGGGGAAAAAATCGCTATGTATTTTGCGTGGCTTGAAATGTATACACAATGGCTTGTAATTCCTGCATTTTTTGGGATTATTTTTGGGATCATTATATATGCAGATGACCCTAATGATACCTCCTCTAGTACAATGACAGCTGGAGAAGTCAGCTATTTTCTATTTGCTATCATTTTAAGCTTAGGCAGCACATTTCTAGATCAAATCTGGGTAAGAAAACAGAATATTTTTGCATGGAAATGGGGACTCAGTGAGTTTGAAACTAAAGAAGAGCAAAGACCTGAGTATAAAGGGAAATACAAAAAAGACATTGTTTCAGGAAAAATGAAAAAAGTGGTTGATAAATCCAAGAATGGTATATTTAAAAATATGCTTGGATTTGTGACGATGCTTTTTTTCGTTGGAATTGTGATAGCTACTTTGGTTGCAATTTTCATTTATAGAGCTTCTCAGAAGAAAGGGTCTTGGGGACCTAGGCTTGCTGGTGCTTTTAACGCTTTTCAGATTAAAATTTTGAACTTCATTTACAGATATGTCGCAAGATCCTTAACAGAGTGGGAAAATTACGAAACTGCTTCAGAGTTCCAAAATGCTTTGACAATAAAACTATTTTCCTTCCAATTTGTGAACTCATATGCATCATTGTTTTATATGGGATTTGTAAAAGGAAGGGTAGAAGGATGTGATGATAACGACTGTATGAATGAGCTTGAGCTTCAGTTAGGAATGATTTATGTAATTAATTTGCTGCTAAACCTTATGGAACTTGGCATCCCCTTTTTGAAAAATAAATATAAAACTTATAGAACTCAAAAAGCAGCTGAAGAAAGAGGCGATTTATTAAATTTGACTATTTTTGAAAAAGAAGCTAATCTGTCTACATATGAAACTCCTTTAGAAGACTATATGGAAATGATTATAGGGTATGGATATGTTGCACTTTTCGCTGTGGCTTTTCCATTTAGTCCATTGTTAGCCATTATACTTTGTGTGCTGGAATTTAGAGTTGATGCATGAAAATTGTGCAAGGTCACTCAAAGAGTTTTTCCAGCTCAAGATAACTCTATTGGTGTTTGGATGCCAATTATTCAAATTTTATCTTATATCGGATGTGCGACTAATATTGCGCTTATTATTTTCACAACCGATGTATTTGATTTTCATAGTGCAGCAGACCAATGAATTGCTTTTATTGTGGTGGAGCATTCACTATTTGCTTTAAAGTTCTTGATTTCGGCCTACATTCCAGATGTGCCTGAGGTAGTTAAAAAAGGAGTTATATGGAGCAATAGAGTTATGAATGAAAAATTATATGGGAAATATTCTGATGTTGATAAAGAACGCGAAATTAGGCAGCTGAACTTTGAACCGTCTGCAAACAGAGAAAAAGTTGAGGTCGACAAGTTTTTGAAGTTGGAATAGATTTAATTAAAAACTCTTAAGTTATAATTATTTTCTTAAATTAATCTAAAGTTATCTAATGATCTTTTGTATTCCATCTCTGGAAAATAAACTAAAATCATAATTCTTGAATTGTCTTGCCTTGTTCTTTTTAGCAAAGCATAGTTTATACAAAAATGGTTAAATTTAAGATTTTTGTAATATTCTCGACCTTTATTTTTTCCTTGCATTTTAAGTTATCACATCAATGCATATTTTAAAACCTTTAAATAAGCACTGAAGTATCTTGGCTTTTTCAATTAAAATAAAGACTAGTTTTTAAACGTAAATTTTGCATCCCTATAAACTCATTATCCTTTTATATTATAATTTCATGTCCAAATTTCTCATTGTGTGCCTTCTTGGTCTAGTTGTTGGAAAAATGTATGTTTATTCTCCTGATGCCCTCAGACAGGAAATGCAAAGCCGATACCAGCATGGAGAGATCAGAAACTCATTGGCAAACTTTGGAAATCCTCCATACGGATCCGTCATTATTGGAAGAGTTTTTTACCGTGATTCCCAATCTGACGCATGCCAAGCTATGCAGATGTTTGACTGGACAGATGATCCTGATCAAATAAATACCCCGATTCTTCTTGTAAGGCGCGGATCCTGTCCTTTTGTAATGAAAGCAAGGCATGCTCAAGATATTGGAGCAAGAGCTCTTATTGTAATCGACAACAAAGACGAGAACCCTGAAAGTATTATTATGATCGACAATGGATCTGCTGGCAATATTTTTATACCAACTTTTTTGATTTCAAAATCTGATGGAGAGCTCCTCTTAAAGTATATCAATAACAACGTATACGCTCGGCATGTTGCTATATCACTTACATTTACGATGCCACACAATGGAAACAAAATAAGTTATGGTCTTTATATGTCCTCAGAAAATGCAGTTTTCTATGACTTCCTAAAAGATTTTGCTTCTCTCGGCAGCGAAATCGCAAAAACAGAAGCCGCTTTTCAGCCTCATTATGTGACGAAGACTTGCATTCCTTGCAGTTCCAATAATTTTAAGCAGGAAGAAGCTAACTGCTTAAGCGGAGGCAGGTACTGTATAGATCCTCCTACAGAAACTAGCTCAGGAAGAGACTATGTATATGAAAACCTTAGAGAAATTTGCATATACAGGCAAACAGACTCAAAAGATAACTATGCCTTATGGTTCAACTATATAAAACATTTCCACGAATTCTGCAGTGGAGGAATAGTAGAAACCTGTGTAAACTCCGCAATGACAAAAGCAAATGTGAATGTTAAAAAAGTGAATCAGTGCATAGAAGAAAGTTTCAGTGGAAAAAACCATTTAATTGATGATAACCAGCTGCTGAAAGATGCAAAAGACTTCTGGGGTAACATTGCAGTTTCTTATTATCCAGCTCTAGTTATCAATAATCAAACTTATAGAGGAGATTGGGAAGTTGATCCAGTTAGAAGAGGACTGTGCGCTGGGTATAGTTATGGACAAGACCCATCATTTTGCAAAGAAGAGCCAACTGTGACGGAGCCAGAAAATGAAGGGATTGGGGCTTGGTCAATTATTTTGATTCTACTCTTATGTGTGGTGCTGGTTGGAGCTATTTTAGTTTTCTATAGAATGTGGATAAGGAGAGAAATGAAAGGTGAAATGAGACGACAAGTAAACACTGCAGTTACACAATATTTTGCTTTGGCTGACTCGTCTAGTGTGCAACTTGGAGAAAGACAAGCAGTGAGAGTATCATATAACTAATCGATAATAAAAATTATAAAAACCTTTTTATTCTCTCGTTAAAAAAACCAAAATAATTAGATTTTTGGAAAAGATATCAGTATAGTTAAAATTTAGGGATAATAAAGATAAATTAAAGACTAGATTAGGATAGCGATTTTAAGTGCCCACTTCCAGTAGTAACTACCATGCGTTCCATAGTGGACGTCGAGGGTGGCTGTCGAAAGTCCCCAGAGCCCGGGCGAAACTCCCGATTTCTCAGTAGTGCCCACCCTTTGAATCAGGTAACGGGTTTGCCGGGCAAAACAGATTCTAATTTTGAAATATCATTAGCCAATCCTATTGGCTCTGGCCATATCGCCCCTGTCATGGGATCCTTTTAGACTAAGAGACTCGCCATTGAAATCTTGTCTAGACTGTCTTCTCCTTTTCCCGAATCAACTCCGTAAGAAAGCTTAGCATAATTGCGTTAGTTCGGGACAGGCCACGAAGCAGCCTGAGCAGATAAGTCCACCTCTATCGCGAATTCATTCTAGGTCTGGACGCTACTAGCTAAAAGATGCAAAAACTGTCGTTAAAGTCAGGCCACTAATCAGCGGGAAAAATACTAGGCCTCTCACTTCAAGGCTATTCCAACCATTGGCAGCTCTCTGCTCCAAAAACGATGTCTGGATATACATAATGACCATTTTATGTATATATAAATTAAAGATATAATAAATTACTAGACTGATATCTATCCATCTACTCAAATCTGCTTTAAATTAATTAATAAATATTAAACACATTGAACTTATGGATTGCCGCATGAGTTCAACTCTTGGAAAAGGTCATCACTTGCAATTGGATTGCATATATGACGAGAGAACGGTCTTTGTGAAGTCTTCAATACATGAACTGGTGTTTTTTCATGAACACGAATTCCAGAATTTTCTGAATTTGTGAGTATAAAATTCAGCTCGTTTACAATATTTTCATTTTGAGCTGGCTTTTCATGCATCTTATATGAGAGAAGAATAGGGCTCCTTATAGGCCCTATTGATGCTCGTTTAGGTTTAGGAGAGAAAATCAGTGATGTGTTCATCCTGAATAAAAATTACATTTGATTGTTTATATGCTAAATTAAATTATATTTAAACATAGTTGTGCGCAATTATTGCTATTACAATTTAAAAATAGGCATTGATTTTCAGGAATTATTATTCAAATTTAATTTTGCATATATATTATTATAAAATCATTTATGAAAGCTATTTACCTAGCTCCCCCCTCCGTGAGTGAACAAAAAAATTTTGTTCGCTCACGGAGGGGGTTTAATTTTTAAAATAAATTTTATAGAAAAATATTTTTTTTCGAAATTTTAAAAAAAATCCTAACCTGTAAAAAATTGGGAAGCAAATATTAATTTAATTATAAAATTTATGTTTTAAAACGCAATTTGTTAAAAATTAAACAGAATTAGCTCGAGATTTCATTATACTAATTATCACTTATATATCAATTTTTTTTTTCATAAAAAATTTTGATTCACTCACGGAGGGTGGGTTTTTTGGGCAAAAAATATCGATTTTTCCAATGGTTTTGTTCACTCACGGAGGGGGGTGAGTAAGCTATTTTTTTTAATTATTTTTTACTGTATCAGCTATACCACCATACCAAAGAGGAACTGTAATAGGTTTTTATTTATTTGTACTCAGAAAATGATTGGAAATAGTTCAACTTTATAATAGAATTTATAAATTCACATCAGATTATTAATATTAAATTATAATTAATATGTCTATAGGAAATGCCATTTTTATATTCCAAATTATTGGTTTTACAAATGCAAATATTATAGCATTCTTATAGTAGATCATCAATTGTTTTGATTATTATAATAGCTAACTGGAAAAAGAGCTCATTTTAAAATATTTTCAAAATTTAATTCTTGATGACATGCTGCTTATATATATGAAAGTCTGCATTTATTCCATAATTTAAGCAATCTTTCAATTAATAAAATATCATTTTTGATTGTCTTAGCCCTAAATTTCATTAAATTTTAGCTTTCCTTTAATTTAAGCCTCTCGTATATTAACTTTATTAAATGTGGCTGTCAAGACTAAAGCTTTCATCCTTCCCAATTCGAAGATTCTCCACTTATTTCACAAAAGACCACGAATGGGTTGCCTACAACAAAACCGACAGAATAGGCACAGTGGGAATCACTGATCACGCCCAGTCTCAGCTTGGAGACGTTGTCCATTTAGATCTCCCTACAATTGGTGCCCATTTCAAGCAAGGCGATATTATTGGAGTCGTTGAGAGTGTCAAAACAGTCGCTGATGTATATTCTCCTATATCTGGAAAGGTTGTTGAAGTGAATTCCGGCTTAGCTAAAACGCCTGAGCTCGTTAACCAGCAGGCAGAATCTGATGGGTGGATTGCAAAAATTAGACTCGATCAGCCTGGAGAATTAGACAAATTACTAGACAGAGTCCAATACGACAAACTTTTGGAGGAAGAGCAGCATTAATCTATAGATAAATCACTATTTAAAATGTCTCCAGTTCTCCTATATTATTAAATTAAAGCTGAGGGTTCCTAAAGTTATCGCCAGCATACTTGCTTCTGTCCCCTAGCTCTTCTTCTATTCTCAGCAATTCGTTGTACTTAGCAAGTCTTTCTGATCTACAAGGAGCGCCAGTCTTGATTTGTCCAGTCCCAAGCCCTACACACAGGTCAGCAATAAAGTAGTCATCAGTCTCTCCACTTCTGTGGCTTACCATAACTCCCCATCCTGCTTGTTGAGCTAGCGTGCAAGCTTCAATTGATTCAGTTAAGGTTCCTATTTGGTTTAATTTTAATAGTAAAGCGTTGCATGTTTTTTCCTGAATTGCTTTTCTTACTCTGACAGGATTGGTTGTCAATAAATCGTCCCCTACAATTTGGACTTTTTCTCCAATTTTATCAGTCAGAAGCTTAGTATTGCTCCAATCGTCTTCATGGAATGGGTCTTCAATTGAGACTAATGGGAATCTTTCAGCAAATTTAAGATACATATCAGCAAGATCAAAGCCTTTTATGACATATCTTCCATCATTTTTAGGGTTTTTGAAATCTAAATCATATTTAAGCTGATCAGCTACAAAAAATTCAGAAGCAGCCACATCCATTCCGAGATTGACTTTTCCTGCGTGGCCTGAGCTTTCGATGGCTTCTAATAGAAGAATGAAAGCTTCAACGTTTTCTTGGATGTTTGGGGCAAATCCACCTTCATCTCCTACATTAGTGGCATCAAGGCCGTATTTCTTTTTAATTACTTTTTTGAGGGAATGGTAAACTTCTGCACCGATTCTAAGAGCTTCTCGGAAACTAGGGGCTCCAGTTGGAAGAATCATGAATTCTTGCATTGAGAGATTATTTCCAGCGTGAGAACCACCGTTGATGACATTAAGGGATGGGACTGGGAGAATAAATTTATCAATTGGCTTGCCTGCAAGATGGGCGATATATGCATATAAAGGCAATCCGGCATCTGCAGCACCTGCTCTTGCTAAGCAGAGAGAAACACCTAAAATAGCATTTGCCCCAAGCTTATTTTTGATCCAGCCCCATTCATTGGAGGTCCCATCTAAAGTTTCGACCATGAACTTATCAATATTTTGCTGATCTGTGACATTTCTGCCTAAAATTGCTGGTTTTATAATAGATTTCACGTTATCAACAGCTTTTAGTACTCCTTTGCCAAGATATCTTGAAAAATCTTTATCACGGAGCTCTACTGCTTCGTATACTCCTGTGGATGCTCCACTTGGGACTGAAGATCTGAACATGCTTGTTTCTGTAAATAATTCTACTTCTATGGTGGGATTTCCACGAGAGTCAAGGATTTCACGGGCTCTGAGATCACGGATTGTGCTAAAAAGACGTCTTGACGTGAGCGCTCTAAACATATTTATAAAATGTACCTTTTCAAGGATACACCATTTCTGAAGAGCGCGTCTTTACACAACGACTATTTCTTAATGACTTTTTTGTGGTCCTATTTTTTCCTTAAATTTTTTTTCCATTGCTTTGGAAATAATTCCATATTGACTATTTCGAGGTGATTTTCAATAAATTTTAGTCTTATATTATAGAATTTTTAGCATTAAAAAAAAGGCCAAAAAAATATGCTAAAAAAATACAGGTGAAAAACAATATGCAAAAAAAAAATAGGCCAAAAAATTAGGCCAAAAAAAATAGTCCAAAATTGGGCCAAAAAAAATTATTCATTATGAAATAGAGTCGTGCAAGGAACCTCTCAAGAGCTATAGATGAATGGCGGAGGCAAATTTTTTGGTAGCATTTTGAATAATAAATGTATCATATATTAGAAAATTATCACATGCTAAAAGTGACTATCAGAGTCTTTTTGCTAACTCCTCCCTACCTAAGTAATCAAAACATTGGAACATCCCTATTTTTTGAGTAAAAACCCACCCTCTATGAGTGAACAAAAGTTTTTGATTAAAAATATTTTGATATATAATTGATAATTACTATAATGAAATCTCTAACTAATTCTGTTCACTTTTAAACAAATTGCACTTTAAAGCATAAATTTTATAACTAAATTGCAATATGCTTCAAAGCTATTTCGAATTAAATTCATATAAAAATTCAAAAAATAAAAATAATCCCCCTCCCAGAGCAAACAAAATTTTTTATTCGCTCACGGGTGAGTAAGACTTTAGCATAGCCAGCTCGCCTCCATCTTATATTTCTTAACTTAACTTAACTTATTAACCATCACGTTTAACGTCTCCTACGGGGTTGCTCTTCCAGGACTACCACCACGCTCTCGTCGCTCGGGGCCCACTAGTTGCTGGGACAGCTAGCTTTGATCTCCAACGTGCGCCTCCTGCGCGATGTTCCGGCTTCGACGGCCTTATATTTCTTTAACAACTCTAGCTAAAAAGAGAACAAAATTGGAAACTACGAAAAAAATAATTTATAATTAAATCTATTAATAACTGAAAATTTCACAATTTTCTTTAATTATACTTTAAAAGATGAACCCCTTTATTGATCTCGAAGAATACAAATACAAATGCCCAGATACATATATGCTTATATATTGCGTTCCTGGCTTGAAACTTCCAAGCGAGCACATCCCAAACTCAGTATTATATAGCCTTGAAGAGGATGGCGAGCAATTCATAAAGCAAGCGAGATCAATCGAAATAGATGATGACAAAACTTTAATTTGTTATGACCTGGGTGATCATCAATATGCTTCCAAAGCATATTGAGGCTTTCGAGCTTCAGGATTTGAAGATGTTCGAGTTTTATTAGGCGGAATTAAGACTTGGAAAGAAAATCACTTAATTCTTGCCTAATATAAATAATTTTTTTTTCAATATGGATTACTATTTATATTTTAAGAAAATTAATTAAAAATTATTTGCCTAGGAGTTAGAAATGGCTGAAGGGTGCCCATCTTTTATTACGAAGTCTATAAGCCATTTCAATTAATTTATACTATTTATTAATATAAATTGCTAATATTAATACTAAATTGAATAGGGATATATCCTTATTTGCCTTTTAACAGCTCTGTGGTTCTAACTAAGTTTGATTTTTCTAGACGAGATAGCTGGTATCAACAAATTATCAGTATGGATGAAACCCTATTTGAAATCATTAATGAAAATGGCCAATTGCAAAACCAATCTCAAATATCAAAATTTCTTATTGATAAAGGGGTTCTATTTGTTATCCATAAGCCAACAATTACTCATGGAAAATTTGGCAGTTTATTAGGACTTTTGCTAGTCTACTTAGGAGCAAAAACTGTTTCAGTAGCTGTGGATGATATCAACGCTCTTATACCGACTCTTCAAACAAAGAAAACTAGGTCTGTCAATAGTGGAAGCCTTAGTTCCTCAATAAGAGGAGCGCCAAGATCTTTTACAAGTGAGCAAAATAATCATTACTCAATGAATCTTCCTAATTCCAATAAAAAGATTGAGCCAGGAAGATCAGCGAATATTTGTGCAGGCTGCTTAATAATGTAATTAAGAAAGTAAACTATAAATAAATTTTATTATTACCCCTCCTTACATGAGCTAACAAAACTATTGGAAAAATCCCTATTTTTTGGTCAAAAAACCACTTTACGAGAGCAAGAATTTTTTTTGATATAAGTGATAATTAATGTAGCTAATTCTGTTGGCTTGCATTTAAAACATAAATTTTAAATTAATTTAACTTTCCAATTTTTACAAATTGGGATTTTTTTTTTAGTTTCGGAAAATAAAATTACTATAAAAATTTATTAAAATAAAAATTAATCTTCATCCGTGAGCGAACAAACATTTTTTGTTCGCTCAGAGGGAGAGGGGGAAGTTAAAAATTAGTCTTAGCTTGCACTAAATAGTTGTTCGCAATAAATAATTAAAAATGTCTGGAAAATACGATGACATGCTTTTCATGATGGCACAAGATATGGGCGGAATCCAAGCTATTCTTAACGAATTCTTTGGGTTTCTCAAGCGAAGGACTGACTTTTTTGTGCTAGCCAACCCTGGAGACCCTGTTGGATTTTTACCAGGTCATGCAGAACAATTGATATGAAGCATTTACAAACATCACAGAGAAGATTACAATAGAGAGCATCCATTTGTTCCAAAACCTCCAGCTCCAAAACCAGAGCCAAAAACTGAAGAAAAAGTTGAAGAAATCAAAGAAGAGCCTAAGCAGACTGAAGAAAAGAAAATCGAAGAAAAATCTGTTCCCAAGCCTGTCATAGTTGACTCCAGTATCAGCACATATAATGGTGCAGCTACAGAAAAATACAAATGAAGCCAAGATTTAAACGATATCACTCTATAGGTGTTTTCCCTATATAGCCCGATAAGGGCCGTGGGTTCTCCGTGGAATCCCTCTGCTGGCTGAACCAACCAGTGAATTGGTCAAAGCAACAGAGGGATTCCACGGAGAACCCACGGCCCTTATCGGGCATATAAGGAAAACCCCTATACAAATAGACTTGCCTAAAGGAGCCAAAGCTAGAGATATAAATGTAAAATTCGATGCCAAAAAAATATTCATTCAAATTAAAGGACAAGATCCAGTATTAAATGGTGAGCTATACGACTACGTTCATAAAGAAAGGTGCTATTGGACCATTGACGATGGAGCTCTAGTAATTACTCTAGAAAAAGCTAAAGATTCTGTATGGAAATGTGTCATTCTGGGTGATAGTGAAATTGACCCAAAAACAGTGGATACAAGTAGAAGAGTTGATGAATATGATGAAGAAACACAAATGGGAATTAGAAAGGTCATGTATGAGCATGATAGAAAATTAAAAGGACTGCCTACTAGTGATGAAGAGAAAGCACAAGAAGCACTAAAGAAAATGTGGGATAGCTCACCTTATGCTGGACAGCCTTTTGATATTAGTAAATTAGGAACGCTAGCAAAGCCAGCATCAAAAGAAAGCCAAGAAGGAAAAATAGAAGAGGTTGATGATTAAGATAAATAGCGATAACTATAATAAAATTTCAAGTAAAAATAAAATAAAATAAACTATTATTTTTATATTGAAAAAATTTTACTCAAAATTAAAATGGATTTTCTCTGCTTGAGAGCCCATAGGAGAATTGAAATATGCCCTGTTGCGATCTTGCGCAGAATTGTGCTCACTTCGTTTTGGTTCATCATTGACTTGCTGCTGAAGATTTTTCCCACCACACAACTCCATCAGGTTATTCAAAGTAATTTCAAGTTTTCTCTGTTTCAATTCTCTCAAGGTGTTAGGAATGCTGCTTTCTTTTGCTAACTTCTCTCTCCTTTAAATTTTAACAAAAAAGTTATTTTCCAATTTTAGGGGAATTGATTTTATTTTAAATATTTATATTTCCTCTGTTTAATTGATTTCTAATTACACTCTCTCATTTAAAATATAATAATTCATGGTAAATTTTTGGTGACATTATATTTTTATCAAAGCTATTTAAATAATAAATATTACTTTGCAATTTTTTTTCAATTTAAAAGGTGGGTTAATTTGGAGATTCAATCAATATTTTGTTCAATTTTAAGGAGGGAGCAAAGCTTTTAGAATTGGAATTAAATCAAATAATTCTCTATCATTTGGATCCTCAAACCATGAAGAGATCGGAATTGCGTTATCTGGATTAAAGCTATAAGCTATTGGAGAGTTATCAACAATTACGACGCTTTCTAAGTCTCTTCCTAGTAAAGATAAATCTTTAACATAGGTTCCATTAAAAAAGGTACAGTGCTGTCTATATAGTCTTCCGCTGATAACTTTCTTTTTATCAATTAAATCTAGCAAAGGACTTGCATATTTTGATAAACTAGCTGTGTAAATTATGCTTTACCACTAAACAGCACTTAAAATAGGAAATAAGTGACCCTATTTCTTGCACAAATTATAAAAAATTATTTATATTCTATCCATCAGCCTTAGCCAATAAAAAATATTATTTCATAATCATCAGCAAGGGCTTCCAAAAATTGATTAACCCCAGGTCTTTTGAGAATATACACAAAGTGATTCATACCGTTTATGTCTACCTGTATTATAATATCACTGGTCGGATTCGGATTAAAGCTGCTGTGCACCAAAGTTTCATCTAAATCCAAAACCAGCGTTTTCTTGCCAAACTGTTTCGGAGTTTGTGGAGCGAGCCAGCATTCCTTGGTTCTTTCAGGGTTTGGCTTGTAGACTGGAGCAAAGCAAGAACACAAATTTGAGATGAATTTTCAAACTTGCAGCTTTGGGGTTACAGGATCTGGGAGAACTTGAGTAATTATTTGCTCAAGCTCTTGTTGGTCAGCACTGCTTGATGCAGAATTTACCCTATCGATGGCTTCAAGTTGTTCGTCTTCTGATAAAGCTTTCATGATTTCAAATAAGGAAATGCTATGGGGAATTATAAAAAAAGAAAAGGAATTTAAATGGAGGTTGTTTGAAAGAAGAAAAATGATTTAAAACAGAAGTCTATTAAGCTTACTCTCCCCCTCTGTGAGCGAACAAAAAAATCTTGTTCGCTCGCCGAGGAGGGTTAATTTTTTTCTCAAAATTTCGAATTTGTAAAAATTGAAAAGTAAAAATGTAATTTAATTTATAAAATTTATGTTTTAAACTGCAAGGCGTTTAAAATTAAACGGAATTAGCTAGAGATTCATTATAATAATTATCATTTATATATCAAAATTTTTTTTCGCTCACTGAGTGTGGGCTTTTGGTCAAAAAATAGGGATTTTTCCAACGGTTTTGTTCGCTCACGGGGGAGGGAGTTAGGAGATGTTAAACTGAATTTGCTGAAATATTAAGAAAATAGGATCAGATTGGATTATTTATATATTTTTGGTCTAATTAATTTTATTACTCATAAATTCTTACCCAGTTGTCAAGCTCTCCTGTATAAGGATTCATCACAGTAGAATGGATAGTAGAATTATCAATTTCCAGCACTGGAGGAGTTCCGAGGACTTTAAATAAGACTCCTTTATCCACGTTTCCTTCCCCAGCTTTTTCAATAATATCAACAGCTGGATGGTATCTATCATCACTTTTTGGATGGACAAGCCAATGATCATAATTAGTTTGCACTAAAAACCATCTTTTCTCATTCATCTCCCACACATCAGCAGCATAATTTCTGCTTCTGGTGATTACAGCACCTTCATTTTCGTTGACTCCTCCAATAGTAAAATAGCTCCCTGCAATTAATGGGACATTTTTTAAGTAGTTTTTGGCTTCCTGATAAGTGTTTTTGGCTTCAAATGCGGTCCTTATAGCAAAAGCTGAAGCTGTATGCCCAGACACAATAGAAAGTGACTCCCAAAATTTAGCACTGTCATGCATAGTCCTTTGGTTAAGTGAAATTGCAAACCCATTTGGCTTCACCCCAGTAAGGATTCCAATGAATCCAGCCATAGTTACAGCCTTGAAAGCAAGCTTCCCATTTTTAATAAAATCAACCTCCACAACTAGCTTGTTTATGTATTTTGCGTAGTCATAGTCTAGATTTCTGCCAAATAATACATGGTGGTCTGGTGTATTTACTACTATTGATGTGCATGATGAGTAAAACTCATACATGAAATTAAGCACCAAAATGGTGTTGTAGCTGAAACCTGAAAGCTTGGAGATTCCTTCTAGTTCTTTTTTCTGGCTCTCTTCAAGGTGGGCAAGTTTAAGGAGTGCTGCAGCGGTCATGATTTCGCCTGAGCCAACTTCATCTTCAATATACTTGATAAAAGATTTCATTTGAAGAAGTTTGCCTTCAATTACATTTCTCCAACGAGCTTCTGGAGCGTCGTCTAGGTTTACTAGATATAGCTCCTTGCTTAATATTGGTTTCGGGGGGGAAAAATACATTAAAAGAAGCATTCATTTTGGCATTTTAAAATATTCTGAAAAGTCAAATTTAAAACTGGAGATATAAGATAATTTTTTAATTTTAAATCAAATTTTTTCTTTTTAAAAGTAATTGTCCTTAAATATCTATAAAGAGGTACGCGCTATATGTATCAGCTCTGATATCTTTAGCTGAAATGGAGAGGAGAAAGGAAAGAAACAACCAAACCATATTAGTTCGAATTATTATGGGAAATACTAAAAGAGGTGGAATCTAGCATTTTGAAAGAAATTTTAAAGAAAATAGTCGCAAAACAAATAAGCCAAATTTATAGCTCCATTTTTAGTATAATTATACTTTCTTAGCTGAAGCTGTTATAGATAATCCTTATAACTCTTAATTGCTTGATTTCTGATACAGTTTCACAGCCAAAAATCCGATTTATAGAATGCATCTTTATTCTTTGAATTAATCACGTTTCTGGCGCATTATAATGGATATCACCAATGAAAAGAATTCCAGTTTAAACTCTCCACTTATTAATCCTTATCCACAACGAGTTATATGCAAAATCCATAGAGGTGAACAATTTAAAACGGCGAGTCCTAGTAAAGGGGTTATTTCTTGCATGGGCTCAGTGAATGGAAATTTATGATCCTCTGAGGGCTTGCGCAACAGAGACACTATTCAGTGGCGCGGGGTAGTGGGAAAAAGAGTTCTACGGGGCTGGAGGCGAAGGAAGTTCTAAGGATCGTGTAACTGCCGACTTGCTGCTCAAAGCCAAGGTAGTTCTCAATTAACATGTTGCAAGGACGAGGAGATTTTAATTATTTAAAAATATTATCAATCAATAATAGAGATGCTGATGAAGACTCAATAATCCAATATATAGAGCCTTACCGATACAGTAAAATTCGTGGTCTACTATTTTGGATTCTGGTCATTCTAACATGTGGGATACTCTTTTTAATTGATCGCTGATTTCTAAATTTTCATATCGCATTCCGATTTTCTAGATCTGGCCCGGCAGAGGCCACACACCTCCTAGTAAAATCTCAGTATTTTTTAGAGTTTATTCCGACAGCAATAAAGCATTCTAAAATATTAGGGACCATTCAGACCTTTCAGCATCATTATTTGCAGTATTATTTTGATGGAAAAGAATTCCAGCCACTTTATTTTGATATAAGCTTGGGATATAAAAAAATAATTGATAAATATAGCCATGGGTATATCGAAAATGAAGAAATTGTTGAATTAAAATCCCTTTTTGGGTCATGCCAAATTATTGTCCCGCTGAAGACAATTCCAAAACTTATATGAGAAGAAGTGCTGCATCCGTTTTATATTTTTCAGGTTTTCAGCGTAGGAGTGTGGTACTTTGAACAATATTTTTATTTCTCGGGGGCTATTATTTGTATTACGTTAATTTCATTAGGAACAAGTGTATATCAAACAAGAAAATCGATGAGTGCAATTCATAGCCTTGCCAAGCGCAGCATTAATATAAATGTACTTACTCTTATTAATTTAATAGTCGAAACCTTAAAAGCTTTCTTATTATTGTAATAATCAATAAAATGAACTGCATGCTGTCAGATAATTTTTATAATTATTATTAAAGAGCAATTTTAAAAAAAAAAAAAATATTGAAAATTTATAAAATTTACTGGAGAAGAAGTTAGAGAAGGAAGCTGAAAAAACGTCGAAAGCCCAGAACTAGTGCCTGGCGATCTAATTCAAATCCCTCAAGGCTGTGAAATTCCTTGCGATGTGGTGCTTATATCTGGCGGCTGTATAATTGACGAAGGCACTCTTACTGGCGAGTCAGTACCAGTCATCAAAGATCCATTGCCTTATCTGGACGAGCCAATTTATAGCATAGAATATGATAAGCGACATAGCTTATATGAAGGCACCAAGGTAATTCAAACACGCAACTATGGGGGAGCCAATGTTCTTGGCATTGTTACTCGTATTGGTTTCTCCACTATGAAAGGAAAAATGGTAAGATCAATCCTATTCCCAAAGCCAAATAAATTTAAATTCTATAGAGACTCAATGCTTTTTGTTGGGGTTCTTTCCATTATCGCGATCACTGGGTTTTTAATATGCATGCCTATTATGATTTAGAAATAAAATGGTGACGTTGACGGAAATTGGACTCCGAGGCGCACCTCCTATGGAGCTGGTAGGACCCATTGCTGATGAAGCTGAAGATACAGGTCTCATTCCTGTCCTAAGTAGGCCTTCAGTTGTGGGGAAGCCGTGCCGAAGAGGAAGTTTTATTTCTCCCCCGAAGGTTTTCCCTGTCCCTGCCAGATGGGCTAGACAGGTTTTTCCTATCACATGGTCTTCCTTCATCGGGACCATCGGGGCACTCAGACAGAAGTGGCTCTGTCCAAAGGAGCTGATCCCTTGGACAGGTGGTTTTGACCAGAAATCAAGATGGCGTCGGGCCTGGGAGTATGGCCACATCAGAACCCGACCTGGAGTCGTCTTTCGAGCTGAGGTGTTGAGGTCCGCTGATTCGCCCACGTATGGCCTTTTAAAACTAACTAACTAACTATTATGATTTATATAGGAATTCCATTAGACCAAGTATGGGTTCGATGCTTGGATTTAATAACTATCACAGTTCCTCCATCTCTCCCAGCATGTATGAATGTAGGAACAGCTTTTGCTATTAGTCGCTTGCGAAAAAGCCATATTTTCTGCATTGCCCCTCCTCGTGTAAATGTGGCTGGGAAAATTGATATTTATTGCTTTGATAAGACAGGAACCTTGACTGAAGATGGTATGATTTTAGTAGGCATTCAGCCTTGCAATGATAATAAAATGGACGCTTTATGTGATAATCCACAATTGATCGAAAAAAATTCAAAAAATTTGGTAGAATGCATGGCTTCTTGCCACTCATTAACAACAATAGACCAAAAACTTGTAGGTGACACTCAAGATTTACAAATATTTAACAGCACCAGATGGATATTTGAAGAGCCTGACGAAGAAATTTATGAGCCTGCTGTCAAAGCTGTAGTGAAGCCTAAAGAAGAATCTGAAAGCCCTCCTGTTTTTGATGAAGAAGGAAATGTGATAAGCATGATTGAAGCTCCTTATGAGCTTGGAATTTTGCATACTTTTCATTTTACGTCTAAGCTAAAACGAATGGGTGTGATAACAAAAAATTTGAAAGAAAGTTCTTTCCAGTTTTATATGAAAGGTGCTCCTGAAGTTGTTATAGAAAAATGCTTGCCGAGCTCAATATCAAGTGATATAAAAATTATATTAGGAAATTATACATGTGCAGGATACAGAGTGCTTGCTTGTGCTTATAAAGAACTTCCTCCTATCAAATATTCTGACTTAAAGTCACAAAAGTTAGAAGAATTAGAAACCAATTTGACTTTCCTTGGGCTAATTATTTTACAGAACAAGCTAAAGCAACAAGCTTATATATTAAAATGGGCGAGCCAGGGCACTCTTTTAACTAATATAGCTGGCATCCACAGGTGCGCGAGGACCTTAAGGAAGTTTGGGTAAAGCGCAATGTCGGGCTAGCTGACCGCAAGCTTTACTCCAAATCCATATTTTTTGCCTTTGAGGGAAATGGGCCAGAGAGTTTGAAAGGGTTTTCAGCAGACCAATGGTATTTGTCCTGCAAATCCGGAGCATAAAATCAGGAGTTATGCTCTGGGCCTCGGAATTCCATTTTGGCCAGATCTGACCAGAAAATTCAACCATTTTGAAATTTGCTGCATGACAGTACAACTCATCAAGCTACGGATGACGAGTGAAGGCTTTCGTCCGATAGGAGCTTCCCTTATAAGGTTGCATGCGAACTGGCGAGCAGATGAAGGGGGCGTTACGAGCGGAGAAAGTCCTTCAGGAATTACAGAAGCCTTCTCGATAAATGTTAATAGGTTTAAAGAGTTAAAGCCACAAACAATGCCAGTAATTAGAAATTTACATAAAGTTGGAATAAAAACAATCATGTCTACAGGAGATGCTGTGCTGACCGGAATTTCTGTAGCTAGAGAATGCACGATGATTGACCCTGAGTTTACTGTATATTTAGGAGAAATGCATGGAGAAAGGCTATTATGGCAGGTTTTTAGGTCAACTTATCATGAAGGAGACTCAGAGGAGCATGAATTAAAAGCTGAGCCCCCTTGAAGGAATCAGGGATTTGAAGCAAACTATGCACTAGCACTTACTGGGGCTTCTTTAGCTCACATGGCAAAACTGTCAGATCAAGGAGATCCTGACTCAGTAATTGGATTTAAAATTGTATTGGAAAAATGCAGAGTTTTTGCAAGGATGTCGCCTGAACACAAAACTCTTCTAGTAGAAAGAATTCAAAAACTAGGCTATCTTATAGGCATGTGTGGGGATGGCGCTAATGACTGTGGAGCCTTAAAGTCAGCTGACATAGGAATTTCATTAACTCCCCCCCCCCCTCCGTGAGCGAACAAAACCATTAGAAAAATCGCCATTTTTTGACCAAAAACCCACCCTCCGTGAGTGAACAAAAATTTTTTTTAATAGAAAAAATTTTAATGGAAAAAAATTTTGATATATAAGTGATAATTAGTATAATGAAATCTAGAGCTAATTCTGTTTAATTTTAAACAAATTGCGTTTTAAAACATAAATTTTGCAAATTAAATTAATATTTGCTTCCCAATTTTTGCAAATTAAGATTTTTTTAAATTTCGAAAAAAATATTTTTTTTATAAAATTTATATATAAATTTTTTTTAAAAAAAAAAATTAACCCCCCTCCGTGAGCGAACAAAATTTTTTTGTTCGCTCACGGAGGGGGGGGGGGGAGTAAGCGAAAAAGAAGCTTCTATTGCTGCACCATTTACTTCTCAGATTTCTGATATTTCTTGTGTAATTACAGTTCTAAAAGAAGGCAGATGTGCCTTAACAACGTCTACCCAATGCTTCAAATTTATGTTCCTCTACTCCACAATCCAATTTATCACAGTGAGCATGCTTTATTCTATGGGGTCTTGCCTTACTAACAACCAATTCGTAACTTTTGACATGGTTACCATGCTTCCATTAGCTATTACTATGAGTAAAACAGGGCCATATCATAAACTATCAAAAAGACACCCTACAGCTTCACTTATGTCAGTCGCAGTTTTAACGTCAGTTATAGGGCAAACTGCATTGGAAACTATTACTCAGATCCTCACATATTTTATAGCAAATGAAATGGCATTTTTTAAACCAAATGACTATAAGCCAGGAGAGCCAATTACTGATTTTTTCCATTGTGATCCGAACACTGTTCTATTTCTTGTGAGCTGGTTTGAATATGAAGTAGTCTGCTTCAATTTTAATATTGGAAAACCTTGAAAAAAAGCAATGTACACGAATTTTTGGTTTACTCTTGTGCTACTTGCCCTTATTTCATTTACTTTGTACTCAATTTTATATCCTGCAGAAATTATACGAGATATATATGATGTAAGGGATATTTAGCTGACTTACTTGCCATGAAATTTTAGATACATTTTAACAGCAATTTGCTTAGGCTATGGAATATGTGCCTTTATGTTTGAAAAATATTTGGTGAGTTGGGCAGATATGCATTATAGAAAAAAAGTGCAAAAGAAAAAGCATGCTGCAAAAGTTAGAGATCTATTTATAAAGAAATAATAAGAATTAAGCGAATATATTAAGCAGATTTTACGGCTTCAAACATATATTGACCTTGAAGCCTCTTGATATTTTCAATTGTAAATCCTGCATATTCAATAACCATTTTGAATTCTTCCGGGTTTCTCGTCCTTGACTCGATTTCTGATATTCCCATCAAATCTAAGTACCTAACTTCTCGATAGTTTTCATCACTTTTTACCACTGCGTGCTCGATAATAATTAGCTTTTTTCCATTTTCTAAAGCTTTATAGCAGTTTTCCAAAATTTTTATAACGACTTCATCACTTCAGCTATTAAGCGCCTGCTTGAATAAAATGCAGTCAAATCCGCTTGGTATTTCTTGTCTGAAATCTCCTGGTACAAATTTGACTCTATCTTGAAGCCCATAACTTTCTATAATCTTCGTTGCTAGCTCACTTAATGAAGGAATATCAAGAACGGTGCATTCTATATTTGGATTTCTCTTTGCCAATTCACATAATAAAGTACCATCTCCACCTCCTGCGTCTAAAACTTTATTTAAGCCAGTCAATGTTATAGTATCAAATAAAGCATCTCCTGACATTTTGGTATAAGCTCCGAGACCTGTATGAAAATAGTTTTTGTCTAAACTCCGTTGGCTTAGCTCCTCATAAATATTTCTACCAAATTGGAGATAGCAAGAAGACTGGTCACATCGTAGGGCATCACTGAACTTCAGCAAAATTTCGTATTGAAAAGGGACACAACAAAAATAAATCGCATCACGAAAATTTTTGTCTAAAAATAGTGAGGTCTTAGGAGAGTTTGACCAAGTTTTGGAATGCTCGTCATAAGAGAAGTAGCCAAAAGCTTCAAGAGCCAGTAAAGTTCGCTCTAATTTGTGCTTGACTGAGAGGGTGGCTTGAGCCAATTCATCAATTGATTTAGGGGTTTCTAAAAGCTTGGGGACGTCAAAACTAAGCATTGAATTAAGAGCCGTCGCGATTAAAGGTGACATGGCTAAGGTGTACACGTCTTCTTTCAAATGATTGGTCTCTTCGATCTGTTTCGTGTCCATTTATTTTACTATTCAGTTATATATACGTTATTTAAGATACCTTTAAATTTTCCAGATTGATGCCATCATGTGAAAAATATTTTTTGGATAAAGATATTTTTTCGATGATTACTGAATAGTGAATAAAATCTCTCTTTCTGTGCATTATTAAGACCGATAAAATATTATTTTTATGGCATGAAAGAGCTCGAACATTAATAATGAGAAAATAAATCACATGTTGCTTTAATAAAAATAAATTTCATTAGTTGCTAATAAAACCACATAACTCAGACTAAGCCACAATAATATGAAATAATTTATCTAGCACTACTTTCTGAATTAATTGCAATTTTTTGATAATGTTGTTCCTTACTTCCCTTTCCGTGAGTGAACAAAACCTATTTTTTGGTAAAATCCTACCCTCAGAAAGCGAACAAAAAAATTTTTATGAAAAATATTCTGATATATAAGTGATAATTATAATGAAATCTCTATAAAATTCTGTTTAATTTTTAAACATCATAATTTTACAAATTAAATTAATATTTGCTGTCTAATTTCACGATTTTTAAAAAAAAATTATTATAGAATTTAACCCCTCCATGAGCGAACAAAATTTTTTGTTCGTCATAGAGGGAATTTAGTATCAAATTTCAAAAATCAAAATTCCAGAATTATAAAAATATGTTTGGGATTATAATTCCAGGTCAGCCTGTAATTTATAATTTCACACAAATTAGCGAAACACAATGGACTATAGATTTACCGTCACCAGGCCTTATCAACAATTTGACATTTTTCTTGGCTTCTCCCCTTCCTGAAGGTTATGCAGCTGCATTATCTTACAGCATCCCTCCATTTGCGACAATAGAGTTTTTAGGAGCAATCGCAAATGAGAGGCCAAGTGATATAATTCATACAGCATGAAGCTTTAACCCTTCAATAAACTCCTCTTCTTTGATTAAACTGCTTATATCTGTAGAATTGATTTCGAATATTGCAGGTCTTGTCGAAAACAAAGCGAATTCCGATATCAGACAACAGTACGCCAAAAAAGTGGCTTTAAATCTATATAGATTTATGGAAAGTTTTAATAAAAATACTGATATGAACCAAGGAATGCTAGTTTTGCCTGCAGATGTGCTTGATAAATGGCTGATTAGGTTTGATCAAAAATTCAGGCTTGACCCTTATTTTGTGCTTAATACAGAATAAATCATAAGATTTTAACTTTTACTGTTGAAAATGCCTTAAAATAATTAATATAAATTTTAAAAAATTCTGCATTTTTTAGTTTCTTCTTCGTCCTCATCTTCATCTTTATTCTTTTCATCCCTTCCTCCACATCCAAGCCAATTTCAAAAGCCTGTTCCAAAAAACATGTCTTCGTCCTCATCTTCATTCATTCCAGATGACATGCTATCCATTACAATTCTTGCGACGTCTAAAAATACGTCTTTTACATCACTGTTTTCTAAAGCACTCACTTTTCTATACATCAAATTGTACTTCTTTTTAACTTGTTCTATTTTTTGTGAAGGCACAGCATTTCTCTGCAAATCTTTTTTGGTGCCTACAAGGATTTTGACAGCAATACCAGATTTCTTTTTGCCAGCTTCTTTTTCTTCTCGAGTGTGGATGTATTCGATTACTCTTTCGACTTCATCAAAAGAGGTTTTTTCGGTCAGGTCAAAAACGTATACATAAGCGTGTATAGGGTGTTCTTTATATAAGGCTTTTTCGCTGCTTTTTTTCTTGCTTTCTCTGCGGTTTTCTAAGATAAGATCATATTGATTGCTCATATTCTTGGCTTCTTCGCTTTGTTCAGGGTTTTGCAAATAGGGGTGGTTAATTGGAAATAAGTCTTCAATTAGCATCATACAATATTGTTTATTTTCTTCGTCCTCTGTAATATTCACAAGTTTTCTATAGGGTCTTACTTCAGTAGTCGGCTCATAAACCCATTCAAAATTATTACAAACAAATCGATTACATAGACACGATTTTCCAGTAAATGTCGAGCCTAGAACACAGACTCTAACTAAATGCTCTTTTTCTCTTTTTGACATTTATAAAGTATGCAAATTTTATTACTCAGAATATTTAAAATTTATTAACTCACAGTAATATGGTAGATCCTGAATTTTTTACTCCGTATATGACAGAAGGCAACCAAATGTACTCAAGTGGTGGCAATATCTCACATAAAACGAAAAGCAAAGAAACAATAAGACCAAAAAGCGAGCCTAAGCCAACATTAGATGAAATCACTATTTCATTATTTCAACAGAACAGTGATCCACCCTATATGACAAATACTCCTGATTATTATTTTCCTGTAGAATTATTGAAATCTAATTGATTTTCGAAGGCAAGTGCAAACGCAAGGTATAATATGCATCATATTGTCTCCCATAAGGTGACGTTGGACTTTGAAGATTCTCCAGCAATTTTGATGGGAAAAACATATTATCCAAGAATCATTGAGACTAATCAGCCGATTAATAAAACAGATGGAGAACTAGGGTATAAAGAGTTTATTAGGGACTTCAGTCAAATAATTTGAGTAACGTATAGGAGTGGCTTTAGACCAATAGACACAAATAAAATGGCGACGACACCGACCCGTCCTCTCCCGGAACTGTGGCGAGATTGGGGACCTTGCTGCGGCCTGAAGCCAATCCGCCCAGGGAAAGGTCTGGAATGGGTACTGGTAGTTTTGTGTCCGGCTAGGTTTCCCTCCCAGTCCAGCAACGACGATCCTAGGGTCGTCCTGATAGGACACGGGGCAAAAAGGGTTTTTCCTCTAGGGACCGCTAGTGCCAATTTGGAGAGCATGGCAGGAGCCGACAAGAGCTAAGGAGTTAATCCTTAGCTCTAATCCTAGTCTGGCGACGTGAAGCACGGTGACCCAGTTCGCCTACTTCCGGGATAGCATGACCAAGCCCAAGCCCCATGACCGGAAGGAGCTGAGTGGCAGCCTGTGGCACTTAGGTGCACACTGGGAGCAGGGCAAGGAAAGCAAGCGAGGCGTCCAAAAGGCGGAAGAAAAGGACCTTCGGTCCTGGCCGGGAGCTACTCTATAAATTTAACTAAGACTAAGACTAAGGCTTTAGACCAATAAATAGACTTAAGGGCAGTGAAAAGCAACATTTAAAAGTCCTCACTACTGATGCTGGGTGAGGATGCACAATTCGTGCAGGACAAATGATGCTTCTAAACACTTTAAAGAGACACTTTAATTATGAAGATAATTTTTCCTTATTAGAAACAATCCAAGAAAACCTCATGACAGCACCGTTTTCTGTACATAAAATAACAGAGCTTGGAGTAGAGTTCGATAAACTCCCTGGAGATTGGTACTCTCCTTCTACAATTTGCCACACAATTGAAAGACTAATCAGCAAAAACCCAATTCCCAATTTTAAAGCCAAAGTATTCATGGACTCAGTCATTTACAGAGATCAGCTTATATCAGCCCTTGTAGATATTCCTTTTGAAACTTTTGATTGTGAAGAAAGCAGTGAAGAATGCAATGATTGTTTTGAAAAATTCTTGGCCTATGATTGAGACGCAAGCATTTTAATTATGCTTCCTGTTATGCTAGGCTTAAAAACAATTCAGCCTGAGTTTCATTCTGCTGTTAAGTATTTTTTATCTATGCCTCAGACTGTTGGAATTGTAGGTGGAAAACCTCGCTCTGCCTTGTATTTTGTTGGGTACCAAGAAGAAAGCTTCATTTTTCTTGATCCTCATTTAGTACAGAAGGTGTGCAAGTCTAATGAGAGTTTGAGAGAAAACCAGGCCAGTTATAGCTGCTCTTCGCCAAAGATATTGCCTATATGTGAAGCAGAGAGCTCAATGTCTTTAGGATTTTATATAAGGAATAAAGAAGACTATGTTCTATTTGAAAAACTGATGGAGGCTGGAAAGGATCAGATCAATGGGCTGATTACATTGAAAACGCACACTCCTGACTATTGTAGAGAAAATTATCAACACCCTGCTCAAAATGAAGGTGATGATTATATAATTTTATAATTTTACTATAGAATTAGTATAGTTATTGTATTTCAGATCATAAATTTCCTGATTTTGTTATTTTAAATGGTTGATTTTGAAGTAAGCATTCGCATGTTTCTCTTAAATTATGAAAATTATGTTGATATAACGATTTATGTAATTAGCATTTTAGACTAATGTGAGTGCTTGCTCTCTTCCTTTTTATTGGCTTCTCAGTTAGAAGTTTAGAGTGCAGCTTTTTGTTGCTCTTTGAATTTTCTAACTCTTTTTATTTTTGAAATATTTTTTTCTTTACTAATAAAAGTATTTATTTACTCCCCCCTCCGTGAGCGAACAAAACCATTGGTAAAATCCTAATTTTTGCCCGAAACCCTCCTCCATGAGCGAGCAAAAAATATTTTTAATATATAAAAATTTTTTATAAAAATTATTATAATGAAATCTCCAGCAACTCAAAAAAAAATTTATTATAAAATTTATATATAAATTTAAAAAAAAAAATTAACCCCTCTATTAGAGAACAAAATATTTTGTCAGCTCATGCAGGGGGGAGTTAAGAAAAATGCAAACTATAAGCCCCAGAAAAATAAATATTTTAGAGGAGTAAGGAAAATCGCTGCTTTGCTGGAGAAATTGAATTTGACTTCCTCATTATACTTGTCGTAGTTCGGTTGTTGGATTCATCAAAAGTTGAAAATAAGATATTTTTAGCAAGAGGGTGCAAGCGCTTTGGCTTAGTTTGAACGGCCTCTTGAGGTTTTTGATAGTTTTTTGGAATTTGAGATAGCGATGGAAAACGAATTGGTTTTCTTTTAATCTTGGGCTGAAGATCTTGGCTAAGCTGATTAGCTTGAACTTCAAGCAATCGATTACATAAATCGTTGAATTCAAAGTGAACTCCATATCGGTTATCTACAGTTGGTTCGTGCTTGCAAGGAACTAGGAGATTTTTGTGAAAGTTATTATCACCAAGCATTAAATCAGATAAAGAACAATATATTTATAAAGAAATTAGTGTTTTCATTATTATTTTCATAAAATTAAGAAAGGAGTAAAAATCATATGATTAGCAGCATTTTTGAGATAATTTAATCCCTATATATTATGGATGGGTCACTTTAATTTTTAGTAAAGCATTTTTATGCTGGTTTAAATTTATATTAATTAATATTAGTAGAATTTTCCTGCTCTAAAATTTTACCACTCAGTCTTCAGTAATCTTTATATTTCATCTCCAAAATTTTGTGAACTCTCATATTTTCTAATTTTACCCTCTTTCGGAAAATTTGATATAAGCTAATGACACTTATAACTCGCCCCGGGATAGGATTTTCGGCTCAAGCCCATATCTAAACTGAGTTACGATACAAAATTAAATCATGAGCTTGACCGGCAGCTGGTAACCCAGAGCGATCTATAAGTGGGATAGGGCTCTAAATATTCAGATTGAGGATTAATTTTTTTAAAGTATTTATGAGAGTTTTCTCTATAGTTTAAGTGGCTTGAATCATTTATCCAAGTTCTGTCTAAATTGGAGAAGTCATTAAAGCCTGCTTTTCTTAATAATTCGATTTCTTTAAGATTTATGCTATCAACTTCAAAAGGAGAAGAAGATTTGCGATTTTTGCTGAAAAATATTGATAAATCAGTTTTAATTTTGACAGAATTTCGATATCCTAGTGAGTTTTTGAAGTTTTCTTTAAAGAGTTCGCTTGTTTTATCATCCTTAGATGGATTTGAGTGAAAAAAATCTGCATGATGTTGGTCTTTATCTTTTTTTATGCAGTTATAGTCGAGATTCATTTAAATTTTTCTTTACATAAAATGGACACCTATTACAATATAAAAATGGCATAAATATATTATAATTTTTATACTTATATAATAATGTAAAAATATTTGAACTATTTTGGATCAGTTTATAATTGCATAAAATACCAAAAATCTAATAATTTCTTTAAAAATGGAATTAATAACTGCGTAATCAATATTGAATATATAATGCATAGCTTCAGAGCTTTAAATAGATAATAATGAGCTAATTATGATAAATTTATTAGCATGGCAAGCATTTTCTTAAATTTATAGCATGAAAAGAGCGTCTAAATTAAATTGACTCTAATTTTATATATTTTTCTCAAGTATAATCAAATTTAACTTCAGTTATTGATAATTGTCAAAATCTAATTTCTTTTAAATTGCAACAAATGATTTTTTGAATATTAAAAGCAATTCAAACACTATAAGTTGACAAATTAATTAAAATGGAGTCTGACCCATCAAGCGAAACAGAGGAAAACTATAATAATTTGATCGAATCAGATTTCTCGTATGTGAATATAGATAAGCTGAATTCCTCAAAAAATTCAAGAGAAAACGTTACAATTTCTCTCGGAACTCCAACTGTGAATAATGGCTCACTAGCTCCCCTCCGTTAGCAGAAAAAAAAATTTTTTAATTAAAAATGTTTTTAAAGATAATGTTTTAAATTTAGGCTAATTTTTAATTTCATATTTAAATTTTGGGAAAAATAATTACAAAATATTTTTTACTCGGACTGGCTGGGGAATAAGGAATTTTGTGACATATCCTATTAGTGGATCTGATTCCACAGGAAACATTCAAACGAGTCGTCGATATAAAGATTTTAAAGCGCTTAGAGATATTCTATAGCCTTACAGAAGAATGGCTTTTATTTACATCAATAAGATTTTAAGCTTATAAAATAATCACGAGTTAGCCATTTTAAATGAATAACCCATTCTTATTTAAAAGCATATCAAGGCAATGGCCAGGCTGCTACATGCCTCAAATTCCTCCAAAACAAATGACTGTAAAAATCATATAGGGAAACCTCGGAAAAGATTTTATTGACAAGCGAAAAGTGCTTCTTGAAGCTTTTCTCATGAAAATAGCCAAAATCCCTTACATATACCACTCAGAAATAGTCCAGCAATTCGTTCGAGGTCCTCAAGAGTTTCACAAATGCGTAGGGCATTATGGTCGTCTGCCATTCCAAAAGCTCGCCCCTCTCTACAAAGAAGTTTTTTCAGAATTCACAAGCTTCGTTTCAAATTCAGAAAGCCACAAAGAAATGGAAGATGCCCAAAAGCATTTTTCCGGCTGTTTAGCTCAACTTCAAGTATTTGAAGGCTGATGCAAATATACAACAGATTACTTTGAGTATTATCAAAAAGAAGTCCAGAACTTATTTATTGATTTAAAAAGCGTCAATCAGGTCTATGCTGAAGAAAAAAATATTAACTTGGAAACCAGAAATTTGACAACAAACCCATATTCAGTTTTATTGGGCTGAGTAAGGACTGAGATTCTGGATTTAGAAGGACTGAATGAAGCAATTCAGGGAAGATTCATGCTGGAAGCTATAAAACTGAAAATTGCAGACAGAATTGATGAAGAAAGAGAAAATTTGATAAAAATACAGTCAGGGAAAAAGAACTTTGTACAGATTTTGTTGCAGAAGAACAAAGAACAGTATATAGAAAAGACTTCAAGAGAAATAACGAATCTTGAAGAAGAGCTAAAATGTGTTGAAAAGATAGTAAATATTGTGACGGGAACTTTATTGAATGGCGTTATCCCTAAATTTAAAGAAGGAAAACAGCACATGTATGAAATTGTTTTGAAAACATTTACGAGCTCAAGTATAAAAGAATTAGAGTTTCTTATCGCTCAGAATAAGCAAATTGAGCGAGATATTCTTAATTAATTCTTTTAATAGTAATAAAAAATCCTGATATTCCTTAAGCTCAGCCTCTCGCCATTCGAAGTTTCAATAAAAGTATTAATTTTTAATTATTACATTGACCTTTCCTAAACATTTCAATACAGAGTTTTCTATAATCCTTTTCCTTCACATCTTCTTCCTCATTATTTATTGTATCAATCAACTCTTTTGGGAAATTCTCTAATAATTCCTCGTTATTAATATGATGAAACTTCATATTTGCCATCAAATGAGCATCATTGTAAATTGCCATTGGATTTTTTGACACTATTATTACATTATTCTCTTGGATATCAATTTTCATCTCTTTTCCCTTAATTACAACACAAGGGAGCTGAACATTTGGTTTTAATTCTTGGCTCATATTTCTATTTAAAAGCTTTCTCAAAGCTGTATAATGCATTAAATTTTCGTTTAAAGCTTTTCTTTTTTCTTCAATAACAGATTTTTTAGCATCTAAAGTTCCGCGAATGATCTTTTCTTCTTTGTCGTTTGAGAAGCCTTGGTAGGAGATTTCATTTCGGAATTTTGAAATAACATTTAGGGCATGGAGCACGTTAAGTGCATCGTAGACCCGCCGCTGGATATTTTTGAATTCGGCCCCATAAGAATTCTCAGATAAATCGTTGAGGATTTCTTTTGCTATCTGGTTGCCTGAGGTAACTCCACTAGTTTTTACTTTTTCTAGCACTTGGCGGGAAAGATTCATAAGCTTTTTGCATCTTTCAGGGGTTGCTAGTTTATAGGCGGTTTGGTTGTCCATAGTTTATGCACCGCCTAGTATTTTAAGATGGAAATTATTTAAAAATTAATTTTTTAGCTCAAATTTTGTTGACGCTGTTTTTACAATCTCTCCGAATAAACTTAATCCCACTCCCCCTCTGTGAGCGAACAAAAAAATCTTATTCACTCATGAAGGAGGGTTAATTTTTTTTTTCGAAATTTAAAAAAATCCTAACTCGTAAAAATTGGAAAGCAAATATTAATTTAATTTATAAAATTTATGCTTTAAAAACGCAATTGTTCAAAATTAAAAAGAATTAGCTTGAGATTTCATTATAATAGTTATCACTTATATATCAATTTTTTTTCAATAAAAAGTTTTTCAATTAAAAGGGTGGGTTTTTTGGGCAAAAATAGGGATTTTTCTAATGGTTTTGTTCGCTCAGGGAGGGGGGAGTTAGGGTTCTTTTCCAAAATAAAAATGCATTAGAATGCTTTTTAAACTGTTGTTTATTTTCTTGCAATTAACGGTCCTTCCCAGTTAATCTCTATAAAATCTTTACCGTCTAACAAATTTATATTAAAAAATCGATTATTTAAGCTGTACTTAAAGTATTCCATCATCGCCATCCATATCCTTTACTTTAAAGCTAAGTCTTAAAAAATTGAACTATCACTGAAGTTTCCTCATCTCAACGTTACAAATCATCTCCTTTAAGCCTTTTTCCATGACCCTCTCCAGCATATTTAAGCTTATTTTTACATCTAACTTCTCCTAATTTTCTTCTCTTACTCCCCCCCCCTCCGTGAGTGAACAAAACCATTAGAAAAATCCCTATTTTTTTTGCCAAAAAAAACCCACCATCCATGAGTGAACAAAAATTTTTTAATAGAAAAATTTTTTAATAGAAAAATTTTTTATGGAAAAAAATTTAATATATAAATGATAATTAGTACAATGAAATCTAGAGCTAATTCTGTTTAATTTTTACGAATTGCTTTTTAAAACATAAATTTCATAAATTAAATTAATATTTGCTTTCCAATTTTTGCGAATTAGGATTTTTTTAATTTTCGAAAAAAAATTAACCCCCCTCCGTGAGTGAACAAAATTTTTTTATTCACTCACGGAGGGGGGGGGGGAGTAGAATAAAAAGCATAATTTTATAATTCTATTCAAACCTGTTGAACATATTCTGATGACAAAAATGGGCTGCGATAATAATAAAATGTCAAAGATTTTATTCCTTTTCGTAGCTTTCGTGGCTCTCTCCAGCGCTGAAACCTCCGTCCCAGCATCACTCTTCCAAGGAAACTACGATGACTTTAAGACCTTCGTGGGAGCTTTCATGAGCAGTTATACCGGTGCAACTTACACTCTTCCAGCAACCTGCTTACTCTCCCTTTAATAGTAAGCAAGGGTTTTCTGCTAGCTCTTAAAGGTTAATTTTTCCAGATTCCAATATAAACTATTTAAAAAAGAAAAATTCAATTTAATTTATGAACTTTATGTTTATGCAAACTTAATAAAATTTAACCAGAAATCTCGTTAAAATATTCTATAAAATAAAATTTTTGCTCGCTCTTAAAAGCGGGTTAGATCAAGCCTCACAAGGAAAGCTTGACTCCGACATGGTCAATATCATTGCCAGCGTCCTCAAATTCCACCCATTCGATGCTTATAGCAGCATCAAGACCTTCGGAAAAGACCTCGAAAAAATGGCCTCAGGCTGTGGAATGAACCAAATTATCACAAACTTGAATGCTGAGTTAAAGAACAAAGGAAGCTGGTATGTGGTAGGAAACCTCTTAATGCAAAGAAACGTCATTGAATCATATCTTGCTGCATCCACACTCGACCTCCTTGGTTTTAACTTCCAAAAAGCAGGCAAGAACTTCGGAACTGCTATGAGGTACATGGTGCCACCATACACTGGGAAAGCTTTGCTATCAAGCGAATCAAGCGTCATCAACGAATTCACCCAATTCGGAAAAGGCTTACTTGATGGTTTTGAAGGTCAAGTCTCAACTCCAGGCGCCTGCTATACAGATATTACCAAATTTGCCCAAATTTTCACCAATGGGTATGCTACAATTGAAAAAATTTTGACCTGGGATATTGCAGCCATTGATACTTTAATTGCAGAATTCAAAGAAATTGAACCTCAGCTTCAGCTTATTTCAAGCCAATGCCCATTCGAAACTTTGTTTGCCACAATTAAGAAAAGCTTTGTCAGTGAGGCAGGACTTAAAACTTTATATGCCAACTATTACAACTCTCTTGTTACTATTGACGCTGATATTGAAAACGTCCTTAATTGCTCAAGCGACTTATACGTCTGTGGAAAGAGCTTACTCCCCCCCCCCCTCCGTGAGTGAACAAAACCATTAGAAAAATCCCTATTTTTTGCCCAAAAAACCCACCATCCATGAGTGAACAAAAATTTTTTAATAGAAAAATTTTTTATGGAAAAAAAATTAATATATAAATGATAATTAGTATAATGAAATCTAGAGCTAATTCTGTTTAATTTTTACGAATTGCTTTTTAAAACATAAATTTCATAAATTAAATTAATATTTGCTTTCCAATTTTTGCGAATTAGGATTTTTTTAATTTTCGAAAAAAAAAATTAACCCCCCTCCGTGAGTGAACAAAATTTTTTTTTTCACTCACGGAGGGGGGGGGGAGTTAGGAAACTCAATTGACTTACTCTTTGGATGGAACCTTGAGAAGGCAAGCAAAACTCCAGTATTTCTTTACGAATAAATAACATAACAGAGTTGCCTAATTTAATTATAATTAATTTTTTATATAGATTATGGGACTATTGAAAGAGATCATAATGTTTCTTATAGGAATCGGCATGGGCTCCTATGTAGTAAAGCTGCTATTGATGAAGAAAAAAAAGCAGAAAAGTTTCCCATTAAAAGACCAGCTGGTAAGAAATCATCAATTTTTCAAAGAAGGCCAAGACAAAATCCAGTCAAGCTTTGTGGTTGTCTTAGGACTAGGAGGCATTGGAAGCCACTGTGTGATAACTTTGGCACGCTCTGGTGTAAAAAAAGTGAGAATCATTGATAACAGCGTGCTTACAGCAGGAGCCTTAAATGGCCATGGAGTAGCGAAAACAAGGGATATTGGGAAACATAAAACTGATGTGCTAAAAGCTCACATAGGAAAAATAATCCCACAATGTGAAATTGAAATTCAAAAAGCTTATTTCTCATTAGAAAATGCTAGTAGCTTACTTGCTGGGAACCCTGATTATGTAGTTGACTGTATAGGGAACGTCAGCTGTAAAGCAGATTTAATACAATATTGTTTGCAAAATCAAATAAATATTATTACTACCGCTTCAGCTGCTGGAAAAATTGATCCTACTCGTGTTGAAGTTGCTGATATCTCTAACACCAAAAATTGTGACACAGTCCGCAAGCTTCGTAAAACCCTAAAGAAGCGTGGAATAGCTGAAGGAGTACAAGTAGTTTATTTAGCAGAAACACCTCGGTATTTACTTTTAGATCCACAAAACCCAATAAAACAAATGCCCATTCCTGCAATTGAACACATTTATTAGACTTATAGAGAAGTTTAATGTAATTCCTGAAGGGAAACCTCCACCTGTAATGTCTCTTTCGCCTGCTCGCCAGTTCGTATACAACCTTACTAGGCCCAATCCCCTGAGGAAAAAAAACTTAGCTTTCGCTTTCGAACACTGGTAGTTATCCAACCAGATCTGCTGGCGCAGGTACCCCTTATTTAATTAGTAGGAAAAAAAAACTTAGCATTGGAGTAAAGCATGAATTCGGCAATCCGACATTGCGCTTCTCCAAACCTGGCCGGATACATGCACCCGAATGCAGTCCTCCCTTCCTCAAAGTCCCTGCGCACCAGATACAGGAGTTAAGAAAATGGGCTTCTTCACCATGCCATTTTAATGTATGCCATTCCTGCAATTGAACACTAACTTCTATCACTGGAAATTCTGTAGCTTCTTATGTCTTATCCAAGCTTGGAGGAGTTAGTTTTGAGCCTTTTATTAGAGACAACTACCGAAAAACTTCATTTTTGCGACTTGTTCGCCATCTAGAGCTATTAGAAAAAAATCATTTTCATTCAGAACTAGAGATGGACATTGAAGAAATCGAACAGGTGGTAAGGACTTTATGGAATTTGAGGTCAGCTTATAGCAACTCTAAGAAATCAATTGAAGCAGTAAGATTTGACTTAACGCAGCCAGCAAGTGTGAGTAATTTAATATTGCTGACCGATGAAGAATTAATTATGCATTTAGACGGAAGATTAGAATGGAGCCAAGAACAAATCAGCCTTATCAAACAAAATTTAATGAAATTGGGTTAATTATGGTTAATGCTCTAAATAAACTTCTAATGGAGATTTTTCTAATAAATCGTATGTGAGCGTGCTGTTGCTCATATCAATGATCGCTTTTTTTACTTCGTACATTAAAGAGTCGAGGTTTTCGTCAGAATTAAAAAAGTTCCATATGATAGTGACACTTATATCAGCCATTGTATAAGTTGATATATCAGGGACTGATAAATCAAAAGTAATTTGTATATCTCCAGGTCCTATACCTGATTCATAAAGCTCAAGCTCGAAGTTTCCTCTTTTAATATCAATCAGATTCTCAAAATCGCTGAGATTCCTAAACCCACCCAGCTCGCTTTCTGTTTCTACACTAACATTCTGATAATACTCCAATCGCTGATATTCATCTTTTAGTACTAATTTCTCATACTCACAACTAGACTCGCACTGCATTTCAGGAACTTCTTTCATTTCACATCTAAAAGCAGTCTCAGCACATTCTCCAGTTGATATAAAATCAATGACTTCACAATTCCCTGTCTGCTCTCCTACACAGTCTAAGTAATATTCATCACAAGTGTCGACTGTGCTTACACATTCAGTTTTGTATTCTTTGCAAACATTTGGCATATTTTTTTCGTAACTGACACAATAAGTAGATTCTTCAAGACAATAAACTGTGTAGGAATAACATAAAACTGAGACTGAGTCACAGGCAGTGGAGTTTTGGAGACAGTCCATAGCGTAAGAATAGTCTACACATGAAGATGTCACTGGAGATGTACAAATCTCTTCAGTTGGGCATGGCTCTGTGCATTGTTTGGACTCTGACTGGGAAACAACTGTTTCTTGGTCGTCTAAGCTGTTTTCACACATTTGAAGGGCAGTTGTTCCTTGTTCGATTCATTCTTCTATCAGTTTTGTCATATCAGAGTTCAGTTGTTCAATGTCATCTGAAGAGAGATCTCCGTATACAAAAGCAGTGCTTTTTGTAATATCACTTGAGGGTTCGGTTTCTACTGTTAAATTCATTAGGTAATTTCCTTTAAAAGGATACCCGGTAGTTTTGAATGAAATTAAAGTGTCATCCATCTCCAATTCAGTTTTGCCTGTTATTGACCATAAGCTTGCATTAACATCCATAGTCCCATACGTGGAATTTTCGCTTATATCTAGATCTACATGCATATCCTCCCCAGTCACATTCATAACAAAAATATTCCCATACCCCATAATAAATGGCACCACATCTACATCAGCAATAAATGAGCTTGAATTAATTTCAGTTTTTATATAAAAATTGCATGGAAGTCCCAAAAATTCAGCTTGGCCTTCAATTATAACCCCTTGCTCTGTGTTTACCGATTCCAGCAGCTGTATATCAATATTTGCCCCGCCAGTAAAATTAAAAGTCTTTGCCAAATTCGTTGCCTGTATCCCTGCAACACTTCTAAAGAACGTGTCAGCATCAGCAGCTTGCATAACTAAATCCAGCTGATTATAATTATAGTTATCATGATCAATCTCTACATAAGCTTCTCCATTCCAGCAGTATTTATTTTCCCCACATGAAAATGATGCTTGTCCTGGGTTGTATTCAGTTAAAATTTCTCTATTTTTGACTTCATAATTGAGATCTAATGAAGAAATAAGCAACCCTGGGACGCCAAATACAGTAGTTCATTCTTCTTGAAGGCGGCCAGCTAAATAATAAATGTCAGAGCCATCTTCGTCTAAGGTGACATTTGCAGTAAAAGTGCTGAAGGAGTCTGAGTCTAGAAGAATGTCAAGCAGCCCTGAAATATAGACTGGAGACAGTGGCTCAAAATATTTCACCATTAAAGTGTCATAAAGATATACTTCATGTGCTACATACACCACATCCATGCCTCCAGACATGAAGAAGTCATTAGGAAAATACTCTCCTATCATATTGACTGGGTCTGTTAGGTTATAAACCACGATATTTTCGCATTTAGTATCAGAGGTACAGTTACTAATTTGGTTTATATCATAAGCAAATTGAATCCCTGCAGGAAATATGTATGGAGCTGATAAATAAGACTCCTCTAAATTCACATCAGAAGTGCTTGAATTAAAGTTCATATTTGTAATGCTAGAGTACTCAGGAAACCCTTCCCCTAATAAATACCCAAGAGACTCTCGTAAAATGTCGCTAAAGCTAAATGAATCTTCAACTGTTGTATTGAATCTTCCGAAATAGCCATTTACTTTAGAGTCGTATTCCTGGACAATTTTCCCATCACAATCAAGAGTCACATAAGTTTCTGGGGCGAAATCGAGCTCAAGCTTGGTATTTATGCATTTAATTTCATAAAGTCTGTTTATCAGTTCAGTTTGTGTTTGGTAAATAGGAAAAATTGAAGAAAAATCAGCTGATAGCTGACTAAATAAATACAAATAAAATGGCGACGACACACGATCTGTCCTCTCCCGAACCTGTAGTGTGATTGGGGACCTTGCTGCGGCCTGAAGCCAATCCACTCTCCCCCCCCCTTTAAATTGGAACTAAAAATTTTTAGTTCCAATATAAAGGGGGGGGGTTAAGAAAATTTTTTTTAAAAAAAAATCATTATAAAATTTTTTATAAAAAAAAAATTTATATAAAATTTGAAGAAAAAAAAAAATTTCAAAAATTTATCGAATTAGATTAATAAATTTGTTTAATAAAATGCTATTTACTCTTATATCCTTAAAAAAAAAGCAAGATATAACTAAAATTTCATTATTTTTTAATACGCCACTATTAATTGGTATCAAAACTATTTACACAAAAATTATTATTTTTATTGATAAAAAAAAATTAAAAAAAAAAAATTTTAGAAAAATTTATCGATCAAAGTGCTAATTTTGTTTAAATAAGATGTTATTTATACTATATTCTTTAAAATAAAGCAAGAAATAAGTAAATTTTGAATTTTATAAAGAAATCGTATTGGATTTTTATATCAAAGCTATTTATATAAAAAATATCATTTTTATCAAAAAAAATAAAAAATAAATTTTTTTAAAAATTAACAATTAAGGATAATAAATTTATTTAAATAAGATGCTCTTTATACTCTATTCTTTAAACAAGAGCAGGATATAACTAAATTTTTAATTTTAGTTAAGAAGAAACATTTAAATTATATCAAAACATTTTACATAAAAAATTATGATTTATATATATAAAATTTTTTATTTTTTATTATAAAATTAAAATTTGTTCCAATTTAAAGGGGGGTTAATTTACCAAAAAGTGGAAATTTTACCTATATTTTGTTCCAATTTAAAGGGGGGGGAGTCAGGGAAAGGTCTGGTATGGGTACTGGTATTTGTGTCCGGCTAGGTTTCCCTCCCGGTCCAGCAATGACGATTTTCGGATCGTCCCGACAGGGCATGGGACAAAAAAAGGGTTTTCCTCTAGGGACTGCTGGTGCCCAAATCGGACGGCACAGCAGATGCCGATAAGAGCTAGGGAGTTAATCCCTAGCTCTAACCCTAGTCGACGACGTGAAGCATGGCGACCCAGTCCGCCTACTTCCAGAATTTCATGGCCAAACCCCATGACCGGAAGGAGCCGAGTGGTAGCCTGTGGCACTTAGGTGTACACTGGGAGCAGGGCAAGGAAAGCAAGCGAGGTGACCAAAAGGAGGAAGAAAAGGACCTACGGTCCTGGCCGGGAGCTACTCAATAACATAAGATTAAGATTAAGCTGACTAAATAAGTTTTCAAGCTGGGTAAAAGAAATTTCTGCAATAGGATCAGTTATATGGGCCAAAGCATAATAAGGCTCATTTTTGCTGCTTAGGACATCTATTGTAAACTGAGGGGTATCTGGAACATTTCATTCTCCTTTAATATCAAGTTGGCAGTATGAGGTGTTGTGGTAAATATTCAAATAAGCTATTGGGTTTTCTATTAAAATTCCTTGAGCAATACTAAAATCAGGGGAATCAGCTTCAATTATAGATAAAACTTGGACAAAACTTTCAGTGAAATTTGTCGTGAACACCATTAATGCATAATTTGGCAGCAATAAAGACACATAATCCAAGCCTCTTGGACTTTCGACTTCAGAGCATTTTAAATCATAGTCTAAAGCATCTGCGAAGTCTCCTAGTAATACAACTTCATTGAATATGGTGACATTAAAATCTTGGTTTTCTTCTCTGTCATACTCTGTGAAAATTCTGAATTCATTTTCATACTCCATGCTAGCTCCAAGATAGGAAAGTCCTAAATATTGGGTTTCTTGGTGTCCTGAGTCGAAAATATGCCAAATTTCTTCAAGCTCAAAAGTTACAGAGCTGCTGATAATTGCATTATCAAAAGCCGAAAACTGTACTTGTAGATTGGTCCAATCATACCCATTGCCGGCTCCTCTTTCAGCTCTTCCAATAGCTTTTCCAATTTCTACGTCTGCATCGAATATTTCAATAAGAACAATTTCTTTATATTCCACATCTATAAGGTCTAGGTACATGTCATCTAGATTTGCCCCTTCTTCAATATCATTAGCTTCTACACAGAGCCCAGTTTTTCCTACTGAAACTAAGTAGGTTGAAGCGTTTAAATAGCTGGAAAGCTCTTCGATCATTTCTTGCAAAAGCTCAGATGTGGAAGCCAAGTAGTCGGGGATTTGGAAAGAGCTGAAGTCATCTATTTGATAAGCTGTGGTAGAGTTGCACAGAGAGCATAAAGGGTATGTACAATTTACTTCGGTGGCCCCTTTCGCAGTAGTTATGACATAATCAGCAGCAAATGCGAAAGGAATTAAGAAAAGAATTAGCTTCATATCCGTTTTGTAATATTTGATAATCTTAAATTTATTTAGAAATTCCTTTTGCTGGTATTGCCTGCATGATATCGATAGAGGGATCTTATATTAATCTAATAAAATTATTAGTTAAATTCCCCTTTTTAATTGGAAAAAATATATATAAAAATACTATTTTTGGGTGCTTTAACGTAAATTTATAGGTAAAAATACTAATTTTCTAATTTAGTTTTGACCTATTTTAATAGAAGAAGTACAAGTTTAATTAATTTAAGCATTTTACACTAAATCATTATTTTTTGAATTAATACTATTTTTAAATTTTTAAAAAGTTTACTATAATTTTTTTTAAAAAAAATTAAAGTGGAACCCAATTTAAAGGAAAGTAAGTAAATTATATATTTATTTGAATTCAAATTATTTAGATATTAACAGTAGTATATTCAAGCTATAATTTGCCTTTTGAGACTACAACAAAGTGTAAATATATTTCAAATTTGCCTTTAGCAAACTCAAAAATAATTAATAAAATTTGAATTCCTTATATATTTTTTATCTTACAAACTTTATTGCTCCTATTAACTTGCAAGAAACCCAGTTGCCCATCTTCAAATATGGAGTTGGATTTTTCCTGCACAGGAGATTGAGAATATGAAAAATCACTATTAGGCATATTTTTTCTTTTCACTCAACGGACTGATCTTACCCTGCTGTTTATTAAAGGTTTATAAGCTTCAGTTGGTGTCTTTGGTCTTAGTGGGCATAATTAAAAATATAGCATCTTAGTTCGGGCATGTAGTTCAATCATGCAGTTTCAAGCATATATTTTAATTATACCCGGCAAGGTTTTGCCAGCCCAGAAATAGACAGTTAATGCTAGGTAACTAATCCTAATCCGATTAGGGCTAGCTTTAGTCCGTTTTCAGAGCTGGATTTTACATCGAGGGAAAGTGGGGCTTAGACTTGTAAAGGGGAAGCTCAGCAAAGCCTTTTAGGTTTATCGGGCAACTCACTAATGTAAAACCAGGAGTTATGCCCTAGGCTGCAAGTTCTCGCTTTTGCTGACAGTCGGCTAATTATTATGCAGTAAACCTCTTCTGATGTACGGCATGGTGACCCAGCCCACTCCACTCTCCGTTAGATGCGAGCCTCAGATGGAGAGGAGTTAATCCCTTGCTGGGGCGGGCGAAGGCGGCTCAGCGAAGCAAGGTGGAGTTCCGCACCCTCAGGCGCTATTAGGAACTTCTTTATAAATATTTAAGGTTAAGGTCTTAGCGGGCTGAAATATTCTTTACTTGGAATATTTTTACTCCCAATAAATGGAGGAATCTCGCTTAAGCTCTCATTTTTAATAGATTTTATAGCTGGAGTCTCAGATTTTCTGTGTCTTAGAAGTCGCTCTTTTCTTTCCTTGCCGAACTTCATTAAATCAAAGAAAGATGCAAAATTTGGCTTGATACACTTCCTTTCAATATTAGGAGTATATTCAATTTCATTCGCCTCTACGCTTTTTTTGTCAAATTTTACATTTGAAATTTGGACTAAAATCTTGATTTTTCTTCTTTTGGATTGCAAAGACTCAATTTTTCTTTGAAGTGCGACCAAGCTGCGCTTTTCTTCCAAAATTTGATTGAAAACTTGTATGTTTTCTGAATATTTTCTTCTTTGCATTTAATTTATATAAATGCAATACTTAAAATAAAACCAAGTTCAAGCAAAAAATTATTTATTACCAATAAGTTATATTTTTAATAATTTTTTATCTTACTCTCTTATAAAAACAAAAACCTTCTTTTGAAAATTAGTATCCTTCTTGAGCGAACCAAAATTTTTTATATAAATGTTTGCTTGTATCAAGCATTTTTATTTTAGCTAATGATTGCATTAATAAAAGCTATTAAATTATATCAGCTTGGATTCTAAAGCATAGTTTTTATACATAACTCACCAAGGTGAGTTAAGTAAAGCTTAGGATCTTCAATAGTCTTAACGTCTTTTTCACAGTATCTGATAAATCAACACTTTTAAGTTCATTCATCCTATTTTCAGCTAGCTCTGTGCAATTCCCATTCATCGCAATTTGCAGCATAAAGTGCGTTTCATGCCCTTGAGGGATATTCAAATTCATTTCACTGGCATTTTCTCTCGCATTAACAAAGTGGCACTTATTAGCATGCCAAGCCACAGTTCTCCAATCATGCTCTTCATCTTCTGCAAAGAAACTGTCATATTCCAAGTTTTCTCTCACCCTTACCAGCACCATTTCTTCACTTGCATCTTTATTCCACTTTGAGCTTCTAAAAGCAAAGGTCCTTATATAGCCCATACCCCTTTATAGATTTCTTTATCGAGCAAAATGTACTGGATTATTGAACGACCAAGAGAGACTCTATTAAAGGAACGGGCTTGATATCTATATCAGGAAGTGCTAAAAAGTGACATGCCAAAAAATGGTGACAAGTCTGAAAAAAGTTGACAAGTAAACGCGCCAATTTTTAAAATGGATTTATTATTAAAATAATTTAAAACTTAAGATATTTTAATTTTAATCAATATTTAATTATGCTAACTCCCCCCCCCCCCCTCCGTGAGCGAACAAAACCATTAGAAAAATCGCCATTTTTTGACCAAAAACCCACCCTCCGTGAGTGAACAAAAATTTTTTAATAGAAAAAATTTTAATGGAAAAAAATTTTGATATATAAGTGATAATTAGTATAATGAAATCTAGAGCTAATTCTGTTTAATTTTAAACAAATTGCGTTTTAAAACATAAATTTTGCAATTAAATTAATATTTGCTTCCCAATTTTTGCAAATTAGGATTTTTTTAAATTTCGAAAAAAATATTTTTATAAAATTTATATATAAATTTTTTTTAAAAAAAAAAAATTAACCCCCCTCCGTGAGCGAACAAAATTTTTTTGTTCGCTCACGGAGGGGGGGGGGGGAGGGAAGTAAGTATTTCTCATATGAGTCGATAAGAACTTTGCATATATTTAAAATCACAAGACACGCACTTCGCAAATTATAGTTTTAGTCTTCATAAATAAATTAGCATAAAATAAAGAAATTCTATCGAGCCGGAAAAATGCACATTGAGTTGAAAGTTTTTGATTTTCACTTATAAGCCATATTTAAATTTTGCTAACTCCCCCCACCCCCTCCGTGAGCGAACAAAAAAAATTTTGTTCGCTCACGGAGGGGGGTTAATTTTTTTTTTTAAAAACAATTTATATATAAATTTTATAAAAAATATTTTTTTCGAAATTTAAAAAAATCCTAATTTGCAAAAATTGGGAAGCAAATATTAATTTAATTTGCAAAATTTATGTTTTAAAACGCAATTTGTTTAAAATTAAACAGAATTAGCTCTAGATTTCATTATACTAATTATCACTTATATATCAAAATTTTTTTCCATTAAAATTTTTTCTATTAAAAAAATTTTTGTTCACTCACGGAGGGTGGGTTTTTTGGTCAAAAAATGGCGATTTTTCTAATGGTTTTGTTCGCTCACGGAGGGGGGGGGGGGGAGTAAGTACTTCTCATATGAGTCGATAAGAACTTCTTATATATTGATAATCACAAGCCACGCACTTTGCAAATTATAGCTCTTGTCTTCATAAATAAATTAGCATAAAATAAAGATATTCCATCGAACCGGAAAAATGCACATCGAGTTGCAGATTTTTGATTTTCACTTATAAGCCATATTGATTTTTGCTAAGTACTTCTCATATGAGTCGATAGAACTTCTTATATATTGAGAATCGCAAGCCACGCACTTTGCAAATTATAGATCTAGTCTTCATAAATAAATTAGCATAAAATAAAAAAATTCTATCGAGCCGGAAAAATGCACATATTGAGTTGCAAGTTTTAGATTTTCACTTATAAGCCATATTAAATTTTTTGCTAACTCCCCCCCCCCCTCCGTGAGCGAACAAAAAAATTTTGTTCGCTCACGGAGGGGGGTTAATTTTTTTTTTTAAAAAAAATATATATATAAATTTTATAAAAAATATTTTTTTCGAAATTTAAAAAAATCCTAATTTGCAAAAATTGGGAAGCAAATATTAATTCAATTTGCAAAATTTTATGTTTTTAAAACGCAATTTGTTTAAAATTAAACAGAATTAGCTCTAGATTTCATTATACTAATTATCACTTATATATCAAAATTTTTTTCCATTAAAATTTTTTCTATTAAAAAAATTTTTGTTCACTCACGGAGGGTGGGTTTTTGATCAAAAAATGGCGATTTTTCTAATGGTTTTGTTTCGCTCACGGAGGGGGGGGGAGTAGTAAGTACTTCTCATATGAGTCGATAAGAACTTCTTGTATATTGAGAATCGCAAGCCACGCACTTTGCAAATTATAGATCTAGACTTCATAAATAAAAATTAGCATAAAATAAAGAATTCTATCGAGCCGGAAAAATGCACATTGAGTTGCAAATTTTTGATTTTCACTTACGAGCCATATTGATTTTTGCTAAATACTTCTCATATGAGTCGATAAGAACTTTGCATATATTGAGATACACAAGCCACGCACTTTGCAAATTATAGCTCTAGTCTTCATAAATAAATTAGCATAAAATAAAGAAAGTCTATCGAGCCGGAAAAATGCACATTGAGTTGCAAATTTTTGATTTTCACGTATAAGCCATATTGATTTTTGCTAATTACTTCTCATATGAGTCGATAAGAACTTCTTATATATTGAGATACACAAGCCATGCACTTTGCAAATTATAGCTCTAGTCTTCATAAATAAATTAGCATAAAATAAAGAAATTCTATCGAGCCGGAAAAAATGCACATTGAGTTGCAAGTTTTTGATTTTCACAGCTATTATTAAATTTAAATATATATAAATCAAATATTTAAAGCCAATATATAATGTGTAATTATATCTTCTATATAATTGAGTATCTTAAGTTTTAAATTATTTTAATAATAAATCCATTTTAAAAATTGGCGCGTTTACTTGTCAACTTTTTTCAGACTTGTCATCATTTTTTGACATGTCACTTTTTAGCACTTCCTGATATAGATATCCAGCCCGTTCCTTTAATAGAGTCTCTCTTGGTCGTTCAATAATCCAGTACATTTTGCTCGATAAAGAAATCTATAAAGGGATATAAGCTATATTCATCGATAAATCCATAATAGCCAGCTCTTCTGCATCAAGGCTTTTATTTTTTATCCCTGAAGCTTCACAATCTCTGGGTTCAGGTATTAAATGAACTCCACATGTAGAAAGCTCAAACAATAACGCTCCAGGCGGCATTTTTACCCCTTCTAAGTACCTAAGCTCAATGATATTTTGAGTGTTTACGAACTCTAAGTTTCCAGGCGTAATAATAAATGAAAACGGCATCCTTTTTCCAGTGATGTCAAGCAAAACTTGGTCATCAGAAACTGCTCTTAAATAGAAATAGGAATAAGGGTAATCAGTGATTCTAGGGATCACAACGGCTAAAGGTGCGAGTTTTTTTATTTTAAATGCAATGGTTTTTGAGACAGCATCAAAATTCAGATCAGATATTTCATTGTTGCTCCAGCTTAATGTAGTAGAATCCCACCAACAGACTTTGTAGCCATTAGGATCTGGCAAGTAGACATTACTAGGAAGCTGATACATCATTTTTAATGGGTTAATGTTGGAGAGTGACATCCCTGAAATCAAGTCGCTTGGTGGGTATGGTCTTTGAACTAGCATATTTTCTAGAGTTTTTACAGGTCTCAGTCTCCATTCTCTTACATTTTTAGGCAATTCTGGGAACCTGTATATATGCACTTCATAGACACCTCCAACTACAAGCTCTGGGGTTTCAATCATAGTTGAAATTAAGTTAGAATTTGTCCACATCGCTCTCATCACACATGGGTCATCAGCGTACTGTCTAGGCATATCTGCATACATAGTAAGCTCATCAAAATCTATCGGTTTAAACTTATGCCCAGTATTTTGATAATTCAGCCACAGTCCTACTCTAATCTCTTCCCTTTGTGATTTTATATAAGTTTCTTTTACTTGTACTGGATCTAGTGCTCCTTTCATATGTTTCGAAGTTGCTGTAAGTGTTGACGAAACAGGCTCTGGAGGTTTTAATAAATGCTCATCAGCGTGCATCAGAATTTCTGAAATGGCTTCATCAATTTTTCTTTTTGCTAACGACCTTAGTGTCGTAATATAATTATAGCACCACATTTTTTTGACTGAATTATATTCTTCTAGTGCATCTCCTAATGAGTAGTAAATATTTTTCACGATTTTTTCGGTTTGCTGGAACTTATTGAGTGCTTCTTCTAAGTCTTCGATTTTTTGTTCAGAGAGAAGAGTGATATAAGCAGTCATTTGTTTTTCTATAGTGGGATCTGGCATTGGATCACACTCAATGTACTTTTTTCATTCTTCTTGAGCTTTGTTAATTTCTTTGATTTTTATGAGCTCGCGGGTCACTTTTTCAAGCCATGGATGAAGAAGTTCACGTTCTTGGGAGAGCCTGGCTTCTTCTTCTTGACGGAGTTTTTCATCTTCTTGCCTTTTGATTTCTTCTTCTTCCAGCCGTTTCTTTTCTTCTTCAGCTTTTCTGATTCTTTCGAGCTCTTCTTGAATTCTGAGTTCTTCTTGAAGTTTGGCCTGCTCTTCTAGAAGCTGCTTCTTGGATTTCTTTTTCTTTTGTTTTGGAGGCTGAATTAAAAGTTACCATTTAGGATGATTAAAAATTAATACAATATGAATGAAATTAGCTTAAGCATCGAAAAATTTAAGTTCAAAATAATTAAAAACATATTTAAGCTTTATTTGAATATTTAATTAGAATATTTTTATTTTCAAAATAAGTAATATCAATTTACGTTTATTTTTTAATGCCGAGCTATAAGTATTTAATTTCAAGCTCCTTAATATGTTAATTTAATTAAATAGCTAACTCCTCCCCCTCTGTGAGTGAACAAAAACCATTAGAAAAATCCTTATTTTTTACCAAAACAAGCCACCCTCCGTGAGTGAACAAAAATTTTTTAATAGAAAAATTTTTTATGGAAAAAAAAATTGATATATAAATGATAATTATTATAATGAAATCTAAAGCTAATTCTGTTTAATTTTAAACGGATTACTTTTTAAAATATAAATTTTATAAATTAAATTAATATTTGCTTTCAAAATTTTGCGAATTAGGATTTTTTAAATTTCGAAAAAAAATATTTTTTAAAAAAAAAAATTAACCCACTCATGAGTGAACAAAGTTTTTTGTTCACTTACGGAGGGGGAGAGTAAGCATTTTTGCTAGGATAATTATTAGGTAAAAATGATGAGGATATCTCAATGCATTATTAGAAGTGCAGGCACCTTTGTACCCAAGCAGGCTTCTTATTTCGCTGATGATGGAAAATTACTCATTTATTCAAGTAATCTTGGATCTAGCTTTAAGTATTTTTTTATTGGAGGAATGATGGGATCAGTTGGAAGCATATCTTATTATCAATTAATCTACCCATCATATGCTTCACTAGCTTTATTTGGATTCAGCTTATTATTTTCTCAAAAAGCTTGAGAAAGCGCTTATCTTATGATTGAAGAGCTCAATCTTTTGATAGATGGGAAAACTATTGAAATTAAAACATATGGCTTTAGAAAGCAATATCAAACATTAACTATACCTATTTCTGAAATTGTAGGGAGTAAAGGAGTTTCACAGTTTTATATCAAACATAATAAGTATCAATATATTTTAGAGAGGAGTGGAATAATTTTTCAGGAAGAATTACTATCAGCTGTGCTTACTCTCCCTCTGTGAGTGAATAAAAAATTTTTGTATCATAAAAATTTTTTTATAAAGAAATTGATATATAATTATTATGAGATATCTAGCTAATTCTGCTAAATTTTAAACATAAACTAACAAATTAAATTAATTTAGCTTTCCATTTTTACAAATTGGGATTTATTTATTTTTCGGAAAAAAAATTACTATAAAATTTTATATGCACGAACAAAATTGCTTTGTTCTCTCACGGAGGGAGGAGGGAGTTAGAGGACTAGAAATTGACAATGCACAGTTTATTAAAGAAGTTTAATTAATCTCAGTTATGGGACTAGATTTAGCTGGCTTCTAGCAATCTTATTAAATAGGATTTAATTAAGTCTTCAATATTAATAACTTTTAATATCTTTGATTGAAATTTATATTGAACATAACTTCAGAAAAAATTAATTAATTATTATAAATTATTCATGAGCATAAATATAATCATAAGAATGATTGGATTAAAATAATCTCCTATTTTGATATTCATTATCATATATATTATCATTTTGAGATTTCTCAACTTTTCGGACAAGAGCTTTGCATCCACACAGATTCATGCACTCAATTAGAGCTGAGCCTGATGTAAATCTGCTGCAAATTTCTCCACATTTCATGCTGCATCCTTCAATAGCTTCCATGAAGGGCTTTTCTCGGTCAGAAATTGCTTGTATTGAATAAAGCTCCCCAGAATCATCACTAAAAAGTTTATTGACCTCAAAACGGCCAAAAGCAGCCCAAAAAATAGCAAACAGAATAAGCTTTTTCATATTATACATTTAATTTTATTTACTATCAATTTTCTTTAAAAATGTCGTAAGCTCTAATGACTTCGAAAAAGTGATTGGATTCCTCACAAAATCCATTTGCTGAAGACTGTGCAAAAATTTATAGTCGTCTGACCCAGACTCTACCTCAAGTTCCAATTCTAAATTTTTGTAAATTTTGACTAGATAATGCTCTTTATAAGTCCAAATTTCAATTTTTATGCTTCTGTCATCCATGAAATACGATGAATGAAACTGAAACATTCTTATCCCTAATACTTCATAAATATAATCAATATTCATATACATTGAATCCTTTTCTTTGTTTTCAAAAATCGAAAACTGCTTACTCCACCCTCTACCCTCCACCCTCCATGAGAGAATTAACCATTGGAAAAATCCCGATTTTTTGCCCAAACCTACTACCCTCTGTGAGTGAACAAAAATTTTTATATAAGTGATAATTGTCATAATGAAATGATTCTGTTTAATTTTAAACAGCTTGCATTTTAAAATATAAAATTTATTAAATTAATATTTCCTTTCCAGTTAGAATTTTTTTTTAAATTTCAAAAAAAAAAATTAATTCCCACAAATTTTTTTTCCGATCACGGGGGAAAGCTAGAGTTTCATTGAATAACTTCGTTTTCTTCGTCATACATTAAATGCTTAGAAAGGATCGATTTCAATTTCAAGTAATTCGTTCGCTCTAGGGATTTAACTTTTAGATTGGAAAATGGGATTTCTATAGCTGAAATTCCATGACAAATTGTAATTTCTTTCTTTTCAAAATCTGAGAGCTTTATCATAGAATATGGAAGGCTTTCTCCTTTGATTTTTAAAATTAATGTATAAAATGTAACCCCATAGTTTGGGTCTCAATGAAGATTCATGTCATTTTTTGTAATTGTAAAATATAGTTTTGGGATTTTTAAGTTTAAGTTTAAGTTTAACGAATTACTCTGGCTAATTGCGTCCAGCCTTCTTTTAGTTGAGGGTCCAAGCTACATTAATAGCTCTGGGTAACGGTAGGTAGACCGGCCTAACCGTCAACCCGTTAAAGCTAATAAGCCCGTTAGGGACTTCTCTAGTCAGTGCCAGCCTCAGCACCGACCTCTTCTCTTCAAGCCGAGACTCTCAAGAAGCTTGACTTATCTCACTAACTCGGATGATAGGACCCAGATCTGCGTAGCAGAAGTTAGGACCTATTCCTAACTGACATTTTTAATATTGTGTTTTGGGATTATTTTGGATTTAAAAGCAGCTTTTAAATCACCATATGTCGAAACTACTACTTTATTATCCACAAATGTGCTCAAAATTTGGCCACTTGGCAGCAGGGCAACAGCTGTGACACTTGAATAAAGCGAATTGCATAGAACTTGAACAATACAATGAATTCCAGATATACATGCACAAGACTGGTATTTTAAATGCATTTTCCTGAAGTTAATATAATCCCTTACCTCTAATTTTTCCTTTATGTAATTTCTATCATTTTTTGCATCAAAACTAATAGGCAATTTTTTTTTATTTTTCTAACTCCCCCCCCTCCGTGAGTGAACAAAAAAACTTTGTTCACTCACGGAGGGGGTTAATTTTTTATTTTAAAAAATTATATATAAATTTTATAGAAAAAAAATTTTTTCGAAATTTTAAAAAAATCCTAATTTGCAAAAATTGGGAAGCAAATCTTAATTTAATTTATAAAATTTATGTTTTAAAAACACAATTTGTTTAAAATTAACCAGAATTAGCTATAGATTTCATTATCTAATTATCACTTATATATCAAATTTTTTTTTTCATAAAAAATTTTTTCTAAGTCAATTTGAAATTTTTTTACATGAATATCGCAATCTTTATAAAAATCTTGCAATTTATAAGTAATTTTTGGGAAATTTGATGATTTTTTGTTTAATCTTGCTAATTTTGTGGTTACGCTGATTTGTTCAGTCATATTATATTCATAAGTTGACAAATCTCGCTTAAGTTCAAGAAAATCACTTCTGGCCTGCAGCAAGTTCCGTCTTGCCGCATTAAATTTGTTTTCCTCAATGATTTTTACTTTGTCTGGCTTTTTTTCTTCAATGTTCCCTTGAATCAAATCAACAAGAGAATTTCTTCTGGTAACACATTTTTGAGTTCTTGTTTTGAGGCGATTTGCAGAGTTTTCTCTTGATTTATGTGCTGTTGTGTAAATTTTTAGATATGAATGTGATCTTGTCGTCGTAGTTGGGGTCGCCACAAATGGATATCTCATAGTAATTTTTTCCAAGGTAACAGTTTCGCCTATGCTGACTCCCCCTCCATTAGCAAACAAGACCATTGGAAAATCCGTTTTTTCCCAAAAACCTATCATCCGTGAGCGACAAAAATTTTTTAATATAAAAATTTTATGTGAAAAAATTTGATATATAAGTGATAATTATTATATGACATCTCTAGCTAATTCTGTTTAATTTTAAACAATTTGCATTTTAAAACATAAATTTATTAAATTAAATTAATATTTGTTTCTAATTTTTTGCGAATTGGAATTTTTAAAATTTGAAAAAAAATTACTCCCCCTCCGTTAGCGAACAAAATTTTATGTTTCGCCCTCGAAGGGAGTAAGAGAATTCCGAGGATGCTTATGTAGCTCCATATTAATGATATTAATTATTTAATCATCTTTATTACTTGACTTAATATTTGGCAAATCCCAAGGTCCTTTAACTTCATTCTTATAATGATAGACTGAAATAAGTCACATTGGCCCTATATACCTAATAAAATAAAAAGAACCTAACACTAAAACGCTCAGCAGCCATGAAAACCTCATCATTAAAATTGCATTCAAAAACGTCAAAAAAAATCCGAGCCTTCTATATGCAGTTTCTGATTTAAGTTTAATTGCGCACCTCAAATAAGGCAAAAATCCAAAAATAATGAAAGCAAGCGAAAGCATAAAAAATACATAATTAAGTGAAGATAATCTTGAGCTTAGAAGCAGAGTAGAAATCAAAGCACAATTCATTGAAGTTACACCTGGCACAGTTGACGCTTCTCCTGTAAAATAAGTTGATATAAACCCATAATCATAAAAAATCAAGTGAAATAACGAAAATATAAAAGTCATTAAAAAAATTGTGTCATCTGCATAATTTTTATTAATAGTTTCTAATACAGGGCACAAAGTAAATAAGGTTCCCAAAAGCAAAAGCCCTGTCTTTGCAGGCTTAAGAGAAAAATTTTGAGTTAAGTAGGTATAAGTAGCATACCCACAAAATAGAAATAAATATTCAAATCCTAATAGAACTTCTTCTGAGAGTGCTTTTGAATATGCCAATCCGAAAAACCCAAAAAATAGAACCATTGCATTTATAGCATGTGTAATTTCTGTTGTATTTTCAACTAAATTTCAAAACTCGTACTTTTTACCTTCTCCTTGTGTAATTAAGCTTGCTAAAAAGCTTTCATCAACAAAAGAATCTTCAAATGGCTGCTTTTCATATAGATTTTTCTTTCATTTGGGTTTTTTAATGAAAGTTCCACAATTTATACACATAATTATAATGAATAGAAACATACCTACTGGCAACCGAAAAGGCCAGACTTTAAAGTCTAATGGCCATAATTTAATTAATTAGTAAGTTACTGACAACTGCTACCCTATTTTAATATATAAAATAGATTAATGGCGATCGATTATAAATTTTTTATTCATTGTAATTAAGTGTACATTTTTCCATCTTCAGTCAATGGCTTTCCATGATATGGGCAGAACTTATAATTTTCTTCCATATTATATTCTTATTAATTTTACTCTTTTCTTGGAGCCACCTGCCTCTTTTCTTATTCTTCTTCTTTTTCAATATAATATCCATTAGTTTTAATTTTCAAAATATTTTGTAATATTAAAATTAATGCTGTTTATATATAAAGTTAACGCAACTTAATAGATTTCTATAGAGGCAATTTAAGATAATAATTGAATTGCTTTGTCATTAATTGTTAAATAACTGATCTAGATAACCCTGATCAGTGATGATTATAGTAAAGCAGTTTAAATTTAACTAAAACTAAGTTAAAACTGATGGATCTCTTAAAGAAATAAATTTAATTAGAAGTGCATAACAATGCCTTTATCAAGGTTTACGCAAACTTGAGACAAGAAATAAAAATCAAAAGTGTAAGGACTATTTAGGTACTTGCAAATTATCTTTATAATTCAAATTTCATAAAGAACTTCTATAAAAAACTGTTTTTAACCATTTAAAAACAAATAAAGATAACCATTGAGATAATAATCTTATGTCAAATAAGAATTTGCATTAACTGCGATTTAATTTATGGATCTTATTAAAAGAGATATATTCGTAGGATTTAGCCTAAAGCTCTCCTATCAATTTTTTTATTTGGTTTGCGACTGATGTAAAAAATGGAACAAACACAACAAAATCTTTGTTGCTCATGAGGTAATAAATAGTAAAATATTATTTTATCAAGTTTCGAAACGATGATAAAGGCACTGTTATGCACTTCTAAATAATTTACTTTTTTAAGCGTTCAATCAATTTTAACTTAGTTTTAGTTAAAATTTAAATTACTTTACCATAATCCTCACTGATCAGGGCTATCTAGATTACTTATTTAGCAATGAATGGCAAAACAGTTCAATTATCTATATCAAATCACCTATATAGAAATCTATTAAGGAGCGTTAGCTATATAAAATTTAGTATCAGAAACTCTTGAATAAAATCAGTTTGAATATCATCAGATTATAATGCAGCCAAACGAGAAATCAGGTCAAAAAATTTTTTGTTCGTTCACGGGCTAAAAATGATTTTTAGTAATTTTATCACTCAGCGAGTTAAGATTTAGTGCAATACTAATTATAAAATTGATTTAAAACAAAATTTCAGTAAAATTGCTATATTATATAGCTGCAAAAGTATTATAGTGTTATAAGTGGATACGTTTAAAAATATCACAGAAATGATATGTATTTAGAATTTTGTATAACATAGTTAGTCATATTCAAATAAATGTAAAAATTAAAACTAAACTCAAAGCTGCTTATCCCGCTAACAATAATAAATAAAGAAATTAAAGCGCACATATTAAGCATAAATATAAAAATGATAGAAGTATTATATGAAAACCCAGACATTGCAAATTTTTTAGACTTCTATCCAAAACCTTACTGAAAAGAGTGCATTGAAGCTGCTTGTGTATATGGAATTAAAAGGATTCATAAAAGATTTAAATCAAATGCTAATCTTAATTAAACTTTGAGAAAAAACTCACTGTAACTACCTTTTTGCCTAACGATTTCCGGTTGTGAATTAGTTCGTGTTTCACGACATCGCGAAGGCTGCTCAGACTAGACAAGGCTTACTACCATAGTCAGATTTAAATCAAATCTTAACTATGAAACTTTGATTAAAATATCAGGAATTAAAACAATTAAAAAGTCGTCAAAAAATCCAGTTTTTGAAGACAGATATGAAACTAACCCCCAAATAGGAACCGATAAAATTCTAGCTAACAGGCATCGTGAATTAAAATATTCCAGTGAATATTTTGAAACATCTGAAGACCTGGAATTTTTTCAAAGCCCTACACATGAAATGGCGGCTTCTCACTCAGCTAAAGGCTTATCCAATAATAGAAATTCAAAGTTATTTCACCATAGGCCACCTCCTGTCAAGTTAAGTGATTTTGATTATAAAAAATCAAATAAAGTCCCACGATATTTGCAACAAGTTAAAAGTAAAATCAAAAATGAAGTAAGAAAAGATGTTGCGCTATATAATTATAAAAGTGAGCTTAAAGGATCACATACTGAAAGACAAAAACCATATAATAATAAAATGACTGTGCAGGCCATGACTTTTTTATAAAAATTCTTCCACCTCGCGATTTTATCACTATAAGGTTCAGTTTATCTGGTGTGCCTTTATGAACAATTTCAAATATACTTTTCGCGTAGGTAAGGCAGAATAGCCCAAGGAGATAGACTCTTAGGCAGAGCACGTGCAGGAGCCAAGCATAGAGCAAGGCTGTACATCCTGTGTGAGGTTTCTGGCCAACTAATGAAGTAGTTGGGATTTAATATGCCTAGCTATTTGGTGAAGCCGGTACTTGGCGGCATTGAAATTACTTTGGATTGGGCCAAAGAATGTCTAAATCATTCTGCTGGAGAACCTGGCACATTAAAAACTAAATCATTAAGTAAGATAGACAAAAACCAATAGAAAATAAAAACAAAAAACCAGAACTTCAGGAAACATCAAAACACATAAGAAATGACTCAACCTTATCATTAAGTTTTACACAAGAAGTTAAGGAGCCTAACACATGCTCACTTGAGCAGCTTCAAAAATACTCGAAATATATGGCTAGAGGAAAAAGCGAGCAGCGAAAAAACACATTTGAAGAATCAAGTACATTAAAAATTGCAGATGATTTTCTTAGAAATCCTTTGACTGCATATTTAGTTAATTCTTCACCAACAGTTCCTACTTCTCCACAAAAACCTCATAGCTTTTCTCATCCTTTTCTATCACCTTAACTAATTTTAATTATCTTAATATTAATTTTCGGTATAATTGAATATAATAATTGTTTTGATAAAACTAAATTTTTTAATTTTAAAACTACTTAATCTTTTGAAATAAATGATTTTAATATTTCAATAAGGTATTATTTATAATTATTAAAATATATGTTATTGTAAATTGAGTTATTAATAAAATTAAAAAAAGTTTACCGATGTGAATTTAATCAGACTCAAAAAAGTAAATGGCAACAGAAATTATAAATTTTGAATTAGATTCTGTGAAAATATAGATTTATAGCATTCTAGATTAAAAAAAAAAACACATCTAGTAGAAATTAAGAAATTATCGATCAATCAACGATCAAATAATAAATTTTCATAATTTTAAGTTATTTTTGAACAAACAAATAATATATTCCCCAGCTTCTCGTTTGTAGCTAAAACTAATCATTTATATGCGCAAGCTTAAATACTTCATATCAAATACTTTTTAAAGCAATCAAAAAGTTCATCTTATAAACATCGTATTTAAAATATGGAAAAGCTGCCTCCTCGAATCCATCTGCAAATTCTTTCATAACAGATTTTATCTGTGCTTTGAATCCTTCAATAAGAATCCATCTTACAATTTTTATAAAATTTTATCTGTAAGCATTCTTTCACAAAATAGTCAGGCTCTATTGAAATCTGTCTTCATTCTTTCTCCGTACGTCACATTGCCTTCTCTTTTCAAATTAATGCTCAATTTAATTTTTATGTTCAATTTCTGTTGAATTTCAATTTTATCCAAAATTGTTCTGACATTATTTTTGAAGCCATTAAAATTATAAACATTTTATAAAATTTACTCTTTGAGGAACTAAACTAATGGGCAACAACTTCAATGCAAATCTCAATGGAGAAAATACCTCAAGAAAAGTGAAAGTGACTGATTTTACTTTCCTTTATATCGTTGGAAAGGGTGGATTTGGAAGGGTCTGGAAAGGAGAGTTAAAAAACACAAGGCAAATCTATGCAATCAAAGAAATGATGAAATCTAGGATTATAAACAAGAAAAGCGTCCACTCAGTGCTAAATGAAAGAAAACTCCCTTTCTATCATTAGAATTAGAATTAGCTGTTTGCCTAGCAGGGCCAGGGATTTCCACCCCTGCACGCTCATCGCTTCCGAAAAGCCCCGGCAGATACCTCCTTGCAGCCGTAAACAAGGGATTCGCACTGACCAGTCTTGACTTCCATGGCTTCTTGAGCTTAAGAGCTGACCACCTGGATTAAAACTCCCAGTTTCTCGTTTGACAAATGCCATCTCTTGAGTTATTTTAGAGGGATTTAGCATCTACTAGCGACTGTCGCCGATCTTGTCCTTTTCCAATGGTTGTTCTGGAGGTAAAATCCTGAGTCCCATGGATTTGCTACATAAGGCCTAAGTAAAAACTTAACCTACATACATACAGGCTTTCCGAAACCTTTCCACCTAAATCCCCACCACTGGGCCGTTGCCTTAGGCTTTGAGGAAATAGGGTCGAGGTGGCACTTCGTCGCCATTTTGATGTATATTCCTTTCTATCATAAAGCACCCTTTTATCGTTAATATGGAATATGCTTGGCAAGACACCAACAACTTGTACCTAGCAATGGACTATGTATCAGGTGGAGACTTAAGGTATCATTTAATGAGAACTGAAAAGTTCACTGAGGCACAAACCAAATTTTTTGTGGCATGCATAGTAACTGGGCTAGAGTACATTCATTTGCATGGGATTATACACAGGGACATTAAGCCAGAAAATTTAGTGCTTGATTCAAAAGGGTACATTAGGATAACAGATTTCGGTATTGCAAAAATAATTAGCCCTGGGCTGGAAAAGGAATCGTCAGGAACACCGGGATATATGGCGCCAGAAGTTATGTGTAAAAAAATGCATGGGCCTGGGGTAGATTTTTTTGCTTTAGGAGTGATTGCTTATGAGTTTATGATGGGATACAGACCTTATTGGGGACGAAATAGGAGAGAATTAAAAGATATTCTTATAGATTTTGATTGGAAACATTGATTTTTGAAATAATGGCAATGCTTAGAGTAATTTTTAGTGATGCCTACTTTATATGTGAGATAGACTATTGATTATTAATAATAATGAAAGCGCATTTAATTTTATTTATCCTCAATAGCCAATAATATTTAAAGATCTTACTCCTCTTTCTATAGTGGGTGTATTTTTAATTTCTTAATTTTTTTCGAAATTAAAAAAGGTTCTTAATTAGCAAATGTGGAAAAGGAAAAATTAATTTAATTTATAATAAGAGTGCAAACCATTTAAAATTTAATAGGATTAGCTTTAGTTTCTTTATAATAATTATTATTTATACAGAAATAATTCTGACTCCCCCCCCTTTAAATTGGAACTAAAAATTTAGTTCCAATATAAAGGGGGGGGGGTTAAGAAAATTTTTTTAAAAAAAAAATCATTATAAAATTTTTTATAAAAAAAAATTTCAAAAACTTATCGAATTAGATCAATAAATTTGTTTAATAAAATGCTATTTACTCTTTATCCTTTAAAAAAAAGCAAGATATAACTAAATTTTCATTATTAGTTAATACGCCACTATTAATTGGTATCAAAATTATTTACACAAAAATTTTTATTTTTATTGATAAAAAAAATAAAAAAAAAAAATTTTGGAAAATTTATCGATCAAAGTGCTAATTTTTGTTTAAATAAGATGTTATTTATACTCTATTCTTTAAAATAAAGCAAGAAATAAGTAAATTTTGAAATTTTATAAAGAATTCCGATTGAATTTATATCAAAACTATCCAAATAAAAAATATCATTTTATCAAAAAAAACAAAAATTTTTTTGAAAATTTTTAAAAAAAAAAATTAATTTTTTTTTTAAAATTTAACAATTAAGGATAATAAATTTATTTAATAAGATGCTCTTTATACTTTTTTCTTTAAAAAAGAGCAAGATATAAATAAATTTTTAATTTTAGTTAAGAAGAAACATTGAACTTATATCAAAACTTTTTAGATAAAAATTATATATAATTTTTTATTATAAAATTAAATTTTGTTCCATTTTAAAGGGGGTTAATTTACCAAAAAAGTGGAAATTTTACCTATATTTTGTTCCAATTTAAAGGGGGGGGAGTGAAAATATTTTTGCTTGATTAAAAGGTTGATATTTTTCCAATGGCTTTGATCGCTAACGGAAGGTTGGTTTAGTGTATGCTAAATTGAATATGGTTCTAAGCCATCAAGCTCAAATAAAGAGAAAAGATATACCAGAAGGTTGGTCTTTAGAAGCAGCAGATTTCATAAATAAGCTTCTCCAAAGAAAGCCAGAAGAACGTCTAGGCTTTAATGGTCCACAAGAAGTAAAAAATCATCAATGGCTCCGAGACTGCAACTGAAAAGATTTATTTTCCAAAAAATTACCAGCTCCTTTCAAACCAAGAAAAAAAGAAGACAACTTTGACAGATGGGCTCAAATTGATTGAAATGACGACGTAGATAGCAAAACTTTTAATTCATCTTTACAAGATCTGTTTGAAGGCTTTGCTTTTGATCCTAGAAAAGTCGCAGTTTGTGAAGAGATCACTCACTTCCCCTTGACTCATATGCAAAAACTTGCTGACCCATGAGGATATTTCATTTTTATTTGTAAATTTTTAATAAAACAATTTTGATTTTAAATAGCCTAGATTTGTAAATATTTAAATAAAATGTCTGATTTAATTCATAAAAAATTATGTTTGAATGCAAACAGCCTATAATATTGGCTAGAGATTTTTCCATAATCACCATTTATTACATATCAATTATTTGTAAAAAAATTATATTAAAAAATTTCTTGACTCTCCCAAAAGTCCTGCATTAATTTGTTCACTAGCCAAGTGGAGCAGTCAGCAAATTTCACCCCTACGATAAATCATGTGTGTTTTAAATGATATATTGATAATAATTAATTTAATTTTTATCAGAACTTCAACTCATTATGGCTTAATGAAAATATTTAAATTTCCAAACAGCAAAGCTGTAGAAAATTAGAAATCGTAAATTTTGATTGACATTAACGAGAAGTGGAAAAATAAAGGAAATTATGATACAGAATAATGATAATTTCATCATTTAGACTTGTCTAATTTATTATAAAAACAAATAATGCTTTAAATTAAAATGATCAGTATTGTCTGAGTCTCCTTTTTGATCGGGCTATATCGATGGTTTCTGACGTCAACAGGGAGTTAGTTTTACTAGCATTCATTGATAAAGCTAAATCCACAAATTGTATCCATTTGTTGCTAGAGATTTACCATCTGGGGTTGTTTTAACTAAAAAATATTCGTAAAGCCAACTCTGTTTGATGTTAAAGGCATTGGTATATCCCAAACCAAATTGAGGCTCAAGATATATACCAGAAATATGAAAATTTAAATTCTAAAAGTATTAATTAGTAAAAATTAAATGCAATTATCATGAATAACTAAAACCTTTAATTTATTAATAAGATAAGCCCAGCAACTTCAATACCAATCAAAAATCCTGATGATGTTGTTTGAGTAGACATCCCATTTGTAGTAAACGGAATAATTTTGACTACATCCATCAAGTCTGGATACTCCTGCACAGTATTTTGCCCCGACAAATAAATTTTGTAAGTCTTATCTTTCTGCAGCCCACTAAAGCTTACCTGTTCAGGGACATCTTCAACAGTTAAATTCGCAGCAAATTCGCATGGATAATTCGTCGAATTTAGTCCATTCACAACTTGCCATGGAATTGGATCAGGTATAGTTTCGCTTGAATTATACTCACTCCCCCGGGTTAATTTGTTTTTTAAAAAAAAATATCAATATAAAATTTTTTGTAAAAAATATAAAAATTTAAAAAAAAAAATTTCAAAAACTTATCGAATTAGATCAATAAATTTGTTTAATAAAATGCTATTTACTCTTTATCCTTCAAAAAAAAGCAAGATATAACTAAATTTTCATTATTAGTTAATACGCCACTATTAATTGGTATCAAAATTATTTACACAAAAATTTTTATTTTTATTGATAAAAAAAATAAAAAAAAAAAATTTTGGAAAATTTATCGATCAAAGTGCTAATTTTGTTTAAATAAGATGTTATTTATACTCTATTCTTTAAAATAAAGCAAGAAATAAGTAAATTTTGAAATTTTATAAAGAATTCCGATTGAATTTATATCAAAACTATCCAAATAAAAAATATCATTTTATCAAAAAAAAACAAAAATGTTTTTTTGAAAATTTTTTAAAAAAAAAAAAAATTAATTTTTTTTTAAAATTTAACAATTAAGGATAATAAATTTATATAAATAAGATGCTCTTTATACTTTTTTCTTTAAAAAAGAGCAAGATATAAATAAATTTTTAATTTTAGTTAAGAAGAAACATTGAACTTATATCAAAACTTTTTAGATAAAAATTATATATAATTTTTTATTATAAAATTAAATTTTGTTCCAATTTAAAGGGGGGTTAATTTACCAAAAAAGTGGAAATTTTACCTATATTTTGTTCCAATTTAAAGGGGGGGGGGAGTCAGTCACACATACAAACACAATCCCTTTTTCATATAAAGAAATATCTAAAACCTTCAAGACTCCTGACACAGCTGACCCGAACTTCGGATTTGTCATAAAAACAGGCTTTATTCCATAAATTTCTTTCCCAGATATAAAAAGGCTAGTGTCGAACTCTTGAATACTGGCCTGGATCGATGATTTTTTGTCCTGCACCATATTTGCATAATCCAGAGGAGAAGTTGTGCTGGTACTATAAGGGTCTGGGTATATCAAAACATCGAGGCTTGTCACAGGATCTGCAAGGAGCCTTGTAGAAATCCCTGATGAGGTCGTATAGTTCCCACTTGTATAGTTATTATCAGATGCTGGGGTTCCAGTGCTGCCTGAATAATCTGCTCTTATTCCAAGTCTGCTCGAATCAATTCTTAATTGTAAAGCAATCACAGTTAAGCAAAAATCTATTGTGGTTTGGGTAACAGTTTGGTTGAACTTTATAGGAAAAGTAGCAATTCTGTATCTTTCAGTCGTTGTGAAAACGATGTTTGGGACTTTTGTAGCAGCAACTCCACCAAGGTTTATGACTACGAAATGCATGGTATAGTTTGTTTGAGCTTTAAGACCTGATACTGTTATATTGTATAGCAGCCTGTTTGTAGCAACAGTGGTATATTCGTAGATATGTCCAAATACAGGAGTATCATGCAAATCTCCTGCATTGCTTACTCTTCATCTCAGTAAATCAAACAAAAAATTTTGTTTCGCTTACCTAAGAGGTTAATTTTTTTTTTAATTTATTAATCAATTGCCTAAATTGCTTATCTAGGCTGACATGTTAAAATATAGAGAATTCACATATGGAAATTTTATTCAAGTGTTGGAGAAAATTTAACATTGTCAATTCTCTATATTTTCATGTGTGAAAATGTAAGCCTAGATAAGTAATTTAGGCAATGCATAATATATAAATTTTATAGTAATTTGATTTTCAAAAATTGCAAAAATTGGAAGTAAAAATTAATTTAATTTGTAAAATACATGCAGTTTAAATTTCAATAGAATTGGCTAGAGATTTTATTATAATAATTATCACTTAAATATCAAAATATCTTTTTTTTAAAAATTTTTGTATTTCACGTAGGGAAAGGCAGAGCACCTGCTTTAGCTTCACTCGCAGTTGGATCTCGAGTCCCATATCTTGACAGCATCCAATATACATTGCTGGCAGTATCCACAGTAATAGTAAGTCCAGCAGTAGTTTTGCTTACAGATGTCATTTGATAATCAGCTATAATAGGTGGCGTAGTCTCTTCAGACCCTACAGCATAAGTAAGCCCACTTGCAGTCAAGCTGTATTGAACTTCATCCACCCCTGACTTTTCCACCAAAATCTGTCCTGTCAGCCCATATGACGTTTTATCAATTCCCACCACAAAAGTCTTCTCATAATCTCCTCCTTCAAAAATAAAATAATTCGGAGAAATACTTGATCCAGTTGGCATAATCCCAATTTTTCCTAGTGCAACTATCGCTATTTGCCTATTTTTGAACTTTACCACCTAAGTGTGGATTTTTTTCCGCGTGTGAAAAGAGGATTCCACATGTGAAATCAAAAGGGCTATATGTGGAATCCTCTTTTCACACACGGAAAAAAATTTCCACACTTAAGTGGTAAAGTTCAAAAATAGGCAAATAACGATACCATTTGTTTGTCAACAGGGTGTGATAGTGCTATAGGAATTGGGAAGCTTTCCCCTCCTTGAGGTACAACTCCTATACTGCCAATTGTAATTGTTTCATCTCTATTATCAGTTACTTGGAATTTAGTTCTCGGGATTGGTGACCAATAGTTTCTTGGCCAAGTCCCATCATAGTTTCATTCTATATAAAAATAGCCTAATACAGAGCTAATGTCACATGATACTTGGAAAGTCTTAATAAAATCTCCTGCTGAAAATGTTATATTTGAAGGTACCACATAGCAAGTAGACGATGTTAAGGTTGGGGTTATGGAGACACTTTGTGGAGACCCAGTGTCTATATTAGCATTCATCGCCCATGTCCTTGTCCCAGCATTTAATGAAAACCCACTTCCACTGTTCATAGTCACCAAAATGCCTTGCTGGTTATAATAAAATGGGTCTGCTCTATTTAGATTGTCAAAAGTCTTTGCAAATATAAGGTCTTGTGAGCTCATATATAAACTCATTTTTAAAAATCGTGCTTGGCCAATAGAGTCTGGGTTTTCTATTCCAATAACAGAAACCCCATATTCAGTAAAATAAAGTGTATTTACACTATCAGAAAAAGCAGAAACTTTTACACGATTAGATTCATAAGTGCATGGGACGGTATTTTGTGAGGACTCAACGTCAGATTTACAGACTATAGAATCCCCTACAAAATCTTCATCATATCCAAGAGGAAAATCAATAAAGACCAAATCATTACTTGTGCTCTGGAAATAAGAAGCTATTGTAGAAACCAAATAAACTTGTTCAGAAGCATATAAAATGCTTGTCCCAGTTGTAGTCGCAGTGCTTAAATACATATTAGCTGGGGTTGACTGATAAGCTCTAGTGTAAGAATAAGTCCCATAATCCTGCATTTCATAGCCACAGGCTGTATAAAAAATAAAATTATACTGTCCACTTCCTTGTTTGGGGTTTCTTAAATGGTTTAGGCTAATAGTAAAAGTTTCTAATTTCTTGACATCAAAGCCTTTTGTATTATAAACTTTCATCTGGTAGCCACTAGCTGCACAAATAATCCCTGTACCTGTAGAATTGCTTAGCTCAGGAGACGAGCAAACCATTTTTTCACTGAGGTCTCTTGCAAAAACACTAGGAAAATCAACGATAATATAGCATGAAGAATTGAAGCTGGTGGCAGGAGAAAACGTTAAATTAAAAATAGCAAGCTCATCAGGGTTATCAGGAGAAGAAGTTATCCCTTTTAAGTAAATTTTCCCTGGCGCCTGCCCTGTCGTTACTTTCCTATTTGATTCATTTTCAGGGCTGGTATTAATTAAGACTCCTGATGAATAAATTTCAACATCAACCACACCACTAGTTAGCCCTGCTGCAAAATTCGTAATATCATGAACAGTTATATTTATAGGTGCTGAAAGAGCATTTTTTACATAGTCGTCGTCTGTTATTACAGTGACAATATTATTCCCATCACTGTAGCAGGTTGATAAAGTTGTTAACCCTCCAGATAATGTGCAGGTTTGACTAGTTGCCATGTTAGAAAACTCTGTTGAAGGAAAAGTGATGATTATATAAGACCCATTAGGGACAGTCACAGAGGGAAGAATAGAAACTGTATAATCCCCTAACGCCCCACCATTATTAGGATTGGCATAAAAATCTATAAAAGTAAGCAGCCCGACTGATGCTTGTGCAGTAATCAAAATTTTAGGGATATAATATTCTGCGTCCATTAAGAGATCGGAAGTAGAATATGTGGCGACTTGGAAATAATCAGTATACCCAGTAGTCGCTGGATTCAGCACATTAAATACTAAGATCTGTATTTCGTTGCCGGCTGTATAGGTAGCAAAATTTGTTACTTCTATTGTATTTCCAATAACTGTACAAGTGACTGCAGATGTTGAACTTTCGTCATCAAGCCCTGAGAATAAGCAGGTAGGGGTCGGATAGGTGTTTAAAACATAATTTGTCTTAGGGAAAGTCAACACAATTTTACCTCCAGCAGGAATATCATCTGCACATGTAAACAGTCATGTATATGTTATATCTGTAGCTAAAGCATTATAAGAGCTTGGAAATACATGAACAGGATCAATAGCTCCTGGGTCAAAATAATTAAAATCATGAAAATACACATACTCTTCTTCAACATATCCTGTGATAACTACCATTGAAGGCATAGCTGGGTCTACAACTTCTACTGGATTTGTTAGCCCATGAACTGTCACTGTATATTCCACATGATTATAAATGGTAAACTGTGTGTTTAATATAGAAATTCAGCCAGAAACTGGATATGTATAACAAGTATGGGCTGTTTTATAATTTATATAACAGCTAATTGCAGAGTCAGGTAATGGATAAGTGCTTGGGAACTTTATCAATAAGGTCCCACCAGTTTGAATGTCTCCTTCTGTTCATAGGATAAACGACATTATTGTGTCCATATTGACAGTATTAGGCGCAAATGAAATCAATGCAGTTCCGTCTCCATATGGATCTTGCGACCTCCCGTTTACTATTGGCAACGATGGGTTATTATCACTATAGCTTGTCAAGGGATGTGTATAAGTAGCTGAATTTAAAGTTTGGTAAACTCTCTGAGTAATAGAATAGCTCACAACCGTTAAATAGGGATAAATATCAGCAGTTGCTGGATTAATTATATTTGATATATGGACTGTGACAGGCACATATGCATAAATTATTTTGAAATTTGTAATTCTGACTGTAACATATGTAGAAGTGCTTACAGAAGCTGCCGTTAAAAGTTTGCAAGTGATCCTGCTTCCATAAAACGGCTCAATGTTTGAAATTCCTTTACAAGCTATCAATGTCCCATCACTTCCACCAGTCCCTAGATCAATTGGCCATAAATTTTGCCAATTAGAATTCATGGTTGGAAACTGGACATCTATAGTTCCCCAGCTTTGCTGAGGCAAATCAGGGACAGATCCAGACGGGATGTCAATTAGAGGTGTAAATTTAATTTCATATAAGCTCATAACGTCAGTATCAATACTATAAGTCATTGCACTACCACTCATAGATGCAGGCAATACAATCATTTCATACAAAAATCCCTCTATTTGGCTTCCACCATTAAGAGTTATCATTTCAATAAAATAATGCCCAGGCATAGAAGGCAGCACAATTCCAGTCCCAGAGCTTAAAATTTGGAGTCTGTTATCTTTATTAGTAGGAATGCTGTCAGTGCCAGCTGTAGCAAAAGTAATGACTAAAGGACTCCCTGAAGCTGTTACAGTTGCTGAATAGTCAGGAAACACGTTGTTTGGAAGCCATAACCCAGATGGAGTTCCATTGAAGGAAAACCCAGTGGGGAAATTGAACTGAAAAGAAACTGAAGGAGCTGAAAGTGACGATGTTTTTGGCTGAAAAATGATAGATGCTGTCACCCCATTGCCTACAGTTAATGCACCACTTCATGTAATGTCCCATTTATTCGGCTGTGGGAAATTTGCTACTACTATAGAGCCCATAGTTCCAGTGTCAATTAATTGAGTCATCCCAGTATCATAATAAGTGGAAACAGAAAAAGATGAATATGTCCCTGAAGTTGTAGGATTTGTAGCAATGACTTTTAAGCTTATTGTCCCTCCTAAAAACATAGCGAATTTCGTTATTGTTAAGGTTCCAGCTGCAGTGTCGACATTACACAAAATTTGGTCATCCTCAGTGTAGCCTTGGTTAGAAAGCCCATAATAAATATTGCAAGAGTCAGTCCTCAATGTGAATCCTGACACAAAAGTAAGCAGAATCGCTCCACCGTAAGGAATAGGATTTGTTGTTACAAAATTAATATAGTAATATTGGGTATACCCGAGCCCTACATTTGGGTAGCTTCCTGTGCAGCTTCCACCAGTTGTCGGGCAGGCTGTTATAGAAGTAATAAAATTGCTTGTCAATGTTGGCCCAGTTACTCCATATACAGCGTCATACATCGTATTTACAACAGGCTGAAAGCTATAAATATCAAAAGTCCCTACATTTCCACTGACAGCTGGATTTCCTACACTAGTAAATGTAATAGTGTTCGCCCCTTTATTTAAAGCTGAAGTTAAAGCGGAAATGGTCACTAAATTATTTGCTGATTTACATGTAATTCCTGTTATTTGAGTCGACGTACATGATGGAGTCGATGATAGCGTTAAACTTGTTGGGAACAAAATGTAAAGTCTTGCTCCAACTTCGTAGACTTCTGCATTTGTAAAAGAAATATCATAAGTCCCTGACTGTCCTGCTTTACAATTAGTAGTGCAGGACACTGAAGCTGAACTGATTGTTTTTATATTAGATGTAATTCCAAGCTCCCCAAATCAGTCACAGTAGTCAATAATATTAATCCCAGTGCTGGTTTGCAGAGAAAACATCCCAGTTCCTCCCATCATGCTTGGATTTTTTACCCCATAAATTGTAACAGAATAAGTGTTATTCGCATTTGCGTTGCTCAGTTCTCCGACGTTTAAAATTGCTGATTTTCCACTGACTGAGCAAGAAATAGATGCTTGGTTTCAGTTTAGAGCTGAGCAGGTAGTAATTCCTAAGCCTGAGGGATAAGGATAAGGAAAAGTAATCGTCAAAATTGAGCTGCTTGGAGCATAGCTGGAAATTTGAAAATAAAACGTATAATCAGAAGCTGCGTTCATGTTATTGCGAGAGGCGATTATGGGACGAGGAGTTTTAGGATAGATTACGCCCCCAAAGCATAAGAAAAATAATGATAAGAATATCAGAATCATTTTTTAGATTGGTTTTAATTAAAATGGGAAGTCAAAAAAGAGGCTTTAATGGAGGAAAGCAGGTCTTTGAGGCACTTAATTAATAAATTAAAATTAATTAGAGATTGGTTTCTTTATAATATGGAAGAAAAATCAATTTGGCCAAGGTGAACGTTTTGAATTCCTATTGGACTAATAATGACTTGTCTGATTTTATTTATCATTAATATTTCAAGCACTAATTGGGTTGGGCTTGCTTATGGAGAAAATACTATTGAATTAGGCTTGATTAAATGTAAAGACTGCCCCGAAGCTTATGAATCATGAGGGATGGAATGTTTTGCGAAATTTGCCTGCCAAGCTGAAAATTCGATAGGGTTTTGCAAGTCATTTGATGATATTTATAAAGCTTCTTCAGGGTTCATTAGCTTACTCCCCTCCCTTTAAATTGGAACAAAATATAGGTAAAATTTCCACTTTTTTGGTAAATTAGCCCCCTTTAAATTGGAACAAAATTTAATTTTATAATAAAAAAAATTATATATATAATTTTTATCTAAAAAGTTTTGATATAAGTTCAATGTTTCTTCTTAACTAAAATTAAAAATTTAGTCATATATTGCTCTTGTTTAAAGATGAAAGTATAAAGAGAATCTTATTTAAATAAATTTATTATCCTTAATTGTTAAATTTTAAAAAAAAATTTAATTTTTTTTTTTTAAAAATTTTCAAAAAAATTTTTGATAAAAATAATATTTTTTATTTTTAAATAGTTTTGATATAAATTCAATAGGAATTCTTTATAAAATTTCAAAATTTACTTATTTCTTGCTTTATTTTAAAGAATAGAGTATAAATAACATCTTATTTAAACAAAATTAGCACTTTGATGATAAATTTTCTAAATTTTTTTTTTTTAATTTTTTTTTTATCAATAAAAATAATAATTTTTGTGCAAATAATTTTGATGCCAATTAATAGTGGCGTATTAACTAATAATGAAATTTTAGTTATATCTTTCTTTATTTCAAAGGATAAAGAGTAAATAGCATTTTATTAAACAAATTTATTAATCTAACGCAATAAGTTTTTGAATTTTTTTTTTAAATTTTTTATATATAAATTTTTTTTTATAAAAAATTTTATACTGATATTTTTTTTAAAAAAAAAATTATCCCCCCTTTAAATTGGAACAAAATTTTTAGTTCCAATTTAAAGGGGGGGAGTTAGAAATTTTATCCGGGGTAATGGGAATGATTTTACTTGAAAAATTGATAATGCTTTTAGCAGGGAAATATTTTGGTTCTGAAGCTTATTTAACAATGATTGGTGCTTTGATGCTGTTTTTCCACACTTTAGGAGTTTCGCTATGATTTTATTTAAGCGAAGCAAGTTATGATATAAGATGCAGCGAAGTATCAGAAAATCCTCTTGGAACGAGTGTGTGTGCCCGAAGTGGCCCAAAACTTGCGATTTTTGAGAGTTTTTTTATTTTACTCGCTTTGTTTTCAATTTATTTAACTTACTATCATAGAGATGATGACTTATATCAATACTCAGATTTAACGCAACATCGAATTATTTTTGGATTGAAAGAATTTTATTGGTATTTAATAGTGCTTTTCATAATGATAGCAAATGCGGTTTTAATTTTATTTTCATTTTTAAACGATAAATGAACCATTCGAGCAGCAGTCAATAAAAGCTGAATTGGATCAATCACACATTGCAATAAATGTAACGACAACTTCAATGACTTGCCTTGAGGATGCCTGGCAAGCTATGAGTGCTTAATAGACAAAGATCTAGGAACCTGCAAAATGTATAGCTCATTGTATGCGGCTTCGAATGCTTATATCATTTTTCAGTCACTAGCTTTGGCGGTATCATTTTTATTTGGATATTCATTACTGATGATAATTTTTGGGAAGAATTATGGGTTTCCTTATGCAAATTATGTAAATAATATTTAGGCTTATGCTGCAATAATTCCTATACTTAATGTTATAGCAACAATTTCGTGATTCGGAGAATCAGGTGCTTGGTTTAGCAATGAGTGTGATAAAGCTGCTGCAAGCTTTTCTACAACTCCAGAAATCTGCAGTGCAACTGGCCCTCTATTGGCCCTTATTTCGATTCCTAGTTCGATTGCAATGATGATAATCTTTATTTTGACGTATAAAAAAAGAGCTTCATCATTAGATTCTTTTAGCATGAGAGAATTGACATAAATATCGATTGCTTGAGCTATTAGTATATGCTTTAATAAAATCTATGAATAATTAAATTTTTGATATGAGTAATACTTTAAATAGAAACCCTTATAAACTTACATATAAAAATAAAGTACATCTGTGAAGAATTGACTTAGTTTGATTTAAAATTATCTTAGTTAAGGCTTTGTAGGTAATCTATGAGCTTCTTATTTTCAGGACTGAGGATTGCACCTGTAAAATCGCAATTGGAAATGATTAATTCTCCATTCATTGAAGACCAAACCAAGCCTGACTTTTGAGGTCCTTGGTCTTCTTGAGCTTTAGTTTCTGTTTCTTGGGCAATTTCTTTTGATTCTTCAGCTACGGGTTTATTCTGACTTTCCATATATTTATAAATAGCATTCATTTCAATTCTGCAATAAGGATTAGAAAACTGAATTTATTATACGAGATTTAGAGTTACTCAGCACATATTCTAATTGCACAACGGAATATTTTATCTCTTTTTCTATTTAGAACTCAATTAGTCAATTTTTGTGCACACAGCAACCTATTAATTTGCATTTTTATGTTACTTTTAAATTAGAAAGGCTAATTATACTTTCTTAAAGAAACTTTCCGAGTTTATTTCATAATGATTTAACTGCATTTATATGAAATTATACAATAACACCAGATATTATAAGGTTAGGTTTGAAGTTCTGAATTTCTGCAATGGCATTTCAGATTATATACTGTTAGTTGTTGAATAGCGGATATTCAAAGTTAAAGTTCTTTGAGTGCTTAATCAAGTTTTTAATGAAATAATAAATTTTCAGTAAAAGCTAATTATTCGCTTTTCCCTTCTTAAGCGAGCAAAAAAAAAAATTTTTTTCGAAAATATTGAAAAGGGATAATTAATTTGAATTTATGTTTTAAATGCAGCCTGTTTATGATAGCATAGAATAAACTAGAAGTTTAATAAATATTGTCACTTTTAGATTATATTTTTTTTAGAAAGATGAAAACAAAAATTAGAATACCTAATTATAATAACTAAAATCATTTATAGTATTAGCCACTATCCTATATTATATATAAAAGTAGGACAGCGGTTACCAGTAAGTATGCTTTTATTTAAATAATTAGGTATTCTAAAATGTATAAAATATTTTTTATCAAAAATTTTTATACTACAAACACTTTTTTTCTTGCTCACAGAGAGTGAGTTTTTTCCTCAAAATAGGGATTTTTCATTATTTCTGCACGCCAGCGAAGGGTGAAGTTAGCTTCTTCATTACTTATCAGAAAAAATTCCATTTTTAATGGTATAAATTCTTTAAAAATTCCATATCAGATATTTCGATGCAATAAAAAAATCATCATTTATTATTGAAATTCTTCTTTCTTATGGTTTATAGTTATAATTATTCAGAAAATATAAATGCCTTATGATGAGCCTTACGAGCCTGCAGAACCTTATAAACCTCCATCTAATTTACCCAATATAAATTGCCCTTTAAGATGGCTATCCGTCGGAGATATCCCATTATATCTAGGCTTGGTATCTGCTAAATAGATTGGCTTAACAATGCTGGAATATGGAATCTGCCGTCGAGGCTTCGGAAAGCACATAATATTAAAAAATTGGCTTCAGTTTTCTGTAGGCATTACAGCATGATGGCTGGTTGGTTATGCATTTGCATTTGGCGACGCTTACCACAATGAATTTATAGGCCGACGATTCTTTGGTGGAGACGAATGACTAACACAAAAAGAAAAATATCATGGCTCCTGTGCTTCTTATTTTGGATTATCTGGAATTTTTGTAGTTTTTATTATAAATGGTGCAATAGTGGAAAAAGTAAGATTTGTTGTATACCCAATTATTTCCTTTTGCATTATGGCTTTTATATGGCCAGTTGTTGTAGCTTGAGATTGAGGAGGAGGAGGATGGCTTATGATTGAATTTCAAGAATTTGAAGCTGCTATGGTAGATTTTGGGGGAACTATACAAATATTTTTAGTAGCTGGTGGTTTTGGGCTTATGGGAGCTGTTATTTCAGGAAGAAGGGCTGGAAAATATGAAAAACTGACTGAGAAGTTTTTTTTTTTTTTATTAAAATATAGCGTCTTCGTCTGGGCATGGCCTCCCGGCCATGCAGCCTCGATTCATATTTTAATTTTATCCGGCAAGGTTTTACCATTCTAGAGATGGACGGCAATACTAGGTAAGCAATTCTGGTGGTGTTCAGAGCCTAGTCCTAGTCTAATCTCGGGGGTGGATTTTTCCTCGTGGGGAAGGAGGGCACGGAGTTGGAAAGTGGAAGCTCAGCAGAATCCGTTAGGACCAATCGGGCAACTCCCTAGCATGAAACTGGGCGTTACGTCCCAGGCTACGTATTTTCCTTTTTTGCCGACAGCTGACCAGAAAAATCCCATTTTTTGGGGGGTTTTTCGGAAAAGCAACCCATGTATCAAGCAAGTAGCTCATCCATGAGCCGTCGAAGCCGGAACACTTTCCCAAGAAGCACCCTGGTGATCGAAGCAGGCCATCCCAGCGACCTGTGGGCCCGATGCGACGAAGGCGAGTGATAGTACCTGGGGTTTGTCACCTCGTAGTGGACGTTAAACGATATAAATTCTATAAGATAAGATAAGACTGAGAAGTTTTTTAATATTGGGAATTACGTCATATATGCATTGGGAGCAGCTTTAACAATGCTTGGCATTATTAGCTTGACTGTATCACTTGCTCCAACTGACTCTTCCAGAGGATTAGGAGCTGTTAATAGCTGAATTTGTGGATCGCTTTCAGCGATAACAAGTTATATGATTATTCTTATGTTCAGGCACGATTTAAATACACATTATATATCAATTTATCAAGGATTCATTGCTGGCCAAGTTGCTATAGCATCTTCTGCATTTAATACGACGCCATGACAAGCAGGAATTGTTGGGATTATTACAGGAATTTGATTTATTTTGTGGTATTCAGTAGGAAATTGGCTGAAAATTGATGATCCAATTAACATTGCTGCGACTTTTATGATGCCGGCAGGCTTTGGAACATTTCTCCCTGGGTTTATAACAGATTCTTATGGTTGTTTTTGGCAAGACAGCAAAGGCTATTTTCTTGCAGCCCAAACAGCAGCTGCTTTAACAGTTTTTCCATGAGCATTAGCGTGAGGAGCCATTATATTTGGATTTCTAAAGCTTTTTGGGCTTTTAAAATTAGACAACAAACTACAGGTTAAAATTCTTGAAAATGAAGAAAACAAGCTTAAAGATGAAAATTTAGCAATTTAATAATTATTTGTCATGTTATAAATTTAAAATAATTTTTTAATTATCAAACCCTTCTTAAACATTATTTTACAAGATATTTCTTTTTCTGTTTTTTATTAAGACTGCTTTTTTCACTTTCCACAATAATTCTCACTCATCATTTTTTGTAATTTCACTATTCCTTACTCCCCCCTCTCCGTGAGTGAACAAAACCATTAGAAAAATCCCTATTTTTTTGCCCAAAAACCCACCCTCCGTGAGTAAACAAAAATTTTTTAATAGAACAAATTTTTTATGGAAAAAAATTTTGATATATAAATGATAATTAGTATAATGAAATCTAGAGCTAATTCTGTTTAATTTTAAACGAATTGCTTTTTAAAACATAAATTTTACAAATTAAATTAATATTTGCTTTCCAATTTTTGCGAATTAGGATTTTTTTAAATTTCGAAAAAAAAATATTTTTTATAAAATTTATAATATATAAATTTTTTTTAAAAAAAAAAAATTAGCCCCCCTCCGTGAGTGAACAAAATTTTTTTGTTCACTCACGGAGGGGGGGAGTTAGCTGTTTACAGAAAAAATTCCATATTTAATGGTACACATTTTTTTAAATTCCCGACACCATATCCTCTTAAAAAATAATTTATTATGGCTTTAGTTATTTTCTGATAAAAATAATAAATAAAACAATGTCAAGTACTTTTCAAGTTCCATCACATCCAACAATAATGAATTCACAGACAGAAATTGCTAACATAAACTGCCCATTGACATGGGTATCAATAGGAGATATACATGTCTATCTCGGACTTGTAACATTTACTTAGATTGGTCTAACTATGATGGAATACGGAATATGCCGAAAAGGCTTTGGGAATCATATCATAGTTAAAAATTGGCTACAGTTCTCTATTGGTTTTGCAGCATGATGGCTTGTAGGATATGGCTTTGCATTCGGCGACCCATATCATAATGAATTTATAGGAAGACGCTTCTTTGGTGGTGACGATTGGCTAAAGCAGCGAGATAAACATCATGGATCTTGTGCTTCCTTTTTTGGATTGGCTGGGATTTTTACAATTTTTATAGTGAATTGTGCAATAGCAGAAAAAGTCAAATATTTGGTATACCCTTTTATAGCGTTCGCAATTATGGCATGGATCTGGCCTGTTGTAGTAGCTTGGAATTGGGGTGGAGGGTGGCTTTATTCAGAAATTAAAGATGTCCCAATGATTGATTTAGGAGGCACAATCACAGTATTTTTATTTGCTGGGTCTATTGCGTATGTAGCTGCAATACTTACAGGAAAAAGACTAGGAAGATTCGATCAGCGCACAGAGCATTATTTCTACATGGAGAGCCATGTTATTTACGTATTAGGTGCAACTTTAACTATGCTCGGAATTTTTGGCTTGACCATTTCATTAGCACCAACAAATACTCATCGAGGCATAGGAGCCATCAATAGTTGAATTTGTGGCTCATTATCAGCTATAACTGCTTATATGTTAATGACTATGAGCAAGCATGATTTACATACCCATTATATAGCTATTTACCAAGGATTTATAGCAGGACAAGTAATGATAGCCTCATCAGCATTTAATTCAGCGGTATGGCAGGCAGGTATCGTAGGAGTTATGTCTGGAGTTTGGTTTACGCTTTTTTATACGATATTTAGATGGATGAGAATTGATGATACTATGAACGTATCTGCAACTTTTGGAGCCCCTGCATTTTTGGGAGGATTTTTGCCAGGCTTTATAACAGATACTTATGGAATTTTTTGGCAAGAATCATCTGGCCATAATCTTGCTGCACAAGTTGTGGGAGTTTTTACTATAATGGGCTGGGCAATGTTTTGGGCTATTATTGTGTTTTTGCTATTAAGGGTTATTGGGATGCTGATTTTAGATGACGTAATGCAAAAGGAAACCTTGGAAGGCACAGAAATTGGAATGAGTGGATATTATGCTCCTGGGACAAGTGAAAAAGTGGCAAATGCTGATTAATTAAGTGATAATTTTATTTGAAAAGAAGAAATGCTATTGAAAGAATAATTTAATTATTTTTTATTGGCTAAGAGTTTAGATAATTTCTCATAAATTGGCATAGGAAACCAATTATTTGCCCAAACATAAATTGTTATTTGAAAAGCGCAGAGAAATGCTCCAAATAGGCATGGAGCTACTATAAAATTGTTTTGGACTAGGATCCCATAACTCATCCAGATCAGTGAATTCACTTGGCAAATTCCTATGATAAAAATATCTATATAATTTGGATTTTTTTCTGCTAACTCTCGTACTCAGCTAGAATCATTTTCTTTTAATGAGCTATTAAAATTTCAAAAAATTGCATGCTGAGGTTTTTTGATATTGAAAAGCAATAGTTTGAAAATAAATATAAATTTATGACTTGAGGCGCAAATTGTTTTAAATTTAACAAAATTATCTGGGTAATCTAATTAAGCAATTATTTATAAAAATACTATAAAAACCAATAATTTTTTTTGCATTTTGCAGACTATTTATTATGTTTTTATTTTATCAGGGAAGGGATTAAGGCTTTGCTTGATGTTTCTAAAGGCCCTAAATATAATGCGAAATTTGAAATTAGGCAAATCCATCCGATAATGTCAATAGGAATAAAAGAAATAAGTATCAATGCTGATGCAAAAATTGCTGTGGTGTAGACTAGCATGTAGCTAGCGAGATCGCCTTTAATTTGATGATACCAACCTATAAAACAATGCCCAATTACAGTAGATATACCATTGTTAATCATAATTGCACCATATCCACCTATAAACCCATAAGTAGCCCATGATAATGAACAAAGATGATTTAGTAACAAAAACAAATAAGGAACTTCATCTAACTTTTTGGTTTTTTGTACTTTCATCATTCTACTGGCTGGGGATAAGCTAACACTGACTGAAATAATTGATCCAACAGTCCCTAATAATGATATCATCGTTTCCATTTTTTATAGCTAATTTTGCAACTTTTCAGCTGATAGTCTATATTTTATTCAAATAAATAGCCTAGGCTAGATATAATAAACAAGAGAAAATATAAATAATTAACTTATTAAATTTTATGCATATTGCTAATTTAATTTCCCAAAAGGTATTTTCTTCATTAATTTTCTTATAAAACTCCCTCTAAAATACCCCACGCTATAGAAAATAAAAAATCCTCAAACACCCCCTTCTTATAAATTTAAAATGTCAACGTTCGCAAAAGCAAAAGGCAGCCGAGGAAAGGTTACAACTCCAGGCAAAACTTCAAGATCTCAAAAAGCAGGACTACAATTCCCAGTAGGGCGTATTTCAAGATTTATGCGTCATGGAAAATACGCCGAAAGAATCGGTGCTGGAGCTCCAGTCTATCTTTCATCAGTTCTTGAGTATCTCGCAGCAGAATTGCTTGAACTCGCTGGAAACGCAGCAAAAGACTTCAAAAAGAACAGGATTTTACCAAGACATATCCAGCTTGCTGTAAGAAATGACGAAGAGCTAAACAGACTGATGGCTAATGCGATAATTTCTTGTGGAGGAGCGGTTCCATTTATACATCAAGCTTTACTTCCAGCAGGCACAAAAGAAGAGCCACAGCAGGAGCTTTAAGATAAAATAATTGAGATTAATTTAATACAAAAAAATGGAGGGAAGTATTAAAATTGGAAGTTTCTAATAAAATTACTTGAATTTTTCAACAAAAAATATACCCATTCATTAAATGCTACGATTTTATTAATCTTAATGGTAATATAAATTCAATGATAAGAGTGTTTTAGTTAGGCAACTTTATAAAAGAACTTCAAATAGTCCAGTGCCCAAGGTGGGAATTCTTCAATTCCAACATCCATATCAACCTTATTTAATTCAATTCCTTCATCTTCTTTTATCTCTCTAAATAGCTCATCCTCTCCATAGTCTTCATTCATAACTTCATCTCTAAAAGAAGGCTGCAACTCTTCCATTAAATCTTCCTGTGAGTTTATATACCTCACCTCTCTTTTTGCTTTTAATTCAGCTGTTTTCTCTTTACTTTTAGACCCAAAACCCAAAGAAATCGGTTTATTTTCCTTCAAAGGAGTATTAACGGCCCTCATTTGTGGCAAGGTATCAGGGGCATCTGACATTAACGTGTCGCTATAAAGCGCAATGTTTTCTTTTTTCTCTATAAATTCTTGCTGGCTGGCTTCTGGGAAAATTTCGTATCTGAGCAATATTCTTTGATGTCTTAATTTCTGTAATAAGTCAAAAACTCTTGGGTTATTTTCAACTGGGACTGAGATAGCTTTGGGAGGGGAATAAATAGTGGAAATCACGGAAGCTTTAATTATTGTCAGCATTGGGGCTTGGTTTTCGAAATCAATTGTCCAGTGCATAATGGAAAGTAGACATTTCTGAGGGATTTCGAGGGCTGGGTCTAAGTAGACTTGGATGGAGTAATAGCCATCTGTTATGGAGTTCCCTGGCTCCCCCTTCCGTGAGGAAGCGAAATAAATTTTGACTGCTCACGAGAAATTTAATGAAATTTCTTTTTCGATATATTCATTATAAACTAGCTAGTGATTTGATTATAAAACTATCATTTATAAATCAAAATAATTTTTTTATACAAAATTTTTGATTCTAAAACATTTTTGCTCAGAATATTAATAATAGTGCTTTTCCTTATTCACGGAGAGGGAGTGAGTAAAAGCCTGTAAACACGATTGTGCATGGGTCATCTTCAGCTAGGGTTAAGCCTATCAGAGGATTTGTTTCTGTTTTAAACGGCAGGGGTGAGGCTTTCATATTCAGATGCTTCAATTGTAGAAATCTCGCTACAAGAAAAGGGAGTCGGCAGTCTGGCGGCAACATTTTATATCAAACTTAAATATACAGCTTTTATTTAAATCATTCAAATTAAAACCTTAAAACTGCCATAGGCGATCTAGTAGAAAATAGTATATGTAATTTAATATACAAGCAAAAATATTGAAGTACGCCAATTTTGACTATATTTTTCTAATAAAGATTGTAAAAGAAACCTATTGATTTCCCTCATAAAATTATGAGATAATAAATTAATATGGCTCAGCCAGCTCATACCCACCTTCCAAGAGTGGAAAGTGTCCAAACCTATGGTAAAAAGAAACACGCACAAGCTGTAGCTCTTATTACTAAAGGAAAAGGAATGATCAGAGTCAATGGTGTCCCTCTTCATTTGGTAGAGCCACAAACACTGAGAGTAAAAGTATTAGAACCTATTCTTCTCCTTGGGGAATCTCGCTTCAGCAAGGTTGACTTCAAAATTAGAGTCCACGGAGGTGGCTATGTCAGCCAGATTTATGCAGTTAGACAAGCTATCGCTAAAGGAATTATTGCATTCTATCAAAAATATGTGGATGAAGCTTCAAAGAGGCAAATAAAAGAAATGATTTTGGCTTATGATAGATCCTTGCTTGTTGCTGATCCTAGAAGAAAAGAGCCTAAGAAATACGGTGGTCCAGGCGCAAGAGCAAGAAGACAAAAGAGTTATCGTTAAACATAAAGCTTTTCAAAGAATCTTTTATTACAATCGAATTAAATTATGAATGTGCTGATTTCGCTCTTCTTCTTTGGAGAGATGATGAAGCTGGCATTTTAAGAGAAATTTCATGCGGTATAATCGGTGTATGATCTTCTAAATTAACTGATTCCATTGACTCTTCTAAAGAATTCAAAAGGTTCAAGAGGTCTCTATTGAGAGCTTGATATGCACTTTTCCCTTAAATTGTCTGATAGACAAAAAGCTTAATTTACTATTAATTATTCAATAACTAAAGCAATATTTCATTTCCTTTTCTTTGTCAATTGGAGTGAAAAGATGAATTAATTCTTTAGGTTTAGGAGAAGTCTGCGGACTTGACAGGTCAGAGCACTTAATACAGTATACTTCGCCTGCACATTTATAAGCCTTGAATCCTTCAGAATAATCTGGAGAGTTCGAATCAAAGGCGAAGTAAGTTATATTACTGTCTAACATGGGATTTATATCTAAACAATATGGCTTATAAAATTTCTAAATCACCGCGTTTAATAAAAAGTTCTATTCCAATTAAAGAGTGGCTAATCTTTTTGGTTAAAAATACATAAAAAAGTATAAATTAAATATATTTTTCGAGATTTAATTTATTTTTATAAAGGATTAATTTAAAAAAAATATTCAGAGCGCAATTGTTTAGATAACATTTCATTGCTCTCACTCCATTAAATTAGTTTAAAGCTACTTATATAGAAATTATATTTTTACCTATAAAATTTTTCCCAAATTGTGCTCCAATTTTAAAGGTTAATAGCCAAAAAAGAAATTTTACCAATATATTTTGTTCCAATTTAAAGAGGGACTATGCTTTAAAATAATCTGCAAATTTTAAAACAAAGAGACGCTCTTAGATTAAAAAATTTTTTTAAAGTAGTGGATAATAATTATGGCAACAAATCCAAAAGAGATATGGCATCATTTCAGTGGCAAATGTGTTAAAATAAAATGTAAATAAAAATTGGTGAAAAGTTATAAAACGAAAGGAGTCGAGTTTATATTTAATTAGGAAAATTAATTAATTACAATTTGGGAAGTATCATAAATTAAAATGGAGTGGAAACAAGCCCGCCCCCTCTTAACTCCTGTAGGGACCTTGAGGAAAGGAGCATGGCTTTCGGAATGAGCATTCGGCCGATTTTTTTTTGGTTTGGCGAAGCCCAATGTCGGGTTTGCTAATCGCATGCTTTCCTCCAAAGCCAAATTTTTGCCTCAGTGGGAAATGGGTCCGGAAGTTGGAAAGGGGTCTCCAGCAGAGCCAATGGCGCTCGTCTTGCCAAGCGACTATGCGTCTGCCTGAAATTAGAAGTTACCCCCTGGGCTACGGATTTCCATTTTGGCCAAGAGTCGACAAGAAAATTAAATCCTTTGGGTTTTCAATGGTGGATAACCCTTTTGACGTACGGCAAGGTAACGCAACTCACCACCCGACTACCGGGTAGCGGGTGCAGGTTTTCGTCTTGCAGGAGCAACCTTAGCGATGCTGTGGAAGCAATTGGCGAGCAAGCGGGGAAGCGTTAGGGGTGAGTCCATATGGAATTATAGCGAACTTCTTTATAATTCTAAATAACTAACTAACAATTTGGGAAGTTTCTGTATTTCCCAGTCATTTATTACTCCTATGAGTAATTTTACTCTATCTGGGTAGATTTGCTTATAACAGTTTCTTATTGTATTTGTGGTCACACCCGAGCTTTTACTTATTTCAGAAAAGCTGAACGCATCTTCTCCTTCCAAAATGCTCATCATATAAACTACCACACTTGCCAAGCTCAGTGGGTTTTTTCCCTCCATAATCCCGCTGTCCTTAATCCTTTGTGCCACAACCGCGCATTTATTCACCAACATTTGTGGCAAATTCAAATCGTTGGCAATTTTTTTGACATACGCGATTTCTGTTTGAGTACTGACAATATCAGGGATAATTTGCTTGATCATACAATACGACCTTTGAATATCCTTCTTATTTAGGCTATAAAGGGACGCAATTTCTTTTATAGGAATAGGGTTTCCATATTTTCGGCAAGATAAAAATACACATGAAGCTATTAAGCCCATATGGGATTTGCAAGGGGAGGTTTTTTTAGTCGTCACAATTTTGAAAGTCTTTTTGGCGTCTTCGGCGACAGTGTCACTGAGGTTTAAAGTGTGGCAAATATCATCAATTTCGTGAAAACCGGTAGATAAGGTACGGTCGATCCCTGTCAAGATAGCTCGTTGGTTTCACATAGAAAGCCCTACTCTTGAGGGGTCACCGGAAATGACTGTGCAAAGTCCTTTTCCTACTAAAAGTTCATTATTAGGCATTCCTACTCTTCTAGGATCACTTCCTTTACTCCCATCTTCTTCTGTAAGATTTCTTCATTCTGAAGTATCATCAATAATTCTCAGTGCTTGCACCAGCTCATATACATTAAAATGGTGTGGTGAGTCCACAATTCCTTCTATTTCTGAATTAGAGCCCAGGGACCTTGCGAAAAGGAGAAAGATGTAAAAGATGGTAATCCGGTGGGGTTTTGTCAATTTATTGGTGTTGCGGAATTATCCCCATTTTTCTTCTTTGCGGAAAGGTGGAAAATGGAGTCCAGGACTGTCTGGGACATCCATTAGGCCTGCTTAGCAGTATAGTAGGCATTATGTTCTAGGCTTCAAGTTTTTACCTTGGTTGAAGGCGACCAGCAAATTCGAAAAATCGATTTTTCCGAAGGTAAACCTGCATTGGCGCGTGGCATAATGATCCAGCATCTCTCACTTCAGGTAGCAAGTGAAGGAGCACACAGTTCAAGCCGTGCTGAACTTGTGAGTAAGCAGCGAAGCGTTAATAGCAGTGAGCAGTATCCCACTGACCTACAGAATCATCTCTATAAGTAATTAATTTTAATATCAATACTTGCACCAGCCCACAGCCTGTGCACACTATATTCCCCTCCTTTTCATCCACCACAAATAAATTCTCTGCCCTGCACTCCTTACACTGCGTTGATGACATTTTGTATTTTATATGGCGTTAGACTTAAAAAGAATTATCTCTAAAATGCTAAATTTAGTTGGCCACTGCGAATTTTCTTTGTGGGAAGTTTAATTTCTTTTTCAAAACGCGGAGTGGTAGCTTCTTAGCTTGTTCTTTTGTCAATCTTAATCTGAGAGCTCTAGTGAGTTTTGGCCTGATGTCGAAAGCTAGGTATTTCTTTCCTTTGTTTGCAGCTTTGATTTGGTCTCTTTTCTTCTCGTGAATAATGGTTAAGACCTTGGCGACGTCTTTTCTGAAAACTCTGATTTTGGATAGCTTGGATGGGGCGCCTCCAGCGACTTTTGCGACTCTTAGATGAGAAAGCTCAGTTTTAAGCTCCTCGAGCTGTTTTTGAAGGGCTTCTGGCTCTTTCTTTCTGAGTTCGTAGGCCTTGACTTTCACCATTTATAAAGCTTATTATAAGCTCATTACCATAAGAAGCCATTTTAGACATATTTAGGTATAATTAAAGTAAATTTGAGATTTATATGATTAGCAAAGATGTCTATAGGTCACCTCCTCGTGAGGTGTCATCATATATCCTGAACAATTATAAGAAGTTTGACAGTGCCACTTCACAAGTCCCAGCGAAAAACCAAGAATATGCCACAATCCATCAGTACCCGAATAGCCCATCTGCACCCTCTAATTATGTACAAGGGGTTAAGCCTTTGGATCCTATTGAGCTGAGGAATAAAGAAAAAGCCTATTTTGAGTATGTAAAGAAGCAGAATGAAATTATTAATAAAGTCAGAGATGAAAATAGGCTTAGAGAAGCCTATGAAATTGAACAAAAAATCCAGCGGTTTCAGGAAGACAGAATGAATGAAATTAATCAAAAGAAAAAATTAACTGATTCTCACCATGTGAGCAAACAAAACAATTTTTGACTTAGAGGGGATATATAAAATTTAAAAAATCCCAATTCGCAAAAATTGGAAAGCAAATATTAATTTGATTTGTAAAATTTATGTTTTAGAATGGGAATTTCAACAAAATCAGCTTGAGATTTCGTTATAATATTATCATTTATATAAATTTTTTTCCATATAAAACAATTTTTCGCTCAAGGAGGGCGGGTTTTTGGCTAAAAATAGGGATTTTTCCAATGATTTTGTTCGCTAACTGAGAAGGGAAGTGAGGACTTGGCTAATAGCTATGCCAATGATGTAAACTATAAAAGCCATGTAAAAGAAGCAGAAAAGAAAGAAAAAAGAATAAGAGATGAAGAAATTTTAATGCTTGCCAAATTGGCTATGGATAGAGAACAACAGCTTAAAAATGAGCTAAGGGAACAGCAAAATAATATCGCTAAAGAAAACTTAACTAATGCTGGCTATAGGAAAGATTTGGTAGATACAAGTAATCAAGCTTGGAAAAATGATGTTGTAAATCTTCAAGAAAAATATGCTAAAGAGGTAGAGGATAAAGAAAGAGCTTATAGAGAGAAATACTCGAAAATTGAAAAAAGGCAGGCTGCAAGGCAGCAGATATTTCAGCAGAAATATTTAGAACCGATGAACCAAAAATTCCAACAAATTGATGAAGCTATAAGTAGCAGGTTTCAAGAGAGCCAAATTTTAGCAAGACAAAAAGAAATTTTAGACGTGATGAGAGCAAAAGAAGAAAAAGAAAAATTTATTTCAGCGATAAGCCAGCAGGTTCAAGCCAAAGAAGACTTAGAAATAGAAAAAGCAAGGCAAGAGACTGAAGCTTTGAAGAAAAGACTTGCAGAGCTCGAAGAAATGAAACAAGAAAGAATGGTGGGCTTGCAAGATAAAAAGATTAAAGAAAAAAATAGAAAATATGACTTAAAAGGAGATCAGCTAGAATTTGATATAAATGTAAAGAAATTTTTCGGAATTGAAGATGAGGAGAATGAGCTTGATAAAGCTGCTGCCGTTTTTTATGGAGTGGACGTCAAAAGAAATGAGCCAGAGCTTTCACCTGTGGTAAATGCAAAGACGAATATAAAGTCAGTATCTCATGACCCAATTACAGGGTCACTTACTTTTCTCTCACTTAAATTTCTTTTAAATATGGGCAATTCCATATAAAAAAAAAATTTTATTTAAAAATATTTTCTATTAAAGGAAGTCAGAAATTATAAAGTCGAACGAAAGAAGCTGTATCCATTGGGAAATCCAAAACCAGAAGAAGTTTCAGACAAAATCAATGATGTCCAGCTCGATGCCACATATGAATTCCCACAATTTGGAAAAAAAGTGCCAAGAAATAAAATTTCTAATCCTTTAACTGGAGAAGTAATAGAAATTGATAGGAGTGAACTGAATTCTAAAGCTTTTGCTATTGTTACAGACAGAAAACTCAGAGGCTCTCTTAGTCAGCCAGATTTGACTTCAAATGCAAGCACAGGAGATATTTTCAAAATTGGTAAATCTGAGCTACCAAGAAACTTCCCAGCCTCCCCTCAGAGACCAATATATAAAGGCATGGGCTATAAAAAATCATCAATATTCGAATAAAATATAATAATGGTTTAAATATATCTTTATTTTAATCTATTAATTTCTTTTTAGCATTTGTTATCAGTTTATTCTAATTTCTATTTATTTAACTTCAATCATTCTATATAATAAATAATAAAAAAATTTAATTATTAATTAAAGAAAATTGTAATTTTTTTGAATTTAATTTTTCATCTCAGTAAATGGGATCAAAACCTTTTTCTTGTATGGGCTGTGATTGACAAAGCCCTTCAAAATTATCGTTAAACTCAAGTGCAAGCCAGTTCCCCCAGTCAGCTTCACAGACTCTATTTGCAGCTTCTATGGCATCGAATAGTCAATTTGACCTAAATGAAGTGTTTGGGAATTCTGAAAGTGAGGGAGAACTTCACTTCCCTGAGCTCCCGCTGCCACCGTTATCAGAAGAAGAAACACCTGAGCCTTCCACCCAAAGAATTCGTCCAATAGAAAAAGAAGCAAAGCCACTTTCAGATTCTGCTTATGAGCCTGATTTATTTTCTCAAGAAATTAATCAAATTCTTAAAGGCAAGCTTACAGCTTCTGATCTAGAAACAAGCAGCATTACATGAAAATGCTATGACTCTGACACTAAATTTTCATATCCAGGAGAATTTTCTATTATATAGTGCGTACCTCGTTATAGATCTTTAAGAAAAATTACTTTTAAAAGAAAACTGATTTAAAATTCTGAACAGTCAAAGTTAAATATAATATTTTATCTTATATCTCCAATTTTTATTTTGCTTTCAAGATATTTTGAAATGCTAAAAGAATTTTCTTAAAAGATATTTTTCCTCAGAAATCAATAAGAAGTCAGGCTCCATACCAATTGAAGAATTATTGGAAAGAGCTGAAAGCAGATTAACCACTTATTCAGCTGAAAATATAGAGATAAGCAATATGAGAAAAATTCAAAGAAAAGGGTCACTTGTGGAGTACAGACACAAAGGTGGGAAAAATATAGTAGAAGATGTAAGATCACAGACACTTGGCAACGAAGGCTTAAGGAAGCAAGCTAGGACTTCGAGTAATATTGAAAGGAAAGTTCCTTTGATAAACCTGTCTTTGATAGATACATTAGGTAACAGAAAGCAAAAGAAAAGTCAGACGGTGATCATGCATGGTAATAAAAAAAGAGTTGCAGCAGTACAGAAAAGATAATTTAAATAATGCCATTTTATTAGTAAAAGAATAAAGCGATGCGTTTTAGATAAGGAATTTTTTTCAATCAGGAAAATCTACATGCTATAAAACAGCGAATTGATATATAAACATAAGAGCTTAAAAAGATTTAGTCATAATAAATAATTCATTAAACTTTCTAATCTAATTACAATCAAACATCATTTAAAAGCAATATTATATTTGATCCCTTTTAGAAACCAATGGCTGCATAAATTCATCATGCTCAATAATGATCTTATCAGATGCCAATTTTATGAATATTTAATTTTATTTTATATCAGAATTTCTGAAATTCCTTTCATTTTATCTAGAAAATATATGCACCGTGAAAATATAGCTCGATTGACCTACCTTTTATTAAGTTTCTTCCCCAGGTAAGGTTTGTGTTAAGCTGACAGAGAGCTTTTCTCAGGCAAAACTCTATCACCGATCAATGGACCTTGGGTCCGGGATAAGATGGCTGGGGAGATGGACTGGCGTCAAGGCGTATAGGATAAAGACTGGGCAGTGCAGGCTTAACAAGTCTCTGCATGATCGTCTAAGGCAAGATGAAGCAAGTCTGCAGCTCATCGGGTAATAGCGGCCTTAATGCCTAGCGCGGTGAGCTTTGGCTCTGCCATAAAATGGTCTTACGACCTCTAACTAATTTCCTTCCCTTCCTTTATTTTATCTATCTAAGCAAATACAAGCACAGGCTGACAGCTTCTTAGATGAGATCTATGAGGAAACTCCACAGCATAGCCTTAAAGAACTAAAGGAATAACTAAACGGTCTTATGACTATAATTAATTAATTTATTTTCATTTCTATCAGAAATCCATATTATTCCATAAATTTTCCAAACATAAATTAAAAATATGAACACTGATAACACAAAAACCATAAATCCGAAACAGAAGCAACAAAATTTATCATTATTTGAATCTCCCTCATTGGCTTATTCAAATGATAACTCTTCTTATAATATCCCTCTTACACCTCCCTCTAAAAACTCCCAAGAAGACAGCTTATTTTCCCATCGAGGGTTTTCATCCCCAAAAGTTGTCAAAGCAGCCCACAATATTATAGAGTCGCCAGTCTGCATAAGGAAGCTTTCATTTGATAGAAAAGAACCAAGAATAGTGATTCTGAACAAGAGACCGATTTCATCTAATTTATTGCTTGATTCGCCACGTAACACTGGCGAAACTGAAATTTAATCATAAAGAAAAACTAAATTAAATTTAAAAAATACAAATATTAGGATAAATAAAAGATTAAAAATTGATAAGAGTTCAATTAAAGATTGATAAAGTAAAATCGTAAAGAATAATAAATATACTAATTGACCAAGAATAGCCCACTAAGGAGCCATTCTTGGTCTGCCAGAAAAAATTTTGACAAAAGATCCTAATCTGCCATTACCACTGAGTTTTGGTGTTTCCAAATTTTTTGGGCAAGCCCAAATGCAATAAAAAAAATTGTTGTTTTGCGATGATGCATTTGGCTTGTCAAAAAAATTCGGCAACATCAAAACTCAGTGGTAATGGCAGAAAAGATCCTAATCTGCCATTACCACTGAGTTTTGGTGCTTCCAAATTTTTTTGACAAGCCAAATGCATCATCGCAAAAGAGCAATTTTTTTTTATTGCATTTGGCTTGCCCAAAAAATTTGGAAACACCAAAACTCAGTGGTAATGGCAGATTAGGATCTTTTTGTCAGAATTTTTTCTGGCAGACCAAGAATGGCTCCATAGTGGGCTATTCTTGGTCAATTAGTATAGATACTTCTTTTCGTTATTTGCCTTAAATCCAGCTTAAACCAGTAGCTAGAGCATGAACAAGTTTTCATTTTCTATCAGAAAACAATTTAAAAGCCATTACCTTTATAATGAGTACAACAAGTAGAAGAGAATTTACATCTCTAAACATCACAACTCGAGATTTCGAAACTCTTCCAGTTCCTATATCTCTTCCACAGCCTCCTTTTTTATCAATTTACTCGTTATTCCTCTTTGAGTGCCACATCATTTTATCAATCTATAATGAAACATTAAGAACATTCCCAAGATTCCTTAGAAGCACGATTTTATTTACTTTATTATATCTTCAAGCATCCTTATCATGCCTTGCAGTCTCTTTATGGGAAAAATCAATCAATGAAGTAGCTTATCTAATAGTCCTTGCATTTTGGGTAGTTGCTGTGTCTGAAGGAACAATAACTATTATAGGAAACTTAAACAGAGTAAGCAGAAAAGGACTAAAATCAGCTAAAAGCACAGAACAGTTCGTAAAAGTGACAAGAAATATAGAAAGCCGCATGAAAATCCGATGATTTATTATATTTTTTTTATGTGGGGTAATATTTTTGGTTTCTGCCAGCTATTTTATTCTGTTTTCAGGGTTTTCAGGAAATCCATGCAAGAAATCAGCTCTCTGGGTCTTTATTTTATCACTATTTATTGATTTTCTAATCTACCAGCCAATTTTAGCATTTATTTTATCACTCATCAAATGGAAAGGCTTTGAGCTTAAGTTCCTACACAAATTAGACAGTATTATTTATAAGTTTAGGATATGGAAAGCGATGAACCCAGACTATGTTTAATATTGCTAATAAATAATGGCTAAATCTTTATACCTTTTTAAAGAAAGATTAGGATTAGGATTATTAAAGTCAGGCTTAGCCATATTGGTGACGCAGTCACCAAAGACCTCTTGAACCTGCACTTGATTCTCAGCTCTGAGTCCGTCCCAATTGCCGTAGCCATAAGGTCTGGACTGTTGCGCCAAGAGGGTAGGTTGACACGTGTCGTCATTTTAATGTATTTTTAAAGAAAGATAATATATAAACTTGCATTAAACCTTTTAAATTCTAACACCTAACACTTATATTAGGCATTTCAGTATGCCAGCTTTGGCTCCCAAAATCAAAACAATAAAGATATCTATTTTCTGAAAATGCATAAATTTTGTTGCCAACAATTACGGTTGGGTCAGAAAACACTGTAGAGTCTGCACCTTCTTCAGGAATTGGGAGATCACTGATGTATTGGAAATTGTATCCGTCAAAAATATAGGTATTAGGGATTTTGATGCCATTTTGGCATTGCCCTCCAAAGCATAATAGTTTATTCCCAGGAAGCGGAGCCACTCCTAAGCTAGAAGTCATGTCTTCACATGACAATTATTTCAATGACTATTTTTTTTGGTTATTTTTTTTTTTGGCCTATTTTTCCTAAATTATTTTTGATATTTTTTTGTACTTTGCTTTAGAAATAGTTCCATATAGACTATTTCGAGGTGATTTTCAATCATTTTATTTAGCATTAAAGCAATAGACCAAGTAAAAAGGCAAAAAATATAGGCTAAAAATAATAGGCTAAAAAAAAGTCGTTATGAAATAGGCGTTGTGTAAAGGAACCGCTAGAAACTCCAAATGGGTATTCAATAGTAAGAATATCTCAATGGTTTTGGGCTATAGAATATATAGGGGTTTCCGCTATATAGCCCTTACAGGGCTTTGGATTCTGTCCGGAATCCTTCTGTTGGTCGAGCCAACTCACTGCATTGGTCGGACCAACTCACACTTGTTGGTTCGGCCAAACAAAGGATTCCGGACAGAATCCAAAGCCTTGTAAGGGCTATCTAGGGGAAACCCCTATACTTGAATTAAATTCAAATTCACAGCTGAGTCTATTACCTCTACATATCCGCCTATACAAAAAATTCTTCCTGCCATATGGCAAGCGCCAGGTAAAAAAGTTGTAGATGATAATGGCTCTATATCAACCCATTGGTTTAAGTCTAAAGAATATTTCTGACAATGGCTTCTTGATGGGCTTGGGTATAAATTTTCTGAAGACTCTACTCCTGCAACTGCATATACCACTCTATCTATTACTACAAGTCTAAGCCCATATTGTTTATACTTTAGCTCTGCGATATTTTCTGAATGTCTTGACTGAGGATCCAAAGTCCAGCAGGAGACTGTTCCTTCAGAATGATCCTCTTTTAGCCCTCCAGCAAACATTAATCTTCCATCTCCAAGGATACAAAGCCCTGTGTATTTGTAAAAATTATGAAAACTGGCTGGGCCAGTTTTTTTCGATGTTTTATTGTCCATATTATACTCAATTATTTCGCATTCCATTTGACAAAAATGATACACAAATTTCCCTTTTTCAAGAAAAGTCTGAATTGGTGGGTCTTTTCCTACCATTTTTTCTTCTATATCAAAATAGCTTCAAGAGCCACTGTTTAAGTCATAAGTGAACAAAGTTTCGTCATCAGAATATAATAAGACTTCTTGCTTAGCGTATAAAGGGGAGTCAGAAAACCTTAATTGTCCAACTGATGGTAAATCAGACAACGCTTGGAATTCTCTCCCATTAAATATATATGTACTTTTAGACTCATCTGAAGAGTAATGCTCGCAGGGGTCATGGCCTCCTATAATCATAATCGCATTTTCAGTTAAAACAACACAAGAAGGAAGACCATGGAGCACAGGAGTTGTGACGCTACTTTGAGCCCATTCTAAAGTGTTAAGATCAAGCTGCAGCATTGATCTGAACAATGTAGGATGGCTTGGGTAATTTAAAAATCCGCCGATTAAATTCAAACCTTTACCTACAATGAAGCTTCCACATAATGATACATTTACTGGCATTTTTGGTAATTCAGTTCACAAATTAGTCCTAATATCATAAACAAGTGGCACTGCTGGCTTTTCTAACCCATCAGCTTCTATACAAAGTGATCCTACCACATAAACTTTGTTTTGAAAAGCATGGCATCTCCCATATGCCAAACTCATTGGCGGCTTATTAATTTGGATTGTTTTTTTCTCTGTGGTATCAATAATAAAAGCAACATCTCCGTTTTCTACACCTCCAATACATATATATTTTCCAACTCTTATTTTTCCAAATAAAGCTCCTGCTTGGAACATGAGGTTTGTATCAATTTTCACGTCCCAAAAAGCACGATCTGTGGGTCTATAACAAATTAAAGTTGAAGAATTTATTTTTGGCTTGTAGTAGAGTCCATCGTCAGCTGTTTTGAATCTTTGTAGCATTTGGTTTCCATTGTTTTTGCCTCTCTTTCCGGCTATGCAATTTCCCATATATTTATATGTCTATTATCATTAATTTTTATTTATTTAAAAAATAATGTAAAAATTATTTGAATTTATTTATTTAGGAATAATAGCTTCCTAAAATAAGAATAGTTTATATATTGAGGAAGATAACAAAATCAGAAATCAGCTACCAAGCAAGTCTGATTGCTTAGCCATTTATAAAGTTAAATGTTTTTTCAATCATTTCAGCATCAGTCTCGTCATAGCGCTTATTTTGAGCTCTATAAAGCATTCCCTGCTAGTTTCTTTGGGAAAACAGAAGTCGAGAAAGGAAATTTCAGTATTTTTTATGCAGTAATTTTGCCAACTTCAGCAGCTCAAAGATTGGTGAATCTCAGAATTGACTATCCAATGCTATTCAAGCTTACAAATACCCAGCTTGGCTTATTTACACACTGTGGTGTTCTAGAATTTACGGCTGAAGAAGGGACTTGTCTGCTTCCTTATTGAGTATCTTTTATATAGCTAATGAATCATCTAGGAATTTCTGAAGGCGGCGATGTAAGTGTAGAAAGTATTAGGTTACCTAGAGGGACTTTCGTTAAAATCCAGCCACATACCACTGCATTTATTGACTTGCCAAACCCCAAAGCAGTATTAGAAAATGCACTTAGAAGCTATGCATGTTTAAGCCAAGGCGATAGTATATCAGTACAGTTTGCAGGGAGAAGTTTTGAAATTGACATTATTGAGACTAGGCCTGGACCTGCTATTATGACAATTCAAACAGATCTGGAGGTTGATTTTGCACCACCTAAGGATTATCGTGAAGAGGCGCCTCAGCTGAAAAAAGAGGCTTCACTAACATATGAACAAGAAGAAGGTAAGCAGCAATCAAAAACTGCCACTTGGCAAGGTAGCGGAAATAGGCTTGATGGGAAACCTGTCACAAATATGCCTAGAAAGGAAAGTACAGATAAAGCATCAAATGAGTATGATCCAAGGAAACATCGACTAGTAAACGGAGTTAAGAAAACAACTGGAAACGCCAAGACAAGTTATTGGGACACTTTAGGATCTGGAAATACAATGAAGAAATAATATGTTTTAAATGATAATCCGCATTAAAAGGAATTAGTTAATTATATTTAATTATCTAAATGGCTGCTGAGGATTCATGTATTGTCCCATCATCATTCCTGTCATAAATTGGTTATAAGCCATCATAGCAGCCATAGGGTTCATTTGGCCTTGCTGCATGCCTTGTGCTCCCATCTGTGGAGGCATCCCCATTGGAAATGCATTTGGTGGAAAATTAGTTTGGGGAGGTTGGGTTTTATTTTCTTCTGGCTTCGGCGCTACAGAATTTCAGTCAAAATTATTTGCTAACTGCCCCCCTTTTTAAATGGAGCAAAGTATCGGTAAATTTTCTATTTTTAAATTAATTCTCTTTAAATATAAAAAAATAGGTAAATAATAATTTATATGCAAATAGCTTTGAATGCAAATTTAATGTCGCTAAATATATATTTTTCCTATAAGTTGTTCTATATGAATGGAGGAGTGCAAATAAAATAATATTTAGCTAAAATATATAAATTGATATTTTTATTAAAAATATAAAGTTTTCCTAAAAAAATAACCCCTTCTAAACTGGGACATATTTTTTCTCCTATTATAGGGAAGAGTAAGGCAGCTTGACCATTGAAAGGATTATTGGTTGGCTTGGTTGATGTTGTATTTGTATTGCTTACAAAAATATCATGTGGCAATGTAGAAGCTTGATATGGAGCATCAAGTAAATTAGTTTGATCTTGCGGCTTGGCAGCTTCTTTAGGCTTCTCTTCTACAGGCTTTGGAGCTGAGCTAGGCTGTGCAGGCATTGTGCTTCTCTCAATAACTCTTGACTCTCTTCTTTGGCTTTCAACTCCAAATTCTTTTTCAGCATATGGGTATTTTTCTGGGTCAAAAAAGTCTTCATATCTTTCCCATTCTTCGTTATTTTCTGGACGCTTTCTGAATGAGTCAACCCTTCTATTTTCAAATGGATCTCTTTTCTCACCTGCTAAGCTACCAGTTCTTCTGTTCTCAAATGGGTCTCTTCTTTCTCCTGATAATCCAACCCTTCTATTCTCAAAAGGATCTCTTCTTTCGCCCGATAAGCCATTAAGCTTTCTATTCTCAAACGGGTCTCTTGTTTCAGCTATTAATGACCGTCTTTGGGAGCTTTTATTTTGAAATGGATCATTGTAACTAAAGTCGCTTTTATAAGGCTCATTTTTTTCTGCAAAGGGATCAGCAGATTTTCTTGGCTGGTAAGGATCCCTGGCTTCTAAAACCTGCTGTAAATTTGGCTCAGCTTCATATTGGTACTGATCATTGTATCTAAAATCACTTTGAGCCCGAGTTCTCTGATTCCCTGCTTCAAATGAACAGTTGTCTACTTGCAAATCAAAAACGCTGTCGATTTGCTCGTTAATTAAAAGGTTATGGCGGCCGATTTTTAAGGGATAGCTGCCATAAATAGCTGATTTTTTGGCTTGGATTTTGATATCGCCGTCAACAAGTACTTTTCGTTTGCCTGAAATTTTTGAAACGTAAAGATCGACGACATGCTCTTGGCCATCAAGCTCAAATTTCCAAGTAAAGCGCTTTTTAGATGATTTTATATGTTTTCCAACATTGTAAGAATCGTGTAGCAGCGGTTTGAAATTTTTTGACATTTTATAAGTCCATATAAGTGTTACAAAATAAACTTAAGTTGTATATGACTTGTTTATTAGAGCTATAAAGGTAAAAGTAATTATCAATTAAAAGCTTATAAGAAGCAAATTCCTATTTAATTTATGATAGCTCTAGGTAATTGAAATTAAATATATTTATCTAAGTCGAGTTGCGCCATAAAAAGTCAATGATAGCAATATTGTATTATAAAATAAGTTTAACTTTTATCAAATTAAAATTAATTAAAATTTCTAATGATTTAAAGATTTTTTAGTCTATCCTTAATCATCTCTTTTATTTTTTTTCCCTTAAAAACAATTTTTCTTGCTTTAATGGCTACATTTTCAATAATAAGAGGCTCAATTTCTTTGCATTCTGTCGGCAAAATCACCAGGTAAAAGCATCCGTTCTTAAAGTGCGACGTAACTTCTTTAAATACTACTTTTGAAAAAGAAATTATGCTATCTGAACTTGTCTCAGTTGTTCCTCTCATGATTTTTTGACCAGAAACATTCACCTTTAAATTTTTAGGTGGATCTTCAGTCGTGAACAGCATTATTTTAAAATGCACTTGCTGTGATAAAGTTACTAAATTTCCATTAAAATCTACGATTTTTGCCAGAATTTTAAATGATCTTTCTTTGTAAATAGGATTGGGGATTTCATTGATTAATGCAATTTTATATTTAAAATTAGTATTTCCTCCACACAAAATCTGCAGTAAAAGCTTAGGTGTTGAATTTCCTTCTGGTTGATTAAAAACATTATTCATAAATTCTGACGAGCAGTCATATAATTTGGAGGAATTGTACTGAATTTGTTTAATATTTTCAGTGATTTTATAAACCTTATCCGTCAACTCGCTTGACTGATTGGAAATTAAGGCTATAACCTCATTTTGTTGGCATATAGCTTGAATCATTAAACTTTGGATATCCGATATACTATATGGATTTAACGAAAATTCGGACGTGGACTGATGCTGCATGTTCTTGCAGTATTCACAATTTTCATCAAGAATAGGGCAGTCTTGATTGAATTTACACATTATTTTACAATTATTATTTTAATAATTTTTGCCTCAGAATATGAAAAATTAATATTCAATAATGGCCAAATAGTATTGAGAAAAATTTATTCAGAGCGATTTTTATTGTCCGATTATAAAGTTGGACATAAACTTACCCCAAGCGTTCCTATCGCCGAATGAATCGTAATCAAGCTTTTGCAGAGCTTTTTATGTAAAATTTTAAAAATTATAATAATTATGATTGAGGATAAATATAGATCATTAGTTAATAAACTAGGAATAAAATGAATAGCAGCAATTAAGCAAGTTAATGATTAGTTAAAATAATCCTTATAGCAAATTCCTAATATATCATCTTGCAATATGAGTTCTTTTTATCAAATAATTGATAAACCTCTTATTCCAAATACAGCTGCCTTTCTAATCCCTTAAAGTATTATCATTCAATTTAAATCTTAAAATAAAGCTCTGAAGTGACACCGAAACCTGAGATCCTAGATCTTTATTATTTAAGGGGTTCAATAAATTGCTTTTTTGGTGTTGACAGAATATTCTTAAATAGGGAATATTCATAGATATAATATACAAATATTTCAAATTTTTTACTATTTCTGATATGCCAATAATTAAAAAATTGTATGTTAGCTCATTCTAACTTTATTTCTTAGTTATTCCATAAATTCATTATAACTTTCTACACTTCACTTTGTCTTAAACTTAGGTGCTAGTGTAATTAGAGATGTGGCAGATTAAATTAATAAAGCTTCTTTTAAATATTCACTATTTTAGATTTTGTAAAAAAATAAACTCACGATTTTAGAAAATTTTCCAGGATTTTTTTAAATGAAGCCGATTCAAATTAGAGTTCATTATAATTTCAAGGTCAAAAGTTGAAGAATTTGTAGAATTGCATATCAGGAAAGGATGAATATCAATATTTTATATAATTTTGATTGAAAAATAGATTAATTTGATCTAAATAGCTCTTTAAGATTATTGATAGAATTAATTTTACAATAAATCTAATTATTAGGTTAAATTAGGGCTATATTAATGTTGAGAAATTCATTAATGTCGCTTAAAGGGATAACAATAAAAAATCACTAATTCCTTTAAATAATAATTGAAATAAGAAGTAGATTTAAAAGGATAAAATAGTTTAATTATTAGAAGCATGATTAATTTGACAAAATTTAAATCAATATGAGTAAATTTGTTATACTTCAAATAATAAGAGATACCAACAGAATATAATAACATATAAAATTAGTCCTAAAATTATATTTAGTGATGAATTTTATCAATATCGTTTATATTGGATAAAATTGCAAAAAGAAAATAGAACAATTTATATCATACTTACCTTTTCCTTCTAAGCTCATAATAAATTCTTGGAAACCATAGTTGAATAATTACCTAAATATTGCTTTTTATGGCTTATTTAAGGATAATATATGCTAGTATTGGTAAAAAAGTTGAATTATTCATATCTTTATAGGTATCTAATTATGTATATATGAAATTAAAGAAAAAAAATCATTACTTATCAAAACTGTCACTACCTCTCTTTATAATTCCCTAGAGAATTGGCGGCAGTTTTGCATCATTCTTCTTATAAGGACCATCAGGGATGTCAAATACTATTATTTTATCAAGATTTAATAAAATTTTTGCCTGAATAAAAAATACGTTTAATTCTGTAAAAAAATTGGCTGTGCTAGTATTATTATTTCGGTGTTTTTTCTTGTGCACCGAAAGTTGGCTTGCTTGCCTATATCGTTTTGTGCAACCTGAGTGCTTGCAGGCATAAGGCTTTTGACCTGTGTGACAATAGCTATGGTCTTTTAAGTTTTGAGCTGATGATAGCCTTTCTCCACATATCGAGCAAGGAAAGCGATTATTTTTATGGAAAACGTTTATATGTCTTCCAAGGTTAAATTTGGTAGAATATATACGAGAGCAGCTTTCATAAAAGCACTTGAAAGTTTTCATATTTTTATATTGACCATTTAATTCATATAGCGCATTTTTAAAAATAATATAAGCTATTATAATTATTATGATAAGTAATATTGCATTTTAACTATCATTTATTCTTCAATTAAGCTTTTATTCTTATTTTTTATTTTTAGTTAAATTTATTTTCATTTTAATTTTAACTAAGATTTTTAAATTAATATTATTTAATTGAAATTAAGGCTTCTTTTGAAATAGTTAATTGGCTTTCAATAATAAAACTAACAAAAAACTCCAAAAGACAAAAAACTAATACAAATTCTTATTTTTTAAAAACAGAAATTACTCTAATTTAGCTTTTAATGCCTCAAGCTTTTCTAAATCCGACACATATTTTCTCGAGAAAAATTCAATATAATAATTTGCTGCATTCCACAGAGAACTCAATAAAATTACTCCAATAAACGCTGTATGAATATAAAAATGTGTCAAAGCCAAATATGCAACTCCCAATAACAGTATATTTATAATAGCATGATGACTGACAAACATTAAAGGTCTGTATTTTTCTCCAAATTTGCCTCCATAATTATAATAATTACTTTCTTTGTCCTCCATCATCCATGAATATAGTGTCAGATTATCCTTTCTTTTACACCTTTCAAAGGTAAATTTAAACACAATAAGGGTATATGGAATAACCCAAGTTGAATAAAATGCTACTGCATAAAAATAGTAATCCAAAAACGGCAAAGGCTCTATGTTTGCTGAGCAGCTATCTGTTCTCAAAGACCATAAAGCAATAGAAGGGCTTAAATGTATGAAATTGCTGGTAATTTTGTCAAGGGAATGAAAAACAATTGCATTATTGAATATTGGCACTGATGCCAATAATGGGCCAGTAGAAAAAGCAAGGGCTACATTATATAAAATTTGATTATCTCTGTATACTGATAAATAAAGCACAATAATCAAATTAGCCCAATAACAAAAATCGAGTAAGAAGTAATGATACCTTAAGCTTCTGAAATAAAAAAATCTGGCTGGTATCATAATTAACGCAGAAATCACATGGAACCATGGATAATAGCAAGGCCATCTTCCTAATAAATAAGTCCCAAGGATAAGCCTAAGAGTAAAAAAAACGTAAGCTAATTTATCCCTTTTTCTAATGAATTCAGAGTCATAAGCCTTGGCCTTAACTTTGGTGATAATTTTGTTCATATCTAAAAGTAGTGAAGCCTTTTCTTTAGGATCTGTAACTTTTTTGATAATTGCTTTGAATTTCGAGGTAATTTCTTCAATAGAGCTTCTGCCTTCTTCAAGAACATCAAATGAGCCAGATCTTTCTGACTGGAGTTTTGAAATGTGCTCAGAAATGGATGATCCTTCTTTTCAGAACGATACAAGTGATTCTGTATAAGATAGCCCATCGCTGGGCTGCTCCTGCTTGCCGTCCTGCACAGAATTTTTATCTTCTGCTGAGTTGTTCATAATTATTAGTAAGAAATCAGTAATAAATCACAAGAATATATATATCGGCAAGATTGTGAAACAATTCAGCTAATCATTATTAAGAGAAAGTTTACTAATAATATAATAAAATCATGATCAGCTCAATTGCTATTTCTAATCAAATATGAAGAAAAAATTATTGAAGAAAATAAGTTTGCTAAATAATTGAAATAAGGAGATGCAATTTTTCAAAAGACAATCAATTATAATGAATAACATATAATAGCATTAAGAAAAAGAATTTTCACTTCTTAAAAGAAAGCCTAAGATTATTTGAAAAGCAACTCATATTTATTGTTAAATAAAATTCAGCATCAAAAGTCCTTTTTCATACTCCCTTTTAAATTTCTGCAAATTTTTATTTCGAGTTAATTATTATAAAATTAAAAATCTATCCAAAAGTTGACGTAACAGACCATCCTTTATTATAAGTATGCTCTTCTATATTTCCAAGATGTGTTTTCACATAGACTTTAATAATGATATTTGAACCACTTAGTCAAGAAGTTGATCCAGTAACAACTCCTTCAGCTGTGAATGAGCCGACATACCATCCTTTTCCATCCCAGCAATATTCAACTATATTAGTTCCATCCCCAACATAAACTCTAATATTTACGGTGTTCCAGGCTACTGCAGATACTGTTTTTCCAGTAGCAGAAAATGATCCAACATACCAGCTGCCGCCGTCATAACACCATTCATCTACTACTCCATCATGAGCATGGTAAACTCTTACATTTTTTTTGTTCCAAGAAATTACAGCTAGAGTTTCTGTAGGGGTTGTGGTAGGACATGAAACTGAAGTATCTTCGGTACTTGTTTCTGTACTTAGTCCAATGTTTACTAGAGCCAATACAATAAATAAGTTTTTTAGCATAATGTTTATTGATATCAATTCTTTAGTATAAATGGACGTCAAGAGCCGTTTTTCAATGATTTTGAGTATTGCAGAGAGGATTTTAGATATTTTTAAAAGAAAAAAATTAAAGCAGAGTTAGAAGCTTTTTCTAACAGAGCTAATTTGTAATTTAAGCAATTATTTCTAGGTTTTAAAATATTTCTCATCAAATTCTATTCAGTGCAAGCACCCTTTATTTAAAAATAATTAATTTTGAACAAAAATTGTATTACTTCTATAAAGTTTTAGAAAAATAGGTATTAGGTATAATATTTTTAAACTCTGCGTTTCAATTTCGTAAAAATAAATCTATATAAATTTAGCCATTTCTGCAATATACAATTAATGGAGAAATAGGCTGGAAGACTTAAAGAATATTAAAATTTAGATTTAACAAATAATATTATTTCATATAATTAAATAATATAAACTTAATTTGACACATTTTATAAATTGATTTCAATTAATTATTACTTTAAAAAGTAACCTAAAGCAAAAGTTGATGTGACAGACCATCCATTTTCACATGTATGTTCTTCAATATATCCAGCATGTATTCTAACGTAAACTTTGATTATGACGCCTGATTCATTTAGCCATGAGGTTGCTCCAGTAACAACTCCTTCAGCTTTGAATTCACCTACAAACCATCCATTTCCGTCCCAGCAGTATTCAGCCATATTGACTCCATCTCCAACGTAAACTCTAATATTTAAGTTGTTCCAGACGACTGCTGATACGGATTTTCCAACAGCGTAGAATGAACCAACATACCATTCACCACCATCGTAGCACCATTCGGCGACAACTCCATCATGAGCATGGTAAACTCTAACGTGTTTATTATTCCAAGAAATTGTTGCCAAAGCTTCAGTTGTATTCTTGGTAGGATATGATACAGTGCCTTCCCCTTCACCGGTTTCTCCAGTATAGCTCGTTCCCGGCTATAGATCGGGTTATGCCCGATCTTTGCGGGAAACTCGAGGGGTTGTATGCGTCACTTCAAGGTGACGAGTCAACTCCCCGAGTTAGCAAATCACTTAATAGTAGCTATTTGCCAGCTCGGGGAGTTAATTCATCATCTTGAAGTGACGCAGACAACCCCCCGAATTTCCCGGCAAAGATCGGGCATAGCCCGATCTGTAGCTGGAAGCGGTCTATAGGCTCTTCAGTTGTTGGCTCTGAAGGCTCAGCTGGCTCTTCAGTTGTAGGCTCAGTAGGCTCTGCAGGATCCTCAGTAGTTGGTTAAGTAGGCTCTGTAGATTCTTCGGTGGTTGGCTCAGCAGGCTCTGCAGGTTCTTCAGTGGTTGGCTCAGTAGGTTCAGCAGGTTCCTCAGTGGTTGGTTCACTAGGTTCTTCAGTTGTTGGCTCACCAGGCTCTTCAGTTGTTGGTTCAGTTGGCTCTTCAGTTGAAGGTTCGGTAGGTTCTTCAGTTGAAGGTTCACTTGGTTCTCCAGTAGACGGTTCACTAGGTTCTTCTGGTTCCACAACTGTAATTACAGGGGTAGATTCTCCAGTCATTAAAGATTCTGCATCTTCAATGCTAATGCAATTTGCACAAACTGTTCCGGTTTCTTCATCAACAGTAAGAGTAATTTCAACTTGATCATCTTCTGCAACTATTTGAGCTGTATTAGTTCGTAAACAAGGCCAAAGTTCACTAAAAGTAAAAAACGAATACGTTTTTCAACATAATATATATTGAATATCTAAAATTTGTTTCAAAAATGGATATTAGGAGCCATTTTCCAATGGCTTTGTGTATTTTTTGAGGTATTTCTTGTCTTTATAAGCATTAATATCAAATATAATAAAGATATCATCCTATAAAACGGTAATCTTTTATCAAATCGATAATGAATAAAATTTAAAGAAATAGTTTTCAAAAGTTTATAAATATTTTATGGCTGAAACCAAATATAAAAGAGCATAAAAGTGTGATATCTCCACAAATTTATTTCTTTGGTTTTATAAATAAAATCATAATATTAGTCATTTTTATCTTTCATATTTAATGGGTTTATGACTTAGTATATTTGTTAATTCTATAAAGATTTAGAATAATAGGTATGAAGTATAATATTTTTAAACTCTGCGTTTCAATTTTGCAAAAATGAAACCATATAAATTTAGCCATTTCTGCATATAAAATTAATAAAGAATTAGGCTGGAAGACTCAAAGGATATTAAAATTTAGATTTAACAAATAATATTATTTCATATAATTAAATAATATAACTTAATTTGACACATTTTATAAATTGATTTCAATTAATTATTATTTTTAAAAAGTAAAACCTAAACAATAGTTGATGTGACAGACCATCCATTGCTGTAAGTATGCTCTTCAATATGTCCAGCATGTGTTTTAACGTAAACTTTGATTATGATGCTTGATCCATTTAGCCATGAGGTAGATCCAGTAACAACTCCTTCAGCTGTGAATGAACCTACATACCATCCATTTCCGTCCCAGCAGTATTCAACAATATTGAGTCCATCGCCAACGTAAACTCTAATATTTACGGTGTTCCAAGCAACTGCTGATACTGTTTTTCCAACAGCGTAGAATGAACCAACATACCAACTACCGCCGTCATAACACCATTCATCTACTACTCCATCATGAGCATGGTAAACTCTTACATTTTTCTTGTTCCAAGAAATTGTTGCTAAAGCTTCAGTTGGATTAGTGGTAGGGCATGATACAGTGCCTTCCCCTTCGCCGGTTTCTCCAGTAGGTTCTTCAGTTGTAGGCTCTTCTGGCTCAGCTGGCTCTTCTGGCTCTGCTGGCTCTTCAGTTGTAGGTTCAGTAGGCTCTGCAGGTTCCTCAGTGGTTGGCTCAGTAGGTTCCTCAGTGGTTGGTTCAGTAGGTTCCTCAGTGGTTGGTTCAGTAGGTTCTGCAGGTTCCTCAGTGGTTGGTTCTTCTGGTTCTCCAGTTGTTGGTTCCTCAGTTGAAGGCTCAGTAGGCTCTTCTGTGGTTGGTTCTGAAGGCTCTTCAGTTGTTGGTTCAGTTGGTTCTTCAGTTGAAGGTTCAGTTGGTTCCTCAGTGGTTGGCTCTTCAGGCTCTTCAGTTGAGGGTTCAGTTGGTTCCTCAGTGGTTGGTTCTTCAGTTGAAGGTTCGCTAGGTTCTTCAGTTGAAGGCTCGCTAGGCTCTTCAGTTGAAGGTTCACTTGGTTCTTCTGGTTCCACAACTGTAATTACAGGGGTAGATTCTCCAGTCATTAAAGATTCTGCATCTTCAATGCTAATGCAACTTGCACAAACTGTTCCGGTTTCTTCATCAACAGTAAGAGTAATTTCAACTTGATCATCTTCTGCAACTATTTGAGCTGTATTAGTTCGTAAACCAAGACCAAAGTTCACTAAAAGTAAAACAATGAATGCGTTTTTCAACATAAAATGTATATTAAGTATCTAAAATTTGTTAAAAAAATGGACATTAGAAGCCGTTTTCCAATGGTTTTGAGTATTCTTTGAGGTATTTCTTGTCTTTATAAGCATAAATATCAAATATAATAAAGATATCATCCTATAAAACGATAATCTTTTATCAAATTGATAATAAATAAAATTTTAGAGAAAGTTTTTCCAAAAGTTTATAAATATTTTATGGCTGAAGCCAAATATATAAAGAGCATAAAAGCATGATATCTCCACAAATTTATTTCTTGTGGTTTTATAAATAAAATCATAAAATAAGTCATTTTATTCTTGCATATTTAATGGGTTTTTGACTCAGCAATCTAGGAATATATAAATGAGTTTTTATACAAGAACTTAAGTATGATTTAACAATTTGAGATTTAAAGCTAATATTTATATCCCAAAGTTAAATATTTGATTTAGATAAATTCCTAATTTGACTTAATATGCTATTAAAAATGTCAAAACAATTTTATGCATAAAATATGTTTTAGATGCTTGCAAAGCATTAAATTTTTTATATCATCTATCTTTAAAAAAAGCTCTTCTTTTGCAATTTTAATAATTATTACTGCTAATTCTTTATAAATGGGATATTTAGTAATACAAAATTCAAATAATCGCAATACCAAAAATAATCATAAATATTATAATCATGTATTAAATAATATTAATACACGAATTTAATCAAGAATCAAGCCTTCTTTTTTGGAGGTATCAAAACTTCCAGGTTTACTAAGCGCGACAGTTGAAATGGTCTCTTCTTCAACTATTTTAAAAAAATCATGTCCCAGTAATTCTCTTGCTGTTGGTCTTAATTGAGGATCTCTATTTAAACACTTTAAAATCGCATCTCTTAACGAATTTGTAACCTTTGGCATAGTTGGTAGATTATCAGGGACTGAGATTAGCTTCAAAACTTCTTTAGCATCCCTTGAAAAATTTGATCACGGAGGACGGCCAGTCACCATTTCTATTAGTAAACATCCAAAAGACCAAATATCAGCGCTATAAGAATGCCCTTCCCTCATAACGATTTCTGGGGCCATCCAGTATGGACTGCCTTTTAGGCTTTTTGAAAGTTTTGTTCCTAATTCTTCAAATTGGCGTGATGATCCGAAGTCAGATAATTTTACATGGCCATTAGAAGTTATTAAGACATTTGCAGATTTTAAGTCACGGTGAATAATGAGATGATCGTGGAGATAAGCTAAGCCATCAAGCAGTTGTCTTCCATAATGCTTTATAATTTCTTCACTAAGTCCTCCAAACCTTTGCAAAATTTTCTTCAAAGACCCTCCAGACACATATTCCAAAATAATATCAAGCTGAGTCATATCCTCTGATAAATCTGTCTGATAATATTTTACAATGTTAGGGTGATCAAGCAATCTTAACAGCAAAATTTCTTTTTTCAAGTGGAGATAAGCTATTTTATTTGAATATTTAATATAATAATATTTCTATTAAAATTATAAATATTTATTATATTTGGTATACTCTTTTTCAATTTTCTTAATGTCTTCAGTTATCTGATTAAGCTTTTACCTCAAGGTGTTTAACTGCCATTAGTTCTCCTGTGTCTAAGTTCATTCCTTGATACACCTTTGCGTAAGCTCCTTCGCCTATTAGATCTCCACGTCTTCATTTCATTATTTTTCCATTTCTCGTAGTATTTGCTTCAATAAAAGTAGAATCAGAGCCTTCGTTTTGAAAGAACTGACTTATGTTTATGCGAGCTGAGTTATTAAGAGAGTGTGTAGATGCTGAATTATTTAGCGGATTTCCTTCATGATTAGGTGATACTTCAATTGATTGTTTTGTACAGCAAGCTGACCCCATTTTTCACCAAGTTGCAGTTGATATAATTTATTAAACTCCAAGTATCTCAAAATTGATAAAAGTTACTGGGATTTTAGGCTTAATTTAATGATTTTATATTTAGATATATACAGCTTGGCGTCTTTATAGATCGCTCAAGCCTTAACCTTAATCTTTACATTTAAAGGTTGTAAAAACCCTTTTATAGTCGAGCCAAAGCTTACCGTGCTAGGGCCTTAAGGCTGCTATTACCATCAAATGCACTGTTAACTTATAAAAGGCATTAAACAGCTTATATAATTAATATTTAAAGTTACTGAATTAATTACTGATTAATTATTAGATAATTTGAGCTATTTATTATTCATGGGAGAAGTTCTGCTGCTAGGCTTGTGCAGCAAATAATTAAGACATAAATAAAGTTGGAATGGCACCACTTTTTGAGGAGAAATAATTTTATTTTTTATTTGAGCCAAATCATAAGTGATAGAAAAAGCTTAAAATGTCTTGAGAATAGATTAAAATAATTAATGAAATTTTAGATTAGATAGCTTGCTCATAGAATTAGGATGGCTAATTTATTTATTCTTAATTTAATTCAAGAGTTATTTTATACTAAATAAGTCTAAATATAAGTAGAGAAAAACAGCTTATAAGGAAATTCAATATATAAACTTTTATTTCTTTTTCTAAATATTTTTCGTAGTAAAATAGCAGTCAATATTATAACAATTATTTCAATATATAAAGACAGTGTAAAAAATACAATTCCACTTAACTCCATTTTGGTTAATGACAAAGCTTTTTTTAACTGAGATCAAAAATTCCATATTAAAAATTTTTGAAAATCCCCAATTTCTATATTTGAAAGGAAAAATTTATTTAATTTATAATATTTATCTTATTCAAACTGCCTAAAATTTAATAGAATGCTTGGTATTTCATCAAAAAATCATTAATTATCATTAAAATTTTTAGATATATTGAGCTTTTGATAAAAATCTTTTTGTTTATTTCCAAAAGGGTTTATTTTCCAAAAATATAGATTTTTTTCAATGATTGCATTGCTAACAAGGGAAGATTCAGTTATTTAACTGATAGTAATCAGATCATAATTCTCTTAACTTACCTCTTTAAATTGGAATAACAAATCCTGTTCCAATTTAAAGGAAGGTTAATTTTTAAAAATTAGCTGTAAAATGTTCCAAAAATATTTTATAATAAATTTTTTTTCTTTAAAAAATTTATAAGGATCCCCCCCTTCATTGTCCAATTTTCTAATCTTTTATCATTTGTCCACTTTTCTAGTTTTTTTTATAAAACCTCATTTGTCCAATTTTCTAGTCAAAATTTTGATAGTAAAAAAAATTTTTCAGGACCTCAATTGTCTCATTTTCTAGTTTTTTAAAGTAAAAAACTAAAATTTAGGACATTCGAAAAATCTCAAAAAGACTAGATTTTTGGACAAATGAGGTCCTGAAAATTTTTTTTTTCTTACTCCCCCCCCCTCCGTGAGTGAACAAAACCATTAGAAAAATCGCCATTTTTTGCCCAAAAACCCACCCTCCGTGAGTGAACAAAAATTTTTTTAATAGAAAAATTTTTTATGGAAAAAAATTTTGATATATAAGTGATAATTAGTATAATGAAATCTATAATTCTGTTTAATTTTAAACGAATTGCTTTTTTAAAACATAAATTTTTATAAATTAAATTAATATTTGCTTTCCAATTTTCGCGAATTAGGATTTTTTTAAATTTCGAAAACAAAATTTTTTTAAAAAAAAAAAATTAACCCCCCTCCGTGAGTGAACAAAATTTTTTTTGTTCACTCACGGAGGGGGGGGGAGTTAGAAAAAAAGACTAGAAAATTGTACAAATGAGGGGGGAATCCTTATATTAATGTGTTACAATTTAAATGGATGTTTAAGCACCTAAAAATTGGAAATTTTACCGATGTTTTTGTCCTAATTTAAAAGGGGAGTAAGGAATTTTTTGATTTAAAAGCCGGAAACTACAATAAATTTTCTAAATTTATCTCAGCATATATTTCTCCTGCTTAATTAGGTAATTTCACTACAAAAAAGTCAATGAAAATGTTTTAAATATTTTAAACTTGTAAGTTTTGATTTATAATGATTCAAATTAATTAATTCTCAATATATTTAATTCAGATGCTATAAAAAGATTGGCTAATAACTTATTTATTTCAATCCAATGTAATATATAAGCCTTTACCTTGAATTCCCCATAGAAATATTTTTCCTGTTTTTTCTGGATAATTTAACAAAACTGCTTATAGCATTAAAGTGTTAACTTTATGGCTTAGACGATGCCATTTAATAATCAATAGCCATGAAGCAGATCATCAAGACAGAAAAACTTAAAGTTATCGACGGCGTCAAAATCACAGTAAAAGCCCGCAAAGTTACTGTAGAAGGTCCAAGAGGAACTCTCTCAAGAGACTTTAAACACCTCGCCTTAGATATCCAAGTTTTAGATGATGGAAAGCTTGTCAAGGTAGATTGCTGGTTCGCCGATCGCAAGCAAGCAGCTTGTGTGAGAAGTGTATTATCCCTATCAAAAAAAGCCAAAAATCACAATAAATATTCTAATAAAAAGACTAATTCACTACATATAAATATATCCGCAATAGAAAACCTTATGATTGGAGTTGTAAAGGGCTTCGAATACCACATGAGATTGGTCTATGCTCACTTCCCTATTAATGTCCACATCCCTAATGACCACAAATCCATTGAAATCAGAAACTACATTGGAGAAAGACAGGTGAGAAGAATCGCTATGTTGCAAGGAGTGCTTATTGAAAAGAGCGACGCCATGAAGGACGAGCTAATCTTGAAAGGAAATGACTTGGAACTTGTATCGATGTCTGCTGCACTCATCCAACAATCTTGCTCAGTCAAGAATAAGGATGTCAGAAAGTTCCTTGATGGGATCTATGTTAGCGAAAGAACAAATATAGTTAAAGAATAAACATAATCCTATTAGGAATTTTAGTGATTAAATAAGCTTTATAAAAGAGTTTTTTTAGGTAAATTTTGGGATTTATTTGGAGATAGTTTATAAATAAATATGCCTCATGATCGATCTCGCAGAATAGACAATAAAAGAGTATTTGTAGGCAATTTTGATGAAAAAGTGGAATGGAAAGACTTAAAAAGGCACATGGAAAGTGCAGGCGAAGTCACACGTGTTGATATAATAAAATCAAATGACGGGAAAAGCAAGGGATGTGCAATAGTTGCCTATGCATCTGCATTGGAAGCTCAGAGAGCTCTCCAACAATTAGATAACACATTATTTAATGGAACTAGCATAAAAGTAAGAGAAGATCAAGTAGCTAGAAGATCAAGATCTCCAAGGAAAAAAAATCAAATTTATATCAAAAATTTACCTTATTTTGTAACCTGGCAGCAGCTAAAAGAGGTTTTTAATAATTTTGGAGAAATTGTGAGGGTAGATATCCCAATTGACACAAATAAAAGAAGCAAAGGGTATGGATTTATTACGTTTCAGACTGATGAGCAAGCACAAAGAGCAATTGAGTCTATGAACAACGCAGAGTTCAATGGAAGAAAAATTATGGTTAAGCTTGCACAAAGCAAAAACTAAATAATTTGCATGTAAAATATAATTTTCTTGTAATATGGGCAATCAAAATTTGATTCCTAATCAAATTGTTACAGTATCTGAAGGAAACCAAGAGAAGCCTATCAATTTTGAAGTCGAAGAAATCAACAAAATAAAAGTAAGACCTCCAATTGCTACACATATCAAAGGAATTTCTGGAGACTTAGAAAAAATGTGAACACTCGTCAAAGAAAAGCATGAATTTCGACTCGCCACTATCCAAAAAAACCAAATTTCACTATTAGAAAAATGCAAAGACCTAGAAAAATCCACAAAAAACATAATTAGCCCACAAATTGCAGGAAGCATTGCTCTTTTGCATAGTGGAAAACGTTCTCATGAGGTTATTGACGATTTCATTAAAATTAAAGTGTTAGTTTCTGATATACAAAGCAATTTAGAAAGTCTTATAGCGAAGGCAAAATTAATGGATGATCAGCTTACATAATTATAACATCTGAGCTAAAAAGCTAGTATTTTGATTTAATAATTTCTCGCTCGCAAAATTGAAAAACCGATTGAAATATTTTTTCGGGTCCATTACAGACGCAGATTTAATTTTTTTCCCAAGCTGTACAAGTTTTAACTCCCCCCCCCCATCCTTGATCGAACGATTGACTGTAAAAATTCCTAAAAATTGGGAAAATTAACCCCCCCATCCTTGATCGAACGATTTTCATATCATGCAAATTTTTTATATATATTAGTTATCAAAAGCTTGGGAAGATGTACCTAATGAAGTTGTTTTCAGAGCTTTGAGACGACAGAAAGCTGCGGAATCAACCATCCGAAGTGATTTAGTCAGCAATCTAGGCTTAAAAACTTAATAATCTAAAAAATAGAGATTTTTTAAAATTTAAAAAAAAAAAAATTTTAATTCAGCAAGGAATAAATTAAAAAATATATAGTTTTTAAAAAGGTAACTAATAAATCAAAATATTAAAAATTGGTATTTTTATAAAATTAATTCAATTTTTGCTGTAAAAATAATTATTAAATACTCTTAACCCTCTTATTTAAAAGTAAATAAAAAAAATATAATATATATTTTTTTTTTTTTATATATAAATTTTTTTTCCGAAAAAATTTTTTTTTAACCCCCATCCTTGATCGAACGATGGCGAGTCGTTTGATCAAGGATGGGGGGTGGAGTAAGTAATATTCAAATTTTTTTTTGTAATTATACTCACTTAAAAAATCTATGATAGAAAAAGAATACCATTCCATTTGATAAAAATCTGGATATGACTTCCGCTGACTTTTCCTTAATACCTGCATAAAAATTGAGTAATCCATAATATCATGCCTCATAAGTAGCAAAGCATCATTATAAATTGCTCGTAAAATTTGATTTCTTATGCTGGGATTCATAGAAATTGTCTTAGATTCTCTCAGAAAATCCGAATCTTTATAAGGACCAATAAAATCTTTTCTGATAGAATTTGCATGCCTGTTGTGTGTTGAACCTTTTAGATCATAAAATTTGACGACGTGATCCTTTTTCAAATTTTGACATAAAAGTAGCTCAAGCGGAGCTAGACCAGAAATTTTTAAGGTATAAACTCCATAAATTCTGCATAATAAAGAATCAGAATGATGCAGAATATGCCTGTGATATGCCTGGAGCAGCCTTTTAGCTAAAGTTTTTCGCTCTGTTTTTGTTATTGTTTTTATTACAAAAGTATCATCTTCAGTAAAAATGAATAAGCTCCCAGAGCCGCCTTGGCCTTTATGGACTGAAAATAAAGTTGATTTGTTGTTTTTAGGAGCTAAAGCAGAAAGAGAAATTTCAGTATTTATATTATCAATTACTCGCAGGTGGTGAAAAACTTTTGGAGCATATTCAGCAATTATATAATAAGGGAATCTTGATGATTTAATTCCATTTAAATCTAAAGTCAAATTTTTATCACTAATTTTGTGCTGAGCTATTTCATTATAGTCAGATATCGTAAAATCGTTTAAATTCATCGACCTAGAATTTAATGAAGAAAGCCTTATAGCTTCATACAGTCCTGTAAGAATTGAAATAGTCGTTTGGGACCTAAAACATTTTTGCATTATATGTGAAATCGGAATTGTTCACATATCTGTATGCATTTCAATATAAGTTTTTGTGTTAATTATTTTCTTTGCTTTCTTTCAGAATAAGAGGGATTCTTTTGATTTTTCATAAAATAAAGGCTCACAGTTTCTTATTAAAGCTAATATAAATCCTGATGCGCACATCATGATAATTCCTGCTTTGTTTAGCCATCCTGAGTTTCACACCCAATAATCGATAAGTGCCCAGCATCAAACGATACTGAAAACTATTATGTAAATGATGTGTCTTTGAAAATAGCTTCGAGTAGCAGGACAAACTTTAGTGTAGTCTTTACTTCACAAAAATAAATATTTATTTTTTTTAATTATTTTTTTTTATATTTTTATATTATCTAGTAATGGAGAATTAGTAAGCTTTACTCAAGAATACACCAAAGAAATAAATGCAAATATAAAAAACATTCCAAATACAGCAGTTAGTAGCCCAAAATTTCACAGTTCTTGGTAATAAATTTTCCCATTAATCAAGCACTCTGAATATCTTGAATTTTGAAATAAATTATATGTGATCTGCACAATAACAAAAATCAGTGAACAAATATGATAATACTTCATACGTGATTTTCCTCTAATAAGCGGACTTCTTAATGTAATGATGAGATCAACACAAACAAACATATTGTAAGCCAACACCAGCGTTACAGCAGCTGAAAATAAAGCTTGGTTTATTGCACAGGATATAGCTCTAGACTCTTCTATATCAAGAGTTCCAAAACTAAGGGCAATAAAAATCTCATGAGGGCCATGGCCATACAGTGTAAAATTTGAATCCAATGCAAGTGCAATGCTGTGATGGCACATAGCAATTTCAAATACAGAGATCCAAGCTAAAATTTCTGCTGGATGCTGATGGAGTTCTTTGTTTCTTATGTAGATTAATGTCACTCAAAAACTTGATACTAAAGAAATGGAACTGAAAATGAGCGTGCTTTCTTCAAATCCAAATGCCATTATTTATTTATGATTTCAACAAAATGATGTCATAAATATACTTAGAATATATAAATCGTTTCATGAATGTTGAATCAAATGTGAAGAAGCAAAGGAAAAATTTATGCAGCACTGTGCATTTAATTATGATCTATAGAGCCAATTGCTTGATAAATTAAATATACAATTTTTATTTAAACATTGACTTCTTAAGATTTCTTGCTTTAATAAATTGAAATCGGATTTCTGATTAATATGCAGTTTCATCTTATAACTTTTATGTATTTATTTGTTAAAGATGGTTGTAAATCTACGATAATAGCTAAAATGGCGTGCATTATTTATCTATATTGAAGTAACATACAAGATATAAATGATTGCTCAATTCTGCAAAAAAATCATAAATTATATAAATATTTATACAGATTTTCAACTATATTTAATTGTAAATTCATTTATCATATACATTATTTATCACAAAGCCTCTAATCTTTAAACAGTATTCATTAATCTATAATTTTAAAATTTGTTTTAAAATAAATACCGATTCCTAAAACAGAATTAAAAGTTCTCATAAATACCACACAAGATTTTCCATATTTAATTCAAATATCAAATTTGCTTTAATTGAGAACCATGGAATTCCTCCATATTTATTAGCCAATTATTATTACAAAATGCATCAAGTTTCTGATGTCATTCAAAAACAAGTTGAAAAACTTTTCGGAAAACCAACAGAAGTAGTTGACAAAGAAATCGAAAAAATGCTTCTTTTGCCTCAGCTTGGCTCACTTCTTTACATTGTAGTTGATCTAAAAATCCCACAGCTTTTAGAAACTGGTCCAAAGACAGCAGAAGAGTTGGGTCTTGCAACTTCAACGCGCAGCGATAAGCTTGAGCGTGTTTTACTGACACTTGAAACAAAAAAGCTCTTTAATTATAACCCTGTAACAAAGCAATTTGCATTGAATTCTATTTCTGTTCATTTTTTGAAAGAAGCTTATCTTGACTATATTAAATTCTATTTAGCTCCTTGGCAGATGGATTTCCTTCTTCACCGAGCCGATTGCCACTGTCCAATCAAGGACGGGGTAAAACTTTTCTGGAAAAAAAACTTTCAAACATGAAAATTTTCATATTAAATTGTTTTCCATATAAAATATCTTATTCACAAGAGATAGAGTTTGCATTATATTAGTAAATATGCTATAAACTATATTAGAATTGTGTAAGAGCGATTATACTATAATATCTTTTAAAATTAATTATTATCAAAGATAGGTAGTTAGATTTTAAGTGATGTTAATTTTTGAAAATTTGAAAATTGCTCATTAAGGATTTAATTAATTTCCCCTTTTTTTCGAAATTTCAATGGATCTTTCAAGATTGGGGGAGTTAGCGTAATCCCAAAAAGCTTAAAATCGGATAAAACAGCTCCAGAAGAATACTACAATACAAATTTCATTGATTTTCTTGGCCAGAAGCCTATTTATCTAGAACAATTTGTTAATGGTATCACAAGCCACATTCTTTGGACAGTCAATGAAATTGGCTTAGGGATAAATTTAAGTGACTCCACCAAAGTTTTAGAAATCAGTGGACAAGGTGGTGCTTTATTAATAGAATTAGCCAGGCTTTATCAGCATATTCAAGGCACTGTTTACGATATTGATTTATTTAAAGATATAACAGAGAAAAAAATCCAAGAAAATAATTTTCAAGAAAAATTAAAATTTGTTTCAGGAAATTATCTTGAATCAATACCAATAGGCTATGACACAATTGTGGCGAAATGCATTTCGAAAGAAAATAATGATGCCAATTTTGAAAAAATACTGGTTAATATGAGAAATGCTTTAAACGTGGGGGCAAAAATATTCTTAGTTGATATTGCTATTGATAAGACTCATACAAATTATAGATTCGAAAGATTTAATGATATTGTGGCAATGAGCTTAACTGATGGGAGAGTGAGAACAAGAGTAGAAATTGAAGCGTTTTTGAATAGGACTGGGTTTAGAATTCTAAATATAACTCCTGCGAAAACTGATATAGTTATTGAAGCAGCAGCTGTTTAATTAAAATTCTCAAATATTAAAGTGAAAATTATTAAATTTAGTTATTTGAAAAATAAATATTACTTCATATATTTATTCATTACCAGCGTCTTTTATGCATAATATTTCTGATTTAAAAAGCTTAAAACTAGTGTAGTCTATCGCATAAATTTTGGATTACGCATGACAAGTGGAGAAATTCTCCACATGCTAAAAAATTCCCATATGTGAAGCATAATCCAAAATTTATGCAATACATAATATATTAAATATTAAAGTTTAAAATCGCCATATTTAATGGCATATATTAATTAATATATATGCTGCAACATTCTGACGTAGATAGAAAAGTTCAAAAAATCCTTTTTGGTCCTCAATTAGGTGCTCTTTTATATTCTGCATTAGATTTTAATATACCAAAATTACTTTCACTAGGCCCAAAAACAGCTGAAGATCTTTCCCAGGAAACTCAAGTGATCAGCGATAAGCTTGAACGTGTTTTACTTGCACTAGAATCTGCAGGGATTTTTGAATATGATGAGCAATCAAGAAGATTCTCTAATAATGTGATTTCAGAGAGATTTATTGATGATACTTATGCAGACTTTGTCAGATTAAGCTTAGCACCTTGGCAATATGACTTTTTAAGTGTTGTTTCTCAATGCTTAATGTCGGACCAAACCGCTCCTGAAGTGTATTATAATGCAACTTTTACAGATTTTTTAAGCCAAAAGCCACAATATTTAAAGCAATTTGTGAGTGGAATTTCTAGTAAAGTTTTACAGGTATCAGAGGAAGTAGGCCAAGCTATTGATTTAAGAAATGCCAGGAAGGTTTTGGAAATAGGGGCTCATGGAGGTGCTTTGATTATTTCTTTAGCAGAGACATATAGGAATTTCCAAGGGACTATTTATGACCAAACCTTGTATCGGCAAATTACTGAGCTCTTCCTTTCCGTGAGCGAGCAGAACTATTGGAAATAGCACTGAGTTCGCAAAAAATTTTAATCTGAAAAATATTTTGATATATCTTAGATAATTATTATATGCAAATTTTTACGGACTTTAAATTAAAAAAAAAACTATCCTATTAATAGCATTTTCTCAAAAAAAATAAAAAATCTCCTCTTTGATCGATTTGATCGAGCGAATTTTTTTTGTTCGCTTTCTTTACAAGAGGAGTGAGAAAAAAAATTCATGAAAAGAAATTAACGAATAGAATTAAAGTAACTGCAGGAAATTATATTGATTATGTGCCAGAAGGGTATGATGCTATTGTCATGAAATGCATATCTGGAGAATATAATGATCATTCCTTAGACTCAATTTTAAGAAATTGTAGACGGGCTTTAGAAAAAGGGAACAAATTATATTTTGTAGACCTCATGATGGATAGAGCTCATCAGCAGTATAAGTTTGAAAGGTACCTTGACATATGGTGGTGGGCTATAACTGATGGTAAAGTTAGATCAAGAGAAGAATTAGCACCATTTTTCGAAAAAAATGGACTTAGAGTTATAAATATTAGACCTGCTAAAACTGACTGGGTAGTCGAAGCAGTTGCTGTTTAATTAGAAAATTTATATTTCTCATAATATAATTTTTAAATTATTGATTGTTATATCAAATGCATATCAATCACATCTTGAACTGTATTTCTTCTAATTTCAAGCCTCTTTTTCAGCCAAACTCCTATACTCAACGCTATTAAAACTAAAATCCCAGCAATAATAAACAAGAAATAATACGTTTTCTTTTCTTTGATCTGCATATTAATAGACGTCACAAATCCAATTCTTTCATTATCCATATCAAATATTGTGTAATAGTTTCTTAAAAACACATCTCCTAGTACCCAGAAATTTTTATTTCCATTGCTTACTAACAATGATTTGCAAAAACTTCCAAATTTCTTAAAATAAGTTCTGGGAGATATTGATAAATAAATTTCTCCAATGCCTAAAATTAAATCAGGATATTCATCAATATTATGCTTATCTCCACAGTCACAAACAGTATATCCTTCATACTCTTCACAATATTTATTGAGAGAAATCAAGCGGTTAATCTGTGTAATTTCTCCACCAGGGGCAATAATTAAGCTGGTTCCTGTATCCACAATTGCTAAGACTGATGTACGTATGCTTATTTCATCATTTCCTACACTTACAGATGTAAGCCTAACTGTCCAAAATCCTGAGTCTGAATAAACTTTAGTTCACGTTATATATTCATCCCTTGCATATTTAGCCAAATCGTACCCTCCCAATATAATATTCGAGCTTATTTTCTGGTCTCCATTTTCATCTCCAAGATAAACCCCAAAAACTGCTTTTTCTATTTTTTTCTGCTTTTTTAAGCTCAGTACAACTGGATCATACCAATCACTAAGCCTTTTAAAGGCGAGTCCCTATATAATTTTTACCAAAATTCCATCTGCGACAAAATTCTCATACATAGTATCGTTTTCTACAAGGACAAAATATTGGTCTAGAGCTGACACAGAATAGTCATCAGAAAAGGACACAGTATCTTGGCATAAATTCCCAAGCGCTTCCCCTTTGCCATAAGCAAGTTTATACACTTTTGAGCCTGACTTAAAGGTTGACGAACTTTCAGGATCAAAAGTTTGACGTTCACTAGTATTTTTTAATGAGACATCTGGGACTCATAGTCACTATATAAAAATCACTGAAGAGCCTGTGTCAAAAATCATTTTAAATTCCTGAGGAGGAGTTCCTATATAAATTGGTCCTAAATATTGAAACTAAATTAAGGTTACATTTCTAATGTTAGAAAGCTCAATTGAGATATTGGTTGCTAGCATAGTGAAACTTGAAGGCTGAGATAGCTTTATGGAAGAAGGGATGCGGGTGAGCGGGATTTCTATTTGGGCTTTGCAGAAAAATAAATTTAGGAGCAATATAAGCATTTTTTAATTATTGATTACTTAATTAGATTAGTTTAAATTAGAATAGGTTTTCGGGGTTTATTTCAGCACCTCTCTGCCTTCTTCGACTTGAACTCCTCGTCCTAGGCATCAGTCAGCACTAAAGTCCTTTTCTGTCAAAGTTACCAAAAAGTGCTTATGCCGCCATCTCTCTAGGGGGCGAATCCAGATATTTCCTTGGACAGCTTCTAGCTGCTGGCATAATCTATTTGGGGATGGGAGATAGAAAACGCGCCCTCGAATTCTCCTTCTGGTCCCCATAAGTTTTGAGCTGTTTTATGGACTCTGTTTTCCTTGTCTATGGTACGGGGTAAAAACCCTGTCGTGGTGTCTTGACCACAGAGAAAAAGCCTACGCCTGAAACAAAGTTTCAGGGCCCGGGCCTCTTAAACCAAAAAATCCCGAGATTAAGGGAGAAGGCTGGGTCGGATAATTCACCTTTTTATTTGTGTTGATACTTAATGGATGTTTAAATTGGACAATAATTGCAGTCATGTTATCACATCCTAGTCCTGCATTAGCCCCGACGCTTGGTGAAAGGCATCTGTCCAATAATTCTTCAATGATCTGTTGTAGCGGCTTAGCATTAATTCTTTCCCTAATAAAATTAACACACTGTTGAGAAGTCAGCATGTCCCATACCCCATCACAGGCAAGCACAATAAACTCATCACGGGGTCCTAACGTTTCTTTTCTTACATCAGGAAAAGCTGATATCATCTGTTCTCTTTGTGGGATACTTAAATTTGTTTTATATTCTAAATCACCAATTGACCGAGATAAATTTAAATTTCCCATAACTCTGCCATCCTCCACCATGCCATCTGCTCTATAAATTCTATTTTTTTCTTCAGGGAGGTCAGGCTTATGATCTATAGAAAGATCAACTGCGACTCCATCTCTGCATAGGACACATCGGGAATCTCCAGCATTTGCCACGTATAATTGGTTACCTTTAATTAATGCAGTTACTGCAGTGCAGCCTGCTTGAACTATAAGTTCATCAGGATTGACTGGGGAGCCTTCAGGCAATTTTTTGGAAATCCTTATAAGCTCTTTTATACCATCTTGGGTGTTTTGAAGCTCATCGAGCCTTAAATAGGTTTCTTGTAAGGCTATATCTATATTTCCTTGGTGGTAATTGGGATTATTGAGAAGTTCTTGGCATAAGTGACGAGTTACAAATTCAGCAACTTCTGAGCCGCCATGACCATCGTAAACTCCAAATATTTCTGAAGAGGTGTCAAAGGTTAAGTTTACAATTTTGGCATCTTCCATTGTCATACGCCAGCCCTGCATATCTGATGAAGCAAACCGCAGGCGAGAGTTTTCAGCAAACTGGGTGTGCTTTTCTGTACGAGGGGTTGATAAATAAGGTCCCATTTATATATAAAGATATAAATAATGAAAAATTGAAGAAGTCAGATATTTATAATGGATTATTGACATTAAAATTTATTTAATTATAATAAATGATGAACAAGGCAATTTATTTATATAAAAAGTTTCGATTACCTAATAACTATTGGAGCTTACATCACTATAACTTTATTTCTTTCCATCCCTGCTCCAGTCAACAGATCTTTGATATATTTATTATACCCAGAAGGTCCACACACCCAAGCTCCAGCAGGATTCATCCCAACGTATTTCGCAACTACATCAGATAGCTTAATCTCCTGGGCTTGTTTATCAATGAGTTTAATTAGCTTGAATTTATTTTCACCCAACGCTTGTGAAGTTCCTTCAAGCAAATCAACACAAAAAGCGTCATCATTAGTCCTGAATGACACAAACAAAGTAAAGGTAAAAGGTAGCTGGCTGGCCCTATTTATTCACATGTAATTCGCTACATCCAAAAATGGAACCAGGCCAGTGCCTCCCGCAAACCCGAGATAGTCTCCAGAAAATTCATTTACTCCCACTATAGCTCATGCACCTTAATAGATCTCTATACCCAGCAGAATACTGACCAGAAAAAATATGGTACAGGGCACCTGCCTTATACAGTATAAGTCTGATTAGGTACCTTAAAACATAAACGGAGACTTGTCATTTTCGTTTTTACTTTTCAAAAAAGCTGACAAGTACAAATTAATTTTTGAAATTAAAATGGATGCCAATAATGATCTAAATAATTTCAGGGGCTATACGTGAGCAACAAAAAAAAATATTTTTAAGGGGTTAACTTTTTCAACAAAAAAAAAAAAAAAACTATTCGAAATAATTTTAAACAAATATTGCAAAATTTATATTTTTAAATACAAGTTGTTTTAACTTAAAGAGAATTAACTAGAGATATATATACTAATTATCACTTATATATCTAATATTTTTTCATAAAAATTTTTTGTTCGCTCATGGAGGGTAGGCTTGTACCCAAATAAAAATAGTGATTTTAAATATGGCTTTGTTCGCTCACGGGGAGTTAGCATCAAGCCAGGCCCTAAGGGTCCTTTTAGGTGAAGTTCTCCGCTTTCTCCTAAATTATGCATATATTGGGTTACAGCTCCTTTATCGTAAACTTTAAAAATAAAATTCAAGCTGCCTGTTTTGGACTCTGGATATTTTTTGGAAAGATTTCCTGATCCGTCAAGTTCATCTGCCCAGTTGTGGAGGTTAGCGAAAAACGCACTATAATACCTAGACACAGTATTTCCTTTGATTTTGGCTGACACTTTGAAATGCTTCCCAAGCCACCAGGAGTGCTCTGGAACTTGGGACATGATAAATTGAGAAGAGAGCAAAGATATGAATTTTGTGCTTGGGTTTAGATTTTTCTGAAGGCTGATATTCCAAACCATTTCATCCTGAGAAACATCTTGATTTTTTTTTTGTAAATACCCTTCAGGATAAGGAACTCTTCCAATAGCCAGTTTCTTCGCAAGGTCAAATGCTGGCTTAGAGTGCTCATAAGGAGCTAGCTCTCCACCACTACTGCTACAACCTACCATATATTTCCCAGCATCCTCACCTATAGAATCTTTCAGCATATATGCTCCTCCAGGATGAGAATCAATAAAATGGGTGACATTTAGCACTAAGTCGTCATAAAACATAATTTTCATTTTTTTCTTCTCCATGGCTTCTTTATGGGTCATTTCTTTAGGCTTTCTCTGGAGTAAAAGCCATGTCCATTTATAAGTAAACTGATGTCTTATTTCAAGAAGTAGCCAGCCACCTAATAGGATTGCTAAGCCAACATAATAAGATGAAGCAGAGCCAAATATCTCATACCCATAAGAATTATTCATTAACCCTACAGTCAGCATTGCGTAGCCAAGTACTTTATGGGCCCTTCTAATTTGAGCAATCATCCCGAATTGATGAGAAAACATTTGCAGCATCTTGCAGATGAAGCCTATAAATAGCTGCCCGATCACGAAGCAAGTCAGAACGAATCCTAGTCTTGAATGGTATCTGACTTTTTTTGTAGCTGAAAGATAAGATGTTTCATGGGTTTTGTAGACCAATGAAACACTGATAATTGTGGACAGAACTGAGTAGCTAAGCAAGAGTAAGTGGAATAAATACCAGAAGCGGAAATGTTTGAGATGGTTCTATGTCAAATGATTAGAGATTAGATCAAAAACCCGTAAAATTTCGCACTATTAACATTTTCGACAAAAATTTTCTTCGATAAAATGGACACTATCAAAAGTAAAACGGTTATTGGACCTGCATCTGTTTTTTGTTTGAGATACCTTGCAATAACAATGCCGATTGGTGCAGTAATAATCCAAGCGATTGTCATTAGACCTTGATGAGTGTCAAATTCTGACTTGTCACTTGACTCTGAACTGAAATAAGCATCAGCAGATGAAGCCGCTAACTTAATTTTCCCTTGTGAGTAGTCATTATGCTTATCGAAATTTCCATAACTGCCACCACCTTTATAAGCCCAATTAATATTCATTTTTTTTGTTGGGTCAATATAAGCATCCCATATATCTCCTGTATAAAGAAGCCTCGAAAAAGTAGCATCTATTGTCCCTGAGTTTTGATTTCTGCCATTGCTTGGCGAACTTTGGCTATTCGGCGTAAAAGTTCCTGTGACATCGAACACACTGGTTACACCACTCCAGAAATCTGTGTCGATTGAAGGGGTATCATGGTTTTCTGACCACATATCTCATACCTGTATAGGAACTTGTGCAGTTCCACCTCCAACTGCGATTAACATATCACACCCGAACATAGTATTGGCAAATCCGATCCCACACCATTGGGCGTTTGGACACTAAGTAAAGGTTACATAGAAGTTGAAAGTGATTTTATTGCCGCTTACTTCCCATTTCAAAGTCATTTGGTCATCAAGGACTTGAGATATCCACTCACTAACAGTAACAGCGATGAAAATGAGCAACACAAAAGGTTTTAAAGCCATTTTTTAAATTATGCAACGGATTGCCAAATTTTTAAGATTGCTTGCCAAAGTACTGGCCAAAAATCTTGTAATTTATATTATTATTAAAAATCGAATTAAAAACCATTTACATCACTATTATTTTGTTTCTTTCTAAGCCTCCTTCAATTAGAAGGTTTTTGATAAAATTATTGTAGCCTGAAGGGCCACACACCCAAGCAGCATCAGGCTTAGTTCCTGCATATTTTTTAACTAGCTCGGTCAAGTTCATTTCTTTAGCTTTTCTATCAATAACCTGAATTAGCTTAAATCGATTCTCTCCTAAAGCATTTGAAGTTGCATCCAGTAGATCCATGCAAAACGAATCATCAAAATTACGAAAAGACGCAAACAATGTGAATTTCATCGCAGGAGGGTTTTTTCTGTTTAATCACAGATGGTAAGCTACATCTAAAAAAGGGACTAGACCTGTGCCGCCAGCGAAACCGACAAAATTGCCAGAAAATGAATTTAATAATAAACCAGGGCCAACTGGTCCTTTTATTTCGAGAGCTTCAGTATCTTCTATTTTATCTAGAAACTGTGACATCTGGCCATTCTCATAAGTTTTATAAATAAACTGCAAATTTCCTTCATTACAAGCAGGGTATTTTTTAGCCAATTTCCCACTGTTGTCAAGTTCCTGAGCCCAGCTGTGGAGATTTGCGAAAAATGCGCTGTAGTATCGTGATATCACTATGCAATTAATTGTTGCAGTAATTTTAAAATGTTTTCCAAGCCAGGCTGGATTGTGGGCTCTCTGACTAAGCCGAAAATGCTGAGAATATAAAGAAATGAGCTTGATTTTTTCAGATAATTTTTCTTGAAAAGAAACATTCCAAAACATACAATCCTGTGATTCTTCTTCGTCGATTATCTGTAAATATCCTTCTGGATATGGGATTTTGCCAATTGCAAGCTTTCTTGTATAGTCAAAAGCAGGGAGTGAGTGAGAATATGGCATTAAGTCTCCATTTATATTACTGCAGCCTATCATATATTTTCCTGCATCTTCGCCTATAGTATCTCTAAGCATAAATGCTCCTCCAGGATGCGAAGTAATAAATTTTCCGACATTCATTACAAGATCCTCATAAAACATTATTTTTAGCCCTTCATTATTGATTTTTTCCATCGCTTCTTGATGCGTCATATCTGGAAGCGTTTTTAAGCACAAAAATGAAGGCTTCCAAAATGCAAGCTGATGCCTGAGCTCAAATATCAGCATAATCACTAGCATAATAGCAAGCCCTGCAAAGTAAACGCCAGAACTGCTATAAATATCAAACCCAAACGCACAGTTTATAAGCCCGACAATAAGCATTCCATATCCTACTGCTTTGTGAGCTCTTCTTGCATGAGCAATCATCCCATAAACAGAAAATTTAATCTGCAGAATTTTACAGAGGAGGCCTAAAATGCCTTGTCCCATAACTAAACACGTCAAAATAAGACCCAGTCTTGAATGGTACCTTGGCTTTGATGTTGTTTGGATATAAGAAACTGTATGGATTTTATATGTAAGTGAAGCACTGATTATAGTACCCAAAATTACTATACTAAAACCAATAAGGTGGCAGAAATACCAACATCGAAGGTGCTTGCAATATCTTGCGACCATAATTGATATAGGAGCTACAATAAGCCAAAACGCCGTCATAGCTAATGCATGGAGCGAAAGGCCTGTTTTTTCGCTGCTTAAGGATGTGAAGGTTTCGTCCTCAATATTTTTTGCAAAATTAATTTTTCCTTGGGAATAGCCATTATGCTCATCAAATTTGCCACTGTTTTTAGTTCTATAGGCCCAATTGATATTTATACTTCGGCCTGGGATAATTACAGTGTCCCATATATCGCCTGTGTCTAAAAGTCTTGTAAAAGTGGCATTTATAATTGACATTAGAAGATTTAAACACAGCGAGTTCCACTTAGAGTCAAATATGAGTTGGCAACCTAAGCTTCCACCATTTTTACACGTTCCAAGCCGACAGGTCGCTAATTCAACCTATTTTGCTGATAAAATTGCACGAAGGGACGCCTTGAATGGTGTTGCCAGCTTGGAAGGCTCACGAATGAGCGAGATGTGCCTTATTTGAAGCCTACAGCGACTAAAGGATCCATTGCTGACGCAGGATGTAAGCCGAAACCGCAGGCTTTCAAATTCCCTTTGGGAATGTCACCATTTTATGATTATGGCATTTATAAAATTCACTGTCTTGCCAGTATCCTTTAAAATAACGTTAGGATAGAAATAGCCTGTGGAATTAATGATATTATATTCTCCAGTTCAGAAATCTGTGTCATATTTTGGAGTATCATGATTTTCCGACCACATGTCCAAAATAGTAATAGGGACAGTAACATTTCCGCCACCAATTGCTATGTACATGTCACACCCAAACATGGTATTGGCCAATCCTAGTCCACATCAGCTTCCAGTGCAGAGAAAATTAAAAGTTATGTAGTTTCCGTTGATTTCCCAACCTAATGTCATATAATCATCTAGTGATTGATAAATAAAACTGAGTATTGGGCTAATAATTGTGCTTAAAATCACTATGAATTTTTGCATTAGATATTATTATGTAAATATTTTGAAACCCATTTGTCATATTTGATTTTGCTGGGCGGATAGCTGAATATGGAATATAGAGATAAAAAATATAAAATTGTCGTTACGAAGTATGACTTTTAAGGATTTTAAGCTAAAATTAGTAAGGAGAGCTCAAATTTAGGCTAGGAATAGAAAACCAAAAAATTTTTAAGAATTAAAATTTTTACTATTGGTTGGAGAATTTTTAAGGTAGCTCATAAGGGGTGTTACTTAATAAATACATATTTTATTTGACGATTTTAATCGATAGAGAAACTTTCACTAAAAAATTCAATTTAGTTGTAGATAATTTATTTATAAATCAAAGATTTAAATTTATAAAGATTAATCATTATTTTAAAAAGCTGTTCAAAAACTTTAAAAAAACGAGGAAATTTTTTTGGCTGGGCTAATTACTGATATAAGACTTAGCCAATCTTAAATATGGATAATGTGTTCTAAAATAGACTTTATTTAGAACATAAATGAGCTACATACAAAAATTTGTTTTATGAATAAGGTAAGAGTCACATGAGATGAGATAAAATTTTGCTCAAAGCAGAACTTTCTGAAAGAGAAAAAGCAGCTGAAAGAAAAAATTGATAAAAGACAACTAAAATTAATTGTCTTATTCAAATATATATTCAAGAAATTTTTTCTTAATATTGAAGACCAAAAGGAATTTTTGGAAAATTCTAAACATCTGAGAAATCCTATAAATGATATGATTTATACGTCATTAATATGCAGCACTTTATCAACTAAAGAGAAAATAAATTTCCTCCTATAAATTATGCTGCTTACAACTAATTATAATTATTTCAATTATCATAATAATATCCTCAATTTTTATAATCATTAAAAAACCTAAAGCTCATTAATTTAGATATTTTCATCTATTCCGTAATAACATAAATTAAAATCAGCACCCAAATAGCTATAAATAAATAAAGTGTAAACAAAATCATCGCCCATGCACTTCTATCAGAAGAGAACCAGCCATCATATGGGCTCGGTCTATCTACTAATCTTTTTGTAACTAAACAAAATAGTGGAATATATACCCCTAAGCTTAAAAACATTAATGATCCAGTAATCTCTGAAATATAGCTTAAATCATACACAAAAAGTGCAATTAATATAGGTGGAATTGCAACAGCCAATCTATACAAAACTCAATGTTTCTTACTAATTTCTTCATCACCAAAATGGCCATACTTTAATGACATAAGGTTATCTGAGCAATTAATTGCAATAATTGGAAAAATTGACATAACATCAAAAGCAGGTAGTAAAAGGACAAAATAAGATATAGAAATTTACCTGGGAAAATTTTAATTTATTAATAGCCAGAATATTTTAAAATAAAAATCTAATATAGGAAGAAAATAAATAGGGGGTTTATATATGAAAGTAGTACATAACATAAGCCCACCATGATCGCTTATCAGGATCTTCGCCTGCAGAATAATCTGTCCAATTTAAACTGACCATTTTTTCTACTTCATCTGCTGCAAAAGGCACAATTAAGCCAATTGATAAATAAAAGAGACTAGTTGTTATCAAAACAGTTCAAGCAATTAATGGGATGCTTTTTGGCTTATCTCTGACATGCTGTGTAGTTGTAGGTATTGTATTATGGAAAAATAAAGCCATAACAATAATTGGAAAGCAGAGACCTAGCCTTCAAGGGTTTACAATATCTGGATCTGCATCATTGCTTCCTGTGTCGTCAAGTTTTGTATCTGAAGCTATGGCATAGATTGAAGTTCCAACTACACTCAAAATATTTTTTAATTAAAAATTAATATAAAAATTATTTTTATAAAAAAATTAATAAGGCAGTGTATTGTCACGATGACTAATATTCTCACAGCACACATAGTGATTTGAAATGCTAGCTGCTCCACTATGCCAATTATTGTCAAAAAAATCACACAGCAGGCAAAAATTGCTAAAAATGCCCAATATTTAAACCTACATGATTCGTTCAGATCTGAGTCATCGTAGATATTGCAAGTGCCTCCCCATAATGGAATAATTGATGCTGATGATGAAGCAAAGATAGTGCAATACCCAGTTAATATAGCAATGCATTGCACAAGTAAAATTCCCATAAATAGTTTGGCATGGAAGTTTCCTAGTAAAACTTGAGTCATTTCACATAAATCAAATTTTCTATCGTTTAATTTTGGCTCCATATCGATATCTTCGATAAAAGAGTTATTTTCTGTGTCGATCTTTTCTGGTCCTTAAATCGTTTTTTATAAATATTGGTAAGCTATTTTAAATAAATAGTAATAATAAAGAGTTAAGTAAAATAATGCTAATTAGTTAGGATTATTGATAAGTTGTAGTTGGGGTCCAAACCTTATTCTCTACTTGTTATGCTCATCCTACTGGCTACAAGCTATTGCATAACTTGACAGGACTTGCTCCATTCAAGCAAAGGATTGCACTTGCTGCCAATAGTGGAGAGTCTTGGGCTACTATGCCATGCACCAAAATATGGGGAATCTAATATCAGACTTCAGATCAAATCTTCTCATCAACTTTCGAAGAAGATAGATACACCAAGCCCAGGAAGCAACGTCTAGTATCGCAGTAGAGAATTGCCTAATATACCTACTGAGCGTCCTAGGCACTGATGTGTGGCACCTTTCACATGGGGTAATAAAAGTTTTGACTAGCCTCTAACCACCACCAAATTGCTTAGCGAGTGCTGATAGTTTTTTTTTAAAATGTGCGAAAATCTATTCGAATATAATAAAATCTTCCTAAAGGCTAGCCAAAGGTCAGCACAGATCGAGACACCATTTAGTTATAAGCAAAATAATGCACAAAATATTTAATTAATCATTATTTTTATATAAATATTTTTGGCTAAAATGAATGGCCCCATTTCTGGTTTGAATAAATAATCATCCCTACTCTGATTTCTAAATAGCGAACTTATGGACATTGGGTTAATTGTGTACCCGTTAGCCTTCATATTCCATAAAACTTCAGTTCTACTTATTGCTTGAAGCAGCTGAAAAATTAGCACAGCACAAATTGCACTTGATAAAATTTGTGAAAAAATGCCAAGCGACCATCCTGCTTCATAGTATCCTCAAGGAATGCTTAATAATCCTGCACCAATTACTGAATTAATTGTGATAGCATAACCAATCAGCCAATGCTGATTTGAGTTTTCATTTCATACTAATTTTTCGTCCTTCATTATACGTTTTATAATGAAGTGTTGAGGATTGAAAATGACAAAATCATTATTTCAATGGATTTACAGCAGATTTATCTATATTGAAATGATATTTATTAGCAAAACTGAAGAATGTTAATCAAATAGGCGATTTTTTATTGATAATAAAGAAATTACATTATTTATGCTAAAATAAATGAATTATATAATTTTACCTATTATTTATATAAAAAATCGGCAGAGATTTTACATCCAAATTCAGCTTAATGCATATTATTCGAAAAAGATATTACTAGTTACATCCCTAATTCTCTATTTTCGCTTTTTTCGGCAAGCACTCCACACAATAAAAAGTTTCTGGAACCTCATACTTCTTCAGTCCTACACATTCACTATGAAATCAACTTCCACACTCGTCACAAGCAATCATTTGGCTCTCTTTTATCCTTTCTTCGTATTCTTCATCTGTTTCGCTTTTTTTCTTCGGTGTAGCCTCAACAAATGGCTTCCTACATACACAATGAAGCTCTTGGCTAACGAGGTCTCCGATTTCGACCTGTTTCGGTTTTCTCCCTCTTTTGGCTCCTCCTATTGGTTTCATGAATTTTTTCAGTTTATTTTTTCCTTTTAAATTAGGCTCATAAATTACTAGGGGTTTACCCAACAGCTGAATTTCTTCTTTAAGGACTGGGAAGATAGAGTCGTTATAGCATTTATAGCAATCTTGGAATTTCCTGCCAGGCAAAGTATGCTATGCTTGATTGAATTTAGCAAGGATTCTTGCTAATATACTAGATATTTATGGATAGGCTTTGCTAATTTTACAGCAAATGCAATAGAGTCTTGCATAATTTTTTCTAATAAAATGATTTGGGGGTGTAAAGCTGTGTATAATAAAGGCCTAACCACTTTAACTTGCCCTCTTACTCGCCCCTTTAAGAGTAAAAACAGTTTTTTCTTGCTCATAAAGGGTTATTTTTTGATTTAAAAACCCAATTTGCAAATATTTGAAAATCTAATTTAAAATTTATGTTTTAGGATGCTTACTGTCTATATCAATTAAATTATCTAGAGATCTTGTTTAGCAACTATTAATTATATATAAAAATATTTCATATAAACAAATCTATTAGACAGTTTTCCTCGCTCTTAAATGGGAAGATTAGGTTTTTCTGAGTATTTGACATATTAAAGCTAAATTTAAACCCCGATTTCTCTTCTTTCTTCAGCCTCTCTTCAACAATTTTTATAAGCTCACTTTTTTCATCATAAGAAAACTCTCCTCCAACTCTCTTCCTCTTCACAGACAGCTGCCTATTTTTTCTAGCTTCAAATTTCTCAAAAACTCTTGCCAAATATAATATGTCTTCCACAGTCTTCTTTTCTAAGCTTTCCAAATGTTTTCTTAGCTTCAGTGGCCTGTGTTTAACACAATAACAGTTCATATCATCAAATCCAGTCTTATCTCTTGTACTAATAAAATTGCTTTTGGCACAATAAGGATGGAACCCTAACGTGCATCTACCATGATGACATTGTACACAGGCCCCATTTTTGGTATAGCCTAGTACAATTTTTAGCTAACTCTGACTATATAATGCCTTTCTAGCTTGTTTGACATTTTTTATAGCTGACTAAAAAAACTCAGGTGAGCTAAAGCAGCATTGGGCTATATTGCATTTTTGGCATCTAAGCTGAAATCGGTTCTTATCAATTTTTGAAAGATCGATTTCTGACATTAAGTCTTGATCTTGTATGCAGGAGATTTCTAGGTGAATAATGCAGAAAATATGAGCCCAAATCTGCTCTGAATCTCCTGTTCAGGGGTAGTTTGGGTATGAAGACTGAGGAGAAGTATAGAGGAGCGTGGGCTTTATCACTCCGCCTTTATTTGGGCACAATGCACATCGGATTTCATTTCTGCTGGATGGACGCTCTTGGCATGCTATACAATACCAATCAGTATCGGGGACAATTAAAATTCCATAGCATTTCATATGGACGCCGGTATTACACATTGAACAGATGACTATTAAGTCATCGTCTTCGTAATCCCCATCTCCACAAATGTCGCATAAAAATTCGTCATCATGGAGAGGAGGTGTTGGTGGCTTTTCAACTATTTCTGTCTTTGATTTTTCTTCTATATAATCTAATTACCCCTAAAGTAAGGGGTGCAGGTCCAATGATCTGCACTTTTGATTATTCATCGAAGAGAATTTGGCTGAAATTTTTAATAGTGTGCAATTTGGTCAAATTTTAACAGTTTATTATCAAATATTTCACCACCAAATACCTTCGACCAATTTCCACGAGGAAATGTCGCATTATAAAAAGTGCACGATCATTTGACATGGAGCCAAAGTAAGACTTAAAAATTAAAATAAAAACCAGAGATTTTTCGATAAATTCTATAAATAAAATATTCTATTTTAAATAAATTCTATTAAATTTTTACAGTTTGATACAAAACAAAATTAGCAATTTTCTATTAAATAGAAAAATTTTCAAAATAAAAAAAAAATAAAAAGTATTATTAAATGAGCCAAAGAGCCATTCTCATTCTTGGCGAGGGAGCAAGTAACTTTTCAGGGCTTCTTGATATTCCAGATTTTTCAGTTCTGATAAAATCATATCGTTCTCGCTTAAATGCTTTGGGTAGTTTTCATACCCTTTTTTTGGTTGAGGAAATAATTGTGAGGTATCATCTTGGCATTGCTTCAAATCTTTTTCATAGCCACTGATGAGGGTATCTACATAAGAGTCATTGTCAGTATGGTCGTAATCTAATTCTACTTCAAATTTTAGGTCAATGCTGGGAAGCTGTGGTGTTACTGAAGCACTTTTAAAATATTGACTATTTATGTAAAATCAGAGCATATTGCCAATACAGATGTCCTTGGACTTGTGATGGCTCTGAGCGTCTCTAATTGTTTTCAAAAGGTCACAAAACAGATCAAGCTTATTAGAAAAAAACATTACACTAGTAATGGAAATAATCATTCCATTAAGCATTATACTGAGTGGCCACTTTAATAACTTGCACATAGAAATAAACTTATAATCTAACAATCTCTATAAAATTAAATTTTTAAAAGGGAAATAGAATCTTTAGCTAACTGCACACATTCCAGAAGGTTAACTTTATTATTTTCTATATAAATTAAAAGGTTTTCAAGAAAGACTTTTTTGCAATGCAACATTAAAATAGATAATATCTTTTTAGTAAATTCGAGAATACTAAAGTAATATTTTCCTAAATATATTTAAAATAAATGTTTGAGAGAACGTTATTTTGGGATTGAATAAAAATGATTATAATTTTAAGCCACGGAAAGCAGAATAGCAATATTATTATGCATCTCATATTAAATAAAAATAAATTTATAGAAAATAGTTATATAGAGAATTACAACAAAAAAAGTAGTGATTTTTAAAAGAAATTATTTTAAATAAAAATATTATTAGTTGGTTTTAGTCATCCTAATGGTACTAGCTTAATTTGAAATAGTTACTTTTGCTAAATAATGTTATTTATAATAGCCCTCATTGGATTATCGCTAACAATCTCAGTTTCTACTGGAATTTCTGTATCGTCTTGAGCATCCTCTGAATAAATATCTCTTTTCTTTTTGAGGATTATTTGCGTACAGCCATAAATCTTATAGAATTCCCTTCATAAAAATTTATTGAAAACTCGATAATCTTTTTTATATTCAAGGTTTTTCTTTATTTCCCCATTTTCATAAAGATCAAAATTGTCAATAAGTCCAGGAATATCAGGATTTAGGGTATATCTTGGGATTCAATTTGTGAAATTTATTCATTTTTGTACTCATAAGTTTGATACGATATATCAAGGACCTTCGCAATCTGGATCATCTTTATAGCTTTTAGCAATTTTTATTTCTGTAATTATTTTCTGTTTAATATCTGCTGTTTCTTTTATACAAATACTGCATGTATCCAGAGACGTAAATGGAGATCCTTCAAGCCCAAATTCATATTCTAAAGATTGGTATTGGGCTCTACTGATTGGGAATAAAGAAGAATCTTTGAGATATGGAGAAAAACTGTCATGCTTACAAGTTAGTGTTCGAAAATCAATTTTTTTGGGGTTTGCAAGAATTTCATAGTTGTTTAATCAGTTCAAAGGAATAAAAATTCTGTCCTCCTCTTCACATTTCTTTAACTTTGGTCTGCTAATAAAGTTTTTTTGGTAAAATGCAATGTAAGCTTGGGCTTCTAACTCTTTTTATAAAAGTAAAAATAATAATGATGGATTATATTATATTTATTATAAATAAATAAATTAAATATAAACGGATTAAAACTTCTTCAATAGTGCATTCAGAAACGGTTTTATCATTGAAATTGTACCATTTCCCATCTTCTTCATTTTTACAATATGCTTTATAATGTCCTGCTCCTGTGCCTCCATTATGCTGAATAAGCCCGATTAACGTGTATTCGGCATCTTCGTCGTTTATTCCGAATTCTTTTAAGTTTATTATAGTAGGAAGTTGTACATGAATACCAATCTTTGAGCTGCCATTTGAATATTTGAATCTTTTTACACTAAATACCAAAATATTTGGAAATTCCGCTATCTTATATACCATTTCTATTGGGCATTTCTTTTGGCAAGTTTCACAATAATATAAATTGCCAATATCATTTATTTCTTGGCTCTTAAAATAATTGATAATGCAGTCATATAAAGAAACAATAATTGAGGATCCTTTTTTGCAAAATCTAACTTTTCTATTAAATATTTTTAAATATTTTTTTTTATTAATTTAATTGCTGATTAAATATAAAAGGAAGGAGTAAATAAACCTTACTCTTTAAATTTCGTCCATAATTTATCTGATTTTTTCTTATATTTCACCTGATCTGCTTCACACATCATCGAAGCTGATTTTTTGTGCAGATTTTTCAGTTCTTTTCTATCAGGCAACGATAACGGAATATCAAGAAAATCATCCCTTTTTATTGTTTCCCCATTGCATTCTTTACAAACAATTTTTGTCTCGATTTTTCCTTGAAAAGTATCTGTAACTATTGTATTCGGTCCTGGAATCACAGATTTTATACCTGTGTCCAAGCTATCCAACAATTTCCTCAAAAATTCTTGCGCATCTTGCTGCAGGTTTGGCCGGTAATCTCCGCTTAGCATATAAGAATTCATTACAAAGGTTTCAGGACGTATATTTTCTTGTCCATCTCATAAGTCTAGAATAAGTTCTTGAAAAGGCATTAATACACTATATAGTTTTTACAATGAATCTGGCTTTTCTGACTTCGTCATCATTTTAAAAACACTAGTAAAATAACTTCGTATTGGGGGCAGATGACTTAAACACTGGATTGCTGAGTTAATATAGCAGGTGTTGCCGAGATTTGCAAGCCCTGTGAGACCTGGTGTAACTATTTTTGTACTTTCATTCATTAGAAATTATAAGAAATTAAACTAAGCAATATCTATTACTTTTGCGGCTCTTTTACTGGATGCTATAGCAATTTCTGTCATTATGACGCTTTCAAAGGTCCCAACTCCTTTCAAGATATTGGCAAGGTTGAAGAAAAACTGCTTGATCATCATGATGGCGGGTGAGGATTCTGCATTTAAAAAGCAGTATAAAAGCCTTTCTTTTTCTTTTTCACTGAAGTTCGCATATAGAGGAGACTGCAATCCTTCGACTACCCCATTATAATACTCCTGGAAATATTTTCCCTTCAATGCGTCTACCAGTAGAGCTAAAATTAGAAAAGTGTTGGAGTTTATTCTCTTCTAAGCTGAATATACTTTATATAATCTTATTTTTCTAAATTTAATTAACAAAACCATATATTTCCAAGTCCAAATAAAATTGCTTTGGTCATAAGTCTTGCATATGGAAACAAAATTTGTTTCCATTCTTCACCTTCCTGCTGAAATAAAAGTTGTGTAAATTGTAGCACAGCCTTACAAGGATTTCTGTCAGTCATGATAGGTAAAAGTCTGCAGACAGTCTCTAAAGTTTTATTAACCACTTGAATATTGTTTAAAGCAGGATTTCCACTTTCATATAGTTTTGTTTGGATTTCAAAAAGCCCTACGATGATCCCAGGCTCTGGCTTGGCTTCCAAATAACTTATAAGCAGTCCAAACAAGTTTATGTAATTTTGTTCTAGCCATGCACGAGTATTTGCTTCATTTCCTATTATCGAAATTGCATTAGAAATCACACCAAGACAGTCTTCATGACCTGGGGAATAGCACTGTAAAATACAATTTGCTATGATTGGGAAATAAGGGTCACTGAAACATGTGAAGGCTTTAATAATTCTTTTGAAAAATAATGATACAGCTACAATTACACCATCTTGGCTTCTATATAACAGAAGTCCTCTACAAATAATATCTAAAGCTTGGGTTACCATTTCTCCTAAAACTTCGTTTAAAAATCCACTGTCTATTGAGCTCAAGAATTGGCACACTTAAAATGGCATGGAGAAATAATGTCCTCTTAATATATAAAGCTAGACGGGAGTCTGGGGACCTTATGAAGGGGAGCAGCGGTCGGCTAGAGTGCTCGGCTGGGCTTTACTTGATTTAGTGGAGGGCAATGTCGGGCTGCCCCACTGCAGTCTTATATCCAGGGCAAGGCTTTACCTCGAGGGGATTGGGACTAGGATGTTGAAAGGATAGCCCAATGGCCAGAGGGCATTCGCTTGGCCAACCTGGCAAAAACCCATACGATACTGGGAGTTGTGCCGTAGGCTACAAGCTTTATCTCAATCGATAGCTTGACCAGAAAATTCGCTTTCCAAATTTTCTTATAGGTAGTCTTATTGGCGTATAGCACGGTAATTCAGCTTCCTAATTCTCGAGTTGCGAAAGGAATAACACATACCTTTAGGCCGTGCTCTCAGATTGGCAAGCAAGAGGGTGGAGCAGAGCAAAGGGTGAAAACCGACATGGCGGCCAGGAGCTACTCTATAATAATCTAAGTTGCCTGCTCAACGAATTCAATGCAGACGCCCAAATAATAACACATTTTGAGTATTTTTGTCTAGATTCTGCAGTATCATCAATATTCAAGTTTTTTAATTCATTGTCTACATAAGAAAGGACTCTTTTTATAGCAGCTCCCATTTCCTCTTTTGGCAATTTATTGATGATATTTAATAAAGCTTCAATAAGCTTATCCACTAAATTTGATTTAATTTTTGGTAAAATATTGTCGCAGATCTGCAATGTTGGTAAAATTAATTCTCTGGTAAATAAATCATAGCACTCAGCTGAAGTATTTGAAAAGCACTCAACTGCATTGGAATCAATGAAAAATGGAGAATTTAGGCCATCATTTATACCTTTTGTCATTAAGTATTCTAAAGCGGCTGGGAATGACTTTTCGATCTCTTTAAAATGGCTACCTATGTCGCTGATTAGAAAAATAACAGATTTTACTATAAGTGGCTCAGCTGGCAACCTCAGGACAATTCCTAAAATCCTATATAGAATCACTTACCTCTTCAAGAGTTTTGAAATTTTCAGTCTCGGTTAATCCTAATAGCAAGCTTCTCATTATAAAAACAAAGACTTCAGCATTATTTTCTGCTATAGGAGGGTGCAATAATGAGCCTAATGGTAATAAAAATCCTCTACCTTTATTTTCGTGATGCTTCTCGAATATCATGAAAATGGAATAAAATACGTCTTCAGCTGAAATCCTGAAATCTAAAAATGGGACTTCTTCAACCTTTTCAGCAACTGCATGGAGAAAATGGTCTTGAGAAAGAAAGCGGCAGCGTAATGCTAAGGACTCTGCACATTTTAAGAGATATTGGAAAATATAAGGCCTATTTTGTAAATCATCTACCTTTTTAATAAAAATTTCTTTCAGCTCGTAATAGAACTCAATCCCTGTCATACAAATAGATAAATCGCTATGGCTCGTAATCTCAGCTAAAGAAACCCATAAAGCTTCAGTATACGGTGAGTCTATCAGCATAAACATAAAATCTGTACAAATTGCTAAAATTAAGTCACAGCCTCTTCTTCTCACTGTCGATTCTTCATGATTCATAAACTTCGGCTTAATTGTCAAAACAACCTCTATAAGTTCCACCAAACTTTTTAATTCCTCTTGTGGGATTTTTTTTAAAAAATCCTGGGTATTCCCTGTATACTTATTTTTTTGTAGCAACATTGCAGACTCTGAGCAGTTTAAAGCATTGCAAAAAGTCTCACAAAGGTTAGTAAAATTCTCATCTTCGACGTCACTCATAGCGTTAACTAGCCTTTTGAAAAATTCTGGATGTTTAAATATGGGTAGAGTTATGGTTCTCCAATTTTTAAGGACTTCAAGAATTTGGATTAAATACCCTTTCTCACACAATACAATATATAAAAATTCTAAAATATCCTGGACTTGCTCTCTTACTTTGGTTTTGATGAATTCCGCTGTTTTCTTGGCAAGGTTGAATTCTTCTAAACAGAATGGAATACAGTCAATTACTTCGAGGACAACTTCAAGCTTTCTAAGCTTGAGGATGTCTACTATAAAAGTATCCCAAAATAAGTTCATTGAAAGAATTCCTACAAGGGCTAAAGATTGGCAAAGCTTTTTAAAAGCTTGAGGACAGTTGAAGTTTAATTGAACTAAGTCAAGTAAGTAATTTTTTAGCTCTTGTTTTTGTATTGTGTCTAATAAATGCCACTCTGTTTGCACTTTTTTGTAAAAAATTTGCGCAGAGACAAATAGTGGGATATAAGGAATATTCGGAGCCATGAGCTCCCTGCAGATTCCTCAAGCTTCAGGTGCTGCTTGGAAATTTAATAAAAACTGATGAGAAGCGTTCCTTTCATTTTCATTAGCACTGCTCAGAAGAGTTTGCATATGCTGGGCAACTTCTTCTGTGCTGTACATAATTTATTAAAATATGGGCTGTGCTCCATGTAAAAGAAACCAATTAAATATCAAAGACACAAGAGTCCCCAATCCAAAAAGTTTAAATCGTTTCGAATATTGGTACCAAATTTTTGATTTTTTAGAATTTGAAGATTTATTGAAGATTTCATCTGTTTGTAAAATTTTTCATGAACAAACTGCCCACCCAAATGTGATCAACAAATTTAAGAGTTTTGGGAAAAATTGAAGAATGGATACTATTACTGAATGCCAGAATACTAAAACAAAGCCTGAACTTGTGATTTATGATAGCTTTGACTCAGGACACACTCCTGGATTTTTATCTCCAAATGATGCAAATCGGGTTAGTAGCGATTTTAAAAGAGAAACACAAAGCAATTTATCAGCAGTTCCGAATGATCCTGTAAAAGTGAACTCTCTGGATACTTTTTTGCCAGCAAATAGTGTAAAAGGGATGTTTCTCCCTCCCATTTCAGAAGAGCCGAACGAAAAATTGCCGCCAGAGTATATACCAAGAGAATCTGCTACTTTTGTGCCTCCAAAAGCCAAACAAAACCTTGAATTTTTGACACATTCAAGAATTCCTACCCCAATTGATCCAGACCCAAATGATTTTGATAGTTATAAAGAAAGCATCTGAAATTCTGTAAAAAATTGCAATATATCAGAGCTACAAAGCTTATTAAGCATGCCTCATTCTATTACCTTTTTAGAAGACCCAAGATCTGACTGAATTCATGGTGCAGAAAGAGTATCCCATTTCCTATTAAATATTTATTTTTTTTTTAAAAAAATAAATATATTCAGCATAATTCTATATAAGCCTACTAGCGGTAGCTGTGAGTACCTGCTATCTACCAATGGTAAAAACTCTTGTTGAAAGAATCCCTAAATCTGAAATGGATCGAGGGTACTCCCACGAAGGCTTCGAGCTCGGCAACAAATTCACTAGAAAAATAAGCCCGCTTCAACTAGCGTGTGCAAGAGGGCTTCATAAAATTCTGAAAATATTATTAGACTATGGAAGTTCTCCACACCTAAGTGGGACTTTTCAGTCAAAAATCGGAAATTGCACTAAAAGCATTGATATGGGCGCCCCACCAATTTTGATATGTGCCAATATTAAGTTTCATAACTCGAATTTGACTATAGAAGGCCTTACTTATGGAAATAAATCAGAAGATGGGGACTGTGATTATTGCGAATGCTTAAGGCTTTTATTAGAAGCTTCTGCCAATCCAAATATTGAGATAGGAAGCCCTGTTATGCCGACTCCTATTTTTGCAGCAATAAATGATGCAAATGTGCTGAAAATTTTGGTGAAGGCAGGAGCTGACCCTAATAGAATAAATGAAAAAGGTCATACACCTTTATGGTGATTTTCTATATATAGCATATTAGACATTTAAAATTTTTTTATTGGAGATTAATGGAAAAATGTATATACGTTTTATGTGAAAAATATGATAATGTTTCAGCAGCACAAGCTTTGGTTGAAGGTGGAGCTTTGGTGGATCCACCTACGTGTAGACCATTATATATTGCAATTAGTACAAAACATACGAATATTGTAAAATTTTTAAGGACAGCTGGAGCGTTGATTAATGGGTCAGAAACATCTCCAAGCGCTCTACAAGTAGCGATATCAGCAAATAATATAAATATGTGTAGAATAATATTGGGATGGCCTGAGTTAAATATTGATTGAAAGTATATTGGATTATATTTAATTGATATTTTTTATAAGAGTGAAAATTAAATTTATAAAAAGCAAAGACTGAATTAATTAATATATACTTTAAGAAAGAACTAGGTATTTTTAACTAACCCTTGCCCTTTAAATTATACTGAAAAAATTGTTCAAATTTAATGGAGAGTTATTTTTTTTTAAAAAGCAAATAAAAAATTTTATATCAAATTTAAAATTAAAGGCATATATTTTGTATTGTAATTATTTTTATAAAGAATTATTCATAAAATTAATCGATTAAGAGAAAAACTGTTTAAAAATAGCATTCTATTTGCACTCCTTCCATTAATTTGGTCAAAGTTATTTATACAGAAATTACTATTTTCACCTACACAATTTTCCAATGAAAAAATTAAAATTTTTTTCTGATTTAAAGGATTAATTTTTACCAAAAATTGGGGCTATTTGCTTCAATTAAAAGGGGAGAGTATGCAATACTCTTAATTTTGTTATAGAATACCATACTAGTTTTCAATTGTCTTATTAATAGTTTTTTATAAAAAGAATACTCAATCATACAGACAAAACGGTAAAAATATGTTCCACAGGATCGCACAAAATCAAGGGTCTGAAATTTTTGATTTATTAATGGCTCATCGATCTGAGCCAGAATTTGAAATTATTGCCAGCGCTCTCAATGACTCAACTTTTGCAGATCCAAGCTTAGGAGATACTATCCCTTTATTCTTTGCATTAAATGATTTGAAACTAGCTAAAAAATACCTTGATTATGGGTCTAATATTAATCGGTTGAATTTAGTAAAAATTTTAGCTTCAAACCCTGCAGATAAAGTCCTCTTTCAATTTTTAGTAGAAAACGGAATAGATTATGAAGCCACCTATGAAGGAAAGTCTGCAATAGTCTTAGCGTTAGAAAAAGGGAGGCTCGATTGGATTGATTATCTTAAAAAGATCTCTTCAAAACAAGGACAAAAACCATCATAATTTAATTTATGTAAAACACTTAAAGCCTTATAGCATTTTTTGTTATAAAGTAATCTATCTACGCCATCCTACAAATAAGTTTATTATAAGAATGGACTAATCATGACTTCTTTAACCATTATTATTGAGGACTTAAAGAGCAATTTTTAATTGTTGAAGTTATTTAATTTAAAAATATACACTCGAACAATTTGTTAAAATAGCGTACAGTTGCATCTACATTCATTATCTTGTAATATTAATGATGATTTTAGCATATCAAATGTACACCCTAAAAATTCGTCATTGAATTTGTTGCTCATTAATGTGTCTTTTATTAAGTCAAGCTTTGAACTGCATGTTGTGCTTCCATCGCTATATTCTTCTCATTCCACGATAGAAGCACAGCTTTTAGCTTCCCTTTGGTATTTTGATGAAGCATGTATTAAAATGACATGGCGAGCCAACTTGCCCTAAAGCTTTTAAAGCTGGGAAACTGGGACCTTTCGGAAATGTGCATCCAGCCAGGGTTTCGCTTGGTTTGGTTTGAGCACAATTTCGGGTTAGCCGGCCGCATGCTCTCATTCAGATCAAGATTTTACCTCGTTGAGAGACGGAAAGGGAAAGCTCAACAAGGCCAAAATTGGTCACTGGTTGATCGGGCAAAATTCATAGCACAATACCAGGCGTTGGGTCTTGGGATCAGGATTCTATCTTGACTGTTAGATCGACCAGAAAATTGGTTTTTCGAATATTCTGGAAAGCGAGCTCGGCATTTGGCATGACGGCCCAGATCTCTGACTCTCAGGTAGCGAGAGAAAGCCCTCTTCCTGAGAAGTAACACAGTTTAAGATAGTTTTCGGACTGGCAATCAAGCTGTTGAGTGTTTGCGGAAGCAATTAGTGGCCAGGGCACTTCTCTATAAGTAATTTAAATTAAGGTATTTAATGAAGCTAAAGGAATGTGCTGGAGGAAATAATTCGTTGGATTCACTATATTCGGAAACTTCAGAAATCGTACTGAGTCTTGCGTTTTCACTAACTGGAGGCATAAGAGTCTATTTATAATTTATTTATTTTAATAGACATATTGGATATCTCTATGAGGATTTTATACCGGAAATTAAAATTTGAATTTTAAAGGAATTGTGCTAAAAATGGCGAGATCAGGTAAAGGATATTTGAAATTTCATGGATATAAGACAATTTAGGAATGCAAATAATTGGCTGCATTTAGAGTTTTTAGTTATAATCTTAAATAGCCTGTCAGATTTTTTAATTTGAATAAAAAAGATATAGAAATTGCCCGAGGATGGCGCTATTTTGCGGCATCCTCGGGCAATTCAAAAAATGGCCCCACACGGGAATTGAACCCACGTGTGGGGCCATTTTTGGTACGTGGAAGTCAATATTCTCCACATACCAAAAATCACCTCACACGTGGGTTCAATTCCCGTGTGGGACCTGTTTTTTGAATTGCCCGAGGATGCCGCAAAATAGCGCCATCCTCGGGCAATTTCTATATTTAATTAAGAATTTTTGGAATTTTGTATAGCCCGTTCCCGGCTATAGATCGGGCTTAGCCCGATCTTTTCTGGGAAACTGGGGCTTGTCCACGTCACTTCGAGGTGACGAGTCAACTCCCCGAGTTGGCAAATCACCATATAGCGGCTATTTGCCAAGTCGGGGAGTTGACTCGTCACCTCAAGGCGACGTGGACAACCCCCGAGTTTCCCGCAAAGATCGGGCTAAGCCCGATCTAAGGCCGGGAACGGGCTATATATACAAATCTGGTCTAGGATATTTATATAATTAAATTTTGAAAATTATGACTGTTAGGGAATTATAAATAAAAAATGATTATTTATTTGAAAAATAATTAATTAAAAAGTTTTATTAATGAATAAATCACTTTAATTATCATATTTCTTAAGCTCTTTATTTTCTTAGCCATTAATAATATGGCAACGAATTTTTCCCCATTGGTGTTTGATAGCATCAATGTAGGAAGGCACATCAAAGGGTCTAAGAAGCGGTATATATGAAAATTTGAACTTGACGGGAAAGAAAATATAGTTGATTTGTATATAAACCATACATCATGAAATAGATAATCCTATAAATATTCCAAACAATATTTAATCTTAAGCATAATCAATGAAATTTAACATAAGCAAGTTCACAGGTAAAAGAAAAATATGCAATTTGCACTAATAGAGCCATAAAGGCAGTAAATAAAAAATGCTTATTCATATAACTGCTCTATGTTATTATATTCAATATATAGGATACTTATAAACGGAGATATTAAAATTGATGCAAGAAAGCTAGGCGCTTATGCAACCTATCCTTTGAAAATTGGAAAGCATTCAATTATTGTTTATGAAAAAGAAGCAAATGTTTATGATTTAAGATGCGATAATTTGTCGTTCGATGAGACCATGAGAAAAATCAAATATAAATCAACTCGAGATAATGATTTTTCTAATTCTGATTTATTTGATAAGTACGATGCTTTATCTATTAAAAATATGGCATACCTATATGATGAAGAGCATAGCAATAGGCATGAAAAAAATAAATGGAAAACAAATTTATCAGGAATTAAAAAATCAAAAAAGCAGCCATCCAATGAATTTCAAACATCGACGAATCCCAGCAAAATAATTGACCATTCAAGTCACAAAACATTAGAGCAGCCTAAAGAAAATGAGCCTCTTGATATAATGAATACACCTTCTACGACAATTTCTTTCATGCCCTCAGATTTATTTACAAATCCCACTTCAGAAATGCAACTTGGTACATTTTCAATGAGTTCCAATCCTTTTGAGTCCAATTCTATTTATCCTCGTATCCAAGAATCTCAAAGCTTCACAGAGTCACAAAAATACAACTCTACATCTGAGCATAGTATCTTTGAAAAAAGTCAGAACTTTCCTTATGAAGAAGCCCATACTCACAAAACATCTAAAAATCCATTTGATTTCCCACAGGACTATTCTAGCTATCAAAACCAATTATCGCAATATCAGTACTCCTCTGAAATAGCTTATCCTTATGTGACGTCAAGACCTTGAATTAATCCTCATTAGCTCTCTGTCATTTTTTAATAATTAATTTAACTTAATATTCTGGAAAGATAACGCTATAAGCTGAGAGAGATTTATAGCTCAGTTTTCCAGCTGCTGGAATCCTTTTAGTAAACGTGGCAGGAAGTTGTTTATAATTCTTTGGATTTAGCTCTTTAAATGGCATATCAGATAAAGAGTTAGGTGGGCACAAATCTTCTGGCTTAATTTCTAATTCTGAAGTAATAGGCTCATGGCATTTTTCACAGAGAGAAAGGGGTAAAACTGAGGTGAATTTTGGAGAGTAATGAATTTTTGAAGCCATTTCTTTGTAGGTTGTAGTAAAGAAATTGGGGTTAGGGAATTGCTGATTGGGCTCTGCTAGGCTTGGAGGTTCGGATTTGAGGCCTGGAGAAGGGCTTATATTGCCGGTAGCAGTTTGATCTGGGGTTATTTTGAGTTGAATAGGCTGCTGAGTGTTGGAGATTTGGACTTGTGGCACTAGACTTTCTTGAGAGCGAAATGATGGGGACTGCTGAGTCGGTGGCTGCTTTGGAGCAGGTAATAGCAGATTCTGCCTATTTTCATCATAATTTATTTCTGGAACTTCACTTGACTGATTCACTGCTGTTGCCTGCTTGCTTTGTGTATGATTCTTCGTTAGAGTCTTTACTGATTTTTTCTCAGTTTTGGTCAAACATCTATCAGTATTAGCAGTCTCATTTTTTACAAAATTGTTTTTGAGTTTTTGATTTTTTTGATTATTTTTCTCTAAGTCTTCCTCTTCTTCAGCTTCTCCTTCAAATGAAGTATTAGGAGTGCTATGGACACTTTTAAATGTCTTAACTTCATATAAATTTGGCTTAATTATTTTCTTCGATGGTGTAGATTTTTTTTCTGCAATGATTTGGGATCTTCTCTTTAATTCTTCTACTTGGTCAGGTGATAATCTATCTTCGTCTTTACATTTCCTTGGAGGCTCAGGGGATCTTGGCTTTTGTTGTAGCCCATGAGTCTCAGCGTTTTTATAAACTTGGGCATATTCTGGATCATTTTTTCCTTCATGAGGGGCAATATTATGACTCTTCATATAGTCGCCGTATAAATAGCCTCCTCTTACAGGGTTTACATTTCCTTGACCATAGTTCGCAAAAGCAGGCTTCCCAAAATAAGTAGTAAAAGCAGAATTAGGCAGCCAACGTGTCGTTTGGTTTAGTTTTTTAATTCTTGCCTCTTGTCTTTCGATTCTCCCATCATCATTTTTGGATTTTTCTGAAGGTTTTTGGATAGCACTTACAGATTTTGATGAGCTTAAAGGCCTTGGGTTTTCTTTTTTTATTTGTTGCTGTGAAGGTTTCGGTTTATTTATTTTCGTGTTTGGCTTCTCCTTTTCTTCTTCTTTTTTCTTAATAGACTTCATCTCTATTTTTGTTTCTGGATTATTTACTTTTTGGACTTCTATTGGCTTCTCTACTCTATCATTAATTTCTATATGATTTTCCTCTGATTTTTGTTCAATACTTGGATTTTTTATATAAGGGCTTGGAGATTCTACTTTCAGCCTATAATAATTACTGTCAGATGTGCTATAAAAATAGCCGCGATATGCGTCTCTTGCCTCACTGAGTCATTTTTGCTTTTCAGCTTCCTTAAAAGACGGTAACTCTTCTTCAAATGCCAATAAAGATTTTATCGAAGGATCCTGAGGCTTTCTAGCAGGTTTTCCAAATAATTCTTCTTTTTCCCTAACAATTTCAAATTCTCTATATGTAGAGTATGGGTCATCTGGCTGAAAAGAAAGCTTCATATTTAAATCTTAATAAAAAGCCTTTTCTCATAAAAAGCACACATTTATATCTCAATTAAATTGCCTTAGGCATAAACTGATGTTTTTTATAAACATTGCAGTTATAAATGGATAAATTACTTGGAAACAAATTTATTACTAGAGACTCAGAAAAAACATTTCAAGACCTCAGCAAAGATGCTGTTATCACGCTTTATTTTTCTGCCCATTGGTGTCCACCTTGTAAATCATTTACACCTAAATATAGCCAAGTTTTTAATGCTGTAAATAATGAAGAAAAAAGAAGGCTTGAAGTAATTTTTGTGAGCCTGGACAGAGACCAAGAAGAAATGCTTGAGTACTTAGAAAGCTGCCCATTTATGGCATTGCCGTTTTCAGACAAAAAAAGAATTGAATATTTATGCAGAAAATTTCAAGTCACTGGGATTCCTTTATTAGTAGTTTTAAATAAGGATGGGTCAGTTGCTTCGATGGATGGAAGAGGTGATGTTATGAGGCTGAGGGAAGGAGTCGTTGATTACTGACTCCCCCCCTTTAAATTGGAACAAACAATTTTATTCCAATTTAAAGGGGCTAATTTACCAAAAAATGGAAATTTTACCTATATTTTGTTCCAATTAAAGGGGGGAGTGAGTGAGAAAAACTGATAAATCATCCAGAGACGGTAACGCTAGAAGAAAGAGGAGGAGCAGTCTCTTTTAAAAGATTTAGGATTGGAAAATAAATCAACTGAATAATATTCAGAATTTAATCATAAATAATCAAAGCTAAAATATTTATAATATATTTTTATTTATATGGAATTTTAAAAAGGTATGAGGAATTTATCGCTTTCTTTAAGAAAGGAAGATTTTGTATTCGATTTTATTATACATTTTATTTCATAGGAAATAACAAATTATTCCTCATTTTCCTGTTTTAATTCACTTAATTTTAATGCAGGAACAGGGCTTACTCTTTTTTGTAAAAACATATCATCAGATAAAATCATGTCAATATTCCTCAAACAATCCAGTTCTTTGCTTTCCTCTATTATCAGCCCAGTAGACATCAATGCAGATGGAGCAAATATCGCCGACTGTCTTCGTCCATTTGCATCTAGTTTAACTTGTTCCTTCAGATCTTGTAAAAATTTTGTAGTTAAGCCTCCTTGTTGCTCTATCAAGCAGAGCGCACTAGTCAATTTTGCTATTTTTAGTTTTAAATCCTGAATTTCTTCTTTCAGCTCTCTTATAATTTCTCCTTTTTTGGAATTTTCGTCTAAAATCAGCTTTGCCTCTACACTTCCTTTGGAGAAATCTAGACCTTTTTCTTTTACAATTCTCCAGTTTCTTACTTCTCTGTTAAGCTCGTCGACTTGATTCGCGTATTTTACGTTTTCTTCAGATAATGCTTTTAGCTTATTTTCTATTGTAATGTTAATATTTTTCAATCTGAGAGCTTCGGACTCCAAGGTTTGGATTTCATCTTTCAGATGTAAAACTAAAGGATTATTCTCAGAGGATAGAGAAATACAAAAAAAGCAGTCTCTTAATAATTTAAATAAATCAATATAGGGAATCCTGGTTGCAATTTCGTTAAGAGTTCAAGAGACTAGCTCATGATAATTTATTTCATCATGATCCTTATTTATTTTATCATGAAGAGCTTGATAAATCTGATCGAAATTATCAGAATATTGATTTTCATTATTAATTCCTTTCATTGTATCAACTTTCATTAAAGTTGACGTTCTTCTTTTTTGATTATTAGGAATCGGCTCTAAATATACAGAATCTGAGTGTTTTATTATTGTCCGAGATTTGGTAGGGTTACGCAAATTAGGCTTTAATGTGTCTTTTTTTAAAATAGTTGATTGCTTTCGTTTATACTCGTCAGGAATTGCTGCTAAAAATGATGAATTTGAATGTTGGATTATTGTGCGCGATTTATTGCTATTTCTAACACTTGGATGAAGAGAATCTTTTTTTAAGAATGTTGATTGCCGTCTTTGAGCTGCATCAGGAAACTGCTCTAGAAATGTTGAATTTTGACGAAGAATTGTAAGAGATTTATTGATCTGACTGTTTGTCTGGATTATTGGGTTATTTTGTGTAGAAATATATCGGGAATTTAAAGGAGTTTTTGAAAGCAGTGATGTTGAGGATCTAGAAATTTTGGATAAGTAAGGATTTGGCTGTTGTTGCGTTAATTTGTTAGGATCAGGCTTAACTGTTATTTGGGTTCGCAAATATTTGGGATCTTGCATGCTGGTCATTTTTTTAATGTGATTAAATTATAATAATTCATAAATTATTTAGTATGTTTTCATTAAATCTCTAAAGTGAATTAAATTCAAATAATAAATTTTAAAGGTTTTGTATAGATTTAGTTTGAATAATGTGAAAATTACAAAATTTTATCACTTTTTTAATAGGATTTATTAAAATCTGTATCAAGAATTAAAGTCAAAAAAATAAATTTAAAAAGTTTTGAATTGATTAATAATAACATTATGATAAATTACAAAAATTTAAATAAATTAGATTTCCCTTTAAAGGTTTTCAAGACATTTTTAACTAATAAGGTGTTAAAGCTCTGTAATTTCTACCATTTATTTGTAACTGATAATAAATTAGAGAGGAGATGGAATGCTTGATGTGGGCGTATCTATAGATTTTATATTAAAGTAAAAATTTTCTTATAATTTCTTTTTATCAATGAAGAGTTTTTTTATTCCGATTTTGTAGCCTAAAAATGGATCTTAATAAGTAATGGTGCTGCTATATTTTGAGAATCTAAGATGAATTTGTCTTATGATTATAATATAATAATAAAAATTATGGACACCAATATAGCTCATTGGTCTTTACTTCCTGCGAGTCAGCAGCCTGTATATGATTTCGATGAGTTAAAAGCTGTTATTTCCCACGTAAGCATTTAAATCAGTTAGCAAATAGTCAACCAATAGTATCATATCCAGAAATCCAAGCTTTAAAAAATGAACTATCAAATTGTCATTTCGGTAAAAAATTAATTTTAATCATAGGAGACTGCGCAGAAGCTTTTTCAGACTGTAAACCATCAATTTTACAAGCAAAGCTCGACACATATGAAAAATATAGGAGAGCTTTTTCGATTAAATCAAAAAAGGAAATTGTAATGATCGGAAGAATAGCTGGACAATTTTCAAAGCCTAGGTCCGATTTATATGAGAATCATGGAGGAATTCAAATTCCTACTTATAGAGGAGACATGATTAATGGATTTGACCCAAATTTCAGGCAACCAGATCCATATAGGATGATAGAGGGTCATACAAAGTCATTAGACACAATTGGATTTATAAGAAATTTTCATCGAAATAGCCATCAAAAATTCTGAACCGGCCATGAGGCTTTGTTATTGCCTTATGAAGATGCTTTGACAAGATCAATTGAAAATGAATATTTTGACACATCGGCACATTTTTTATGAATTGGAGAAAGATGCCGAAAATTAGGACAAGCACATGTAGAGTTTTTATCACAAATTTCTAACCCCGTAGGTATAAAAATCGGCCCAAACGCTGATTTAGAAGAATTGCAAAGCATCATGAGATTCTTAAACTATGAAAATGAATATGGTAAACTTATCTTGATACCAAGGCTTGGCAACAATATAATTAGGATGCAGTTTCCAAGTGTGGTTCAAGCTGTAAAAAGAACTGGGATTCCACATATATGGGTGATTGACCCTATGCATGGGAATACATATAAAACAAATCAAGGGCTGAAGACAAGAAGTGTCAGCTCAATTCTAAATGAATGTATTGAAAGTATAAAAATTTTGAGAGAAAATCGTGAGAGCTTGGGAGGATTCCATTTTGAAGCTTCATATGAAGAAGTTACAGAGTGTGTAGGAGGTAATGCAGGAATTACTGAAGAAAGCTTAAATAAAAAATACAAAACATTGTGTGATCCAAGGCTTAGCAGAAGTCAAATGTTGGAAATTCTTAAAATTCTAGGAAGTTTGATTGCTAAATTCTTTTATAAAAAATTTTATTTATAAAATAAATATAAATAAAATAAAATTGATTTTTTAATAAAAATTATTAAAAATGCATAAGGTAAGAATAACAATGATGAACCTTATTTAAGCTAGTCATATATGTTTTTTTCAATTCTATATTAAATCTCACATATTTTTTATTATCTTTAAGCTTTAGAAAACGCTCTAATCTATTATTTAAACAGAATTATTTGAATACCAATTTATTTTTAAACTACCTTAGAGCTAACAGAATCTGTTAGACTGCTAATTTGCAACTTCTATAAGATAGAGACCTTAAGAAGCTAGCGTTTTTATTTTAAGCAGATTTTAATTCTGCTTTTATTGAGCTCAAATTCTGATTAGAAGTTCAACCAAAGTTGAATTAAAATCGTTAATGATAGCTAATAAAATCTAAATATGGAGACTGATCATAGCAGAAATTTACCCGATTTATCTAATATAAATCAAACTCAACTTTATAATTCTTCAAGTCCTTCCGTTTTAAGCAGAATCATAAACGAAAATCCTGATTTATTTGATAAATCAGAAGAAAAAGTAAAACACTATTTAGGCAAACGCTTCAATGTTATTCCATGCGATTTTAGAAGATAATAAAAAATTCGTTGAATTTTTGCTGTCCAAAGGTGTAAATCCAAATATTACAAATAAAATTGGAGAAACTCCTTTGCATCATGCTGCAGATAATTCATTACTGGAAATTGCAAGTCTTCTGATACGTTATGGCGCCAATCCAAATAGTGTAACTATTGAAGGCGAAATCCCTTTGCATAATGCTGCATTTCGAGGAGATAAATACATGGTCGAATTATTGCTGTCAAATAATTCTGAGCCCAATAAAAAAAATAATTTTCTTGGTAGAACTCCTCTCCATTATGCAGCTGAATACAATTCTATTGACTGCATAAGTTTGCTATTAAAATACTTTGCTGATAAATGCATCAGAGATAATGATGGAAATCTAGCTTATGACTTAGCTTCGGAGCCTGAGGCAAAAGAGTTATTGAAATTGCAATCACACCATGTAAAAATAAATTCAATAACTGAGACCGATTTTTCGTCAATTTTAAAAGACTCGCCTTGCCTTTTTGAGCCGAAGCTTGAAAATGAGCTAGATTCTGAAGCAGAAGGATCAATTTCTGCAAATAAAGTGTATGAACTCCTAAACCCCCCCTCAGTGAGTGAACAAAACCATTAGAAAAATCCCTATTTTTTGCCCAAAAACCCCCTCCGTGAGTGAACAAAAATTTTTTTAATAGAAAAATTTTTTTATGGAAAAAATTTTTGATATATAAGTGATAATTAGTATAATGAAATCTAAAGCTAATTCTGTTTAATTTCAAACGAATTGCTTTTTAAAAACATAAATTTTATAAATTAAATTAATATTTGCTTTCAAATTTTTGCGAATTAGGATTTTTTAAATTTCGAAAAAAAAAATTTTTTATAAAATTTATATATAATTTTTTAAAAAAAAAAATTAACCCCCCTCCGTGAGTGAACAAAATTTTTTTGTTCACTCACGGAGGGGGGAGTAAGTAGATATGATCTTCAAATGTATTTTGAAATTCTTGAAATATCAGGACTGCATAACTTAGATGTGATTTTTGAAAAAATGCAAAAATCACAGATAAATGAGGAGTTTTTGGAATGCATAGGAATTGAGAAACCGGGGCATAGAATGAGATTGCTGATGGCTTTCGAAGAAAATACAAATGGTAATATTCAAGATAAAGAATTGAGCCAAGGAGAATATGTGAGTATGGAGGAGTGATTGAGCAGAATCAAACTTGCTTGTTTAATAGAAAATTTTGAGAGAGCTGGCTATGATGATTATAGGTTTCTTATCAAACAGATGAGATCTGAGCATCCTCTGGGACACAATGAGCTTGAAAATATTGGAATTCATAAATATGGATATAGGGTAAGGATCCTTGGAAAACTCTATGAAGAAATCGAGCAGCATAATGAGTCCTTTGCCACAGAGTGCACCAAAATCATTTGCAGTAGCTCTTGCAGCGTAATGTAATCAAGCATAAGCAAGGGCTATATACCTAATTACAATGAATATAAATACACCTAATGGCAACTTTTTTCATATTTTCATTATAAAATAAGATAACAGCTAACCTATATGAATTTTTTTCATCATAATTAGGTGCATATTTAATATAATTTTACTAAAATTTATAATATTTTTAACAAAAAATTCAACATCAAAAGAATCTCAAAATTTACATTTTATGATTTTAAATTAACTCTCTTCTAACTTCACAAATACAAATAAAAATGCAGAGAGCAGCCACAAGGAAATTCTCATCTCTTCTTTTTGGCACCTCTCCTGAAGCTCCTTCTGGTGTCCCTGCAACTCGCCGCACCATGCTTCAATCAATCAGCAACGCTATTGACATCACCCTCACAAAAGACAAAACGTAAATTTTACATAGAGCTTGCTTATTTGGTGAAGACATTGCATTTGGTGGCGTTTTCCGTGTCGCTGAAGGCCTACGTCAAAAGCATGGCGAAAATCGTGTATTTAACACCCCGCTCTGTGAACAAGGAATCGCTGGCTTTGCTATAGGATTATCAGCAATCGGCATTACGACGATCGCTGAAATCCAATTCGCTGATTATATATTCCCAGCATTTGACCAAATTGTAAATGAGGCTGCAAAATATAGATACAGATCAGGTGGGCAATTTAACGTGGGCTCTTTGCTTATAAGAGCTCCTTATGGTGCAGTAGACCATGGTGCCCTTTATCACTCACAAAGCCCTGAAGCATATTTTGCTCACACTCCAGGACTGAAAGTTGTGATTCCGAGAGGACCAATCCAAGCGAAAGGACTTTTATTAGCCAGCATTAGGGACCAAAACCCAGTCCTCTTTTTCGAGCCGAAAATGTTGTATAGGTCTGCAGTTGCTGATGTCCCTAATGAAGACTATGAAATTCCTTTAGGTAAGGCTGAAATTTTAAAGGAAGGGAAAGACATTACCTTGATTGGCTATGGGCTGCAGCTTGTTCATATGGAAAAAGCTATGATAAGGGCTGAGAAAGAGCTAAAAATTTCTTGCGAATTGATTGATTTAAGGACTATTAGCCCTCTTGACAGAGAAACTATTATAGATAGCGTAAAGAAGACTGGTAGAGTTCTGATTGCTCATGAAGCACCTAAATTTGGAGGGTTTGCTGGAGAAATAGCGACGATTATCAATGAGAACTGCTTCTTGCACTTAGAAGCGCCGATTCATAGGGTTTGTGGATGGGATACTCCATTTCCTTTGGTATTTGAAAAGATGTATTATCCAGATGAGCATCGAATTTTTGAAGGCATCAAGTCTATGCTATTTTAAGCTGTAATTTATGTAGAATTAATACGATTATTGCTATATTATAATAAATATCACATTATTTACTGAAAAAATTGCTAAAACTTATATTATCATAATTTACAATTAATTTCTAGAAATTCTTAACATTTATCATTTATAAAAACTTAGTTAAATTGCCCGTTAACAATAAATAATTTTGAAAAATAATTCGCTTGTTGTCTACTCCATTCTGCAATTTTATTTGCATTAGTAGACTCATATATGTCTCCAATGGTAAGAACACCATCTTCATCATGGTCAAGCTTATCTAATATTCCATCATGGAGTTTCTTTGCAAATTTTTGGCCTCCAAAATATGTCAAAAGAGAGTCGACTTGGTCAAGGAAATTTTGTGGCCACTCTTTTTCAAGGATATCTTGAGCATTGATGTTTTTTATTGAAAATATTAAATTGTCTATTTTTTCTTTTGCATTGTGAGTTTTGGTCGAAATTATTTTATAATAAATTAATACTACCTCTTAAATAACTGTGATAATGCTATATTTTATATATTAATATTATAATTTGGATAGATTTTTATAATTTTTAATAAAAAATTGAATATTTCTTTGCATTCTTCATAATTCTTTTGGTAGAAATTAGAGAGCTCCACAAGCCTTAAAGTAAAATTTTCATAAAGCTTGGTATGCTTGATATACTTGTTGACTGTACCGTCATATTGTTTTCTGACCTGGCTTTGAAAATCTTCAAGGATCCTGTTCTTTGAAGCCCATAAGAAAATATTTCGCCAATCCATCATCCCATAGATAATATGTATTTGTTTATCGAAATTCGTCAATGTCCAAATGCACAGCTCATCAGCACCGGCTAGTATAAGGAAAGTTGACCGGTCAGCAATTTCACGTGATTTTTTAATCCAGTCTTGTGTAAGCCCTTTTCCTCGTTGATATTCTTCACTGAGAATTGCTAGAGTTTTAGATTTTTTGGCTTTTTCATACAAGGCAACTTGCCAGTTTCCGCTCATTATTTTTATTATAATAGTTGACATGACGTATTAGTGAGGACCCTTTTTGTAATTTTCTAAATTTTCTAAAAATACTAAGAAATAATTGGTAAGTGCATTGGAGAAAGAAAAGAAGAAATAAAGGAAAATTTTCAATTTTAGTAGGATCGGCTGAAACGCATAAAATGCCACTCAGAATAAGTGGAAGAATTAATTAAATTATTAGAGAAAAATTTAAGAAGAGCATTTAAGGAGATAAATAAGAAGCTCTGGAATTGAAATTATAAAAATTAAGAAATCAAAGTAATTTAATTAATACCAAAAAAAAAAATAGTCTTAAAAAGTAGAATGGATATAAGAATACATACACAACAAAACAGATTTATTTATAATATCAATTTTCAATTAAAACTATTTATATCGTAATCTATAGGAAGTATATTTGAATCCATATTGAGCCAACGGTAATATTCCGAAATCGTGAATTAAAAAAATTGAATACATAGGATGATACAAAGATGTCAATAGAACATTCAGGAAGGGTAAAGGTTTTCGTATACGGCACTCTTAGATATGCATTATCTAATTATCATGTTCTCAAAGATCCAGTTTTCGTTAGAGAAGACTATGCTAGCGGGCTCGATTTATATCCAAGAACTGACGGCTGTTATCCTTTTGCTATCGAAGGTGAAGGAAGAGTTAAAGGTGAGCTTTATCTATTGAAATCAGAAGACATTCCAGCACTAGACGATTTTGAAGGAGTGCCTAATCACTACATTCGAAAAGAAAAGCAGCTTGAATCTGGAGAATCTGCTCAAATATATCTTCATGGAGATCTTGATTCTCTTTTAGAGCTTGAAAGAAACGGGTATGTCCAAAAGTTCCCAGAGGGTGACTGGGTTCTTTATTTAGACCAAAAAAGCCTACTGTACGACAACGTTAAAGAAATGAGAAGAGAAAAAGGTTTATCGTAATAATCTATTAAGAATCGTTTAAGTTTCTACTTGGAGATGGCGACCTCCCCAGGAAGCTCCACGAGTTTGTCTTTTTTATACTCCCACTAGAGCTAGGCGGCCTCTGTCCTGATGACCCAAAAGATATCCTTTCTTCTTTTCTTTTAAATTCCAGATTAAATCTTAGTACTTCTTCAATCATCAAGCTTGAAGCATGCTGAAGAACCAAATTACATTGAAACTTTCCTTCCAGTGTAGGAGCAATAATTTTTAGTCTCACATGTTCTCCCGAGTTTCTCTTCACTATAATCCTTGGAGTCCTTACTTTCATAACTACATCATTTTCTGATTTCACTGTTAAATCTTTATCAAAACTGTCTGGATTATTCAAATAAAACTTCTTATAGACAATAGAATTTGTTTCCAAGAAGAGCTGATATTCTTTGTTAATTACATGCTGTGGAGCCATAGGTTGTAAAACCTCAGTCCCAAAATCTTCTTTAACTTTGTCGTTGCATCAGCTTGTGAACTCTGTTTCAAAAGAAGAAAAAGAGACTTCACCTTTATTTTGGAGTTTATTGAAAGCATTAGATACTTGTGTAGGTGTTAGAGGCATTGATAAAGTCTGGCTTAAAGAAGATAAAAATTTTTGAAAAATAGCTTCGCTCATGGATCCAGATTGAGAATTCTCGTTCCATAGCTTCATGACGTTGATTGTTGCGAGCTTATTAAGATCTAATTGTGTTTGCTGGCTTAATGTTATGCCCATTTTTAAATTGCAATTCTTAATCAATAACTTTCTTAAAATGCGAATCATTTGCCATTATGATTTCATTAGACTAGGATTAACAAAATCTTTTGTATTAGCTACTAATTCATGCTGCAATTCATGAGCTTTTTGGTTTCAATACTATTGACATTTTACTTATAGGTAAAAACCCTATCAATTGTTTAAAGAGTATCTCTTTAGTAAGCAAGCTCATTAATCCTTCGTTATTTCCTCTATTCTGCATTTATAAAAACTATAGGTAAGGTAATTAGGAGTGTTAGCTATTTTCATCTATACCAAAAAAATTTAATCCTAAATTTTATAAGCGGATTTTTAAATATTAAATTAGATTCAACACTTTTAATAATTCTCTAATACTAAACAAAAAAATTAAAATTGATATCGATGCTTGCACACTTTCTTTTATATACTTAAATCATTATAATAATGCTAGATTATATAATCTCCTCGCTTTCCCAAACAATTATTTTGCAAAACTAATTGTATAATGTAATGGATTTCAGAGGCATAAATTTAGCTTTTTAAAATCAAAGAAATTCTATGCATAATTATTAAAGGTTTAATAGCTATGAAACTAAATTTTATTGTATGAAAGTCAGAAAAGGTTTGTGATCATAGCAACGCTCGTTCTAGAGGTGTCAGATGAGTTTTCATCATAAAATATAAATATATCAGATAGGGGCAAAATTTGTCACCACGATTCAGAGGTGAGTATTTTGACTATCATCATGGATAAGTTGATTTTCAGATAAAAGCCTTTATGATAAGCATGAGTCATACATGTGATTAATCATCATGCAAAGTTTATGAAGTATTGAATCAGAATTGCAGAACAACCTTCATGGGTTAGGATCGACGTAGTAGTCATCATTTTATTGTGAATGAATCAGAACAGCGGGTATCATCAAGGTTAAGAACCCAGTGCGGATTTCGTCATGTAAATTTTTATATGCAATATGGAACCAGAGAATTAAAAATTGATAAATGGGCTTGATTAATGTAAAATTTAATTAAGAGCTCCAATAGAATTCAATTTATTTCTTGTAAAAATAATCATTATTTTTTAATAAAAATTGATTAAGGATTCAAGCTACTTAAATAATTATTGATAAAAAATTATATTAATATAAGAAAATTCACTTTTTATCTAATAAGAAGAGAAAAAAGTAGATATAAACCAAGCTAAACTAATTAGCTTAATAAATCTAGCGATTTAGTTCCTCTAATAAAAATTAAGAAGTCCTTTTATAATTCATTTTTATTATTAGTCAAACACACCAACATCAGCCAATTCAGCAAAGTTGTTGTATCTTGCTGATAACTGCTTTGCTCTATTCTCACCAACAATATTTTGCAGAGCATGGTAAGCTCTTGCACCTAGGCTAGCTTGGGCATTAGATTCTTGACTTTCTTTCATTCTTTGAATCAATGATAAATCAAAAGTGTGGGAGAGACTTATAATTGCTTCTCCGAATTGCTGAAAAGATTCTAAAGGCAGAACTTTATTTCATATTCCTTTAAGCCGGAGTGTTTTTACTGCGGATTTTAATTGATCGAATTTGGCAAAAAGATAGTTACAATTTTCAAAATTTTCTGTGATGGTGTAAATACCTATTTTGCAGTCACCTATTTTAGCTTCTTCAGCTAAAGTTTCAGATATGCAAAATGAGGGTAAGCTTTTGAGTCAAGGCTGATCTTTTCATCTGGAATTTAATAAAATCATTAGTAAATGGAAAATTATTGTAATATTTTTATTTTTAAGTTTTTCTTATCTTTAAATTTGGTAAAAAACCCTATAATTTATCGTATTTAAATTAAATTGCTTAGTAAGAGCTTTATCATAATAAACTGCTTAAGATAATTATTTATATTTTTAAATCCTTCTTTTTTCTTTATAATTATATTCTCTTACCTTAATGATCCTTGCAGATTTAAGAGAATACAAAATATTTACTATTTAAAAATAAATTAGTTTACTTGATTATAAGAATCTTTCTCGACACTCAAATAGATCATCAACGTAAATTTGGCACATAGAGGACTCGCTTTTAGATAGCTTAAGGCATTGATTTAGCTGGTTAAGATAATGAATGCAATTTTCAGGGAGCTCACTTTTGGGAAAAGCATAATAATTTCCATTATTTGATTTAAACTCTCTCAAGGCTAGTTTTCTTAATGTTTCTGCCTTCTTTTCAGGATAGAAAAATCCATACAAAACGGATTTCCAATACCCAAAGCCAATTAAGAGTGTCCCTGTGAATACAACTATCAATGGGATAGTAGGAATTCCCATTTATTTTATTGTAAAACCAGGATTCATATTATAAAATTCAATTAAATAATTATTCAAGTATTGATATAGTTACAAATCCAATAGCCTTTAAGCCCCAAGTAATTACATAATATCTATTTATTTTCTCAAATAAAGCATTTTAAATAAAAAATTTATAACCTAGCTATCTACATGAGAATTTCAGATCCATGCTTCGATTTTTCCCTCGCTTTTCGAAAATTTTCCAAAATCGTATGGTTTCGTCAGCCCCAGCTGAAACCACTTGATCCCCTTCAGGATTTTGCGCTAAATATAAAACCCTTGCAGTGTGACCTTTTATATCTCCAAGTTTCTGCATGCAAGGATATTTTCATACAGTCAGCTGGTTATCAGCGAATCCATGAGCGCTTAAAAGCTCTGTATCATGCTTGCTCCACTCCAGTGCACAGACCTGACTTCCAGTATTGATTGTCTTGATACAGTTTCCTTTTGCTACATCCCAAAGTCTGATAGTTTGGTCTGCTGATCCACCTCCAGAAGCCAAAACTCCAGCTGTATAAGGGCACCAAGCCAAAGCTTTAACAGCCGCAGTATGATCATGAAAACTATAAGTAGGTGTTGAATACCCAATTTCCCAGATATTCAAATGATTGTCATTTCCTCCTGAAGCAAGGTATCTGTCACTCCATTTAAGTCCACACACTTCTTGGAAATGACCTTTACTTTGCATCTGAAAGTGCTTTGCTCGCATATCGTGATGGACAATAGTCGAATCCCTGCTCCCAGAAGATAGGATACTACCTTTCCAGGACAAGCTGGAAATCCTGTCTGTATGAGCATGGATGACTCTTATTTTCTTCCCAGCCTGTATGTCATAAAGCGTCAAATCAGCTTCAGTGTCTCCAACTGCTAAGCAGTGGGTTCCTGGCATCCATGCTAGTGAGGTAATTGTTATGGGCGAACTGACGACTTCTCGCACTTCTCCATTTGTTCATGCGTAGATTGTGTTGTCTAATGCAACACCTAAACTGTCTAATGAGCTCCAGTCTAATAGATTTAGGTAATAATCGTCTAAAAGATCAGGCGCATCCAAAATTCTTTCTGCTTGTGTGGGGAGGTTTCGAGAAAGAGCTTCATCTCTATGAGATGATTGGAAGAGGTCTGAGGCTTTTGGAATCGCTAAATCGAAGCCTGGTGAGAAGATGTGTTTTGAGCTGTAAATAAAGCGGTTAGCTTGCATCGTTAGATATAAATATGGATTTTTTGACAATTTTGATTATTTTAAGGATTTTTAAAAATGAAAGCGAGGTTTCAGGGGTTTTTTATTGCATTGATGATAGATGATCTTTATTTTAAGAAAAATTGTGAAATCTGTAGTTTCAGGGAAAGATCTTTAAATTATATTTAGGGTTAATTTTCAAAGATCAGCAGAAATTGCAATACTTTATAAATTTATTTTCAAAATTTATGCGATATCATATAGGAGTTAGTTCCTATTTCCATTCATTCGGCTCACCCATTTAGTAAAATCTGATCTTTTGATGTCATTAGGCACTAGATCTTCTAACTGCAAACACCTATTTGAATCTCTCAGCCTCTTAGACGAAATGTCTAGCAAGACCATGTCTTGAAACCAAAATGGAGTTTTCGAGCAAGGTACTTGTCGAGTTTTTATTATTTCAATTTTTCTATATAAAACCTACTTATATTCGTTCAGGAAAAACAAATCATCTGCCTGAGTTAAGCAGCTGCGCTCGCTTTTTTCTTTGCATTTATGCAGCAAAATATTTTTAGTTAAAAGAGGTGGAACACGAGGTGGCTTAGAGCGGAGAATTTGGCTTGAAATAGATTCTGTGCTTTGATTTTGAATATTATACAATAAGCTTGCATTGGTTGACATGCTTGGAGAATTTGCAAGAGCTGCGGATCTTCTTTTCAATTTTTTGTGATGACGAGTTTCACGAGATTCTGAGCCTCGAGATTTGATACGAAAACTTCTTTCAAGTTCAACTTTTTCTACCTTTTCACTAAAAGTGTATCTGGTTTGACTGGAAAGCATATTTTATTAAAAGTTTTATAAATGTGAGGGAAGTTCAATGAAATTTTTTAAAAATATTCAAACTATGAAAACAAGGAAAATAAAAACCTTTCAAGTAATTATCCTTAAGAATTTTCATATTTTTAATAATTAGATACAATAAAATTTAAATTTTGATTTAAATTTGAATTAATTAGGATAAAAGACTTAGCAATTAGGGTTTTTGTGAGGAGCTCGGGCTACGGTTTATGGTTGCTAATTCACTTGCTGAGTCTCTGACTTCTCCCATTTCATACTGCAAAACTCTCTTGGTTCTTCTGTACTTCATATAAAAATATATCCCAATTCCTCCTGCAAATAGTATTGCTAAGATCAATCCCCAAATAATAACTCTTCTTTTCCACTGTGGCTCATGTGAAGTTACTACAATTAGTGTCGGGTTATAAGGAACATATCTCAGTAGCATATTATTTTCTCCCCCAATAGAAGCTACAACATTCACATAAGACTTAAGCCCTCTTAGCCTGACCACAGTTCCACCTTTATCAGCTCCACCTCGGCTTACCAGTTCTGCTTTTCCCATCATTTCTGCGGTATGGATTCCGCATGCTGTCTGCATTTGAACTGTTTCATCCTCAGTCGCATAAATCTGATAAAGTACATTACTAGGATACTCATATGGTTTTTCATTATCATCGTCATATAAAATTTCGTCCCATTTTACTATAACATGATGCTTTTTTCTTGTCCATTTAATAATCCCGTCACCTCCTGGCTTCAGGAGCTTTTTTTCTATATCTCCTGCTTTGGTTATCTTAGAAGTTAGCTGATAGCTAATACCATTAAACCATGCAGACGCGTTTAAAGATGTAACTGTGATGTAATAAACTCCTTTTGCATTGGTTATAGAGCCTCTCATTATTCCATCAGTAAGTCGTAATACAGAAATATCAGGGTTTCGGTCGTAATTTACTGTTCAGTTGGATGAGATATCGAGTTGAAAACTCCCTTCACAAGGAGCGACAAAGACGTCTAATCTTGATTTTTCGTAGGTTTCTATTGAATATTTGTGGTGACTTACTGGAAATTTTAGGATATCAAAGTGTGTCTGGCCAGGCTTGATGTGAGTAAACTGAGAACTAGACGCACAAAAAAGCTCAAAATCTCCCATAGTTTCATTCTCTTTTATTGTATTATTTCCTAAAATGGCAATATGGACCTCCCATTTTTGACTGGTTGGTGCGAAGGCCATGTACAATTTGTTATAAACTTTATCATAGTCAGTTTCACTGAACTTAAACTCGGAGTTTGTATTATCAGGGAAATCTGTGTTTCTTCCTTCATTAAAATCAGCATATACATCTGGATAAAAATCAGGAGATAGTGAAGTCAATTGGCAATAAAAAGAATCAAATGATGAAGTTTTATATTCGAAATATAAAGGATAAGACTTTATATTAGAAATGCTATATGTTTGTGGTCATCCGTCTACTAGCTTTATGTAGCGATTTCTGTATTGCACTACAATTGAATAAGAAGTTTCATCAAAAGCATAGACCCCTATATAATAAGTCCCTATAATGAACTTTACATCAGAAGACCAAATTTTGATATGGTCTACTTGATATCTAGCTAAGCTAAACCAATTGCAATTTTCTCTATTGATGGTTTTATTTGTTCCTACATAAATATCTGGATCTCCGCTGTATGAAAAAATGGAGATGTCTAAATCCACTTTTTCTCCAACTTCAAACTCAAAATAATCCCATTTCGCTTGGCCTAGGTGGCTTTTAAACGGAACTCCATTCAGCAGAGTTATATAATTAAAATCGCTTCTTATGACAATGTTATATGAATGTGTTCCATTTCTTGTTATAGTTCCATTAGTTGTCTCTTGTCTTACTGCAATTGTAATATTGCAATCAGTGCAGAAGCTTGGGTCGTCCTTGCTTATTATAATTTCACTTGGGTTAGAGCTTTGGTAGGTTGACCATAAATAATCCTTTGGAGATGGCAGATATTCATGGATGTCTTCATCTTTCGGGACAGGCTTGACGCATGCGTTAACAACTATAGAGATAGGAGTCAGAGAAATAATGATATCAGCTTTCTTTTCCACATAATAGTAATAAAAGTTCACTGATGTCGCATTTAAATAGCCAGTCTGGGCTTTGCCTGGGGTTAATTTTGTGACAACTTCAGGGTTGCTTGTAGCTCTTATAGTAAAAGATGTTGGAGAAAATCCATATACTCCAACTATATATTTCCCTTTCATATTGACATGATTATTTAAGAAATAGGTATCATCAGCCTTGATCAAAATAACTTCACCTTGAGGAGTTTCTGATTTCCAGTCCCAATCTTCTTTTTTCGTTATTTTATTTTTGCCTTTTGATACAAATAAGTCGGCATCTCCAGAAAAGGTGGTCAAGACAAATAATAAGTCAGTGCTTTCTTTGGGATTTTCGAAACTATAATAAACATATGTGTCGTGATCAGTAGTCCCATGATAAGGCTCCCCATCTACTAGCTCAATAATATCAGTTTGCTGCAGCATCAAGTGAGATGAATTAGATGGAGAATTATCGTTGATTATTTTCTCTTTTTCATTGCCAAGCAATTCTGTTGAGGAATTATAGCTCCTTTCCAAGAATGTTGTATCGCTTCCAAGAGCATTACTTCAAAACAGCTGAAGTAATAAAAGGAAAGTCATTTTTTACAATTATTAGAAATGGTTTTCTTGGAAATATATAGTAATAAAGGCTTTATACGGTTTTAATATTATTTTATTTTTAATATAATACAGCTTGTGGCAATTTTACGTACTTTTAGAAATTAATTATGAATTTGCCTACTTTCATGATAATTTAAATGGAAAAACGATCAATTTTAAAAGAGGAATTTCAAAGCAATTCAATAGCTATCAGGGCAAGACTAAAATCAGTACAAGAAAAGCTGAGTGTATTTAAGCAATATAATGCTCCATTTAAAGCTGATATATCAGATATTGCAATTAAAGAAGACGAAATTAGTAGATGCCCTTCAACAGACTCAACTCTTTTATCTATTTTAAAACCTAACACAAATAATCCATCAGTAAACAGGAAAAAAAATAATGATACCGAGTACAACGAAAAATTCATCTGTAGGACTGAGAAAAAAAATAAAGCAGGCGATGGAGATAAGATGACACAATTTTTGAAATCGCTTGATTTAGAAAAATTCCAAGAAGTCTTTCAGAAGCAAATGGTCACTTTTCATGACTTAAAATTTTTAACTAGAGAAGACTTAGCTGATATGAAAATTCCAATAGGCCCAAGAAATCGCATATTAAGAGCCTTAGGAAAAGGTGTTTCTAATTCAAGCTCTGGGACCCCTTCTCACTGTTTGACTGAAAATAATGATAACTATGAAATAAAACCACAGTTTTTTTCTAAACCTTCAACTCCAACTCAGAAGCACGTCACAATTTCTGACCAATCTCCAAGAGCTTCCAACTATAATAATATTCTCAGGCCAGAAGTTGAAAATTTCTTAAATGAGTTAAACACCCTTAAAGCCCGTAAGCCTCCCCTCTCATCACGACCGATTCCGAATTCCCACGAGAAATCCCAGCTATTATTAAACCGATATAAAAAATAAATTTACCTGCTAAAATTCTCATAATTCGCACAATAATTATCAGTACCAGATTACTGCCTTTTCTATAGACATTTTTCTCCCCTAATTTTTTCAAAATCTAACCTTATAACACTATTAATAAATTATATATATTATATTCTGCCCTCTCATTTATTTATGCTCCATACGTATAGACTCAAAACTTGTCCTTGACATAATTTAAATGTAATAAATGAAAGAAAATAATTACACAAGAGAAACAAGCCCAAATGTTACTAGATCATGACCTATGCTTTCCATTTTAAATCACTTGAAACTAATCAAACAATATGAGAGAAAGTCTGTGAAAATCACCAAACGGGAAAGAAAAAGAAAACTTGAGAATTTTTTTCACCTTAAAGAGGCAAGGAAAGCTGCGAAGAAAGGACAGCTAATCAAAGCGTTCGACCCTGACAACTTTTTAACTTTCACCATCCTTGATCGAACGGCTCGCAATCTTTCGATCAAGGATGGGGGTTAAAAAAAATGTTTTTGGGGGAAAACAATTTATATATAAAATAAAAAATATATGTTTTTTTTTATATACTTTTAAATAAGAGGGTTAAAGAGTATTTAATAATTATTTTACAGTAAAAAATTGAAATTATTTCATAAAAATACCAATTTTTATTATTTTGATTTTTTGGTTACCCTTTCAAACTGTATAAATTTTAATTTGTTCCTTATTGAATTAAAAATTTTAAATTTTAAAGAATCTCTATTTTAGATTATTGAGTTTTTAAGCCAAGGTTGATGGCTAAAGCACTTCGGATGGCTGATTCCGTAGCTTTCTGTCGTCTCAAAGCCTCTGGTAGCAACTTCATTAGGCACTTCCCCTAAGCTTTTGATAACTAATATATTTATATATTTATAAAAATTTGCATGATATGAAAAACGTTCGATCAAGGATGAGGTTATTTTTCCCAATTTTTAGGAATTTTTACAGTGAATCGTTCGATCAAGGATGGGGGGATTAAGAGTTTTTTGGGACGTTTTAATACTGGCAATTACAGCTTATCAATGCATAATAATTCCTTTTATTTTGTCATTCAATCCAACACCCAGCAGTGCTGTGCTCAGCACTGTGCTAGCAACAGAAATTTTATATTTTTTGGATATTTTAGTTCAAATCAACACAGCTTACTATATTTATGGAGCGTACATTATTGACAGAAAATCCATAATATGGAATTATGTGAAGAGCTGATTTATTTTGGATGTTATTACTTTTTCCCCTAATTTTATGTACTTATATAAGCTGTCTTATATGCCTATTGAAGGGGTTCATTTAAAGGATATTACAAGATATGATGTTTTAAATTATATATGGTTGCTTAAACTTGTGAGACTTGCGAAGATGAAGAAGATAATATATTTGGTTGAGGACTCTTTATCAAGCCCGCGGTTTGTGGCTATTATACAGATTCTTAAGTTTTTATTGGTAGCGATATTATGGGCTCATTGAATAAGTTGCATAACAAATATTTTTTACGAAGATGCGCTGTTACGTTATGGAGATCTGTATTCTATGTATAAAGTTAATGTTGGGGATAGATATGTGGTTATAGGAAATACACCTCCTTCAAGCCTAACTATTTATAACAAACAATAAATATATTGGAGTATATTAGCTTCTGCATAAGCTTTTTAGCTTATTTACGAATAGAATAGATACTTGGTGATCGTAGGCAAATTTTATGAGATATCATGGATAATAAGTAAGTGAATTAATAAAGAAATATGCCTTTATTTCCTCAAGTATGGACTCAGCCAATCTAATTAGACCTATATCTCATTTAAATTTAACACAAAAACATAAGCCAAGATTCTTAATTACATTTTATTTATTAAAATTATGGTATATTCTAGAAATAAAATTAAGCATTTATAACCTTCGTAAAAAATGCACAAAATCACCTTACTCCCCCCCCCCCTCCGTGAGCGAACAAAACCATTAGAAAAATCGCCATTTTTTGACCCAAAAACCCACCCTCCGTGAGTGAACAAAAATTTTTTTTAATAGAAAAAATTTAATGGAAAAAAATTTTGATATATAAGTGATAATTAGTATAATGAAATCTAGAGCTAATTCTGTTTAATTTTAAACAAATTGCGTTTTAAAACATAAATTTTGCAAAATTAAATTAATATTTGCTTCCCAATTTTTGCAAATTAGGATTTTTTTAAATTTCGAAAAAAATATTTTTTATAAAATTTATATATAAATTTTTTTTTAAAAAAAAAAAATTAAACCCCCCTCCGTGAGCGAACAAAATTTTTTTGTTCGCTCACGGAGGGGGGGGGGGGGAGTTAGAATTTGATTGAACTTTCATTCCGCGATATTTCTATATGTTTTCAAATATGAAATTAGAATTAAAAAAGGTGTTACTTAATTAACCAGATATTTATTCATGCTTTATTATGCAGCTTTAACGATGACTTCTTGCGGCTTTGGAAGCTATTTCATAATCTCTGATTTACAAATGGTAAACGCAATGACAACAATGTTTTTTGAATGCTTTTTGTTCGGCTTTTTAATAGGAAGCATTCAAACAGTAATCGGAAAACAAACTGCTGAATACAAATATTGGGAAAGAATAGACAATCAACTGCGAAAATTTATGTACAAAAAAGATATTCCAAAGCTACTCAGAAGCAAAATAACCCAATATATCATCTATTTAAGAAAAAGCAGCAAAAATAATTTTAATGACGATCAGATTCTTAGCTGCCTCAGCTCTCAGCTGCGTGATGAAGTTTATATTCAAACCCGTGGCCAATCTTTGACTGACTGTCCACCATTTGGAATATATCCTCCATCATTTTTAAGGACTTTAGGAAGAAATCTAACGATTAAGGTTCATGCTCCTAGCGATTTAATTATTAAAGAAGGAGAAATGAGCAATGATGTCTATTTCATTCAGAGTGGAATTGTTGAAATCTACCATGAAGCCACTATGACAGCTTTTAAACAGTTAAAAAAAGGCAAATATTTTGGAGAAATTTCTTTTTTTTTGGATTCTACAAGAAGTGCTTCAGCAAGATGCTTGGCATATAGTGAGCTACTAAGCTTAAGCCGATTATCAATGATAAGAATGTTCATATCGCGGCCCAATGAAAAAGAAATTACGGAGCTCTTACTCCCGCCATCCGTGAGTGAACACAAACTTTTTTAATAGAAAAATTTTAAAAATAAATTAATTTTTTACTAATTTTTTAAATTTCGAAAATTTTTTTTTCTATAAAATTTATATATATTTTTTTTTAAAAAAAAATTGCCCCCCTCTGTGAGAGAACAAGATTTTTTGTTCGCTTACGGAAGGGGGAGTTAGTAAAAGAATGCGAAGAAGACCTCTCAGCTCTAGGAATAAAATGCTATTTATGCTCAAAGTCAGGACACATAGCTAGAGATTGTGAGCTATATCGATTTCAGATTGACCGTGACATTGTTGTGTTTATGGCTAACAAAGAAAAACACAAATGAGGAAAATTTGTAAATTTAAATGATAAAATTAGGAGAAAGATAGAAAGAAAACGAAAAAGTGCAAATATATTGCAGGATTTCTCACTTCAAAATATAAGTGGAAAGAGTGAGCCGAAATTCAAAAGAGAGTCAATCAGAGAGAAAGCAGAAAAATTGTATATTGAAAAAGATTTTAATGGAAATACCTCACAATTAGACTTAATCCAAGAAGAAAGCAATGATGAGCCAGAAGAAAGTACAGCTGTACTGCCCGAATATATGAGATTTAGAGAAATATTTCTTAAAAATTCTTTCAAAATGCGAACTAATAAACAGCTTTCAGTCAACGTCCCAGATTTGCCTGATCTGGAAGGTGATCAGTACGAAGACTTTTTAGATTCGCCATGCTAGATACACATAAAGAAAAATCTTTTATGCTCCAGATCCTTAAACATTTAAAGTAATTATTTATTGATGCTCTTTATTTAGCTATTTAATCGGTGCAAGATATTATAAAATTTTGGTTAATATAGTGAGTGTGGGTATTATAAATTCTTTATTTGAAAATATATCTCAGCAGTCAAATGAATCTTATTTTAATTAGCTTATGAAGCTTAAATAGATGGAATAGAGGCAAGCCTTGATAGAACTTGAAGAATTTCTGGTTTCTTTAGCATATAGGCACTTTGATTAGGATTTTTATAGTTCTAGAAATATCATAGCTAATAAATTAATTAACTTATAAATTCACTCTTAATATCAAAAATGCGCATTTAAAGCTAGTAGCCATTTATTGATATTATTTTATGTTGAATTTATTACGAAAGATGATATCTAATAAATTCAATGAATCGTTCCTATCAAAAATGCAGAGAACTCTTCCTAAATTCCTCTAGCAAACTTCCTTTGACTATTCAAAGATCAAGCTATGAACTCCCTTACAGTGATCCTTCTGGCAAACCTGTAAGCACTGATTTTATCAAAATTTATAAAAATTCACCCCCAAAAAAATGACTTCTCCTCACAAGTGGAGTGCATGGGCTTGAGCTCTTCTTTGGCAGCGCAGTCCAATCGCATCTATTACAGGGGATTTCTGACGAAAAATATATTCTTCCAACTGATGTAGGAATTATAATGGCTCATGCCCTAAATCCATGAGGATCAGCTTGACTTAGAAGAGTCAATATCAACAATGTTGACTTGGGCAGAAACTTCATCTCAAACTTCCCAGAAATTTTGGAAAAATATAAAACTGATCCTAGGCATATTGAGGCCCAAAAAATTTATCGAGATATTGATGAAATTATTAACCCTCAATCTTTCCCTCTATTAGGTGCAGCTGATTTGCTTAGAATTGGGTATTATTTTTGGAAATACGGAAAAAGCAAATTTAACTTCGCAATGCTATCTGGACAAAGATTTAAACAGAGAGGTGCCCAATTCGCTGGGAAATCTATGGATCTTGAACATAGATCTTTTAAAGCTGAAATAGACAAACTTTTACCAAAGGATTCTGAATTGGTTTATCATATAGATCTACATACAGGACTAGGCGAAAAAGGAAAAGAAACATTTGTGGTAGCTGATGAAGAGTCTAATAAAGCTGCTATAGAAATTTTTGGGAAAAAAAGGGTCAGTTTTAATACGATTTTAGGAGGAGAAGTTGACGGAGCGCTGATATCAGGCTTGAAGCTTGCGCAAAAAACTGAGGCAAAATGGCTTGCGTTGACTTTTGAAATTGGAACAACACCTATTTATAAATCTTATTTAGCTGTAAGAAATGAAGCTATTTGGCATAATCAACAGCTATGGATAGAAGATTTTTCAAGAAAAGAAATTCAAGGCATTAATACCGATTATTATTTAAGCCATCGAACTAAAAAAGAAATTCTTGAGAATTTCTGCCCAAGTAGTAAAGAATGGCAAGATTCAGCATTATCTGTAGGACTTAGTGGTGTTTCTACAATTATTCAACTAAAAATAAATAGTCATTGTTATCATCCTAGATTTATATTGAAATCTTTGAAAACAATTCATTAAAAGTGGCATATTAAGTATTTAGCATCCTATAGGTAAATGCAGTAATTATTAAAACTTTATTTAAATAGATATATTTATCTAAAATATGAATAATATTATAGTTTAATTTAAAAATGAAAGGATAATTAACGAAAATCAGCTTATTTTTATTTTTTCCCAGATTTTTCATTTGTTTTTTGACCGCTTTTTTCTACTGATTTAGCAGCAGGAGTTGACTGTTTAGGCGTTTGCTGCTTTTGCTGAGGAGTTTGCTGTTTTTGCTGAGGAGCTTGTTTTTGTTGAGGAGTCTGCTTTTGATTAGGAGTTTGCTGCTTTTGCTGCTTTTGCTGAGGAGTTTGCTGTTTTTGTTGGTTTTCTTGCTTTTGAGGTGTCTTTTGCTGCTGCTTTTGAGGCTGAGCCTTTACTTCTTGCCCTTTCGCTTGCTTTTGCGGTTTTCCTGCAGATGTTGGGCCTCCTTCTCTCTTTTTTGGCAGCTCTTGTTCAGTTTCACTGCTTTCCTCATCGCTATCTTTTTCTTTATCACTATCCTTTTCCTCATCACTTTCTTTTTCTTCTTCACTCTCCTCGCTCTCACTTTCTTCACTAGAAGACTCAACCTTAGCTTGAGCTTTAGGTTTTGCTTGATTTTGAGGCTTTTCTTGAATTTTATCTTTCTTTTGACCATCATTTGGTTTAGGCTTTTCTTTTTCGCTTTCACTTTCACTCTCTTCCTCACTTACTTCTTCTTCCTCATCAGATTCTTCATTACTTTTTTGGCTGCTTTCTGGCTCGAAATAACCTAATAGAGAGACTTCGCCAGGTCCTTGAAGAGAAAAAACAGGTGAAGACTCAGCCTCAAAATACAGATTGAGTTGGGTAGAGTCTGATGATTTCTTATCTAGATTTGCAACTGGATATTTTTTATCTTCAATAGTAACAAAGATTGTGTTAAGTCCTTCAGGCCCATTTGGATGAAGAATACATTGGGAAATGTGAAGAAGATTACTTTTTACTACTTTTGGCTTTAGGGTATAGTTGCTGCCTTGCTTTAAAGAAGTAGCCCAAAACATATTTTTTATAGCCATCATAAATTCTTGATTTTTGCCCCCATTTAGATTTTAGTTAAGGAGGGCTTGAATCTAACAGTCCTTTTGAAAAAGCATATTCAATCATTTTGTCCTTACTCCCCCCTCTCCGTGAGCGAGCAAAACCATTTGAAAAATCGCTATTTTTGGCCCAAAAAACCAACCCTCCTTGAGTGAACAAAAATTTTGATATATAAGTGATAATTAGTATAATGAAATCTAGAGCTAATTCTGTTTAATTTTAAAACAAATTGCCTTTTAAAAAATAATTTTATAAATTAAATTAATATTTACTTTCCAATTTTGCTAATTAGGATTTTTTAAATTTTGAAAAAAAATAATTTCTATAAATTTTTTTAAAATAAAAATTAGCTCCCCCCGTAAGTGAACAAAATTTTTTTTGTTCACGGAGAGGGGAGTTAGCATTGTAAATCCTTTTAATCATCTCAACAATATTTAAATTATTTGAGAAATTCCCGTTTTAAGCCAAAGCAGGAAAAGCATTTGCGTCTGCGAAGTTAGGAGGAGGTGGAGCATTTTTTCTTTGTCCTTTATATTCCCTTTTTTCTCCTCTTTCAGCTCTTTCTCCCCTTTCTCCCCTTTCTCCTCTTTCTTTTCTCTCTCCTCTTTCTCCTTTTCCTTGTTCTTGCTCTCCTTCGCCTTTTTTATTATACCCGCCTTGCTTGCGCCGGATTCCTTTGTTAATTCTAAAGCGCAAATACTCGTCCTTTGGGGCTTCCTCAGTTTTTTCTTCTTCCTCTTGCTTTGCAGTGCCAAAATACTCATCTAAAGTGATGAAGTTTTCTTTTGGCTTCTCTTCAACAGCTTCTTCTGCTGTGACTTCTTCCTTTTTGCCTTCATCTTCTGGCTTAAAACAAATAAAATGGTTGACTATCTAGCCCTTCCTTCTCCCACTACCTCCTGGCACGTTCTCAGAGTGACGGAGTTCGGAATTTGTGTTTTTTTTTTACCCCTATCAGACTCCAGATAGGGTTTTTTTTACCCCGACTCAGAGACAAGGAGACCAGAGTCGATATGGCAACCTCACACTTCTGGAAGCGAAAGATAATGGAGACCAGAAGGAGGGTAAAGAAGTATCCAGCCACCTCCCATCTCCGGGTTTTGGCCAGGTCCAGCCCACTAGAGATTATCCAAGGAAGTACCTAGGTGCGTCTCCCGAGAGCTGGTGACGTCGACAAAAAAGGGCGTGAGTGCAACCTGATGCCTAGGGCGCTAGCCTGAAGTCGGTAAACGCGGAAAGAGGGCTTAACTAAACCCTCAGAGACCCTTAATTATTAATTAATCATCATCTTCAGGCTTGGCTTCAACTTCTTCTTTAGGCTCTTCTTGTGGTAAATCTGTAGGCTTTCCCCAATTATGCCCACCTGCGCCTTCCTTTTTGGCATCTTTGCCTCGGTAGGCTTGTCTTTGTTTTCTGTCATCACTAGGTGCTTCTCGCCTGCTCTTTTCTATGGTTTTGGACTCTTTGGAATCTGGAATTGGAGCTATCGGCTGTTGTGGTTTTGGCTGGGATGGGGTTTTCTTGGTATCCTTAGCTTGCTTTGAATGGATTTCTGACTTTGAAGCTTGGCCAGTCTGCTTTTCAGAGTTAAAAGTTCCTTTTTTTGCCTCAGGCTTTGTTTTAGAAGCTTCTTCTGTATCATCATCGAGAAGAGAAAAGATATTACCACTTCTAACCTTGTGCTCGGTTATAACAGTATAGCTCTTACCCTTTTATAGATTTCTTTATCGAGTAAAATATACTGAACTCTTGAATGAGCAAAGCAGACTCCCTCAAAGAGATGAGCTCAATCTCTATATCAGGAAGTACTAAAAAGTTACATGTCAAAAAATGGTGACAAGTGTGAAAAAAATGTTGACAAGTAAACCCGCCAATTTTTAAAATGGCTTTATTATTAAATTTTAGATACCTAATTAGACTGAATATAATAAATACTGGACCCCATCTTGAATCAACCACAAGTCCAAAAATTATTGCAGATTTTGAGAGATGTCTCAGCTGAAGCAATTACTCTTGGAGACTCTTTGATGGTTTAATTGGGAGTTCCACTTTTGAATTTTTCTCGAAGTATTATTTCAAATCTATTTCTCCATTACTGGACGTCATCTTGAATCGAGCATAAATCCAAAAATTATTGGAGATTATAAGAGATGTCTCAACTAAAAGTAATGACTCTTTGAGCTCATTTGATAGTTGAATGGGGAGTTTCACTTTTGAATTTTTCTTTTACTCCCCCCCCCCCTCCGTGAGCGAACAAAAAAATTTTGTTCGCTCACGGAGGGGGGTTAATTTTTTTTTTTAAAAAAATTTATATATAAATTTTATAAAAAATATTTTTTTTTCGAAATTTAAAAAAATCCTAATTTGCAAAAATTGGGAAGCAAATATTAATTTAATTTGCAAAATTTATGTTTTTAAAACGCAATTTGTTTAAATTAAACAGAATTAGCTCTAGATTTCATTATACTAATTATCACTTATATATCAAAATTTTTTTCCATTAAAATTTTTTCTATTAAAAAAATTTTTGTTCACTCACGGAGGGTGGGTTTTTGGTCAAAAAATGGCGATTTTTCTAATGGTTTTGTTCGCTCACGGAGGGGGGGGGGGGAGTTTAGTATTTAAAATCAATTTTCCCATACATAAAACAAATAATCAAAAATCATTAAATCTATTATAATTTATATGTAGCATTTATTATTTATATATTTTATTATTATAATTATCATTAATTTATAAGAACTTTAAAATAAAATTTTTAGTTATTAATCAAATCCATTCTAATTGGGTATCTTAAGTTTTAAATTAATTTAATAATAAAGCCATTTTAGAAATTGAAGCGTTTACTTGCCAACATTTTTTTCACACTTGTCACCATTTTGACATGTCACTTTTTAGCACTTTCTGATATAGAGATTGAGCTTATCTCTTTGAGAGAGTCTGTATTACTCGTTAAACAGTCCGTTATATTTTGTTTGATATAGAAATCTATATAGGGGTATGAGCTATACCCCAAAACATATTTTTTATAGCCATCATAAATTCTTGTATCTTGCACCATTTAGATTTTGTCATATCATGGCTTGAATCTAATACTCCAATTTAACAGGCCTATTCAATTGTTTTATCCTTAGCATTACAAATCATTTTAATCATCTCAACAATATTTAAATTATTTGAGAAATTCCCGTTTTAAGCCAAAGCAGGAAAAGCATTTGCGTCTGAGAAATTAGGAGGCTGTGGGGCATTCTTTCTTTGTCCTTTATATTCCCTTTTTTCTCCTCTTTCAGCTCTTTCTCCCCTTTCTCCTCTTTCTTTTCTCTCTCCTCTTTCTTGTCTCTCTTTTCTCTCTCCTCTTTCTCCTTTTCCTTGTTCTTGCTCTCCTTCGCCTTTTTTATTATACCCGCCTTGCTTGCGCCGGATTCCTTTGTTAATTCTAAAGCGCAAATACTCGTCCTTTGGGGCTTCCTCAGTTTTTTCTTCGTCCTCTGGCTTTGCAGTGCCAAAATACTCATCTAAAGTGATGAAGTTTTCTTTTGGCTTCTCTTCAACAGCTTCTTCTACTGTGGCTTCTTCCTTTTTGCCTTCATCTTCTGGCTTGGCTTCAACTTCTTCTTTAGGCTCTTCTTGTGGTAAATCTGTAGGCTTTCCCCAATTATGTCCACCTGCGCCTCCCTTTTTGGCATCTTTGCCTCGGTAGGCTTGTTTTTGTTTTCTGTCGTCACTAGGTGCTTCTCGCCTGCCCTTTTCTATGGTTTTGGACTCTTTGGAAGCTGGAATTGGAGCTATCGGCTGTTGTGGTTTTGGCTGGGATGAGACTTTCTTGGTATCCTTAGCCTGCTTTGATTGGGTTTCTGACTTTGAAGCTTGGCCAGTCTGCTTTTCAGAGTTAGAAGCTCCCTTTTTTGCCTCAGGCTTTGCTTTAGGAGCCTCTTCTGTATCTTCATTATCGAGAAGAGCAAAGATATTACCTCTTAATAGAGGTTTGGTCTCGGTTAATACAGTACCCCAAAACATATTTTTTATAGCCATCATAAATTCGAGATTTTTGCACCCATTTAGATTTTAATTATAGCAGGGCTTGAATCTAACAGTCCCTTTTAAAATGCCTATTCAATGGTTTTATCGTTAGCACTCAAATCATTTTTGAGACATTCCAATTTTAAGCTAAAGCAGGAAAGCTTTTGCGTCTGCGAAATTAGGAGGCTATGCCTCCCTTTTTGGCATCTTTGCCTCGGTAGGATTGTCTTTGTTTTTTCGTCACTAGGTGCTTCTCGCTTACCCTTTTCTTGGATTTTGGATCTTTGGAAGCTGGAATTGGAGCTATCGGCTGTTGTGGTTTTGGCTGGGATGGGCTTTTCTTGGTATCCTTAGCCTACTTTGATTGGGTTTCTGACTTTGAAGCTTGACTAGTCTGCTTTTCAGAGTTAGAGGGTCCTTTTTTTGCCCCTAGCTTTGCTTTAGGGGTCTCTTCTGTGTCATCATCGAGAAGAGAAAAGATATTGCCCTTTTTGACTGAGTACTCCATTTATTTTATCCACTCATTGTTTAAGGTTTTGCACTCTCTAGCTCATCAAGAAAAGAATAAGGCTATCTAAATACCTTGAGGTAATTATAAAAATATTTAAATTTAATTTTTCAAAGTAGCTTTAAATGAGCAGGATTTTAAAATGTTGCGGATTCTTATTAAAGAAAATAAAATAAAAATTCATATGAGGAAAATAATATAATTTCCTGAATAATCGACTTGTTATATAATTAGAGTGGAAATTGTTTCTTTGTTGGCTAAGCGATTATAACATGGGCTCAATTTAGTTCACCTGGTGGTAAGCTTTTCGCCCATATCATGGAGCTAACAAGAAAAAAGTATGGGATACGCCTGACCTTCTTATCTGAGCAAGCCTACAATTTGAATTGGTAACTCATAGGCTGGCTAAAGACAGCTGAAGGCTTACATAGTTGGCTACTTTACAAATTTCATATAGTTGTTGGATGAATTTGAAATAGCATCTATTAAATATAGCTTTTTAAATGAAATAGTCTTAATATTATCATTAAATAGATATTAGCTTTCTTGTTTAATGCACAAAATACAATATAACCTCATGTTTTTGTTATACACATTTAGAAATAAAAGCTTATGAAATATTAGCCAACTACTAAAAAAACAATTCAGGTAGTCAGAAATAATTATTGGACACTCCAACAAAAGTATTCACACACAAATTGAGGCCTTCAAAAAAGCTCGAGACAGACTATGAAATATCTCTATACCAAAAATTTCATTTTCCTAAATAAAGAAAATTTAAAAATTCCCCACTCTTAAAATTATCTTACTTCCCCTTTCATATTGGACAAAAAATCCTGTCCCAATTTAAAGAGGGTTAAAATTTTTAAAAAATTGAGAACAATACTTTAGATTTTAATTCATTTTTATGAAGAATTAATTTAATAATTTAATCGATTCAGTGATAAAACTATTTAAACATATGTTCTAATCCCACTTTTTACATTAAATTAAAATCAAAACTAATTTTTATAAAATTTAGTATTTTCACCTATAAAAATTTTCTATTAAAATACTATTCCTTAATTAAAGGGGGTTAAAGTACCAAAAAATAGTGATTTGACTAAAATTTTGATCCAATTTAAAGGGGAGGAGTAGGCACTTCTTTATTTATTAAGATTAAGCAATAAAATAGAGCTTATTTTTATATTTCAATGGATTTTTTAATATAGCTGGTAATTTACCGACATAAATTTGATTATCTGATGGGTAAGAGGAACAAAATCAACAGGATTCTGGAAAGCATGGGATGGGGCAAATATCAAATCTATGTATTTTGGACTTGCTTTGTGGTAGGATTTATATAGACATTAATTCTTCAAACGAGCACCAGAGCCTCAGTCGCTGTCATTATGATGGACAGCAAAGAAAACCACCCAGACAGGAACATCGGGATCCTCCCAAGCATAATGCAGCTCGGAAATGTGATAGGGTGCTATGGGTTTGGATATTTTTCAAATCGGTTTGGAAGGAAGTGGCTGTTCCTGTATGGAGATATTATTACCATAATTGGGATTACTTTGACCATTGTAGACACAGAATGGATGCTACTTAAGATTGGACTTTTCTTAGTTGGAGTAGGAACTGGATCAGACATGGTCTTAACCCTCTATTAACTGCAGGCAATTTTTTTATTATATTTGACTGAAAAAATTGTTTTTTAAATTAAAAAATTTATGTTTTTACTTTTAGATATAAATAATAAAAAATTATATAACTATTTTATATACAAACTCTAAGCATAATAGAGATTAATACGGATTTAATAATAAAATATAGGCTTTGACCTCAATTAGTAAAATCGAGTTAGCTAATTCTATAGCTTTTGAAAGCTTTCCTCCCAGTAAGAGATGCAAGCTAGGGATTATGAACTGTGCTTGCAGCATAGGCTCAATTACGACTTTTGGAATTGGCCTTCTAACTACACAAATATCAATTTTTGATATTCCATCTTTAGGTATCCGGGCGGAGTTTTGCCTGGCCAGGACACCATGGCAGGCGTTCTATCTCGGCCAGAGACGATGAGACCGAAGGCGCAAAGTCAACTCCACTCCTGGGAAGCAATACACTTTCTAAAGGTAAGGTCGTCCAGGAGAAGACATGTTGCGTACTTCTCCCATGCTCTGATCACGACCACGGTTAAGGATGTCCGTATCGTAGAGTTAGACCAAAGTCTGTCGGGCTAGTCTCCCCAAAAAAACTAGGTTACGTCGCCATTTTTGGGGGAAAATGGCCTAATGTGTGACTCTAGTGCTTTGGGCGACCTCGAGCCTGAAGCTGGCCAGGACAGAGGGGGACTGAAATAATTGCTGATGACCCGCTATAATTATTTTAATCTAGTCTAATCTTTAGGTATTGTTTTGTCATACAGTTTGATTATCGCTCTAATTCTTATGATCATGAGGATCTATCTCATGGAGACTCCAATGTATCTCTGTGATCATTACGAGGATAAAAAACTGGCCACTGTATTATTTCACATCGCCCAGATCAATGGGAAGTCAGATTGCGATAATGTGATGGACACTCCAATGCTTGAGAATTCAATTAGCTCAGAAGAAGTCACTGACAAGCCTCCTACTTTAAAAGAGCTATTCAATCATCACAACAAAAGAGCAACCATTTTTCTCTCACTCCCTCTTTGGCCTAACAATTAGAAAAATCCTTATTTTTGAGGTAGCAAAAAATATTTTATAAATAATAATTTATATATAATTAATAAATAATTTTTATAGCTTGCATTCTTTAAAACAAAACTTTTATATATAATATATATTTCACTTTAAATATAATCATTTAAATTTCAGAAAAAAATTGTTTTTATATATAATTCTAATGTAAAAACATTTAAAAAAGAGTTAAACCTTACTTAATGAGCAGACAATTTGTTGCTAGCCAAACTAGGAGTCAGCAATTTACATTTTTTCTTCAATTGCAACTACCAGTCTCACATATTTTATGCCAGAATTGCTGCCAAACATTTCTGAGCATCAAATATATATCGTAATTTTGTTCCAAAGTTGCTGCAGTATGCCAGGGATGGTCATTTCATATGAACTGATGGACACAGTTTTCGGAAGAGTTTACACAATAGCTTTGGGATTTTTATTTACAGCTATCACTTTATTCCCAATCATGTATTCCTCAGGGTTTTGGATCATTTTGATTATGTCAGGGATCAACAATATGATGAGCAACGTCGGTTTCGCGACGTTAAGTGCAGCAACTCCTGAGAGTTTTAATACGCACATAAGGTGCTTATCGACAGGATGGCTTATGGGCACTTCAAAGGTGGCAGGGATTATTGCCCCTATTGTGATAGGCTATCTTATTAACTCAACAGGGCCAATTGGAGCACTTTGGCTGTCGCTTGTTGGATTTGTGCTAGCAAGTGCTTCTTCATTAGCATTGAAAGAAACCAGACCTACCTAATTTAGTTAGTAATGTATATGATTAAATTAAGTGTTAATTAAATATTTAATTAGATAGTATTTATAAAAAATGGATTAAAATCTAAAGTGCCAGATCCCATCTGAACTCTGAGATTAAACGGTATAAAGTGAGGCTAGTAATTGGGTGGGACTGCCATGGGGCTAGTAATTTGGTGGGACTGCCATGGGGCTAGTAATTGGGTGGGACTGCCATGGAAGCTCTCGTGCTAACAGCTAATTTTTATTACTTATTTATTGATTTAATTTCATTTAAATTAAATTAATCTTCCTCTCTTTCTTTTGTCTTCGACAGGTAAATTCTTAAGCCAAGTCCTAAACAGTGCAGACTTAAGGAGAAGTTTGTTCTGTATAATAGATCTTGTCCACAGCACGCCATATAAAACGCTATTAAAACGTCTGCCTTATGTGGCTTAATTGTTTTATTTGTGTAAGTTATAGCAAAAAGTAGAGATAAATAGCAAAGGATATTGAATCCATCATATAGGTTTAAAATTTCTACGTAAGAAAAAGTCACAAGGTTTAGGTATCAGCTGATTTGCTGAGAAATAGTAAGGAATAATAATAAGAAGCTTGGGAAAAGAATTCCTTTATTCCCCCTCCGTGAGTGAACAAAAACATTTTGTTCACTCACAGAGGATTTATTTTTTTTTTAAAAAAATATTATATATAAATTTTATAAAAGATAAAAAAAAAAATATATTCATAAAAATTGGAAAGCAAATATTTTTTTAATTTGTAAAATTTATATTTAAAAATGCAATTTGTTCAAAATTAAGCAGAATTAGCTAAATATTTCATTATATATAATTATCATTATTTTATCAAAATTTTTATATCAAAAAAATTTTTGTTTGCTCACGGAGGGTGGGCTTTTAGCAAAAAAAAGGTATTTTACCAATATTTTTGTTCACTCACTGAGTGGGATAGTTAGTTACAGACTTTGATTTATTTAAAGCAAAACATATAACTGTCAAGATTAAAACTGTAATTCAAGGGAAAATAAGGATGAGTACTGCAAGATAATAGGACTTTAAGAGATGTTTCTGAGGCACTTTTTTGCAGACAAAATAAGAAAAATCAATTAAAGTGACATAGTTGAATGCCATAATTATTGCTATTCCATATCCAGTTGCCATAATGAAAGCAACATCAATTATTCCTAAATGCTGATGTGGATTGTGCACGTGATCCCACCCTAAAAATCCATAAACTCTTAAAGTGCAGCTAGCCAAATACAATAATCCTGCAATACTTGCTAGAAGAATCCATCTTAATTTTGAGGGAAATGTTAATATAATGCCAATACTAGCAGCCATACTAACAACAGTCAGTCGGAACTCTTTCGAAAGCATGATAAACATTCCTATAAAATCAATGCTAATTTCGAATTCATAAACTTTTTCAGGATCATAGCCAAGAATTCAGATATCAGGCCCATCAGCACAATATTCATTAAAATAGAAGGTAAAATCGTTTTCGTTGTATTTCACAATTTCTTCAATTCCGCATTTACCATAAATAACTGAGAATTTTTCATCATTTTTACTTTTGATCCTTATTGGATATCTCCCTTGAGAAAAATCAAGACCTGGGGTAATGTGAGTAGCTACAGAGTCTGAGCCTTTTATTTTGTAGTCAATTCCAAATAGGAAGGCCTCAGAAAAGCTCAGTTCTTCTGGATTCTTGCTGTAAAACTCATAGGAAATCCATGCATTTTCTCTTGATTGGATCATTGACGTGGAGTCTGGAGGGCTATTTATTTTGTAATAGTATTGATTATTCAGTTTAAAAGCTTCAGCTTCTAATTGGTAAATTCCATCAAAATCAATAAATAGATCAACCTCTTCAGAGCTTCTTATTAAAAAAATTCCTTCTGTGTTATCATCAATCAATGAATAAATCTTCCCTGAAATCACCCTTGTGACCTTTTCCTTTAAATCAGGAACCTTTATAATTTCTATGGATGCAGGTCCAATGATAGTGCCTTTTTGATAGTGTGCATTCCACCGAAGTACCTTTGTCGAAAATTTTTAAATAGTGTACACATTTAGCCGAAATTTAAAGGTTTTTCCGGTCAAATGTCTTACTATCAAAAAGGATCGAACAAATTTTCCCCTATGAGATGTCAAACTATCAAAATCTACAGTCATTTGATATGGAGCCAATTTCTATAACTTTTTCTATTTTTGTTTTTGGTCCTATATAGTTCAGCAGCTTATTAACTTTATTTTGCCATATCTTATTGACGTTTTCTTTTATTTCACTTGGCTCACTATCTAATATTGCTTTAATTGCCTGATTCAATTTTCCTAAAAATTTAGACCCATAAACTAGCTCATTATGATTCATTTGTAAATGAAGGTCTTCAATCTGAGTCGTGTAAGCATGAAGCGAATTCTTATCATTTAATTCTTCTATATTTGTAAGCCTAGAAGGAATCATTCAATCTTTTACACCTCCAGTCGCAGAAAGGATAAAAATCTCTTCATGCTTTGGGTCAAGCCAAAAATTATGTACCTTTGCATAGGCTGCAGGAAAAGCTAACAGCCCCTTAAATTGGAATAAAACATAGGTAAAATTTCTATTTTTTTGGTCCTTTAAATTGCAATAGGAATAATTTTGACCTAATTTAACTGAAAAAGTTCATGTAGAATATTTTTTTAAACAATTTTACCTGAATCGATTAATTTTTTGAATTAATCCTTATAAAACTAAACTCCCTTTAAACTGAAACAGTATTTTTTGCTCCAATTTAAAGGGAGGAGTAAATAAAAATTGGTTGGATGTGCTTCAAAAGGCGTGCTCAAAGCAATTATTGTAGAAATTCTTCCAACTGGGGCATTTGGTAGCGACAAAGCTAAAGATGTTACTATTCCGCCCATAGAGTGAGCAATTATTGTGATTTTCTTTTCGTACATAATTGAGAGCTCATTTAAACAGTCAACGACGAATTGAGCCTCAGCGTTCATAAGATTGTGTGAAAAGGCAACTGCGCCTCCTTTAAAGTCAATTGAATAAAAATCAAGATCCAGGTCATGGAATCCAAAATATTGAGCCATTTCTATAGCTTGAGTGGCATTTCCTTTGTGTCCGTGAATAAAGAGAAAAGGTGGATATTGAGATGTTTTGGATCTTCCTGTATAAATATCAATATAGTTTAGTGAAAATCCGTAGGGATTAGATTTGGATTCTAGAGGGATTTCTGTGAGGGAGGAGGACCCATGATATCTTGTTATTTTGTCTTGAGGAAGATAGTATATTGAGAGTCATAAGCTGATAAGAAAAGGTGATAAAAGGATGACTCCGTATTTTTTCATTTATAGAGAGAATTAAAGATTAATATTCTCAAGAATGGAATTTTGGTAAGTTGCGGAATGATTTATATTTTTATCTGGGCTGAGGTGATGCTATATCATAAATAATACTATACAATAATAATTTCATAATTAAAATTAAGATATATTTCAAAGAGGCCCCATTTCTTCATTTTCCTGCTCTTTGGGCTCATTTAGCCTCATTTGTTCAATGAAATCTTCTTTTCCAAGCCATAAAATTTATTTTGACATATTTTACCTGAATAATTTTTCTAATAATAAAAAATCCAATCATGCTAAAAAACATTTATATACTTTTAGAGCATATAGTTCGACCTCTTCACCACTGACAAATTCATTTTAAATGAAAGAGGAGAAAGAAAATACTATGGATCAAACATATCAAATTGATTTTAAACAGTTTCATCCAAATTGAAATCGCAAGGGAGAAGTAGAGGGGAAGTGAAATGCTCTAGGAGATTTTTCTTTATAGAACAAATATTAACCCTTCTTTTCCTTCTTCTTGCTTTTCCTCTTCTTTTTTGTCCTCATCCTTTCTCTCTTCTTCTCTTTTCTCTTCTTCTTTTCCCTCTTCCACTTTTCTCTCTTCATCTACAATTTGTCCATTTTCTCTTTCTCTTTCAACCTGCTCTATCACTTCTATCACAGCAGAGTCAGACTCTCCATGAATTAAAAGCGAAGAGCCAGCTTCTAACAGCTGAGACTCCCCTTCATCTAATTCCCTTGAATCTTCTTGGTCTTCTTCTTGGTCCTCATCATAGTTCCCTCCTTCTTGAGTTAAATACGACACTTCTTCAGTCGGCATCACTTGTTTGCTAAAGCACATCCTGCAGAAATTCTGACAGCTCCAAGGCTCCTTTAAGGACAAGTGCAGGACAGTTCGGTTGACTTGAATTGTCACATCCTGATGAGACGAAATTGGGACTGTTTTCTTAGACTGCAGCAAAGTTCCAAATTTGCTATTTTGGTCTTCAATAATGAATTGATTATTTACAAGCTTTATTCGAGCATGGTGCCGACTTACAGAGATATCTGATAGCTTTAAATCACACTCATGACCTCTTCCTATTAAGGAAAATTGACCTTCGTCTAGAGAAACTACATGCAAACCGTGGCTTTGTCTGTTGTCTGGGCGATAATCTTCAATTAATATATAGGATTTTGTAGGGTAGCTCATGCTGATTAGCTCTATTTTTTGGCCTTCGAAGTTCATGACTGATGGTAGTTTTGTCTTGCAGAGCTCACATGATAGGTCTTTCCAATAATACGAGATTGCCCTTTCTGACTGCCTTGTTGCCACCTTATTTTTTAGTCACTCTTTCAGGCAATTTATGTGGACATATTTCATTGTCCCTGAGCACTTGCATGGGTTAATTAGAGGGTCTGATTTTGTATTTGTATCATAGAGGCAAATTCTGCACTGGTTATTTCCTTGGTTTGAGTCTTCCTGCTTGACATTTTCGACATCGGATGGGATTGAACCGAGAAACCCTGGGATGTCGACTGAGTCTTTATTTATCGATATTTTTTTGACTCTAAAGCGGACCCTTCCAAGCTTTAATCAGTCGCCTTCATGCATGAGATGGCCTTTTATGCCTTTTGTTTTCATATATTTCACCACAAGTCAGAGTTTTTCGCTATTTTTTGCTGAGTAAACAAAAATTTTTTTTAATAGAAAAATTTTTTATGGAACAAAAAATTTGATATATAAATGATAATTAGTATAATGAAATCTAGAGCTAATTCTGTTTAATTTTAAACGAATTGCTTTTTAAAACATAAATTTTATAAATTAAAATTAATATTTGTTTTCCAATTTTTGCGAACTAGGATTTTTTTTAAAATTTCGAAAAAAATATTTTTTATAAAATTTTTTTTAAAAAAAACAAATTAACCCCCCTCCGTGAGTGAACAAAATTTTTTTTGTTCACTCACGGAGGGGGGAGTAAGTGACTCACTGAATTGATGGGCTGTAAAGCTTCCTGGATTTTTTCGAATGCTGAGAAGCGGCTCTGTACCTTCATGAATATCTTTGGTGTCATCGGCAACTGTATAACAAGTTTGATTGGCACGGAAAATTGAACAAGAAGTGACGGTTTTTAGAAACGATTTAGTGATTGAGCGAGACTCGTAATCAAATAACCCATGGGTGTCTCTTGACCATGTTACTGTACGGATTTCAAGGCTATATAAAACTTACAATGTACTCGACTTCATTTTTCTGAATTTTAATAAGCAACTTATCTAACTCCCCCCTCCGTGATTGAACAAAACCATTGGAAAAATCCCTATTTTTTTGCCCAAAAACCCACCCTCCATGAGTGAACAAAAATTAATTACGAAAAATAAATTGATATATAAGTGATAATTAGTAAAATGAAATCTCGAGCTAATTCTGTTTAATTTTAAACAAACTGCGTTTTAAAGCATAAATTTTATAAATTAAATTCATATTTGCTTCCAAATTTTTGCAAATTAGAATTTTTTAAAATTTCGAAAAAAAAAAAATTTTCTTCAAAATCTATATATAATTTTTTTTTAAAAAAAAAATTAACCCTCCGAGAGTGAACAAATTTTTTGTTCACTTATCAAAGGGGAGTAAGTTTTTTATTTTTACTTCAAATTTTTTTTATAAGAAAAGTTATTTTTGGCTCCTTCAGTTATTAATTTTGTTTATAATTATAATTAAAGGAGCATATTTATAGAATTTAATTTTTATAAAAAAAATTTGAAAAAATAATGCTAAAATAACTGTCTGATTATAAATATAAAATGCCAATATAGCAAAACTTATTCACTCTAATTATATTAATAACTTTTTATATTAATATGGAAGCTCAAGTTCACATTTTAGTCAGACTCGAAGATGAAGAACCCCAAGAACTTCCTGCTGTCCCGTTGAATATTGAAGAATTATGCAACTTAATTTACAAATCAACTGGAGCTATACATTTCAAGGTAAAATACAGAGATGCAATAATTTCCAATACTGAGCAATTACTCACAGCTTATTTAGAAAATAAAGAGCCCACCCTTGAGTTTGTTATAGAAGAAGAACTATCTATGCCAAGCTACATAGGAAGCTCTATACAAAATGTATCCCAAAGCTTGAGACAGCCTAAAAAGCTTATCGTCTCAAATGGTGTCATCAGCAAGGCAGACTTGCTTGCCCTAATCGAAGAAATCGGGAATGCAGCCCAAAAAAGAGTCGCAGAAACCTATAAAAGTTTTTTAAATAAAAGGCAAGAATTTTATTCAATTGATGAAGGGAAATGGCAATTAGCAGCTTTTGAGCATCTGCAGTTCCAAGAAACTCTCTTGGCTGGAGTTCTAGGCGATGTTTGCAAGCAGGCTGGAATAAACCCATTGATATTCAATACTTCTTGTAGAGCTAATGAAACAGATCAAGAGGTCCGCGATTCTCTTGAAAGAATGACCACTAAGCTTATACAGGTAAATGTCCAAAAGCCAGAATCCCTTACAAAGGAAGTATTCCACCAAATAATGGAATATCAGTCCCAATTCCTCGAGAACTTTTTACAGCGAAACCCTCCCAGATTCCCAGCTGATGTAATTTTGTTGCATTTTAGAGAAGGAGATGAACTGATGAAAATTTTTGGGTATGATGAGAACGAGATATCAGCTGCAATGTCTGAGTTTAAATTTGAGACTGATGGAGAATGGGAGCCTCTAACTCCCCCATCAGTGAGGAACAAAAATTTTTATAATAGAAAAATTTTTAATGGAAAAAATTTTTGATATATAAGTGATAAGTATTATAATGAAATCTCGAGCTATTTCTGCTTAATTTAAACTATTTGCGTTTTAAAACATAAATGTTACAAATTAAATTAATATTTGATTTCCAATTTTTGCGAAGCATTTTTTTAAATTTCGAAGAAAAAAAATTAGTCCCCTCTGTGAGCGAATAATAATTTTTAGGGAGGGGGAGTAAGAAAAAAACTTCATGATGCTGTTGAGAATTGCATGTCAGGTAGTCAATAATTTAACGTTAACTATTTCTCTAATCATTTTTATTTATTTTTTACCTTTTCTTCTAAAGCTTTAAGTTTGTCTGCAAACTTTTCTTTGAAGCTTTTAATTTCAATTTCAATCCCACTTAATGTTTCGACCCCTTCATTGCTGATATCAGCGATTTTTTTTCCAAGTAAATCTTGCGTTGTCTTGCTGCTTTCATTTATAGATGTCAATTTTGTGTTCACAGAAGTAAGTTCTTTTATAAAGGTTTGCACTTTCTTTTCAAGGCCTAAGTCCAAGGCAAATTCGTCTTGGTCTACATTTGTGCAAAGCTGGAGGTACATTCTTTGGCCTGAGTTCCTTCTCCAGAAGACCATAGTTTCATATTCAATGATCATTGAGACCATAGCTTGAATATCAGCGACAACCATTTCGTCGTTGACTCTTTCATAAGTATCACCCATGATTGCGACAAGGAGATTGAACATCATAAGTGGGTTCACAATAGTTGCCACATAAAAGCTTATCCATTCGATATCTGAGTACCCATCAGTGTTAAATGCATTGAAAACTAACAAATAAGAATTCATCAATGACTCTTCAAAACCTTTCGCTTCAGAAATTCCGCTGAGTACAATAAACATAAAGGTGAATGCAAGGATTGAAAATAGCAGGACAATCCCGAATGGCACCATATCTGAGACGATTTCTGAAATCATACTAATCATATAACGTGTCTGCTTAAATACCCTGAAAAATCCCAGTCCTCTTTGGAATGAAAAAACTAGAATTAGAGCCAGCAAGATTCTAGAAAATTCCCCTCCCCAAAGAGGTGCTTCAATAAGATAAATAAATACTAAAAATATCCTTGCAAGATCTGACCAATTCCACATGTCATTAATAAAGTGTTGGAACCCCATAGACATCTCAATTCCTTCTATTAGCAAAAAAACAGTATTAATGAGGCCTAATAAAATCAGACTCCAAGTTTCGGTTGACTTATCAGCCGCAATCAGCGTGTAATATATCAATATCATGAGGAAAATCAGATACAAAGTTGCGTGACCTAGCATTAAGGACTGAATTTGCTGCCACTTTGTAATGATATAAGTATGGATGATTGGCGCTTCAAAAACACTTGGATCTGTGCATGCGATGAGGCTGCTTAAAAATCGGATCCCTTCTACGTTTCCCATAGTCAGGTTAACTCTGAAAGAGCTGACTCTGTATATGAGGAACTCTTCGCTTTTCTTAGCATTGGTCTTGTCTAAAAAGTTGTTGCAGTCTATATTGTAGCTGACAGATGGATAGACGTGGCTTTCGTCTGACTTCAAAATTCCAAAGTACTTCAGTCCAGGCTGCTTAGACCTCAGAAAGGCGTATTTATAAAGATTTGAAAGACTTGGGGTTGATAGCTCATTGAGACTAGGGAGATATAAACTTATTATAGGTTTGGCGGTTTGCCTTAATGTAGCGCTGTTACCAAGGATCACAATAGGGATTCACACTCTTTGCGAATTCTCCAGGAGAACTTTTTTGAGTTGGGATGATGAATTTGCTTAGCAAGTTAGCTTGAACACCACCTTTTCTCTTCTTCATGGCTTGATGCTATGATACCAATGAAGTAGTATCAGTCTCTGATTCCTCTTGCCTAGTCGGCTCTAGTATTTAGTGGGAAAGCTATATACTTCTGCGGCTTTCTGCTTGGGTTGATCGAAGGTTATCCACCAAAAAAGGAATTTCTGGTGGACTCTCTGCAAAAAGGAAATTCAAAGCCCGAGGCGTTCACGCTAGGAAGTTACTCAGATGGTCTAGGTATCACCTGAAGATGATGCTGGGCTTTCCCTTCCAACTCTGGACCTCAATCTCGAGGTAAAATCCAATCCTAAAAGCGAACTACGGCTAGGCTCTATGCATTACCAGAATTGCTTACCTAGCTGGCAGAACCTTGCCGGATATAAATAAATAAGTGCTCGAGGCTGCATTGCCAGTATAGATACCTGGGCGAGATGTCATATTTATGAGACTAGGGAGATCATTTTCTAGACGAGTCAGTACAAACGAGTCCCTTGGGATTATTTTTGCGATTTTCTTGATAATCAAATCGACAAGTTCTTTGTTTTGAGTTTCCAAAGCAATGCTGAGAGGACTTATTCCGCTTGTAGTTGTTAAAAACTTGCATTTCCCTTTGAATGATAAGTTGACCAGCTGTATATCGACTATATAAGCAAAAAGATGCATGATATTGACGCACCATGGAAGAATTATCCAATCGTTCAAGTGGGTTGGGTAGCTGCCTTGGAAATCGCCAGACCAAACCCTTTTAAAGAAAGCTACATAGAAGACTGAATAGATGTTTGGCCCAAAGACACTTACATCATTTCCTTTTGTGGTAGCAGGGTTTTTTAAGCTGATCACTTGGTTTTCGCTTGTAACGTATATATATTCACTGATAGGATCCAATGCTACATGCTTTATTGCTGTACCTAGCTTTGCATAATAAAATGGCTATACGGAAGTGGTTGTCTCTGACAACCCTTCCTCCTCTTGATATTGATTATTATGGGGTTAAGTTTTCACGTGTGGGTCTTTATCCATAATGACAATATGGAATTACCGTATAGGGTAAATTCGATGGCCTGAGGAAGAGGGATACGTGTAATTTTCACTGCCTCACGCACATAGGCGAAGCATGCACTGGATTCAGGTTCGGGTGAGTCCAAACGCGGCCCGTGAATAATTCTTGGCCCTTTTTGTTGCCTCTTCTAGAATTCTTACTAGAATAGATGCTGCTGACGTCACCAATTAAAAGCCCATCATACCTAAATCATCTTGCTGAAGAAAGAACCTACATTAAAATTATTATTACCTAGCTTTACAGTCCCCAGCATTGCTTTATCTCTCATTGACCAAAACTGCAGTTCCTCATATCTAGTCCCTACAATCAAATATTCATCAGAGTCAGTTAGACACCCACTCACCAGAAGAGGCACTCTCTGGATATTTCTTTTCTGCTTCGGTCTGATTGAGTCTCTAAGCCCTGCAATCATTTGATTCCCCATCTCTCCAATTTCTTGAGTCTCTTCCAAAGCAGTCAAAGAGGCAATAAGCGTGAAAAATTCAAGATCCCAGATATCAATCATCCCATTTCCTCCTAACGAAATTAATAATTTCTGATTGTGGCTTAATACCAGGTGGCTGATATTCTGAGTAAATCCTTTAAGCTCCTTATGCTCTGCTGCAGTGCAGCTTACCACATGAAGAGTGTCTGCAGTCGCTTGGACTACAAAATTGGAATTTGCAAAAGAAACACAGCGGATTTCTTTTGTAGAAGTTGCGTATTTTATTGGTGTAAAACTTGCCAGATCCCATATCAGAAGTTCTCCTTCTGATTTAGTCGCATCATTCGCAACTGACGCAAGTTTGGTGTTATCTCTTGAAAAATCAACAGAAGTGACCGCCCAGTGGTGCATGGCTAGACTTCTGACTTCTTTTTGAGTTTGGGTGTTCCAAATCTTGATAGTAGAATATTCATTTCCAACTGCCATTAGAGTGCCTAGCTTATTAATTGCAATACATTTAGGCCTCCCTTCATATCTACGTAGCTCAATTGTGATGTTTGACTGGAGACTGTGCATTTTTAGAGAATTGTCTTCTCCAATAGTAAAAATACTTGAATTATCTGGTGTAATGAGCAGGCCATTGATTGTGTCGTCATGAGTGACAATCCCATCTTTTCTTTTAGGGTCTTCAACAAGTCTGATTCTTTCGATCGTTTTGTCGATACTTCCTGAGTAAATGTACTTTCCGTCGCTAGAAGAGCACAAAACCTTTGGAACAGAATTCAGTTTTAGGTAAGTCTCACAGTTCCCTGTGTTCGAATCCCAAATATAAAGCATTCCTATCCCGTCTTCTTCGCATGCAGTTGCCATATAATTGGAATTTTCTATATTGCAGATAGCAATTATGCTGCTTTTCATTTTTTCAAGTCTATTATGGCTTCCATCAGAAAGATTCCACAGTCGAATAATTCGGTCTTCTCCAGTAGACGCAAGTATAGGCTTTTCTTCTCTGTTATTAAGCTCATTTGAAGGACAGTAGGCAAAACTTCCTAAGCTTGAATCTTGGACGATTTCAGAAACTTTATCATATGGGCTATTTGCAGAATAAATAAAAATTTTGTTATCAGAAGCTGCAGTCACAAAAATATCTCCTTTCTTCGCAAAGGAAATCCCTTTAATATGTCCTTTATGATCTTTAATTTCTTTTACAAGTTCTCCAGTTTCGCTGCTCCAAATTCTCACAGCTCCTCCTCCCGAAATCACTATTTTCTTGTCTTCGTCTGCTGCAATTGCAAATACTTTATCATCAGCAGCGATGATTTTGACCCTCCTTCTTGTCTCGAAGTTCCACAAAATGATTTTATTGTCCTCTCCACCACTGGCGACCATACTGTCACTTAGGTTGCATAAGCAGTTGATTTTTCCGACATGGCCTTGAAAAGGATAATTTTCTTTGCTATTTAACTTATAGACTTGGACCAGTCCTTTTCTAGTTCCTACAAGTAAGAATTTGCTAGACTTGGAAACCAGCATGCTTGTAATCACTGAGTTTACGCTGATTGTTTCCACCCTCTTGTCGAAATCTTTTATGACGTTCTCTAAGAACTCTTTGACCTCAATCTGTGGGGAATCTTGGAGCTCCACATAGCCATCAGGCTTGATGTCCATTTTCAACTACTATTAAAATTTAATTAGATTAATTACACTAGTGGAAAAAGGAGTCGGAAAGGTCTTCAAAAATTGACGAACTTTTCTTTTTGGAAGCGTAGCTTAAAGAGCTGTCTTTTGGGAGGTTTTTTATTGAGGTGATTGTGCTAAATAGCCCAGCTAAAGATGGCTCGCTGCTTTTCTTTTTCCTTTGGACTAGATTTTCAGTTGCGACTGCTACTTGCTCGGAGCCTTTTTTCTTTGGTTTTTGCTTTCTTCCTCGCTTTTTATTTGGAGGGTTTTCGTTTTGGTCGATACAGATAGCTTTGAAGTCTTCAAGTTCTTTGGAATTCTCAGCGTCAATTTGTCGAGAGAAGTCAGACAGTTCTTCAGATGCAAGCTTTTTTATGTCATATTTGATTGTTGAGATCTTTACAGCAAATTTAAACTGACTAAATGCTCGTGATGATCTGTGAATTCACACTTTATTTAAATTGAATTTTTTTTTATCTGTTAGCAGGGTGTTTATTTCAGATTTGAGGTTTCCAATCTTTTTTTCTTGAACTGAGATGTAGTCTCGCTGGTCACTTTTTTGCTTTAGGACTTTTTCAAAAGATTCTTTGTCGATAGCAAATTGAATAGAAAGCTCAAATAAAAATCGGCTTGTTTTTTCATTTAATAAGAAAACGTCACTATATTCTTTTTTTGCTGTGCCGTTTTCGGAGTTTTTATTTGAAATTTGTTCATTAAGCTGAGAAATTTCTTTTTCATATTGCTTTTTGAGAATTTCCTGTTCTCCGATTTTGCAATTTTCAATAGAAATTTCTTGTGACAGCTTTGATGCCTTTGTTTCATGGCTTGTCTCAACCTTTTGTAGCACAAGGGATTTTTTTTCTAGTGATTTTATTTTTTCTCGCAGAGAAGACTCCAAATCAAGCCTTTCCATCATGCTGTTTTCTATATTCTGCTTTTCCTTATTCTTTTCATGGACAGCTTTCTTTATTTTCTTTTTAAGAGAATTGATTGAATTTGTTGTTTTATTGATGCTGTGCCCTAGTTCTATATATCTAGCTAGACTTGAGAAGTAATCTTCTTGAAGCATTAAACACGAACTTTCAACATGCTTCTGCTGGACTGTTGAGGCTTTTAATTTAGCTTCTAGTGACTCTTTAGCTTTTATAAGCAAATTAAGAGAATTAGAACATGAAATCTGTGACAGTTTGTGTCTTTCTTCAAGTTGCTGGATTAAATTTTGGTCTTCACTAAGTTCAGATATTAACTTTCCACCTATTAAAACCATTGGAAAAGTCCCTATTTCGGAATAATTAACCTATTTAATTGTGAAAAAAATATTTTAATATAAATTATTTTTATAAAGTACTAATAATGTTATAACGAGATCTCTAGCAAATTATATTAAATTTAAGCAGCTTGAATGCTTATAAGCGTAAATTTTATAAGGTAAATTAGATTACAAAACGGATTTATATTAAAAAAAAATTTTTAATACAATAATAAATTATCTCCTTTAAGAGGAAGCATAAAAATCTTGTTTGCTCTAGTGAGGGGTGAAGGCATCCAAATTTGGTAAATCAAAAGAAATTTGATTTTTCTGCGACAATTGATTTGTTTTTTTCCTCCTCAGAAGTGCTAAGCATGATGTGAAATAAGGATAGATTTCTCGTTTCAAATAATTTATTTCTTGCTCGATTTTGTCTAAACTCATATTTTTTATTGAGGGGGCAGAATAATTATTTCAAGCTTTGAATTTATATATACCTAATTACAATGAATAAAGCATTCCGACAGAATAGCAGTTTTCCTATTTAAAATATCAATTAGTATAACAGTAATCACTATTATTAAATAGTTAAGTGGTTATGCTAGCCATAAGCGGGTAAACCCACAAGCTGTTGCCCTTTTGGATTTCTGAACTGAACCCCTGCCCAAGGATCAGCTTTCAGTGCAGAGCCACCTGCAGAATACCCACATAGTTCTGATGAGAGAAGACCATACAGTTGGCAAAACCTGCCAAGCCAATCTGGCAGGAACAGGAAAGCCTTCGGGAGAAATAAAACTTTCTTGTAGGCAAGGCTTCCCCAAACCTGATAGGCGATTTAGGCCCCGTTTCAACTTTATCATGATTGGTCCTGCTCCATAGATTACACCTCAGAGTCCAATTTTCCCCGCCATTTTATTTTTAGCAATCACTAGAAATGCTCATATCACTGTAATTATTGATATTAAGTATCAATCAAAGCTTATTTCGACGTCAATCTTCCATATCTTTTTATATTTATATAAGCACTATGATTATACTAAAATCCCTACGAAGGTTTTCTGACCTTAAGCTCAAGTTAAGCCCTCATCAGCTCTATATTACTCAAGGCAAAGGAACTGAAAGACCCTTCATGGGAGATCATTGGTGGGTCAAAGACACTGGAACTTACTATTGCATTGTTTGTGAGCAAAAATTATTCCCTTCTCATTACAAATTTTTCCCTGACACAGGCAGATGTCATTTTTTTGCCAGCGAGGATGGAGCTACCAGGCTGTCTGGAGATAACCCAAAAGACCAAGAAGTCCAGTGTTCAGGCTGTGGAAGTCATTTAGGCCATTTCCATCCAGAAGGTCCAGCCCCTACACACGTTCAATACGTGATTGAGTCTGGCTCATTATCATTCAAAGAAAAGCCTTGGTTTACAGTCCCTCCAACACGCAGAGCATTAAAACAGCCAAGAAGAGAGGCCAAGGCATTGCTTAAGAAACAAAAAGAAGCCGAAAGAGAAGAGCAAAGGCTAAAAGCTGTGGAAGAAAATAAACTTATCAAGCAGAAAGCCCATGAGGAACTTTTAAAGCAGCATGAAGAAAATAGGAAGAATAAAGAGCAAAAGAAAAAACAAGATAATCAAGGAGACCAAAAAAATCAAAATAATGAAGAGGAGGAAGCAAATAAACCTAAATCAGAATAATTTCCTATTAATTTGTGAGTTTTATTTACCATTTTATGAGTTAATTTCAAATAAAATGCGCGATGGGTTATCAATTCATAACTCGCCATTTATTTGCTTCCATGCCAAAATTTGAAAAGACACTTTTGAACTTCAAGGAAGCGTTTTACCAGGATAATGTGGAATCTCTCTTAAAATATCACAGTAAGCTAGAAAAATGCTGCAGCGAAGATCCAAGCTTCCGAGAGCCTCTGTCTAAGTGTATGGAGTTCACAAAATTCACTGAAGACATGGGTGCACTAGAAATGTGTATCAGTGATATCAGAGGAGACGACTGAAAACAAGTCACCAATAAGCGCAACATCAAGACTGAAAGTAAAGGGTCTGGGAATGATTTTTTAACACGGTGTACGTTGCTGGTTGACGCCCCTCTGATTCAAGTCCTTCCGTTTCTTTCGGAGATCGAGCTTGTCCCCACATGGTAACTTATATATAGGGTTGATGTTCTTAAACAAGTAACTGTATTCGAGTCCCCTTCACGAACAAGGAAGTTTGCCAGGTACAATTTCTGGTTCCCATGGCCGCTTTCTGACAGAGAGTGCATGCTGGAGTTTGCAGCGTTCCCTATTGTGTCAGAAAAAGCGATTTGCATAGTGATGAGATCGCCTAAGTCTGACAATTATATGAACTTTGATATCCCTCCTCTATGATAATAAAATGGCTACTTATGGAATGGTTTACTCACTCCCCCCCTCCGTGAGTGAACAAAAAAATTTTGTTCACTCACGGAGGGGGTAATTTTTTTTTTTTAACAAAAAATTTATATATAAATTTTATAAAAAATATTTTTTTGTCGAGATTTAAAAAAAAATCCTAATTCGCAAAATTGGAAAGCAAATATTTATTTAATTTATAAAATTTATGTTTTAAAAAGCTATTCGTTCAAAATTAAACAGAATTAGCTCTAGATTTCATTATACTAATTAGCATTTATATATCAATTTTTTTTTTTCCATAAAAAAAGTTTGGTTCAAAAAATAGCGATTTTCCTAATAGTTTTGTTCACTCACGGAGGGGGGGAGTCAGTAAAACCTTTCTCGTTAGGGTTAGTCACTTGCCCAGGATTTTAGGACGTATAGGAGTTTTACCGTTTGGCACACCTGAGGAGGGCGACCCTAAAGCGGAACACTCCTAGAAGCCAAGTCTGGAGCGAGGTCAACGTGACCAGTGGAAGCTTTCTGGCCCTTTTGGTTGGTCTTCTGGAATGCTTGCTGGCAAGATGGCTACCAACGTTATCAATTGGGACTTAAAAGGGAGGTTTTGATATTAATTCCTGCTAACAGAGTTCCACTTTAAAATCGACTAATCTAGCCTAACCTGACGATATCCCTCCTCCAGCAGCAGAAGGGAAGAAAAGGATGTTTATGAACATAGGCTGTCTCTATGCCCAAGTTATTTCTCCAACACAAACAAAGATTATTTTTATTGCCCAAGCCAACGCCAATATCGTAACCCTTACATAGTTTCTCTTGCCAAGGTGACTGATCAATTTTGGGACGAAGCATATAATGTATTATCTTATGGACACTTTGAGAAATAAGATATTGAATTTCCAAGGAAGCATATATGAAGAAAAAATGAATGAGAAAAGAGATTTTTATGAGTTCATGCATCGAATTGTGGAACAAAAAATCGATGCAAGAGATGATTAATAATTAATTATCATATTAGTTTAGCAAGAGCAGAATTATTAGAGTTTCCATTTTAGTATTAATTTGTGTATTAACCTCTTTTACGACCTCCTCTTTCTTTTAATGCTAATTCAATCATAGCGCCGTTTGAAATGTTGTATTTAGCTAAGGTGTCTTGATCTTTTAATACGCTGTGCACATGAGTTTTAAATTTCATTTTTTGAGGAGGCATGCCTCCAAGAATCCCTGATAGCATTTGTTTGATGCTTTGGATTGACTGCAACAAATCAACGCTAAGCTGGATTATCTGGCCTTTAAAGCCCCATTGGTTGTCTCCACCGTCGTCAGGGACTCTTATGTGTATTGAAGAAGTCCCTGGATGCATTTTTGCCCATTGCTGCTCTGGAACTAGGCTGCTTCGAGTTTCTTCGTGGAGTCTATAAGGAGTTCGTTCCATTACAGCAGCAGCCTGATAGCTTGGACCTGCAAGAGGCTGCACCATTGAAGGAGGAGGTACATAGCCTTCTAGTGGATTTATCATCTGACCACTTGGAGGTGGAGGTGGCGGGGGCACAAACTTTGGAACTTCTTTAGCTGCAGGCATTGCAGGCTGTGATTTTTTAAGTTCTTGAATTAACTGTGAAATATTAGCTGAACTCATAGCAGTCAGCTCATTGCGCTGCTTTGCAGCGCTTATTTCTCCTGGCTCTTCTTTATTTTCTTCAAAATCTCCCATCGCTTCAGCTCTATTCTTCATCATGTTTTTAAGATTCTGATATATTTCTGAATTTGCAGCAAAAACATGGTCTTTTTCTTTAATCCTTGCAGCTTCTCTTTCTTTTTTGTATTTGGGATCAAGCAGCTCCAGCTTAATATGCTCATCATACAAATCAATTGGAATCATTTCTCCGCATTTTTCGCATTTCTGCGTGTAATTCGATATATCAGTGGCTGCTCCAGTATCAATTTCAGATTTTTTCGCCCTTTCTCTCCCTGCCCCTAGTGCTTCTTTAGCTCTTTTGGCAGATTCTTCTAGTGATTCTGTGATTTGTTTTCTAACATTTTGTTCAATATCTTGCATAAAAGGCCTTGAACCCAAAGTGTGGACAATATTTAGGTCTATTGGTGCTGGGAGCTCTTCTTCTTCTCTTAGTTCTATTGTTTCTACTACTACAAAATCATGCCAGTCAATCATTGCCATTTGCTGGCGTTCCTCTTCTTCCATTTCCTCCTTGGATTTTTGACTTTTTATCTGGTTTCTTTCAAATTGGAATCTGTCCATGCATCTTTGAAGAATTGATCCTCTGTCTGCAACGTTCTTTTGTAAGGATTTTATATCGTCAAGCCTTGGTAGTATGCATCTGGAATAGGCTTCAATTAAAGAAGTAAAGTAATTGAAGAGCGCATGGTTCGGCTTTAGGAAATCAAATTGAATCCCCCTCATAAGCGAGCAAAAATGTTGAAAAATCCCTTTTTTAGACAAATACCAAGTAAGCAAAAATCTTTTGTGAATAAGCAATTTTATAAAAAATAAAGTCTCTCTCTAATTCAATTGAATTTTAAACAATTTGTGTTTTAAAAATAATTTTTATGAATCAAATTAATTTTTTATTTTCAATTTTTGCTAATCAAGATTTTTATAACTTTATTATATAAATATAAAAACCCTAAATGCCCCCCGTGAGTAAACGAAAAAATTTGTTCTCTTATAAAGGGGGCTAATTTTTTTTTAAAAGATTTAGATTTGAATTTTAATAGAAAATTTTTTTAAAAAATCCCAGTCAGCAAAGGTTGGAAAGCAATATTAATGTAATTTGTAAAATTTATATTTTTTAAATACAAGCTGTTTAAAAATAAACAGAATTAGCTAGAGATTTCATTATACTAATTATCACTTATATATCAAAATTTTTGTTTCGCTCACTGAGGATGGGATTTTTGTGCAAAAGCAAGGATTTTTCCAATGATTTTGTTCTTTCATATAGGGGAGTAAGTAAGTGAGCATGCTTTTTTTGCTCCCCCAAAGAGGAGGGGAGTGAGGATTTTTACTCTCCCTTTCTGTTAAGCCCATCCAGAAATTTCTCCCATTTCGAGCTACAAATTGTGCTGCTAGTTTAATGATGTCCATATCAACTTTGGCTATTGTTGGATGCTTGACATAAAATGGGTTAACTTCAGGAGCTTTGATTTCAGTTGTCGGGGCTTCTTCAAACTGCTCTTCAATTTCTTCGAATTCCTCATCTTGCTCTAATTTTTCTGCATATTCGTAAATTTTTTGTTCGTAAAATTTCCTGAATGGATCTCCAGGTCTGAGGAAACTGAATTTTGGGTTTGTTTTTTGGGCTTCTCAGACCTTCATTTCGACGGCACTACCATTGGCTGCAACAAACTCTGCAGTTTTTTCAATAAGCTTTAATATATCATCAGGTGGCATTATCACATCTTGGCCTGGCATTTTTAAAGTTTTATAAATTTTTGTTTTTAGGCTTGAAAAAATCAAAATTGATTGCACTGCCTACATAAATAAAAGGCATTCGGTTCGAGTGAAATTAACTCCGCTAATTTTCTCTCCCTTAAGCAATTTTATTTATGGGGTTGGGTTTATCTCGAGAACTTATGCACAGCAACAGCGATTTAACTATGGGGATAACTAGAGGAACTGCTCTCAAAAGGCTCAGATCTTTACCCCTCAGCACACCCGATAAAGGGTGGCCCTTAGGCGGAACACACGCTGGAGCTGAGTCGTATAAAGCTGTGGCAGCAACGAAGCCCGTCGAAGCCGGAACGCTGCACTTACCCGTGCCTTGGCGAATCAAAGTGGATCAATCCAGAGGTCCATGGGCCCGACACGTGGATAAATATAGTGGCAGCTCTGGACAAGGCTACCCCGTAGTGGACTTTAAACGTCATAAATAATTTAAGATCAAGATTACACTGCCTACAAAATCTTTTTAATATCGATTTTTAGAATTTTATATTATAATGGCTGGACTAAGTGGCAACATCACTCTTCAACAAGGTCCTAAAAGTGACCAGCTTGGCCATATGGCAGCAGATCAAGAAGTAAACACTTTAGAAGAGCCTGTTTCAGAAACAATTGTAATTTTTATATAGCTCCGTGATTTAAAACGAATCGCTTTCAAGCTTAAATACGTTCTCATCCCCAAGTCCGCTGAGCAAGAAAAAGCAAAACAGCTCCGTGACTGGGATTTATGGGGTCCTCTTCTCCTTTGCTTATTATTAGCGCTTACTTTATCAATTTCAAGTACAACAGGAAGCTCTCAGGAAGACACTGCAAGCTTGGTATTCGGAATAGTTTTCGTCGTGGTCTGGGTAGGAGCAGCAGTCGTTACAATCAATGCACAGCTTCTAGGAGGCACCGTGTCATTTTTCCAAAGTGTTTGTCTGCTTGGCTACTGCATCTTTCCTATGAACGTGGCATCTCTGCTCGTAATTATCCTAGGATTTGTGCCATATATAAAGATACCTATAGTCCTGGCAGGATTTGCATGGTCAACTCTCTCCTCAATAGGATTCATGACTCAGCTTGTACCAGAAAGCAGAAAAGTGTTAGCAGAGTACCCAGTGATCCTTTTCTACCTCTTTTTAGGCTGGTTTATCCTGGTTATTTAGAAAAACTATGTTAGTTAACTTAAGATTGACTATAATGACATTTCCAGTTCTTTGATAAACCGCTTGTTCTTTTTTTCTTGAATTCTTTGGTTCAAGCTTTCAAGCTGCCTTTTCTTTTCAAACGCCAAAAGTTCTTGCAGTCTGTGGTTTTCAGATTGGTATTGACTGATGATTCCTGTGACTCTACAGTTTAAGTTGGCATAGAATTCTTTTAAGTTTCCTTCAGAAGATGGCACCATATTCCATCTTCTGGAGAATACGTTTTTCCATATGAAGTTTGACTGAGCCAGGCTGTGGAATCTTTTATTTATAAGTGAAACTGTGCATAGGTCATTTGCTGCTAAAAACCCGAAGATTTCAGTTGCGATTTCGTCTGGGAGAGAGTCCATTTATAATGAAAACAAGTGGAGATATAAATAAAAATACCTTAAAGCTACTAAAATGTATCTAATGAGCTGAATCTTCTGTGGAAGCTGAACTTTCGCTTTGGAGTTGGGGCTGTTTGAGTTGGTTCGGGCGGCCTCACAGTTTCGTTGAGCTTAATGCTGTCGTTTACCTTTACGCTCTCGCTTAACTTGATACTCTCATTAAGCTTAAAAAAAGCTTTGAGATCTTCTGGGATGGGAGCGCTGTTATTAGTTATAACTTTTGAGGCTACAATATAGTCTACTAATCTCTGCGTCATTTTATAGAAATATTCTTTTTTTGATCTTTCTGGTCCTTTGAGCTTGTAGGGGTCTGATAGTATCCTTTGCAGCGCTGTTAAATGGACAGCAATTAGCTTTAACTGCTTGTGTAGGGCATCAATAGAAGCATTTGAATTGTTTAGATCAGCTATTGTTGCCTTCTCATCCAAGTATTTTAGAACATCTATTGTGTCAGCTTTATCTGTCAGAGTAAATTGGAGGTCATATAGAGCTTGTTTAAATAGCTTCATTTCATGATTATTACTGATTTTTTTTTCTATGCCTTTTTTAAGATTTTCAAGCTCTTCTTCAAGTTGATGGATCGTAATTAATAGACTTTCTTTGTGCTGGAAAAGTATTTCGACGTTCTGGGTTAAGTCATTTAATGTTAATTCAACATTTGGATACTGAGATAAAAAACTCACTTTTTTTAATAAGTCTTTTATGTCGACTTTTGTAAGCATGCTTTTTGGTTAGAACATTTTTTATAGTATGGCTATTTCCTCAGAAAATTTTGGTCGATTTTTTACTCATAAGACGTTTGGTCAAAATTTAAAACAAATGTCGTACTGTGACAAATTCCCTGAAATGTCACACTATCAAAACGTCGATCGAATAAAATATAGCCGACTTTTGAGGCTTTCTGCAATAAAACTTCATCAAATCGTCTTAATTCCGCTTCATATGCTTTTAAACTCCTTGCAAACCCTTTGATTTCTTCTCTGAAACTTTGGATGTTTTGTGTGATTTCTATTTCAAAACTTTTCAGCTCGCTTCTGCTGCTTTTGTTATCTAGCTCACGAACTATCTCTACATTTAACTTCGTAATTTTTTCTTGTGTATCTTTTTTATTGTAATTTATTACTTCTCTTAAATGCTCAGTTTCCTTTATAAGCATCCTGACGCACGACAGCGATGGTCATTGAGTCTTCCGGCTGCTAAAGGGTCAGCTGATCCCCCTATGTGGCGGCCAGCCTAAAAGTCGCCGTGGGGAGGGCTGCTTCCGCCGGGGGAGAGTTAGTTCCGCCGCGGGGAGGGTTGCTTCCGCCGCGGGGAGGGTAGCTTCCGCCGAGGGGAGGGTTCCTTCCGCCGAGGGGAGGGTTCCTTCCGCCGAGAGGAGGGTTGCTTTCGCCGCGGGGAGGATTGCCTCAGCCGCAGGAGGGTTGCTTCCGCCGTGAGGAAGGTTGCCTCTGTAGGAAGGGCTGCTGCCCGATGAAAACTGCTATCTCAAAATTATAAATTTGTGCTCAAGTCCAGAGAGCGCAAAATAAAGCACTCTCTCTCACTTATAATTTCCCTAAATATTGCAGCCACCTTAGAGTGATGTGCAAAAACAGTGTTTGCTCCGCTCCAGCACTTCTAGCAATTTTCCTCAGCACGATTTTTCCGAAAAAATAGGGCATTTTTTTTCAAGGTTTTTGACTTCTCCCAGAACTTACAGCAGTGTGATTAAACTGAGCACTTCACATATTGTAGGCATTTGAGAATGATGTGCAAAAACAGTGCTTGCTCCGCTCCAGCACTTCTAGCAATTTTTCTCAGCACGATTTTTCCGAAAAAAAAATATGAAATTAAAATATTTGTTAGCTAGCAAAGCAAGATGGCGAACAACGAAGCTAAAACATTTCAAAATTAAGTTAGGGTAGGGTCTAAGTAAACATTTTTCTTCTTTATAAGCATTTCTTTGGTTTCTTTATTTAATCTGGCCACTTCTTCATACCCATTTTTCAAGCTTCCAAAAGCTTCATTCAAATTTTTTACAGTCGCATATTGAGAAAATTCAATCTCGAATGCTTTTTCTATTCTCAAAAATTCTTCATTAGCACCTGCCTTGCTAAAACAATCAAATTCGACAGTTTTTTTAAGGTCGTTCAAAGCTTGCAGTGTCAAATTTAATTCTTCTTGCTTTGCCAATGTCCTGATTTCAGCATCCAATAAATAAGCATAGGACATTGGACATAGTGACTGTATTGAGCTCTCAATTCTTTGTAGATCAATATCCAGAGCTTTGTGTTTGAGTTCATGAGAAATATCATTGACTTCTATTTTTAAATCTTTTAAATCGTCATTAAAGCTTATGAGCTTTTCAGAAAGTTTTTGAATTCCTAGCTGAGTTGATTTATTTCCTTTCATGATTTCCTCAATGTCAAGCTTTTCTCGTTTATTTCGCCTTTCTAGCTCCCCTTTGATGCAACTAACAGTAAGAGTTCCTGCAAGCAAGTCATCGATTTCTGATTTTATAGTTTCTAAAACAGCCTGCTTTATGGTTTCGCTATTTATATTGTTTTGAAGATGTGCAACTGATAGCTCCAATGCTTCAATGCGAGCTTCCATATATTAATCATTTCTTTCTTATAAAATATTGAATAACTAATTAATTCTATTTTCAGCAGCTGGTATACCCTTTGAGATAAAACAGCATCAAGAAGATAGAAAAAATTTTATTTACGCCCTACCCTATCTCTATTTTCGTCTAAAAGGATATTTTGTGGATGAAGATCTCGATGAGTAAACAGCATCAAGGATTTACTTGGCTTTATAGCTTAATATAAATATGATATTTATCAATGATAAGTATAATAGTGCAAAATCCTTTTTAGGCTTACTCCCCCCCCCTCGAAGTTCGACCAAGATATAGGGAAAATTCCTATTTTTTGGAAAATTAACCCCCCACAAAGTTCGACCAAGACCTATATAAATTTACTAGGAAAATAGCAATTTTTCAAAAATTTTTAAACTATGTGGGGGTGAGCTTGCGATTTTTGTATTCAAGTTCTAAAAAAGCGTTACAAAACCATCTTGCACTATTTTTTCTAACCCTTACACCCTCTCAACCATACAGAAGAATATGATAAATTTTTTTTTTTTACTACTAAATTATATAAAAAAAAATTCTATATAAGTTTTTTTAAAAAATTCTTCTTAACCCCCTCGAAGTTCGACCAAAACAATCTTGGTCGAACTTCGAGGGGGGGGGGGAGTTAGTGCCAAGACAAAAATAATTTTTAATACACGCATCATTTAAAATGACTATTGAGCTCTATGAAAATTAAATAAATATAAAGAATGCTCCAAGTTGAAGACAGGCCTCCTGAAGATCAGCCAGCATCCCATCCTTTCTTAAGAGCAACAAGAGAAGAAATTGCAAGCATTAGCTTAATGAAAGCTTCAATCAGACTAGAAGCTGAAAGAATTTACAATGTCCGTTCAGATCCTTTAGAATTTGAAGTCTTAGGAAGCCAAATATGTGATGAAAGAGTTCCAATTAGTACTTCATTTGATGAAACAGGGACCGTTTTAGGAATAGCAGGATGATCTGGAATTGCATCTCTTTATTCTATTCCAAGTGGAACTCTAATTTCTAGCCTTGAAGGGCATTCAGATAGAGTGCAGACAATAGATATTTGCAATAATATTGTTGCAACAGGATCATTTGATATGAATATAGGAATATGAGAAAATAGTCAGGCTAGATGACTTACTCTCTTTAAAAAACAATATTTTCTATCATTCGGGTATAGCTTTTATTTTTATATTGACGATTTGAGAACTATCATAATAATTTATTTAGCTTACATTCAAAGAATTGCCATGAAAATTTAATTTATTTTCAAAATGAAGAAAAAACATTTTAAGGGGCTGTCCTCTCTATATTATTTTAAAAAACATATGTTTTAAAAAGGAAGCTAGAGGACATGAATCTAGGGTCAATAAAGTTAAATTCCATCCTATTGGCAACTTGCTTTTAAGCTGTTCATATGATAAAACTTGGAAGCTTTGAGACATAAGCCGAAATGATTGCATTCTCACACAGCATGGGCATGGCAGAGGCATCCACTGTTTAAGCCTTCACCCAGATGGCAGTATCCTCGGGACTGGTGACCTTTCTGGAACCGGCGCTCTATGAGATCTCAGAACAGGCGGTCATATTCTTACCCTCAGAGGGCATGTCAAGCAGCTCCTCTGCATGAGCATTTCTCCAAATGGACACACAATTTCTACAGGCAGCGATGATAATACCGTCAAAATCTGGGACATTCGAAAGCGTGGGCTTGTTTTTACGATTCCTGCACACTCCAAACTGGTTTCTTCAACAACCGCAACAGAAAAATTTATTGGCTCATGCTCCTATGATGGAACCACCAAGTTATGGTCTCCTAAAGATTTTTCGCTGCTTAAAACATTTTCAAATGAAAATAAAGTGACTGATATAAATCTCAGTCCTAAAGGAGACATCCTAGTAACTACGTCTTTTGATAAAACCTTCAAATTATGGAAGCTAGCTTAGTATAAAATTACCCTAATAAATTGATAATCTAAATGGACACAAAAGAGCTTTTTCCACACGAGAAATCTGGGACAGACACCTTTGGAGAAGCATATGCTTCGCCAGAAGAAATGTGGCGGAGAGAGCTGCACTCAAAATTCATAAGAGATAAAGAAACTTGGTACCATTTAGGAAACAGCTACTGGTCTTCTCAAGAGTCATCTTTAAATGGAGTTTTAGGTGGCTATGAAATAATTAATCAGCCAGATATCAATACCTCTAGAGAATTTGTGGCATTTTTGAAAACAAGCCACGCTATGGCTGGGAGAAGAGCTCTTGATTGTGGCTGTGGAATTGGAAGAGTTACAAAATTTCTTTTATTAAATGAATTTGAAACAGTAGACTTAGTTGACCAATGCCAAAAATATGTAGACCATGCAAGAACTTTTGTGGATGACTCAAGAGCTGTTAATTTTTATGTACAAGGACTACAAAATTTCAACCCAGAGCCACGAGCTTATGATTGTATATGAATTCAATGGGTACTTGCACAGCTAACAGATGAAGATTTGGTCAGTTTTTTGAGAAGAATTCAAAATGGGCTGAGAGAAGGAGGGATCATTTGCATTAAAGAAAATATAAAGAAGAATGGCTTTATGGTGCATAAGGAAGATTTCAGTGTGACAAGATCAGATAAAATATACAAAATTGCATTCAGAAATGCAGGACTTAGGATTATCCATGAGCAGCTGCAGCCAAATTTTCCAGAAGATCTTTATAAGGTAAAAATGTATGCCTGCGTTCCTATTTAATTGAAGAAAATTTAATGACAACAAAAATTTTTGGTTATTGTATTTTTCTCGATTTTTATCTGCTCACTAATTAAAGAGCTTTGGTCACTCATCTCGACATCATTTTTTATAATTTCTACTTTCACATCATAAACTCTTTTAAATAACCTTTCAAATGCCTCATTTACGCCTAAGTTATCCCTTGCAGAAGTTTCTGCAAAAATAGCATCATTTTCTTGAGCAAAAGTTCGTCCTTGCTCAAAACTTATTTTTCTTAATGAAGGGTCTTTATCGATTTTATTTCCAATAATTGATATACTTATTTACCAAGAATAGCCCACTAAGGAGCATTTTTTTTGGTTGGTCAGACAATAGCTGGCTTTCCAAATTCGTTGGCATGCCATATTTTCTGGCTAAACCAAATTTTAGAATGACCAAAATTTGCTCCTTAGTGGGCTATTCTTGGCAAACAGGCATATAATGATATCTGGTTCTGCGATTCTGAGATCTTCTAGCCATGATTTTGCGCTGTTAAAAGAATTCTCGCTGGTTATATCGTAAACTATGAAAGCGCCAACAGCTCTTCGGAAATGAGACTTTATTATGGACCGGTACTGCTTAAATCCAATAATATCTCAAAGCTGAAATTTGATGTTTTCGCCTGATGACATGTGAAAGTTGCAATTTTCAAATTTTACTCCACTTTGAGGCTCTTTAAATTTCGATTTGTGCTTAATCCCCCGTCAGTGAGCGAATAAAAAAATTTTTTTCGCTCATGGAGGGGGGTTAATTTTTTTTAAGAAACAATTTTTTTGAAATTTAAAAAAATCCACTTCTCAAAAATAGGAAGGCAAATATTAATTTAATTTGTAAAATTTATGTTTTAAAACGCAATTTGTTTAAAATTAAACAGAATTAGCTCGAATTTTCAAGATAATATTTACCACTTATATATCAAAATTTTTTCCCATAAAAAAAATTTTTGTTCGCTCACAAATGGTAGGTTTTTGGGCAAAAATTAGGGATTTTTCTAATGGTTTTTTGTTCGCTCACAGAGTGGGGGAGTTAGTGAATCTTGAAAATAACGTACTTTTTCCTGATTTTTGATCTCCTGCAATAACAATTTTGTAAATATATTTGCAAGACTTTTCTGTTGTACGTTCCATTTTAATAATTTAAATTTCTCTTAGCTTGGGTTTTTAATCATTATTACAGAATTTTTATGAGAATATTAATTAGAAGAATTTTTTTAAAAAATATTAAAACAAACAACACCTGTAAAGTTAAAGGGAAATGAGTCTAGTTCTCAAAGCCCCGCAAAGAGTAGATTAAATCGATCTTCGATTAAAATCAAAACAAGAAAAAGCAGCACTTCATTAGACGTGTCAAGATCTTATAACCTTCAGCGCGACCCAAGACTTAATGAAACTTTATGCCTCACAAATAGCTTGAGCTGGAAAAAACTCCCAAAACCAAAGCCTAAAATCGAAATTATCCCGCCTGATAATATCAATAATATCAAAATTTCTTCAAAAATAAACATCAGAAAGCAGCTCTATAATTCCTTGAAATCAAATCCGATTTCAAAATGTGCCACTCCTGAAAGTAGGTCAAAAATCATCACCCCAAATACATCAGTCACTCATAATTTCAATTCTTTTACTTTACAAGTCACTTTTTATGAAAAAAATCAAAATATTAGCATGAATGAGACGAGTTCACCGTCAAATCCGCTGTTTAGGAATACAAAACTTAAACTTAATAGGCCGTCTCCAATTAAAAATAGTGAGGAAAAACTAAGTTCAGAAAGAGAGGATCAACAAGAAAAGCACGTAAATCATCAAAGGAAAATAAGTGAAGAAAGCTTACTTACTTAAATTAATATCACGCTAAACGTCCCCCAAGGGGTAGGCATTCCCGGGCACACCGCCATCTCTTGGCATGTAGAGACGATACACAGCCTCCGTACGACCTTAACGTATACCAAGCACCTCCAGATGACGTCATCGACTTCAACGGCTCATGAGTGAGCGACTTCTCTTGATACATGAGTTACCTGCACAAAAAATTCAAAAAATGAATTTTCTACCGACTCTCGGCAAAAGGGAAAACACGGGGCCTGGGACGTAACGCCCAGTTTCATGCTAGAAATTTGCGCGAATGGTACAGAGGACTCTGCTGGGCTTTCCTTTTCGAACCGGTGAGCCTTCCTTCCCCATGAGGTAAAATCCATCCCAGTCGTTGAGCATGGGTCAGGCTCTGCCCTGCGGATTTGCTTACCTGACATTGTTGCTCATTTCCAGAATGGCAAAACCTTGCTGGATATAATTAAAATATGCGCTTGAAGCGCCATGGCCTCCCGGCCATGGCTAGGCTGAGATGCCATATTTTAATCATAAGTGAAGAAAGCAATGAAATTATTTTTAAGAAGGGAAAATCAAGAGGGATAGTTAAAAATTTGAAGATCTCAAATGAAGCAGGCATAATAGGTGTTAAAGACTTAACAAAAGGGCAAAAAAAGGTTAATGAAAGAATCAATACTTTAGCTGAAAGATCAAGGTCGAACTCAAAAGAGTTGACGACTTCATTCGTAAGACCGAGAAATGATTTTTCTCCGTCCATTGAAGAAGGTCAAGCCCGATTATCGAAAAGAAATTTACATCAAAAATTATTAGATATACTAACCAGGGCTGATTTTTAATATTTAAAAAACTTAAATTTATTAGTGTATTTCTCAATAGGTATGAAAAAATATTGCGCTATTAAGACTATTAAAATATACATCTATAAAAGAAATCAGAAAAGAAGAAAATTCCCCTTTAAATGAAGATTTGGACGAAACGGGCCAGCAAAAGAGAAAATCGCATTCAGTTCAAAAATTGCCTTCAAAGAAATTCGATGAGATTTTGCCGAAAGAAAAATCTATAATGAGGTCGAACAGTAAAACCCTAATTCGTAAGGACTCCCAAAACTCTCAAAAATCAATTGAAAAAGTTAAAAAGACTGAAAATTCTGATGAAAGTATAATAATCGACAAGAAGAAGCAGAGAGAAGAAAAAGCTAAAAAGGCTTGAAAAAAATCAAAAATTGCGTCATATGCTTGGACATGAAAAGGTGCAAATGGATTTTTAGATCCTTAAGCCCTGGCAAGTGCATAAAATATCATGCTATAAAAATCCAAAGATCTTTTAAACGAAAGCTACATAATTTTTTTTCATTTATATTATATCAAACTATTAAATTATCCTTATACTTTTAATGATGTATTAATCTTAATTAAAAACCCGAATTTAAAAAAAATTATCTAAATAGGGGCTATATTTATGGAAATTAAATCAAAATCAATTGATGATGACTACGAAGGCAACTGCCCTGAATGCGGCTACCATTTCGAGACCTTAAAGCAAGCACGAGCGCACATGTCTAGAAATCACACTTGCTCCCCAATATGTCCAATTTGTTCTAAAACTGAAAAAACAAGAAATAGGCTTTCATACCACATTCGGACAGATCATCCCAGATGCTCAGAATGCTCACAAAGATTTCATCGTCGAGATGAATATTATTTGCATAATTTATTGAAGCACATAGAAGAAATTATTATTAAGAATAAATTACTAAAAGGAAGGAACACCCAAGAAAGACGATGCTTATTATGTGGGCTTAAATTTGCACAAAGGTGTTATGCGCACTTGCATATACAATGTGCTCATCCATTGCTTAAGCCATTTTTCACAAACTTGAGATTCACTTAAATTTATTATAAATAAATAGCTAAATCCTCTATATAATTAATCTCCCGAAAAATGGCTCTAAAAAGGCTCAGTCTTCTTGCTAATCATCTGAATACGGAACCAAAGCTAGCGACTTATCAAACAACTGCAGACAAAATTGCGATTATCACAATTACTCGTCCATCAAAACTAAACGCTTTTAGCACTGCCGTCTGAAATGACCTAAATCCTCTATTCCGACAAGCAGAAGATGACCCAAATGTCCATGTAGTAATTTTGACAGGGGTCGGAAAATCTTTTGCAGCAGGTGCTGATGTTTCTGAATTTCAAAATAAATCAACATCTTCAGTTATCATTACAAACCCAATAGAAAATTGGTTCACTGTTTTGCCTAGAATGAAAAAGCCTGTAATTGCTGCTGTAAATGGACTTGCACTAGGAGGTGGCTGCGAAGTGGCAATGATGTGTGATATTATTATTGCTAGTAAAACTGCAAAATTTGGGCAGCCTGAAATTAAGCTTGGGCTAATACCTGGAGCAGGGGGAACGCAAAGGCTTACGAGAGTTGTGGGAAAGTATAAAGCTATGGAATTGATATTAACTGGAGATATGATTTCTGCTGATGAAGCTAAAGAAATGGGGCTTGTTAATAAGGTTGTAGAAAATGCTCTAGAAGAAGCTATTGTAATTGCAAAGAAAATAGCAAGCTATTCTGTCCCAGTTGTAGGAATTGCTAAAAAGTCGATTAATTTTGCATTAGAAGTAGGATTGTCAGCTGGACTTTCGCATGAGCTGGCACTGTTTAACTCAGGGTTTTCATTGCAAGATAAAGAAGAAGGAATATCTGCACTTTTGAATAAAAGAAAGCCTAATTTTACTAATAAATAAACTATTTCTGATAAACAGCTATAATTATAAATAAAATAGTTATTATCGACTAAAAACGCCATAAAACTATCAATGGAATCTCTTGTTATTGCTGCTGGGTGTGACCATGCAGGAATTAACTTTAAGCAGCAGCTTATACAGCATATGCAAAGCAAAGATGCAACGATAATTGATGTTGGCTGCTTCCCTGGAGAGGTTGTTGACTATCCAATATATGCAAAAGCTGTATGTGATAAGATTAATCAAAATCAAGCCCAATATGGATTAATTGTATTTGGAGAAGGGGAATAATAAAATGGCTAAGCATGGAATTAATTATCTAAAAGAAGAATTACACCTCCATGAATTTTATTTAGGGTCAGTTTTTAAGGTGAACATTTTTAACCCAGGGAAACCGATATTGATCGGCTTGGACTGGGAGAATGCCTAGCAACTCCTCGAGTTGGTTTCAACTCAAGGCAACTAACCAATTCAAACCGATCAATACGGCTCCTGGGCTATATCCACAATGCCAAACATGGATTAACGTATAGATGATTCAGCTGGCCCAAGGGAAAAGCAGGCATATAGTTTTATTGGCACACCCGAGAAGGACGACACTCATGTGAAATGGAGCCAAATTAGAGAAGCGAGTCATCGCGACCAGTGAAGACTTTCTAGCCCATTAATGGGTCCTCTGGAATGCTAGGCGACAAGATAGCGGTTGACATAATCAGTTAAAAGTTGAAAGGGAGGCTCTATATTACTCCCTGTAGAAAAGAATATGACTTTAAAAATCTGAGTAATTAAGTTAGCTTAAGTATGTGGAGGAGGTATGGCAAGTTCAATGGCTGCCAATAAATTCCTTGGAATTAGATGTGCTTTATGTCATGATTACTGAACTGCCGAAACATCGAGAAAAAAATATAACTGCAATGTAATTGCATTAGGGGAAAGAACAATGTCGTATTGGGTTGCAGAAGAAATTGTAGATATATTTTTTGCCACTAAATTTGACAGTTGTGAAGATAACCGAAGAAGAATAAATTTAATTGATTCATTAATTTAATTTATTGATTAGAAATCTCATTCATTAAAATATACTAAAATCTCAAACAAAATAAAAAATTTTTCTTAAAAAATATATTTTTATATAAAAAGGAATGAGAAATATCTTCTAAAACTAGCTGTGAAAAATAATTCTAGTACTATTTTAAATCAAATTATGATCCACGCATTAAAAATTTGCATTATGGCCGCTTTAATAAAATCAAGGCCTTATCATATTCGTCATTCATGCTATAATTTGCAAACATTTAATTAAATATTTTAGTTATTATAATAGTTCCATCAATGCTTTTTGAGTTCAAAAATTTTCCACAATCTGAAAAGGCAACAGACTGTATCCAATTTTGATGCCCTTTTATTTGCTTTATAATTTTTTTGTCTGCAATATTCCAAATATTAATAGCAAAATCTCCATGGCTTGACGCAATTAATTTTCCATCAGGGGAAAATTTTATTGCTGTAACCCAGCTTGTTTTATCATTCATTTTGCCAAAAATTCCATTTTGGTGCTGAGATTCGATATCCCAAAGAATTACTTTTCCATCCCAACCCCCAGAAACTACCAATTTTTCATCAGCTGAGATATCAATAGCGGAGATAGCCTTTTTGTGCCCCATGAAGTCTTTTATTTTCTTTTTGGATTCTAAGCTCCATAAAGTGACTTCATTATCTCTATTTCCAGAAGCTAAAAGCTTCCCGCTATTGGAAAATTGGATAAAGGTAATTTCGGAAGAATTATGCCTTAATGAAATTTCATTTTCATTAGTAGCTGTATTAATTACAAAAATGTAATTAGAATCAGCATATGCATAATGGCTCCCATCTTTTGAAGTGGCTGATATTTTCGATGATTGGTATTCAACAGGCTGAGCTAAAACCAACTTTGAGCTCTCAAATTCAATTGTATTGAATTTGCTTGAATATATTTCGCTGCTTTTAACAAACCTATCAGCTGAGTTATAAAATAACATCCCAAGAATAACGATAAATGCAGTATAATCAAAAATTGTGTGTCTTTTTTTCGTTTTTCTTTGAGTTTCTAGTCTGCTTAACAAGGAATTAATTTCTTGGCTCTTTTTATTAATTTCATCTTTTAAGCATTTTTCTTTAGATTTGAACTCAACTTCTTTATTCCTTATTAAATCGCAGCTTTGAGTTGTCTTGGTTTGATTTTCTATAAATTCATGAATTAAAGATCTTGCAAGATAATTTTCGATAAAAGTCATGTTCGTTAAACTTTCATTAGTTAAAGGACTTCGTCTATTGCCGGTTTTTAGCCATCTCTTAATTGCTTTACGCTCATAAGTATGGCCATCAGCTGCTATAACTGGATCTTGCATTAATTCTTGAGTTATGGGGCATAAAAAGCAGTCTGGGATATTTTCTTCAATTAGCTTTTGGGACATAATTTTATAACATTTAAACTTTGAAATCGCTTAAAATGGCTTTATATGCCAATAACGGATATCTTGAAGGATACTGTAGGAAATGATTTCTTGAAGGAGATGAGATGCTAAAAATCTAATTAGAGCGTGTTAATTATAATAAGAATTAATAACATTTTAGTTGTCTATAGTCATATTTTTATTATTTATTTAAAAATTATCTAATGGCTATAGAATTATAGATTTTTAACTCCCCCTCCGTGAGCGAACAAAACCATTAGAAAAATCCCTGTTTTTTGCCCAAAAATCCACCTCCGCGAGCGAACAAAAATTTTTTTATGGAAAATAAAATTTTGATATATAAGTGATTATTAGTATAATGAAATCTCGAATTAATTCTGTTTAATTTTAAACAAATTGCGTTTTAAAATATAAATTTTGCAAATTAAATTAATATTTGCTTTTCAATTTTTGCGAAGTGGGTTCTTTTTGATTTCGAAAAAAAAAATTAATTAACCCCCTCTGTGAGCTACAAGATTTTTTTGTTCACTCACGGAGAGGGGAAGTAAGAACCAAACAATTATGAATCTTAAATATTAAAAATAATCACTCAGGAAGAAATTCATCTAATTTTTCGATTCGATATTCCATTATAATTTTAATAATAAATCATTTTATTAGATATATATTTAGCTATGTGAGATTTATCATCTACACAATCGCAATATAGTTGATGAGCAGCTCTCTTCTCGTTCGTCCAATAAAATTTCTAGATTTTAATAATAATTCTAAGAAAGTGTCAATTTGGAATAAATTTTAAGTTTAAGATATACTGTACTCTCTGTATAATTTAAATCAGCTTATTTGCAATCTTAGACTATATTCCGAGGACTGTCTAAAAATTACTTTATGAAATTTAACCATATTGCCCTTATAATTCTAAATACACTTTTTAAACTTATGTAGAATTGAATTTGCTTTATAATTATGTGATAGAATTGCTTGAAGTTCACCTGTATTTATCTAAATTATTCCTTCTCACTTTTCGAAAAGATTCTCTGCAAAGCAGTTCTATAGTTTCTCGGAATTTTCCCTCATCGATATTAAATATTAATCAATCCTAAGAGCGAATTCTTCTCTTAAGCCTATAATGCTGATAGGCATTATTCATTCGCAAACATAAATTGACTTTTTAATTTCCCTCTTTGCCAATTCATACTCTATTTGGTGATAAAAGTTATCGCTGTTTCTTGTAATAATATGGAAGCATAGTGAGAGGTCTTTGAATTATTGTTCTTTGATGATAACCTTTGCTAACTTGAAATGCATAAACCCATGATGATCTCAATACTTTAGCTTTTTAGCTAAATGGCCATGACTCTACTATCGATAACATTTGCTGCATGCAAGCCTAGAATTACATCGGTGATATTTTCTATCACTCTATCTCAGATTTTTAACATTTGTAGAATCATAAAAATGAAGCCGAGTAATAGTTTAACTGCAAAAAGGCAAAAATATGTAAGAGAAGCCAATTTGCCAATTGATCCTGATTGATTGGACAATCACTCAGATATGTCGGCTAGCACTTCAAACCTTGATTTTTACAACGCTGAGTCTTACAAAACAAATTCAGAAAGTTCTAGAATTGAAGACTCTGATTTATTAAATTTTTTGAAACTAAAAATACGAGAAAAGCTGCAAAAACTCCAGGATAATAGGAATTTAATAAAAAATTCACTCAGAATAAAGAAAAGCCAATTTCAATCAATTAATTTTCAAAATTGATTTAAACCTAAAAAAGATCAGATGTATTCTGACTTATTTTATTGCAAACTTGCTGACGAATATTATTTTCTTAAAGCTATTTATTCTGATAAAAAAATATTTAAAGTTCCGCTTCTTGTTTATTGCAACTCAAGATTACGGCATGAAAATATTGTAAAGACTTGTGGGTATACGAAAATTAATAATCAGAAATACATCGTACTTGAATATCTGCCTAAAACTTTGTACGAATATTTAGATGATACTTTAGATTTAAAACAAAGACTTGGACTAATTTTAGACATAGGACGAGGCTTATGCTTTATGCATATGAAAAATACTGTGCTAATGAATTTGAGCCCTTGGAGCGTCTTTATAAGTCCTGAAGGAAAAGCTGTGATATTTGATTTGGACTGCTGCAGCAATTTAAACATGGAGACTCAGAGCGAAATGACGTACAAAGAGCAGGATTTTGCATCTCCAGAAGCTTTAAATGGGAATAGAGGGTTTTATTGTGATGTGTATTCTTATGGGTTAATGGTTTACTATATTTTGACTCAAGGGCCATACTCAGAGTATATAGGACTGGATGACATCCCTGAAAAATTTCAAGATATCGTCAAGGTTATGCTAACTTCCCCCAGCTAATTCTGTTTAATTTTAAACAACTTGAATTTTAATATAAATTTCACAACTTAATTAATTTTTACTTCTCATTTTTACAAATTAAAATCTTTTTAAAACAAAATTAATCCCCACATGAGCAAACAAAATTTTTTTGTTAGCTCACGGATAGGGGGAGTAAGAAACAATCCTTATGAGAGACCTGATATTGATTTTTGCTATAAACAGTTTGAAAATCTAGAGCGAGAGCTTCAAAATAGGTAAGAATTGTCGGTATAAAATTGCTACTAATTCATGAACTTTATATATTTTATTTTTGGAGTCTATCATATTTTACTTTAATAAAAGAATAGTGTCAGTTTAGATATAAAAAAAATAATCTATTGTATAGACAATAAGACTCGATTTTATCAATCTCCACAAATAATAATGTGTATTTATATAGATTGAAGATTATAATAATTTTTTAAAATTTATATTTTATTAATGACTAAGTGTTAGCCTTACAAAGCCACTGATTATCATCTTTGATTGGCTCTAACGCAGACTTCTGGTTGCATATAAGGAAAAATGGAAACCTGCCATTTTGTTTTCCCGACCAGATTACCTTACTTTTGTATAGAATCGCCCTCTGGAAAGCTGATAGAGAGTCCTGATAAGATAATAGGAGAAAACTTTTAAAGTAAGCAAGAGTAGAAAGAAAAATATCAAGGCATGCATACCCAACCCAATAGTCCTAGCAAATGTTCATTTTATTTCTTTTATATTTTATTAGATACCCAAGCATAATTAGTCATTTTAAATTATATTTTTGATATAAATCAATTTCTAAAAAATCAGAAATATAACATAAAAATATTTTTTATTCATTTTCTTTGTCACCAGTTCGTAAATTCCCAAAATTTACGGAAATTAATAGGATTCAACCATTGGCATAAATATGTCAAGCCCATCAGGTAAGTCCTTTGTCGACGAGCTTTTCAGTCAAGAGCACATCTCCCTTCGCCTCAAAAGAGCCTTAAGTGAGAATAAAATTTTTTCAACCCACGTTGGCCTTAAAGAAGAAATCACTTACGACTATGAAAAAATCAAAAAACTCCTGTCAGTTTCGCCACCATTCCTCTACCTCAATCTCGAAGAAAGAGACCTATTGATCAGCTCTTCAAGATTCATAAACTTCAGGGCATCAAATTTCCCAATCCTTATTTCTGGAGATACCTTATCTTATTAACCATCACGTTTAACGTCTCCTACGGGGTTGCTCTTCCAGGTCTACCACCACGCTCTCGTCGCTCGGGGCCCACTAGTTGCTGGGACAGCTAGCTTTGATCTCCAACGCGCGCCTCCTGCGCGATGTTCCGGCTTCGACGGCTCATGATTGAGCTACTTTCTCTGTAACGAGGGTTGTCTGCTGGGGAAATTCCAAAAAATGGAATTTCTGGCCGACTTTCGGCAAAACAGGAAAACTTGTAGCCCGGGGCGAAACTCCCGGTTTCTCGCTAGAGATTTTCCCGAATGGCCTAGGGATTACCTGTAGGCGCTGCTGGGCTTCTCCTTTCCAACTCCAAGCCTCCTCTTCCCTCGAGGTAAAATCCTAACCCGAGAATGGACTGGGATCAGGCTCTGTACACTGCCAGAATTGCTTACCTGATGTGGCTGTCCATCTCTAGCTAGGCAAAACCTTGCCGGATATAATTTAAATAGGGCTCGAAACTGTCTGGCCGAGAGGCCAGACCCAAGTTGAGACGCCATATTTAATTATGTTATTTCTGGAGATACAAGTGAATTTGGTATCATGATTGAAGGACAAGCTTGTGCGACATCTGACACTAATTCCAGCTTTTCTGAATATCTATTCCCAGGAGACAGTTTTGGAATTGAAGGCTGCATACTTGGAAAAACAGCTTATACAATAAAAACAGCCAGTGATGACTCTATCGTCATGATCTGTCCAAAAGACTGCTTAATGAAGCTTATCATAATGGCATTCGGTTCGAGAGAAATCAGCTCCGCTAATTTTCTCTCCCTCATGGAATTTTATTTATGGGGCTGGGTTTTCTCTTGAGAACTTCTGCACTGTTTAACTTTGGGGATAACCAAAGGAGCAGCTCCTCAGTGCATTTAAGAGGCTCAGAGTTTACCCCTCAGCACATCCCCGAGGATGATGACCCTTAGGCAAAACACGCACAGGAGCTAAATCAGGGCAGAGCGATGGTAACGCGCCGGATGAGATGTGCGGCGGCTGGAGACGAAGCGTCGATAGAAGGCTTGACCAGTTGAGCTGACTACCGCGATTCCACGATGGCTCCGTGACGTCACTAGTTAGCTAAATCCCTATTTACTAGGGTGCGGCACTAGGCACCTTAAATACCGAATAATTAAGTTAAGCTAAGTTTAATGAAGCTCATCGTCCCTGAAAAGCAGTTTACTTTACTAATCGCAAGGTCACTCGTAGAGAAGCAGCATATATTTTTGCCTTTACAAAAATTCAGAAGCTTTGTTTCAGAAGGAGCGCAAAGAGGAGAAATTGACTTAATCAGGCTCGTGGAAATTTATAAAGAAATCAATTCTTCATTGCACCCTGGGATGAATAATTCAGAAATTGACATTTCAGCTTGAAAATATGCAATTAGAAGGCTCCCTGAAGACATTACAAGTACTTTTGTGTTTTATGGGACCACAAGGCTGCCACTAATATTAAACCACCCAGAGTTCAATATTCCAGTAAAAAGCAGCGCAAGGGCCAGAACAATTTTTACTCAAATGAGAGGAAAAAATATCGTTGTATTTAGAGAGCTAGAAACTGATTTACTCGATTTTCTGTCAAATTTGTGCATTCATATCCTAGAAAGCAGAAAACTGCGCGACTTCTTAAGGACTCCAGATATTATCCAAATGCTTTTAAATAATGACCAATTGGACTCCTTAGCCTTACCAGAAGGAACTCTGGAAGGGCTAAAAGAAATTTGGCCTACAGACTGCTATAAAAGATGTGCAGAAATTATTCTCCACCATGAAGACTTCAATATGTTTATTTATATCCCCAGAATGCATCTTACAGCTGATCCAGGTGAAAGATGGGCTGCTAGACTGTGGAACGAGTGTCAGGTCTGCTTAGAAGTAGGCTCAGTTTCTATTGGAGAAGCTATAAACTTAGGACTTACTGTCGACGTAATTCAAGGAAGCACCAGAACTCTGCTTAACACGCTAAGTCCTTATGTGTTTGAAAAGCAAAATGATATCAAAGAATGGTTCAGCAAGTCTGGAAAAGTATTGAAAACCAAAGAATTCCCTAACGCGATTGACGAGCTTTGTGCGATGGCTTATTACTACTTTAAAGAATTCCCAGAAGAAGAAGTGAAAAAGGCAGAAAGAGAAAAAGCAGCAGGAATTCATAAAATTGAAGAAACCGAGATGACAGGTGTCAGAGTACTCCTTATTAATGTCAGCAAAATTGACCCGAACTTTGTAGATCCCCATTTCGTGCCTAAGCCTAGAGGACTGTTACACCTTGTTGTGAATATTGGCTATACGTTTGGGAAACAGTGCCTGGATATAGTCAAATGTTTAACGTTGCTGTTTGGGAATTCTATAAATTCTTTTAACATAATTGGAAAAGCAGGAGGACTTGTAGGAGAAAGAACTGATATCTTGATAGCTACCAAGTTTTTTGACGAAACCTCACAGACTGTTACAAGAGCTAATCCTTCAGGGCTCAACCCAGAAAGGCTCAGCAAAATGGCTGAGTGTGATGTCCATGTCGGGCCAATGCTTACAGTTGGCGGAACGGTGCTTCAAAATTCATTTTTGCTTAAATACTATTTATATTTACAAGGCTGCATTGGCTTAGAAATGGAAGGCTGCTACTTCGCCCAAGGCGTCCAGCAAGGTATAGATGCAGGATTTATTAAAAAAGATGTCCCGAGCAGGTATCTTTACTATGTATCTGATTTGCCATTAGACCCTAATAGCAACTTGGCTCAAGAAGAAGGAAATGTCTCTTGGGATGAAGGAATATCTGCTATGAATGCTGTTACCAGACACTGTTTGCAATTAATTTTCAATTCTGATGAAGAATACACAGGGAACTCTTCATTTAGAAAAGAAGTAAAACTATTCTTTGAGCAAGCCAAAGGAAAAGTGGCAGTGGTTACGTCAGGTGGAACCTCAGTTCCTCTTGAACAGCATACTGTTAGGTCGATTGAAAATTTCTCCACTGGGCAAAGAGGGTCAAAAATCGCTGACTCCCCCCCTCCGTGAGTGAACAAAAAAATTTTGTTCACTCACGGAGGGGGGTTATTTTTTTTTTCAAAAAATTTATATATAAATTTTTTTTTTCGAAATTTAAAAAAATCTCACTTCTATAAAAATTGAAAATTAAATATTAGTTTAATGTAAAAATTTATGTTTTAAAAACGCAATTTTATTAAAATTAAACAGAATTAGCTCGAGATTTCATTATACTAATTATCACTTATATATATCAAAATTTTTCCATAAAAAATTTTTGTTCAGGAGGGTGGGTTTTTAGGCAAAAAATAGCGATTTTTATAATGGTTTTGTTCACTCACGGAGGGGGAGGAGTGAGCAGTTTTTGGAGAAAGGCTACACTGTGCTATTTTTGACGAGAAATACAGGAAAATTGCCATTTTTAAGACTTATAAATCAGCATGATGTGCTGAAAACACCAGAAATTGCTGCAGATATTCAAAGCTTAATAAATAAATTCCAGAGCTATAAAGATGGAGGAAAGCTGCTGATCCAGGAATTTATCACTGTAGATAATTACCTTGCAAGATTAGAAGAAATTACAATTGAGGCTAAAAAATACCAAGAAAATACCATTTTTGTGCTGTCAGCTGCTGTAAGCGACTTTATGCTTTCAGGGCCTCCTTCTACCCACAAAATCAAAAGTGACCTACCTAAGCTAGATTTATCATTAGTTCCTACCCCAAAGAAGCTTGGCTTAATCAAGAAGATCTGCAGCAAAGCTTTAGTCGTTTCTTTCAAGCTGGAAACTGATCCTAAAGAGCTTCTCAAATCCTGCCATAATGCTCTTTCCAAATATGAAGTTGACTATGTCGTCGGCAATGTACTAGATATGAGAAACCAAGAGCTTATTCTAGTTTCCCAAGACCACTCCGCGCCTTTCACTATTGCTGACGGTGATTTAGAAGAGCAGCTCGTCTTTATCTTAATCTTAAGCTTAATTGCAGGCTCACTGCTGCCTATTGGTAACGCAGTCACCAAGGACTCCCTGAAGAGTTCATCCGCTTTGCTATGCAGTCAGCCAAGCTGGGCTTGAGTAAGATGTCTACCCTAGCGAGAAAAGGATCTGCACAACTTGCTTCTACTTCGGCTCCTAATGCCATGGGATATCCGAAGCCCTCTTACTCCTGCGTCTTCTCCTTTCTTTTACAACCCATAGCTAAGTGCGGACTATGGGCTTTCTGCGGCTGCTGCTTGAGTTGCATGAAGGTTGTCCTCACAAAAATATCAAAAAAAGGAAATTTCTGGTCGATTTCGGCAAAAGGGAAAAGTTCGAAGCCCAGGACATAGCTCCTGATTTATCTTTACTCCCCCCCCTCCGTGAGTGAACAAAACCATTAGAAAAATCGCTATTTTTTGCCCAAAAAGCCCACCCTCCGTGAACAAAAATTTTTTTTAATAGAAAAATGCTTTGATGGAAAAAAATTTTTGATATATAGATGATAATTATTATAATGAAATCTAGAGCTAATTCTGTTCAATTTTAAACAAATTGCTTAAAACATAAATTTTATAAATTAAATTAATATTTACCTTCAATTTTTATAGAAGTAAGATTTTTTTAAATTTCAAAAAAAAAGTATTTTTTATAAAATTTATATATAATGTATTGGCAATATTTTATTTTGCTTATTTATGGTAAATTGATTTTAAAATGTCAAAAATTTTGACATGCCATTATATATAAAACTGAGTCTATGGTATGTTAAAATTTTTTTGGCATTTTAAAATCAATTTACCATAAATAAGCAAAATGAAATTTATGCAAGGGATTATATAAATTTTTTAAATTTCAAAAAAAATTAACCCCCCTCCGTGAGTGAACAAAATTTTTTTGTTCACTTACGGAGGGGGGGAGTTAGGGATTTACCCGATTAGTCTAAATCTTCTTTCCAACCCAATCTCTCCCGTTCCTTTGCGGTAAAATCCATTCTGAAAGCTGACTTGGGTTAAGCTCCAAGCACTGTTGGATTTGCTTACTTAGCATTGCTGCCCATTTTTGAGTTGGATAAACCTTTCCGATATAACTAGTTAGTTAGTTAGCAAGATAACTCTAAAATAGCTTATCTTCTGTTTTCTGAAGTCTTTTACGTGAGTTACGACTTCTCGGCAGTTGCACGACCGCTAGAACTTCACTCGCCTCAAGCTTCAAAGGACACTCTTCTTCCACTATCCAGTGTCAGTGGATCGTGTCTCTATATGCAAAACTCTTAGAAGAGCCGAAGTTCCCCTTCACTGATCCCAAGGATGGGAACCCTCCTTGAAGGACACCTCTATATTTCATTATGAAGAGCAGCTCGTCACCGAGCTTATCAGACTCCGTGGATAATTTTACTAAAATTATTATCTTCTTAAGTAAACTCTTTCGTCTTGCGTTCTCAAAGTACCTTTCGGCAAAAACTCAGCCACATGAGGAGCGTACTCCTGAAGCAGTCTTTGCCTTTCTCTTTCCACAATTTCTTTCTTTCTCATTTCTTCTTCTTTTGTCTTTCTTTCCTCTTCTGCTTCTCTTTCCCTTTCTCTTTGCAGCATTTCTAGCTTCTGCTGCCACAAGGCGTCAGCTTGTCTTTTGTGCTCCAGCTCTTTCATTCTCCTTTTCTGGGCGTTCATTTGCTCAATTCTGTCATCTTCAGCGAATTTTCTCATCATTTGTTCTTTGAATTCTTTTTCAAGCCTGATGTCTTCTTTTTTCTGTTCTTCTTTGAGCTTCTTTTGGTACTCGTTGGCAATCATAAGTTCTTCTTTTATCTTGTTCATTTTTTCAGCTCTTTCTTGGTCACGCATTCTTTCATTGTATTCGAATTCTTCATAGTATAAGTCGTTTCGCAACTTTTCTATGTAGTCTTGTTCTGCACGGCGGCGCTCTTCTTCAGCTTGCAGCCTGTCAAAAATTTCGTTTCTGGCTTCTTCTTTTTTAGCTCGGAGTAAGGCGATTTCTTCTTCTCGTCTTTCTTTTTCGAGCTGGTACTGTCTCAGGGCTTCTGCTTCTCTCATTTCTCGCTCTCTTGCAGCTTGAATTTGGTTTCGTCTTAGTCTGACGCTTTCTTCCATATCTCTGATTGCTTGCTGCTTTTTTTCTTCCATCCTTCTTAAGGAGTCTTGGTCTTCATCAATCAATTTTTGCACCAAAGCATCAACCTGGGCCTTTTCTCTAATTTCGCCTTTGGCTTGAAAGCAAAATAATAAGAAAATACCTATTTTTAAAATATTTTGATTAATAATTAATGGCCACAATAAATGAGATCTCTATTAAATTTAAAGCCATTTATTTAATCCTAAATTTAATTTTATAAGTAAATTATATTTAATTTAAATTTAAAATTTTCATAAGAATTTTAATAAAAAAAAAAACTTTCTCTCACTAGCAAGCAGATTAAGGTATTCATTATAAGCTTCTTGGCGTAACTGCTCTCTCTCAATCATTTGCTGCTGTAACACCTCTTTTGACTTCAGCCTTTCACGCTTCTTTTCTTCTTCCATCTGAGCTTGAAGTTTAAGCTGATTTTCTGCATTTTTCAGCATCGCTTTTTCAATATAGGCGTCTCTCAAGACCTCCTCTTCACGTCTTGCGTGAAGTTCTTGTAACTGCGCTGTTCTTTCTTTATTAACATAAGCCGCACTGAGCTTTTGGCGAAGATCTCGCAGTTCTTCACTCTCTGCACAGATGCGCTGGACTTCGCGCTTTTCTCGCTCACGGTCAAGCTGACGACGTTGAAGCTCTGCGGCAAGTCTTTCTTCAATCATTTTGAATTTTATATAAATGGAAAGTTCTAGCGAAGATGAGGTAGACACAGGCAGAGTTCAGACGCAAAAAAGCCAAGATTTTCCTTATAGAGAGCCTAGGACAACAGAGGAATTTCCATTGTTTTTTGAAGGGATGCTAAAAAGCAATTTTTATGATGTCGATTCACAGACGTTTAAAGCCTATGCAAAAGTTATTGAGGAGGCAAAAAACCTGGAAAATAGTGATGGCTTGGAAAATTTCTTGTATTGTTGTATAGCGAGGGCAGATATAGAAATTAAAGGGTTATTTGAAAAATATGCAGCTGCAGGGTCGAGGTTGTTTTTTAATTTGATACCTATAATGCTGTGGATGATGGATTCGCAGAAAAGCAAAAGATTTGTGGAGCCTTTGCTGGTGAGGAATTATGAGGTGCTGAGAGGGGAGTGAAGAGGAAGACTGAAAAAAGTTCCTTTTGGGAAACATTTCGTGAAATTTACACATCAGCCTATCACTTTGGAAGAAAAAGACGATTTAATGCTATTTTATTTGATGGTTTATTGGAAAAATATTGAAGATGCTTCAAGTATCTCCAAAAGCGTTTTTATCAATTTTGTGAAAGAAATTGTGTCAGGTGTTAAAAATCCACCTTCAAATATAGACGAAAACCTGACTGATAACTCCTTAGACTTTTATGCGAAAACACAAGATTGCAGCTGCATACAAGCCAAAGTTACCGATAAAATGCTAAAAACAATATTATGCACTTTATCATTCCCAAATTTTTCTTTACCAATAACAGAATGCCTTAGCTTTATTTATTCTTACTCTTCTCAAGAAATTCTTCCCGAAATAACCCTTTTAACTGAGTATTTGCTTTCCAAATCTAATTAACTAAAAGACTCTATTAATTGTTTTTATTTCCTAATTTCCCTTCATATGAAAAAAGATTGTGGACGCCTCCTTCTCTTTGTGCAGCGCCACTTCTGACTTCAAATCTAAGTCTTCCTTCATACAAAAATTCATGAGCCTGCCTAATACTTTGGACCCCTGCGTCTTGCAGACCATGTCTTACAGATTGAGTTAAATAAGGAATCAAGGTCTTTATTGTACCTCTATCAATAACTGTTCCACTGACACCTTGTGGTACCTGAATATTTGCAGTATCTCCGAAGTATCGGGTTTTCGAGCCTTTCTGCATAGCCTCCGATGAGCCCATTCCTCTATATCTTTTGACTCTGACGCCGTCTTGGAAAAAGAAATCTCCAGGGGCTTCTTCAGTACCAGCAAGCATGCTGCCCATCATGACGCAGCTAGCTCCTAAAGTGATGGCCTTTATGATGTGCCCTGAGTTAGAAACTCCTCCATCAGCAATCACAGGGATTCCGAATTGTTTGGCAAATTTCGATACATGGTAAACTGCGGTTGCTTGGGCTCTTCCGACAGCACAGACTTCTTGTGTAGTACAAATTGAGCCTGCGCCCATGCCAACTCTGAGACCATCACAGCCAGCTTCTATAAGCCGCCTTGCTTGTCTAACTGTGACGATGTTTCCACAGATAACGTCTAAAGATGGGAAAGTCCTTTTGATGTGATTAAGCATTTCAATTTGGAAATCTGAGTCGCCTTGTGAAGAATCAATCACAATGGCGTCTACACCTTCAGCGTAAAGGGCTTCCAGTCTTTGTCTGTCTGACTCTCTTGTCCCGACAGCTGCACCGACCATAAGTTTATTGTTGGCGTTTTTAGTGGACAGAGGGAAACTTTTGGCTTTCTTTAAGTCACTTCTAGAAATTAAAGAAACTAGATTGAATTCTTCGTCTACAATAGGCAGTTTTCCTTTTTTATTGGATTTCATAATCTCTTGGGCAAGCTCAAGAGAAAGTTTGCTGTCAGCAGTAATTAAGTCTTTGGCAGGGGTCATCACCTCAGTGATCTTTTTTTGTCTATTTTGGATAAAATCGTGGTCTCTTGTAGTAATCAGTCCTAAAAGAGTCCCACCTACGCTACCAGTAGATGTAATAGGAAACCCTGAAAAGCCTCTCTCTGCAAAAACTCTGTCAACGTCCTCTAAAGTTGCCTCTGGGCCTAAACAGTAAGGCCTAGCAATGAAGCCACTTCTAAACCTCTTGACATTTCCAATTTTCCAGGCTTGTTCTTCAATGGAGTTATTATAGTGGATAAATCCCATACCACCTTGAAGAGCCATTCCTAGAGCCATACGACTTTCAGTAACAGTATCCATAGGAGATGACAAAAACGGAAGATTTAATCTGATGTTTTTTGATACACGAGTGGAAAGATCGACACTGCCAACTGGAAAACTTATATGGTCTGGCATCAAAATGATGTCGTCATAGGTGTATGCATACACTCCTGAGCTGAAAACTGTCTCAGCAGCATGGCCATCTGAGCCGTCATATATGTTGACTATGGAAGGACTGCTCATATTTATTACTGTATTGGAAAACCATAAGAAATTCTGTTAGTTTTATGGGAAAATGGAGGAGCTCACTGATTATTTTAAAGAATTAAAAAATTCTGATGATGATTTGAAAAGGTAGGGTGATATTTTGTAGGAGACAAATGGATAATTTAAAATTTAGATAATATTTTATTAATAAAATGAGTATAGCTTTATTAATAGTGCGATTGACAGTAAATTAAACTGGAAATAGACTTTTTGCATACAAAAATAAAATTTAAGTATTTTTTTTAAAATAATAAAAATTTACTTTAGCTTTCTGTCACTTAAAAATACGAAAATGGCTATTCTGTGTTCACAGTATCAGTATATGTAGCCCAGGCTTACATTAGATCGTCCTGGGCTATGAAATTGCAGGACAACTCATGTTGAAGAACCAACTCGGGGAGTTGGCAAACTCATCATATCAGATGCATAATCAACTCCCCGAGCTGGTTCGTAAACACAAGTTGGAGAGCCAACTCGGGGAGTTATCCTGCAATTTCATCCTCAGATCGATCTAATGTCATGCCTGGGTTATGCATAAATAATTAAATTTGTATTGAGCTCAAATTCCTGATTAAGGTAAAGAAATAGTTTTTACTTGCATAATTAGTTTAATTTTAATGAATGGAATACAGCAGCCTCCATTTATAAACCCAGTAATAATTGAAACTGGCAAAAATACAAATTCTGTTATTAATTTTTCTTAAATAACCTAGCTTAGCTTTCTATCTTGCATTTACAAGTCACAGCTGTGAACTCATAATTTTTACTCTATCTCGATTCCAATGTCCCTATCAATTTCTCATTCTTGATTTAAATAATACATTTATGGCATCTATTAAACCAAATAATCCCAAGGCAAAACCCGAAAACGGTCCAAAGCAAAAAATAAACCCAAGAAAATATAATAAAATCCCTTGGCTTCCACAAAATTTGGACCCAGAAGACCAGCAGCTCTTTCAGGATTATCAAGATCTCATCAAAAAAATGTTCCAAATTAGCCTGAGTGGATCTGAGCAGGAGCTACTAAAAAAGAACTGTTTGCATAAAGAAATCCAAAAATCAAAGAATAAGCAAGCCACTGCTGACGACCCTGAAAAAATTGTTGCCTTATGATCGGCAATTCAAGCTCTGGTACATCGGGCTGTAGCTATAGAGAAAAAAAGCCAAAGCGCCAAAAAACTCAAAAACCCTATGCATGTCAGGATCAGATCAGGCCTAATCAGCTGCATCCAAATTATTTGTAAGAAACATGGGAAAATTCTTTTCGAATTTATCAGTGCAGCTTTACCTTCTGATGTGAGGGGAAATGTGCATGAAAGCGTTTCTGCACAAACACCGTTGATCTATATGATGCTAAATGACTCGAGTAATGAAATTCGTGCATCAGCAGCTTCGTCTCTTGCCTCACTTATAGAGGAGTTTCCTGAAATCGAGACTATGGAATCTTTGGATATTACCGGCAGAGTTTTAAATTCAAAGTTCCATGAACTTGTAGGGATTATGGACAATTTGCATGAAATCATCAATTTTATGCTTACTCTTCAGCAAGAATAAACGAGATAAGTGAAAATTATTTTTTTAAGAAATTAATAGAAAATTTTTTATTTTTTATAAAATAATTTTAATAATAAACCTTTAATAATCAAGTTAAAAATTTTGTTTTTATTCAAGAGAACTAGGTCCCAATTAGCTCCTGAAGTGCTGATTGCTGTATTAAAAACCACAGCTGCATTGATTTCAAAAACCCGTTACCAGGCATTTTCCCCATCCCATTTATTGAAAATCACTGAATCAATTATGATTCATCTGGGCGCTTTCATTCCAGACATCAGATTTGGAGTCGTGAAATGCCTTATTGCAGCTTTCAAAGAAAGGATTGAAAAAATAAAGCACATTTTGACTTATGATTTTGTCTATCATGTTCTTGGCAGCCAAGATTTTATCGAAGAAAGACTTGAGCTCTTCGAAAGATTAATAAAAAATTACCCAGAAGAGATGGACGCATTCAAGGACTGAATTCAAGAAAAATTAAGCAGCATTATGCTTTCTGAAAACTTATCCCTTCAAAAAAAGGCTTATGAAATTACTGACGAGTACATCCGTGTCAAACCTAATTGCTGTGCTATTGATACAGCCATAAAAACAGCATTAATTTTGATTAAAAAACAGCCTATCGATACTTTGACTCCTTGCCTCAGCACTCTTGCAGTGATCCCAGACATAGCAGTACTTAACCCTCAACAAGTCCAAGACCTGATTTATTTTCTAGAAAATTTCGATTTTTCTGGAAATTCTCCATCACTATTAAAAAGCATTGTCATGAAATTATTTGGGACTTTAGCTAAAGCTCAGCTTGTCCCTGAAGATTTTTTTGACTTAGGGATCAGCATTATTTCTGCCCACCGAGATACAAGCAACTTAAGTGTCGCCATTAACGCATCTCTAGCCCTTTCTTATTTCTGCTTGAATCCGATCAGTTTAAGCAGAATTGAGACAATTGTGGATATTATTAAAGACAGCAGCGAAAATCGAAGAGAAAAAGTGGTTTCGAACGCAATTGTTTCCATCTCTAATCTCTTTGAAATGTTTAATTACCACCAAATCCAACAGTATTTTGATGAGCTTTTTGAAATTTGTGTAAAAGGCCTTTCACATAAAACTGCCAAAGTAGGCTGGGACTCATGCAAAGCATTTTTCGCGTTTTTTGAAAATGAAAGCATGCCCCATTATGAGATTGCGGATAGGCTGATACCAAATCTGATCCAAGCGATTAAAATGCAAAATAATTTTAAAACCAAAATCAACTCATGCCAAATTTTAAGAAAATTCAGGTCACAGCTGCTTGGGTATTCAGCTGAGCTTTTACAGTCCTTGGTTTGGTGCTTAGAAATTGATGGGAGATCAAAGCATTCAGACTCAAAAACTCTTCAGTACCAGTTTGAATTTAAGCAGGAATCAATTTTGTGCATTGCGCACGTTGTAGAAATTAATACTGAGTTATCAGAAGAATTAATTGACTTTTTCAGTGAAAATTGCTTACATGTTTATCATTGGTTAAGAGCTTTTACCATTGATTATGTGCATGAAAATAACTCAAAAGATCCCAGTGAGCTAGAAAATGACGAAAATATTGAAATTATTAGAAAATGCTGCAGAAAATTAATCATGTGGGTGCAGGATGAAGCGAGAATTGGAGTATCGTTTGGGTTGTTAGAAAAATTGGAAGGTCTGTCTCGGATTGATGAGAGGAAGATAAGGAAATACATGGGACATGAAGCAGAAAGTGATCTGATAATTCCGCTGAAAAATGTCTTAATCGATAATTTTAGCAGTTTATAATAAAACGAATATTCTAGTAAAAATGGGCAATTTTTGGTATGCCGAAATTGATAGCTCAGACTATAAAATAGAAAGATAAACATGTGCATATTAAGACTATTTTATAGCTAACTCCCCCTCCTGAGTGAACAAAACCATTAGAAAAATCCCTATTTTTTGCCCAAAAAACCTACCCTCCGTTAGCGACCAAAAATTTTTTTAATAGAAAAATTTTTTATAGAAAAAAATTTTTGATATATAAGTGATAATTATTATAATGAAATCTAGAGCTAATTCTGTTTAATTTTAAACAAATTGCTTTTTAAAATATAAATTTTATAAATTAAATTAATATTTGCTTTCCAATTTTTGCGAATTAATATTTTTTTAAACTTCGAAAAAAAAAAAATTTTCTATAAAATTTATATATGAATTTTTTTAAAAAAAATAACCCCCCCCCGTGAGTGAAAAAAATTTTTTGTGTTCACTCACGAAGGGGGGGAGTAAGGTAATTCAAATTTAGGTCAATGAAAGTAGTAATAATTTTAATTTTATTTTTATATTTTTATGATTTATAGTCGTAAAACTATTTCATTTGACTTATGCAGTCAATTTAGCTACTATGAAACAATATCTACCCTTCTGCCAAGGTATTTGACTTTATTTCTCCCTGATCCATGCATTTTTTTTATACTTGCCATATTTCCAGAAATTCGATTTCTTTATATATAATATAACAAACAGATGGAATTTCGTTTTGGGTCACTCAGTGGGGATTTAAACTCAGAAGTACTTACAGAGGCAAGTCCTAGCATCATTGAAGCCAGAAAAAACCTAATTGAAAAAATTTTTTATATGAGCCGGCTAAATAGCAAATGCAGTGAAGCAACTGACATCTGCATCATGAAAATGAATAGAGAAAAAGCTGTTCTTTTGAAATTAAAGCACTTATACATAGAGGGAAAAATTGCACATCTTCAAGAACTCCTAAAAACTCTTGACAATACATCAGAGCTCAAAAAGGAAGCTGAGCACGAAATTTTAAACAGCATTTCCTTGTTCAACTTTATCAATCACAGACTGCTAGAAGACGACATAGTGAAAATTTTAGGTGTCCATCAAAATTCTGACTCCCCTCTTGTAGGTGAAAAAAAATATTTGATGAAAAAAAAAAAAATAGATGTATAAATGATAATTAATATAACGAAATCTCAGCTAATTCTGATGAATTTTAAACAGCTTGTGTTTTAAAATATAAATTTCACAAATTAAATTAAAAATTTTCTATATATTTTATATATAATTTTTTTTAAAAAAAAAATAACCGGAGGAGTGGGCTTCTTTTAGAAATTGAGGATATTCTAGAAAAAGAGGGTTTTAGCAAAGCTAATACAAATGTTTTAAGTATGATCGAAAACGCTATGCAAACTCACTTTAAAGCGAAAAACAGAAGAAGATATAAGAGGGGGTCTGAATTGACTTCAATTCTATGCGCAGATTAAGTATGAGTTTAGTTTTAAACCCATCATGATTAATTATTTTGAATTTTATTAATCTTTACTAAAATAAATCAAAATAGTAAGGTATAGTTTAAAAATTTTCTCAGTATGGCCGATAATTTCAGGCTTTCGCCATATTTAAAAATATAATACTAAATTTATTCAAGAAATTATCTAAAATATAACCCCAGAACAATTAACTCTTCTGGCTCCTTCAAATCTTGGATCATTTAAATCATCTTCTTCTTCATCTTTATAGTCTGAATGAATCTTGGTATTATTTTCTGTCTGATGCGACTTATCAAACTCAATCGTCATATGTTTTTCAGCACCTGCGCTGTCAATTTCCATAGACTCTCCAGGTATCAAATTTTTCAGCTCCTCAATTTGTCGAGCGTTTAACGATTTCGGTGGGGGAAATTCGACCTCAAAAGTTACAAATAAGTTTCCGAATTTAAAAGGAGTCCTCATTATGGGCATGCCAAGATCCCTTACTGTTCTGACGTCACCTGGCTTTATAATGTCTCCTGGAGTAGATTCAATGATCTTTTCTGTCCCATCCAGATGGGCTACTTTGAATTTATAGCCAGTCAGGGCTTCTTTTATTGTGATTTTCTTCAGCAAAATCAAGTCGGCATGCTTGCGCTTGAATATTTCATGATGCTTTTCTTCAATAATTACTATAAGATCACCAGGCAAGACTCCAGGTTTCTCATCACTTTCTCCCATAAATGAGTATTTGTGGTGGTTCGGGATACCTTTGTCAATAGTAACTTCAATGACTTTGCGCTCTTGGAAAATCCTTTTACCTTTACATTCCTTGCAGCGGTTTTTGGCATCATATGTTTTGCCTGTGCCGTTGCAGTCGTCACATGCACCAACTGATTGGGTATACATATTAGGGCCAATCATTTGGAGTTTGTTGACCATTCCTATGCCATAATTAAATATGGCCTGAGCTCAGGCATGGACTACGGCCATGCAGCCTTAAGCAAAATATTTAATTGTATCAGCAAGGTTTTGCAAGCCCAAGGATGGACAGCAATGCTAGGTAAGCAATCCAATAGTGTTTGGAACTTAGCCTTAGTCTACTTTCAGAGTTGGATTTTAACTCGTGTAGAAGGGAAGCATTGAGTTGGAAATGGTAAACTCAGTAGAATCTATAGGCATTGTCTAGGCCAATCGAGCAACTAAGCTTCATGTTTTTCCTTTTTGCCGAGATTTAACCAAAAAATCCAATTTTGAATTTTCTGTGCAGGCAACTCACTTACGGTGAAGAAAGTAGCTCATTACGAGTCGTCAAAGCCTATGGCATCGTCACCAAGCGTGCAGCTGTAATCAAAGCAGGCCAGCCCAGTGAGCCCTTACTACAAGGAAGGATAAAATTCTGGAGGAAGTAGCCCGTATTGAAAATAAGCGTTTATAAGTAACTAATGATAATGACCATTCCTCTGCCTTTGCATCCACTACAAGTTTTTGCGTTAGTCCCTCCTTCTCCGTTGCAGGCCTGGCAGACTCGGTCTCTGTTAATTGCGATTTTTTTGACGGCGCCATTATAAATCTCTTCCAAGCTGGCTTTCAAAGTATGCGTCGCGTCCTCTCCTCGCTGTGGGCCGCTTTGTTCTCTTCTTCTTCCGCCTCTTCCTGACAATAAATCGAATATGCTTGTGGCTTCAGTGTCACCGCCAGTCATCCCTTGATTGATGCCTTTCTCGCCATATCTATCATAAACTTTTCTTTTTTCTGGGTCTGAAAGGATTTCAGCAGCGTGGGTGATTTCTTGAAATTCCTTACTCCCCCCCCCCTCCGTGAGCGAACAAAAAAATTTTGTTCGCTCACGGAGGGGGGTTAATTTTTTTTTTTAAAAAAATTTATATATAAATTTTATAAAAAATATTTTTTTCGAAATTTAAAAAAATCCTAATTTGCAAAAATTGGGAAGCAAATATTAATTTAATTTGCAAAATTTATGTTTTAAAACGCAATTTGTTTAAAATTAAACAGAATTAGCTCTAGATTTCATTATACTAATTATCACTTATATATCAAAATTTTTTTCCATTAAAATTTTTTCTATTAAAAAAATTTTGTTCACTCACGGAGGGTGGGTTTTTGGTCAAAAAATGGCGATTTTTCTAATGGTTTTGTTCGCTCACGGAGGGGGGGGGGAGTTAGGATCTCCGCCTTTATCAGGATGCTTGGTTTTGGCTAATTGTCTAAATGCTTTTTTGACATCAGCGCAGGATATTGACTTGTCGACTCCAAGTAAAGTGTAAAAGCGAGTGTTGTCAACCTCTTCTTCTGGTTCTTGAGGGCCTTGTTGACTAAAAAAATCTTCGAATGGGAAACCTCCGCCGCCGCCACTGAAGAAGTGCATTTTTTATTACTGATTAAGTTGAAAAGGGAGAAAAGTTAAAATCTGAAATTTAGCAAAAAATGAAAAATTTTGAGGCTTCAGAAATAAGCAGAAAATTTAAAGATTAATAAGGGAAATATATAGAATGAAATAATTCCATTTATAATCTCAGAAACTGGTGATGACTTGATAATATATATTCAGAATAGTATTCATATTTATAGAGATAAAAGCACTTTTTATATTTAGCAGTAATTTTGAATTATATATAAATTTTGAATTGGAATGATGGAAACGCGAGATAATTATTGTTTAATTTTAAAATTTTTAAAGACTTGGTTTAATACTGATTCAGATTAATTTTAAGAAGATTATTAATTAGAAATTCTTTTATTGAATTTCAACATAAAAATTAATATTGTTTGATTTCATCAAAACTGTGCCTTTAACCCAACCCATTAAGATTTATTTTCTGAAGTGAACTTATTCTTTTTATACATCTTATTTGTATTAATTTTATAAAAAATAGCTTTCGCCTAATTGAATGGAAGGAGTGTTAGTAGAAATCTATTTAAACAGCTGGCAAACTCAATAAATTAATTTATTTTATTTATTCTCTATAAAAAATAGATTAAAATTCAAAATATTACAATCAAGCTATATTTTTATCTTATATAAAAATTAATTCCTTTAGTTTAAGCTGGAGCAGTGAGATAAATTGCCTTTAATTAAATTGGGGTTATTAAGATTTGAGCATCTGCTGATAAATTAAAGGATTCTGAATTGCTGCATGATAATATACAATATATACAGACTATTTCAATAATAGTCCCCTCTCTGGTGAACAAAAAAAAAATAGTTTGCTAATGAGTTAATTATTTTTTAAAAATTTATATAAATTTTATATTAAATTTTTTTTTTCGAAATCTAAAAAATCCCAATTCGCAAAAATTGGAAAACAAATATTAATTTAATTTATAAAATTATATGTGTTAAAATGCAATTTGTTTAAAATTAAAAAGAATTAGCAAGGGATTTCGTTATAATAATTATCGTTATTTGCAAATTTTTGAACTTTACCACCTAAGTGTGGAATTTTTTCCGCGTGTGAAAAGAGGATTCCACATGTGAAATCAAAAGGGCTCACACGCGGAAAAAATTCCACACTTAGGTGGTAAAGTTCAAAAATCTGCAAATAACGATATCACTTTTATATCAAAATTATTTTTCATAAAAAAATTTTCTTCGCTCACAGAGGTGGTTTTTGGCAAAGCTCTTAAGCAGCAAGTGTTAAATTTAAAAAATACGTTTATTTTCAATTTTGGAAAAGCCATTTAATATTTAAGTAAAAGGCATTATTAAATTAGATTTATTTTATAAGAAGATTAAGAGCTCATAATTGAGAAGATAAAGTTTTTGGAAATTATCGCAGTTTTTTAATATCAATATATAGAGCCATGCTAAGAAGAAAAAGCCAGAAATCTTTCACTCCTTTAATTATTTTAAGGCTTTGACTTTGAAAAGTTTATTTAAGATAATGATATTTTCAATGCTTGCATCTGATATTTTAAAACTTACTTCAATATAAAAGATTGTATAAAACAATTCACATTTAGTTATTCCTAATAGAAATCTGTATAGGGTTTTTAGCTATTATCTAACCGATACAAAGAGCAAGCCCTATTATTGAGTATCTGGCTGATAGTTATAATTAGAAACCAAAAAATTGATTTTAAATATAAACAATTTCTATGTTTATATTAAAAAGTGTTACATTATATTTGTAACGATATTAAAATTAAACCTTATTAAATATCTTTAGGTACGAGAAATAATTTCGTCCTCTTCAGCTATAATAAACATTTGCTTATCAAATGCCGTCATAGTGACTTCAGTTTCTTGAGTTGCTGGTGTCCTTTCAAGATCTTCTACAACAATTTCTGGCTGAACTGTACTAATCGCATATTTATGGTCTGTACTTGATTGGGACTGCAAGCCTTTTCTAATTATATTATAGCAAACTTTAACAAAAATGCCTAATGAAGCCAATATTTGAATTCCAATGACAACCAAAATCAGAACTGCCATAACAAGTTCAAAGCTCGTCAGCTCTATTTCTGGAACATCAAATAAATTTGCAGATATCATTGCCATTAATAATAATATGGCAACTTCGCTGACAAGATTCGCAATCTGCAATAAAATTTCTTTATATGGCTGATATTTTATTAAATAAACTAGAGTCATAAATGAAAGCAAAATATTGATAGAAATTTGAGTTTCTGAATGCTGCCCTAATAGCACAAGATTTACCATATATATCAGCCTTCTCATAAAAAAAACAAAATAATATTGGGTACTGATAAGGCCTTTGTCATTTTTGAACTCATAAAATAATGAATTTCATTTTGAGCAGTATTCTTTGTCTTCTTGCTGTATTCTGCTTAAATTATTTGAAGATAGCCTTATTAAAGCTATTGGCGAAATAAAAGCCAAAGTCTAAATTAATCTCACAATTGATGCTAATGATAATAAAGTGCTTGTTAGCTGAATAGCATTTCCAGCTGAAAACTAAATGTCTATTACGTATAACAAACTTATAAGAGCCGCATTTCCAATGTCTAAGTAAGCTTGGACCCAGAACCTTAAAAATACTGAATATTTATAATAAGATAAAATAGCTGAAACTATTTTTGAAAGTGGTGGATAAGGAATTAAAGACAAGGAAAGCACAGAAAGCCAAGTAACTATAATAATTAAAAAGATTGTAATATCGCATCCTGCGTTTAGAAACATTATATCACTGTTATAGCTGAATTTTACAGCTTGATCAAATGGAATATTTCCACTATCCTTACTAATAAACTCTGAAAATATATTTGGTGCATATTTTATAGCATTCATTTTTGTAATAATCTCAAAAAAAGAGTCAGACATTGGAATTTTTGACAAGCCTAAATAATAAATGATCTGCAAAGCGTTAATCATATTTCAGAATCCACCAGGTGAAGGATTTATAACACTTAAAGCTAAAACTGCTCCAACAGATGCTTCAAAAATAGCTGAGGATTCTGTTGAAATCTCAGCAGTTTCTTTTAGATTAGAATAAGGATCATAATGATATAAAATACCTGACAACGTAGAGTTTTGTAATAAACCGTTTGAGATAGAAACACAGTGGGTCAAATTAATAAAAGTTACAAAAACCCATGCTCCTTTTTTAATACTGGTAGATGATAATAATAAAATTTTATAAAAATGTGGGTCATGTTTTTCTAATGAGAAAGAAAAATCAGAAACATCAAGATTTTTAATTCTATAAACAGATCTTAATTAGAGATTATCAGCTGCTAAGCTGTTACTTGTTAACGCAGTCACCCAGACCCCCTCGAGGGTTCCTCCGCTTTGCGACTTCCGCCTACAGGACTCTGATTTTACAGCTAGCCTGTTCTGTTGGTCGTCTCCTCCTTGCAATACACAACCTTGCTCCAGTCTTGAGTGGGCAGATTTAGGAATTCTGCGGCCTTGCTTGAGCTGCGAGCACGAGGTTGCCCATTCCGAAAAATTTGAAAAAAAATTTTTTTGGTAGGGCTGTCGGCCAAAAAGGAAATCCAAGCCCGGGACGCAATGCCCAGCATCGCGCTAGGAATTGCCCGATTGATAAGGAGATAACTCCTGACGCTGCTGAGCTTCCCCTTTCCAACTTGGAAGACCCTTCCTCCTCGAGGTAAAAAAACCCTTGGTGACAGAATGAGCTGCGGTCGACCAAATTCGACATTGCGCTCCACTGTGCAAGGTAAAACCCAGCCGGATACACATTCCGAGCGCGCCTTTTCCCCTTCCACAAGTCCCCGGAGTGTCCGGCTACAGGTGTTGAGGAAAAGGGCTGGTTCTCCAGCCGCCATTTTTATGTATTCTATAAACAGATCATTGGCTGATAAATCTGCAGCAAGCTCATCTGAAAATGTTAAATTCAAAGAGTTGTCTTTATTAACAGCTAAGGATGCATTAAAAGGTACTAGTAAACATTCTGCTGTGCCATTATAGCCAATTTCACATCTGCATAATCCGTTATAGATTTCAGCGTTATTTATACAGCTTGTACAGTTATTATTATTTTCACAAGAAATGCATCTATCTGGGCAATAACTGCATATTCCTTCATCTGAGTACTCATTTGGTTTGCATTCTTCACAATATAATAAATCTTTACTTACGCCATAGTGGCTTGAGCATTTACAAAATGGAGCATTATCAGCATTTTCTTTGCATTCTAAGCATGAATCTGCTTTATAGTCAGTGCACGCTTCGCAAAGATTATTATGGCACAAACTGCAAGTTGACGAAGAATCTTTGCAGCTAAACGTGCAATTGTGATGACAGTCAGAGCAATAGTTGTAATTAGGTCCAATTCAGAATTTACCGACACTACAATTTGGGATACAAATTTTGGTTGGCAAGCATGATCTGCAATTCTCTGACTCTCTCAACGTTAGCGAACAAAAAATTGGTAAGCTCGCGAGGGAAGTTAGATATTTTATATAAATTTGAGAATTTTAAAAATTCTTAAATTAATTTAATTTGTAAAATTTATTTTTTAAAATGCAAGCTGCTTAAAGAATTAACTATTCATTATAATAAATTATCACTTATATATCAAATATTTTTCATCAAAATTTTAGATAAAAAGCATTTTGTTCTCCAAAAAATAGGTGGTTTTGTTCGCTTTGGAGAGGAGAGTGAGCAAAATGGCTGGTATAAAGCTAATTGAGATATATCTTTAATAGCGTTAAAAATATTAATGCTAAAGATAAATCCTTGATAATAGTCACTTAAATTTGAATTTTGCAGTTTAGCACCAATAACATTTTTCATCCCTGATTGAGATGCTTTGTAATAAGAAATACCTGAATCTGTCAGAGAAGAATCGGAAACTGTATTTACTGCACAATTTATAAAAGAATGCCCTGAAGGGTCAAAATAGATAGATATCATTAAATGATTCCACTCTGATAAATAAGCAGATTTTTCACAAATGTGACTAAATATACCGACAAATTGGAGATTTATAGTAAAAAAAGGATATGAATTAGCCAAGCTGATTTCAAACTCTATAGTCCTTGAGGAGTCAATAAGTGATGCTATAGTCATTGCTGGTAATTCAGGATTAAATCATATTGAATATGTGAAAACAGGGGCCATAATTAACTTTGGCGTGATATATGCTAAATGCTCTGGTAAATGCAGAATAGACGAATTTCCATTAAAATAAAATCCTCGAAGAGGAGCAGGGATAGGGTCATCATCGTCATAATTTTTATAAAAATTATTTGTGGACCCAGTTAAAATTGGAATAAGCGATTTCTTATCATATATCAAGCCATTCAAAATGTTTAAATCTAATTCAAAAATGTGCTCATATTTAAGAGTGCATACATTCAAGCCATAAGAATATCCCAAAGGACAAAATTCAAGACATAGCCCATTAATAAGATAGTAATCATTTGCACATGTCAAACAGCTCATGAAATTTTCATTTGTGCAGCTCTTACATGAAGAATGGCAAGGTGAACACTTTTCATTTATTTCGTTTCAATAAAACCCGTCATCGCAGACACATTGGTCTATAGATAAGTGAGCATTAGGCCTGCAGGTAATACAAGTTGAATTATAATCATCACATACATTGCATATTATGTCGGCGCATAAATTACAGTTCTTGTCAGGTCTTACACATCCAGTCCCAGTGCAAGCTTCAGCGCAGTTTTGACAAGAGTTTCCATCCCAGTACTCAGAAATTTCACAATTTATCAAGCTAATAATAATTAATTAGATTTTTAAGTAATTCTTTTCTTCAGCAGGATTATTAGCTCATGCAAAGGCCCACCTTTAGTTCTCAAGTGGAGATGTCGGTCTTCACCGTCGCTCTTGAACTTGCTTAGCCTCACTCCTTCGCATGTACCACCTAAGGCTCACCCTATTGGGCGTGCCAAGCAGTAAGACTATATGTCTCTTTTTCCTTAGACCATCGAATTATTCTAAGCAGTAATTCATATACTCATTGTGGATAAAGGTTCACGTTGAAAACCAAACCCTATAATAAATTGCTGAATAGAAATAGTTCTCTGAGAGAATTACTTCCATCGTAGCAATTTTATTATTATCACAATTTATTAAGCAGTTCCCAGAATTACTAATTGGACATAGAGAGCATCCTTGACAAGTTTCTGTAATAAATAATGACGGCTCTATTATTCTATTCCAAATCATTAAGTCTCACAAAAATCCTACAAAAAAGTTGCTTAATTTACTATCAAAAATATAAATGAAATGGTCGGTGATAAGTGACCCGTACTGCACGTGGCGGGTGCCCCTAGGTATATCTGGACTTGGCTTTGGTATAATAAGCTGCCCAAAGCTTGGGCTAGCCGTGAAGCGAGAGGCCCAGCACTATTTGCACTGATTAGTGGTCTGTTACAGTTTCTTGCTTTTTTTTACAAGCAGTTCCCAGGCTCAGGCTGGATGCCCACTTGAGGCAGGGTAACTTACCTGCCTCGTGTTAATCAGAGTTGAGTAACTTGATTGCTTGGGTTGGAAATGGAGGCTCCCGCAAAGTCCGTATTACTCGGCACATAGAAGGAAAATATTTATACCGAGAAACAGGAGGTTTCGGACGGCTCAGTTGACCGTGGAAAGCATGGCGCTCAGGAAGTAGGGGACTATAAAAATACATCTCTAATCTAACTAATTATATATCAACATAAGAAGCTCCTATAGTAATTGTATATGAATCCTGCAAGTCTTCAAACCAAAGAGTGTTTTGGACACTGAGGCTGTCGAGGGCTCCATTTAAATAAATTCCAATTTGTTGAGATGGGATATTATTGATGTCTGATACTATTCCTAAGAGAGTTCATTGATTTCCAATTTGTGTATAGCTTTTTTGCTTCAACGTAACCCCATCAATTATACGTAGCTCAAATTCCGGATAATAGTTATTCAGCCCAAGCCTTACTCCCCACCTCTGTGAGCGAACAAAAATATTTGGTTCATAGAGGAGGTTAATTTTGCTTTTTAAAAAATTATATATAAACAATTTTTTCCAAAATCTAAAAAAAAAATTTGTGATTTGCAAGAATTAATTTAATTTAAAATGAGGCTGTTTAAAATTTAATAGATTCTATTATAATACTTATATATCAAAATATTTTCAAAAAAAAATCTAATTTTTATTCGCTAATGGCGAGTGGGTTATTAGCCAATAAATAGGGATTTTCTAATAGTTTTGTTCGCTCACGGAGAGAGGAGTCAGAAAATCAGTAAAATTAGCAGCTTCTTTAGCTAATAAATCTCCAGCACCATCTAAAGTTCTTATTCAAGTAAAAATGCTTAATTTTGGAGCAAAGAGGAAACCGCTAAACTTCATATATGAAGTCCCAGTAAAGTAATACCCACGATATTCTGCAGCAACTGGATCAGAAGGCATATAAAATGGATAGAAATCATAGTTTTCCCCTGTTTCTACAGCTATATTTGATTTTGAATCATAAACTGTATCTTTTATTTGATTCGGTTTTTAATCATAAATAAATTTGATGAGAAAGAGAAAATTAGCAATTCCTCTCGAATCGAATAATGTGGCTTGGTTTTCCTTTAAGAACTTCTGGACAGCAAATTCAGTTTAACTTCTAGTCACATAGAATTAAAGGACTGCTCCAAGTGCATTCTTGATACTTTATCCGCTCAGAACACCTATGAAGGTGATCTATATGCGGAGCACGCACAAGAGTTGAGGCATGACAAGAGTGAGGATACATGTCCGTAAGGCTTTTTGACCAGAAGGCAGTGAAACTTGTTTTAGATTGCTGAATCAATCTGAAAATACGGTGTGAGGTCTGAATACCTGCGACATCATCACTTTGAGTTAAAAGGTTGGGCTGCCTATTTAACCTACTGAAGTATTTAGGACGTTAAACTCTAAGCTAATTAAGATTTCAATTCGGTTTTAAAGTCAAAAACAAAGCCATTCAAATATTCATCTAGTATAAACCTGCTTGATATATAAGTATACCCAGTCGGACAATATTGAATACACAAATTTTCAAACTTTTTTCGCGATTTTTCACATGAAATGCATCCTGTAAATGCTAATGTCGAGCACGATGAGCATGCAGAGTTACAAAGCTCACACGATTCTGTTTCACTCTCCCATAGGGCGTTTTCATTACATTGACAGTCTGTTCCAACAAACCCCGCATTATCTATGCAGCTAATACATGTCCCTGAAAAGGTATCACAAGATAAACACTCTTTATTTTTGCATAATCTACATGTCAAATCATTAACACAGCCCTCAGAGCAAGAGCTCTTACAATTGCGACATGAATCAGAAAACTCATTAAAATGGCAATCATTGAGACAAGTTAAATCTGATGGGCAAGCTGAGCATAAATTTGTGCAGGTTGAGGAGAAATCATCAAGTGCATGGGCATTATCATTATAAATCTTTAAATTCCACAGAAATCCCATAAATCCGCTTGCATAGTTATTATATGTCCCTAAAATAATTTTCGATGCTAAATCATTAAAATAGCTGCTCTGTGATCCTTCGGCAACAGACATTTGAATTGTGTCAAGAAATATTTTTGCGATGTATTTCCCATCAATTTGAACATCTCCTACAATGGATATATAATGCCATGCTTCACTAATAATTGTTTCAGTTGAAACAGATAATGTATCCCCATCAGATAATTTTATTAATACATGGGGACTTCCATTGGTTATTTGTATTGAGAAATTATCTGTGCCTGATTTAGTCAGAAGGTATCCATCAAAAATAACTTTTATCCATATAGTTATAGTAAACCATGGGCCGATTATTATATTTGAGTTTGTTGTCATATAGCTTGTCCCTTCAAAATAGTATCCTCTTCCTTTAGATGGCTTAGGGTCATTTGTATCCCATAACGGATATACATTTGTATTGTCATTTCCAACAGAAAATCCACTCACAGAGTTTAACTTTAGCTGGTCAGTCAGATCAAGATATAAAATTTGGCTATTTACAAAATCACAAGTATCAGTGGCGGAATTTGTATTATAGCCTGTAGGGCAGTTTGTTAAGCAAAACCCACCAATGAAATAATAAGATTTTTGACAAGACAAGCATTGAAAATTCTTAGTTCCTGAGCATGATTTGCAGCCAGAAAAACAGATAATAGAGATGCAGGATAGCCCGTCTACTGATACTTCATAGTTTGCATCACATGAGCAAGGGGTTCCAGATGCATGAGATGTGCATGATGTGCAGGCTCCTTCATTGAATCCTGAACAAACAGCACATAATAAATCATTGCATATATTGCAGGTCGACCCTCGTACACAACCAGCAGTGCAGCCTTCATCTGACCCATCATCACAATTGGTGCATTCTGAGCTAAAATATTGATGAATATCACAAGTTCACAGACACGAATCATAAGGGTAGGCGCTAGCTGAGCAAGGAATAGCCAAATCAGAGCGAAAATCACTGATAGCTGAATTCCATAAAGCAAAATAATAAATAAATCCGCTAAAAGAGCTCTCTGAGCTTTTGCCAATATATAACTCACTTGAAGAATCTCTATAAATATTAGAAAAAGCGCTCGCAGTGTCTCCTGGTAATGCATTTAAATAATTTGTTATAAATGTATCTCCTTTTGTAAAAGAAATAGAAAAAGATAGATAATTTCAGCCAGTAAAAGCATTCAAATCTGCAGTAGAAAGAGTGCTTGGGGCAAGAGAAGGGCTTTCTAGACTTACAGTTAAAGCGCCTGAAGATTTGAGTCTTATTCCAGGTGATTTTTCAAGGATATCTCCAGCTGAGATCACATAAATCCATAGACCCATTGATACATTATTGTTTAGTAGAATGCTGGTATCAGAAACTAAATATTGCCCTCCTGAAAAATAAAGACCCCTCTTATAAGCTGGCACTGGATCTAAACTATCTGGGCTGTTAAAAAACTGATATGTTGACTCCGAGCTTGACGTTCTGAAAATAGATCCATAGACACCCATAAAATAAGTATCAAACGATACCTGAAAAGCTGTTGCTGATGATACATTTTCACAGATTGGGCTTGCTGTAAATCCTTGTGGGCACCCATTCAAACATACATTTCCTACAAGTATCATTTCTGATGCACATGTGCTACACAAAAAATAATAGCTGGTCAAGCACAGGTAGCAACCCTACACCCCCACCCCCCCCTTTTTTTAATGGTACCCCCACCCCCCCTAAAAAAATGGCACCCCCACCCCCCCCTTAATATAGCATAAATATATGACAAATGCCAATTTAGAGCAGACGTAATAAATAAATTATTATTTTAAATATTCAAAATTACTGATTTATACAATATCTACATAGCGTAGCACAATCGATTAAGGAGTAGGTGGAATGAGGTGAGAATTTCCTATAACTACTAAGCACACCACATATAAAAATTTGTTAGTGAGCATAATAATGATCTTTGGTATTAATTAGCAATATATCCTGCATATATTTATGAACTTTGTGGAATAATGGCTAAAAGTCGAATTAGAGATCCAAAAGTAAAACTGACAATAGCAAATACTATTTTTTATTACCACTATTGAATCCTGTTACCAATTCAGTCCTGCAATCCTTATACAATGGACATTAGATTAGCTTTAATGTATGAATCAATAAATTTAATGCAATTTATTGTGTTGTGCTTGGCTCATTTAATAATTAATGCCATTATATATATCTTGCTAATTAATTTAAATTTATTAATTAATCATAAATATAAAGTAATTTGTGGAGTTAATTTATCAATATAGTGTTTTAATTGGGTTATATTTAATTTATTTTGCTTTGCTTTTTCCTATCAATTACATCTATAGAATAAACCCGAGAGGGGGGGTGGGGGTGCCATCTGTGAAAGGGGGGGTGGGGGTACCATTTTTAGGGGGGTGGGGGTTCCCTTATTGGGGGGTGGGGGTGTAGGGTTACTACTTGTGCTTGACCAAATAGCTTCCTGAACATTTTGAACAATTTGCATCACACAACTCACATGTCTCTGACGAACTTTCCCAAAATGCGTTATCGTTGCAGGCACATTCAGTTCCAATTTTAGATGCATTTGTAATGCATGATATGCAGGCTCCATCAAATGAATTACAAGATAAGCATTCTTTAGCCTTACAGAGCCTACACGTTTCTGTGCTTCTACATCCATAGCTTCCACAGTTACTTGAGCATTGAGTGCAGCCTGAGCCAGAGTAAAAGTACCCAAATCCACAATTGTCAGGACATAAAAGTTCTGAAGGGCATGATGAGCAACCAGAATTGCACTCACTTGTGACCCATTCGCTAAACATATAAGAATTCCCATTGAAAAATTTAAGACTCCAAAGAAACCCTGTAAAGCCATCATTGCCTGTTTGGGAGCCAATATATAAAGTCCCCAATAAAGAATCTATGAATGGATAAGCATTTGTAGAAACTGAAGAAGTGACAGCTTGGCCATCTGTATATAAATTAATAGAAGTTTTCCCACTTGAGATGTCTCCTGTGAATGCGATATTGTGCCAGCTTCCGAACAAATTTGACGATCCTGCACAAGAAACTGTTGAGGTGTCGCTGAGTTCAAGTACTAAAGATGCTGCGCCTACTGAGGTAAATGAGAAAGAAAACATAGAAGTTAAGCTGCTATCAAGCTTTACTAATAAATTTCCTTTTTCTGTAGATTTTACCCAAGCTGTTATAGTAAAATAAGGTGTCATTGTAAAGGAGCTATAAGTCACATAACAAGTACTTCTGAAATAGTATCCTCTATAAATTGACGGAATTGGGTCACTAGAATCAACATTAGGGTAACTATTAGAATTTGATGAGCCGACCTGAAAGCTGCTTATAGTGCCTAGAGAAATCAAATTTTGCAAAGATAATGTAAGTGCAGTCGTCGTAGATAGTGTGCATACACTAGAATCTTGACTATAGCCAGTTGGACAGTAGTCTAAACACATACCTGAAAGGAAATACTTTTCTAAAAGGCATGAGGAGCATTGATAATATTTTTCTCCTATGCATGTTGAGCATCCTTGAGAGCATAAAACACATGAAAACCCATCTGAATAATATCCCTCATCACAATCACAATCATTATTTTTTGATTTAGAAGCATTCAAAACGCATTCTGTACATTTGCCAGAGTCAAAGCCAGTGCAGATTGAGCATAAAGGATCATAGCAAATATTACAGGAGGAAGCTCTAGTGCACCCAAAAGAGCAGATTCCCATACAATTTTGGCACTCCATGCTGGAGGTCGAATAGTATTGACCAAAATTACAAGTCCCAAAGCAAGAATTTCCTCCTTGGTCACAAAGTTCTGTTTCTGTAAATTCATTAGAAAAAGATATATAGTTTGTATTCCATAGCTTGAAATTGTATATAAAGCCATTGAAATTGCTCGCTCCTTTGCCTAAATAAAGGTATGATGAAGATGATTCTCTAAAAATATAGCCTGATTCAGTCATAGGAGTATTAGAAACATTGTTTTGATAAGACGTGATTGTGGTCGCATAATTTGAGAATGCAACTGTATAAGAAAGCAAAATTCAAATTCCTTTATTTAGATCGGAAAATAAAATGGTGACGTTGGCTGAAATTGGAATCCGAGGCACCCTAGGAACAGATAGGGCATATTCTGATGGAACTGAAAGCAGGACTCTATCCCTTTTTAAAGTCGGTCTCAGGCTTGGGGATGCCTTGCTGAAGAGGGAAGTTTTGTTTCTCCCTCTAAGGTTTTCTGTCCTTGGCAGGTAGGCTAGACAGGTTTTACCTACTACATGGTCTTCCCTTGTTGGAGCCATCAAGGCACTCTATAGATGGTGGCTCTGCTCTACGTACGGATTTGATCCTTTGGGCAGGTCGTTCAGATCTGAAATCAGGCCTCTTCTATTTCCCTTTTGTCTCGTGGGGCGATGGAGGCTGTTATTTGGAACCAAAACGAGGCAAAGGCTAGTGGGATTATCCGCTTATGGTCAGTTTAACAGTTTAATATAACTTTTATTTATATCAAAAGAGCTTGAACTGACTGTTATTGATTCCAATGATGGGCTTTGCAGTTGCAAACTCAATACTCCTGTCCCTTGTATATTTAATACATAAACTTCTGTATCTCCTTTACTCATCAAATCTCCAGTTCCAGATATTAAATAAGCCCATAAAGCTATCGAAAAAGTATGAGAAAGAAAAATGGGAGAGCTTGATTCCAAATAAGTCCCAGAAAAATAAAATCCTTGCTTATAAGAAGGAACTGGATCTACCTGCTCAGCAGAATTAAAAAACTGATAAGAAACTGAGCTGGTTCCTGTTATAAAAATTCCATAATTCCCTGAAAAATCTTGATTGAAATTTATATCAATAACTGGATTTGATGTACTTATACAAGGAGACAAGAAGCCATATGGGCAGCCTGCTAAGCATACACCATCAACTAAATAAGAGGGTGATGAAATGCAGACTGAGCAAGAAAAGACTCCGCCACCAGCACAAGTTTCACAAAGTTGGTCACAAAGCTGACAACTGGCTGCATCTGCATAATATTGAGAAGCACATTTACATTTGGATCCATTTAAATTTGCTCTTGCTACACAAGATGTGCAGGTTCTGGAATATGGATCGCAGGAAGCGCATAATTGGTCATTGCACATGGAGCAATAGTTTGCCTTGGAGCAGTCTCCTATAACTAAAATGGTATAATTAATTATTGGCTTTGTCCCAGTAAAAGCGATTGTGATAATATTAGCTGATGATAGTGTTGCTGGTGACCCATTAATCATTATTGTTGTTCCTGAGTTTGACAGTGTAAAAAGAGTGTAAGTCTCATATAGTTTGCAAGCTCCAACTGTTGTAGCTGGATTAAAGTTGTTCACTCCTCCTACGAGTTAGCAATTTTTTTATACTATTTTTATTAAAAAAATAAAAAGTTTTTTTGCAAATATTTGATTTTAAAAAATAAATATAATTTATAGAATGAGGTAGAGATCTTGCTACAGCTTGAGCATCAATATGAATTGCCCTGCTTTTGATTCCACCAGCTTAGCAGAAGTCGACTTCATTTGGCAGGTCAATTTTCATTTTGGCAATTCTTAGGATAGAGCGATTTGACAAATTGAGGCTTGGCTTGATAACTGAAGTTGATTTCACAAGCTCTCCATATGGACTGTAGAATCAAAGGCTTGAGCAATCCATGTGGATGCTCAAGCTTAACAACAATTTTTTATCATATCAAAAACATTAAAAAAAAATTTTTATATTTTTACCTTAAGGGTTGATTTCCCCAAAATAGGTTTTCATCTCTTTTTAAGGGTAAAGTTAGAATTGTAAAAGCATCTGCTAACTCCACAGTAAATTTTCTTTGTACTGTCCCATCGTCACAAAATCCAAGAATCAATACATAATTGGAGTCTCCAGTGCTAATTGATAATGAAAAGGAAAAACCATTGCTTTCATACACAAATGTTTTGGCAGGTAAAGTGTTAGTGTAATCCGTATTAGAAATAGTGCTGCAGGTCAAGCTGTTAGAAGCTGCGCTTGGGTTATATACCAAGGTGTCTTCAGATATTGTCCAGGTCTCTGGAGTCATAAGCTGAGCGGTGCTTCCTCCGTTTTCGAATGACATGACAATATCAGATGCGGACAAAGATGAATCTGCTGGGTTTAAAACAAATAAAGTTCATCATAACAAATATCATAGCGATAGACAGAAGGGAAAAGGCGTCCAGAACTTAACCATTTATTTATTGTAGGAAAGTTCCTATTTTCACTTACAATTGAGAGAATAATTTAATGTTAATAGATTTCCATTTTTTGATTTAAGATAGATTATTATAGATTATTCACCAGATTTAATTATTGATAATACATGACTTTTTTTTGAATCATTCCTCTGAGCGCTGACTAGGCATTTATCATCTTTGAGCCTTTCAAATAGTGAATTTTATTTGGATTTCAAGTCTTCTTTTTTCTCACTACATCTTGGTATTATATCAAGGTCATTTTTATGCTATCAGTGTCACAAAAGCTAGAATCTATGCAGATCTTAAATTAATGCTAATAATTACCGCGTAATTAATATCTTGCCGCTTAAGAACTGAAACTAAATGATCTGCTGCATAGAGCAAGCTTATCAACGATCAGCTCCAATTTTTACATTTGGATTCAAAATCTCAAGAATATAACCATTTTTGCAATTTAAGAGTCTGATTTTGCGCAGCCATAAGCGGACTTACTATGCAAATACCTTAAATTCAGACAAGTGGTCTATACTGTGTCCATATAGGAAATTTTAAATGGTCACAATCAAAATTTCTAAGATTTTTTTGAGGCTGGCTATTCCTTCTTATATTATAAACAATATTTAGAATTTAAAATAAAATTTACTAAAAATTGATATTTTTGATGTTTTATAAATAAAAAAATAATCAGCTTATATCCTTTAATTTATGTTACATAGCATCATTATTCAATTTTTCATTTTCATCAGCCCTTAGCCTCTCATCGCTACCAATCACAGCTTGATTTCTATAAGAATCATCTTCTCCTTCAACTCTAACCTCTAGGTTCTCTTTCTCTGTAATTTCAATAATGATGTTACTTTTCTTCGAGTCATTTAGCGTTTTCCTTGACATAAGTTTTAATTCTTTTCTATTAACATGATCTGCTTCTATCTTTCCAAGCATAAATTTAAACAAAAGAGATATATCCATTCCAGTTTCTGTATGTAATAAAATGGTGACCTGAGGAGATTTTCTTAACTTCACAGCTAATAAGGCTAGAAATAGTCAAGAATTATGGTTGGTACTTGCTTCTATATATTCAAGTAAGTCTTCCTTAGTTCCTGCGATAGAAATCGAGCCGCTATCTCCTTACTCCCCCCCCCCTCCGTGAGCGAACAAAAAAATTTTGTTCGCTCACGGAGGGGGGTTAATTTTTTTTTTTAAAAAAAATTTATATATAAATTTTATAAAAAATATTTTTTTTCGAAATTTAAAAAAATCCTAATTTGCAAAAATTGGGAAGCAAATATTAATTTAATTTGCAAAATTTATGTTTTAAAACGCAATTTGTTTAAAATTAAACAGAATTAGCTCTAGATTTCATTATACTAATTATCACTTATATATCCAAATTTTTTTCATTAAAATTTTTTCTATTAAAAAAAATTTTTTGTTCACTCACGGAGGGTGGGTTTTTGGTCAAAAAATGGCGATTTTTCTAATGGTTTTGTTCGCTCACGGAGGGGGGGGGGGGAGTTAGGGATCTAAGATCATTGGCCCCGAGATATCAGGGTTTATCAGCATAGGATTTAAGTCTTTTACTTGCAGTCACTTTAGCAACTGTCAGGCTCCAAAATTCACCCCTTGGATCAAGCTATTTTTAATTCATCCAAAGCAGGGCTGCAAAAAACATAGCCCAGCCGCTCAATACTGAAGCTTCTAATAAAGACAAGGAGGATGAAAACCTCACTTGTGCACACTGATGTCGCCTTGACCTAGATTGACTTCTAGAGAAGAAAAATACTGCCAGCTCACTGTAGTAGGCGAACCATAATTTCATTTTGTGGGCATCTCAAAGTGAATAAACCATCTGGCGAGTCCCAAGATGACTGTGCCACCAATACGGCTCTGAACTGTCTGTTAATTTATTAAAAATTAAAATTAAGATCCACTTTCTGTAATAATTAGTGATGGTAGTTTTTTAGCTTTTAAATATCCCAAAATAAATATTACAGCTCACCCAATGAGTTGACAGCATATTCATGGTGTAAGATTTCCCATGACTACATTAGCTATCGATGTCCAAAATACAGATCAGGCAACCATTAGCATTGATATGATCAGTATTAACTCCCTCCCTTTTAGGCAAGCCAAACTTTTTGCTAAATTAATTAATTTTTGAAATTTCATATTTAGAATTAGCTTGAATTTAAATTTCAAAAAATCCAATCGGAAATATTTGAAAATGCAAGCTGACTATAAATCATATATTTTATAATATTTTTTTGTTCGAAAGTTAAATAGCTTATACGCTAGAATTTTTCCAATTTTTTCTTATTCTTCACAATTAAATATGGAATGTATGAGTCAGGGGTACAGTCCCCTATACTTGTCCTAGTGAGGGAAGTTCATTCTTTCTGAAGGAAATCAGCGTTGGGACTGCTCCGGCAGCCCCAAGTGTACTTGAATCACATTCAAGAAACAAAGAGAGACTCGTCCGGGCCAAGGGCGACTGTAACGGTTCGACGGTTAGGCCGATTCCACCTACCGTTGTTCAGAGCTGTTCGCTAGTGGATGGAATTCATGGAGGAAGGGCTTGTATTGTTAGATCCTAAGCTAAGTGGGGGTCGACAAAGTGTTATCGTAATCTTAATCTTAATCTTCTTATTCTTGAGGATTAAGCAAATTTTATCATAATTATATGGCTTCACAAGGTAAATCATTCATATGTAGATAGAAAAAAAAACAAAATAAAGAAATCCATGAATTTCAGGTTGCCAAAGGCCAATAGTTTTTTTGAAAATCACAAAGAAAATTTGAGCAAAACTCTTTATCACCAAATAGCTTGGCATAGTTTTTATATGCAATGATTCTTGGACATCTTGATACACTGGACGATAATAAATTGTTAAAGGTACATAAACAAAAATTGTGAATAAACACAAGAACACGAACAGTAAATGTTTATCTTCCCAGCAATATTGATAGCAGTCTTTATCCAAGTAAGTGCCTAAAACACTGTTTCCAGTTGTATGGGTGCACGCAAAAATATTTAATAAAAATAAGAGTATAGGGACAAATAAAATATTTCCGAGTAAGGGCATTAATATTTCTAAGAGGGATCTGATATTTGCTAAAAAATTAAATATAAAACAGTTTCTCAGCTTCGTCATTGTAAAAAAATTCAAAAATACCATCAATCAAGCTATGCAAATGGTGATAATCATCTGGATCCAAAAAGCTGTTCTCTTAATTGATGTTAATTTAGAAAAGTCTAGAGATGCCATATCACTGGCATGCGTAACTGCAGAGTTAATTGAGAGTATTGGTGGGCCTAAATAAAGATATTGGAAAAATTCTACAGCAATCTTAATCTTAATTACGAGATTATCAGCTGCTAAGCTGTTAGTTTTGACGCAGTCACCCAGACCCGAAGGTTCCTCCGCTTTGCGACGCCGCCTACAGGACTCCAACTTAATGGCTAGCCTGTTTTGTTGAAAGTCTCCTCCTTGCAAGCTACAACCTTGCTCCAGTTTTGAGTGGGCAGATTTAGGAATTCTGCGGCCTGCTTGAGACTGTGGGATACAAGGTTGTCCACACAGAAAACCCAAAAAAATGGGTGTTCTGGTCGACTTTCGGCAAAAAGGAAAAGTGAAGCCCAGGCCAAACTCCTGGTTTCTCGCTAGCGGCATGCCCAATGGCCTGGGTGTTCCCTGCAAGCATAGCTGTCGCCTCCTTTCCAACTCCAACCTCCTTTACCCTTGAGGAAAAATAAACTCCGAAAGCGGACTAAGGCTAGGCTCCTGCCTCCTGCGGGAATTGCTAACCTAGCGTAGCTGCCCATTTCTTCGTTGGTAAAATCTTGCCGGATATACGTTAAATAGGGCTCGAGACTGCTTGGCGAAGAGGCCAAGCCTAAGTTGAGACGCCATATTTAAAGTATATGATTCCTACAGCAATCACCGAATAAACCATCATATCAGCGAATTTTAGCTTCTTGGTTTTCAGTAATTTGGGTATATATACTTTTTTATATTTTTTCCATATTAAAAATGAAATATAGATTGAAATAGAAAAAATCGCAAAACAAATCCCAAAGAAGACCCCAATGCCTTTTTCAGAGTGACTGGTAATTTTTTCCTCAAATGGGCAATCAAAATTTTTATCTCTCATATCGTTTGGAGTTGTATGAGAATTTCCAGGTCATGTGATTTCTTGTATTTGCTCGAAAAGTACTTGTGTTCCTAAGTTAACTATAGTGACTGGGACTTCATAATAAGTCTTGTCTGTTTTATTGTAATAAAAATTATTGAAATTGATAGATGCGTAGTTTCTGTTATTGCTGTTAGATTCAATAGAGATCAGTCCACTGCAGCTAATGAACCGTTGCTTTCTCAAATTTTTGTTTAGTAGTCAAGGATTTTCTATATCACTTCCTTGATTAATTGTATAGTCAAGCCCATGAGCTACTAGCATAAAAGCATCAAAAGAGTAGCACTTATAGCTTGGAGGATAAGGATAAAAGGCTTGAATTATTTCTTGCTTGATTTTTTCTCCATAGTTTCCTACATATTCATTGATAGAGCCACTAAGAGATCCATCCATCAGGCTTGTTCTTTTAATTACATGTTCATCGAGGTCATTAAAAACAGGCCCAGACCCTCCAGCTTTGCTGGTTACAAAAAGAATTATGTCGCCTTTCCTAAAGCCTACATCGTATAAACCCTCAATTGCATGCCAAGCATACGGGTTCCCTAGAACTAGCAGACAAATTCTGACTTTTAAGCTATAAATATGTTTAAAAATATACTTATACTGTTCAAAATCAGTCCTTAACTCCCCCCTCAGTGAGCAAACATAAAAATTTTGTTCGCTTTAGAGGGGGTTAATTTTTTTTTAAAATTTAAAAATTCCCAATTGTAAAAATTGAGAAGCAAAAATTAATTCAATTTTGCTAAATTTATGTTTTAAAATGCAAGCTGTTTAAAATTAAACAGAATTATCTAGTGATTTCTTTATTTATATATTAATTATTTTTTTCATAAAAATTTTTGTTCTCTTACGGAGGGTAGGTTATTGGCATAAAAAATAGAGATTTTTCCAATGATTTTGCTCGTTCACAGAGGGGGGAGTAAGTAATTTTGAGGAATTAATTTTTTGTTTTCATCATTCATAATAGATACTCTTACTCTCCCCAACTCCGTGAGTGAACAAAAAAATTTTGTTCACTCGCGAAGGGGGGTTAAATTTGTTTTTAAAACAAATTATATATAAATTTTATAGAAAAATATTGTTTTCGAAATTTTAAAAAAATCCTAATTTGCAAAAATTGGGAAGCAAATATTAATTTAATTTATAAAATTTATATTTTAAAAAGCAATTTGTTTAAAATTAAACAGAATTAGCCAGAGATTATTATACTATTATCATTTATATATCATTTTTTTCATAAAAAATTTTTGTTCACTCACGGAGGATTGGTTTTTACCCAAAATAGAGATTTTTCCAATGATTTTGTTCGCTCACAGAAGGAAGTTAGTGAAGCGAATTCGTCATAGAGTTTTTTATATAAAGGGTAATTATAAGTATTATTTCCAAATATTACTGCAGCATGAGTTCAACCAAGATAAGAAATAATTTTAGCTAAATTTGTTGCAATATAGTCTCCACTCGTTGAGATTCTCATATATTCAGGATATTCAGTTTTATTTGACAAAAAAGAAACCACAGTAGAAGCTCCGCAGTGAGGTATCTCAACCCCTAAGCCCCTAAATGCATAAATATATCCAATAGCTCCAATATCAAAAGAAGGGGAAAGAAAAGCTACGCCAAGCTGATCTTTATATTGCCTCATACACGTATAGTAGAATTTTAGATCAAAAATGCTTGATCCGCAATTTGTCTGAAATTGAGATATATAAAAGTTTTTCAGAAGAGAGGTTGAGTTGTTTATGACTCATTGGGCATATAACGAGCCTAAAAAGTTTTGAGGGTTGTAGATATTAGTAGATCCATCTGGCTCAGCCGACCCTGAAGCAATTGAAACAACAATTTCAGTTTCTGATCTTTTTGGGGTAATTGCTGTGTTCCCAGGATAAAAAAATGTTGAATTGAAAATTGTAGCGTTTCAGCCTTCAATTTGAGCTTTTATAATTTTTTGGCTGTTATAAATATTTACTACCGAAAATATAGGCAATTTTCGGTGCTGAAAGGTGTTAGACTCAAATAATTGTCGAAGGAGAAGTGAATCAATTTGAATGCTGGGGTATTTTGACTTAAAATCTAGGATAATATCAGTAAACTGTTTTATTGCCAAGATTTCATATTCAGAATATGATTGAGCAGTTTCTAGTCCTTTTTCGACATATATTGTAACTCCATCCTCAGCAGGTGCTCATATAGCTGTGCTTCCAACTATAATTCCTGCCCCTTTTTTGTATATCTTTTTACTTTTTAATTTTTCAATAAATTTTCATAATCCATATCCTTCTTCTAAAATAAAAAATAATTGAATCCCATTTGGCTTAATAATTTTAGAAATTAAATTTTCTATGCTTTCATCACTTATGGAGTCAGGGAGAACTAATTTTTGGGAAACTTGGCTTCTGTATTTTGTTTCAACATTTAAGGCTAGTTTTAGATTTATTGGTGACTCATTTGAAATAATGGCAAAATTTTTCCACTCAAAAAAATCTATTATGAATCCCGCTGCATTTTGATGTTGGTCAATAGAATTATGAATAAAAAATTGTCATTCGCCATAGGAGTTAGAATCGAAATTCAAATTAAGATTGACTATTTGATTTCGCTCTGTATAATGATAAATTATGCTGCTTCAATATACGTCAAAAGTGACATCTATAGTGATAAAAGTCTGCTGTGCTTCTAAAATATTTTCAATTGTTTGATTTGCAGTAATCTCTACAAACTGAAAGTCAAAATAATACTCATTTTCAAAAATAGAGCTGGGCAAATTATTTTTCAGGTCCGAAAGCAGATTTATATTTGTCTGCTGAGAATAAAGTATATAAATTAGTAAATCTCCTAATGAGTACGATAAAAGGATCAATGTAAGATAGCGCACCGAATTCATTTTATTTATTTTTTATTCAATTTCAGCTAATATATCGCTAATAATTAATTTTGTTATTAAATTGCCATAAATTTTGCTAAAATTAAATTGCTTAATAGTATAAGTATCGTAGGATATTAGGAAAATGCAAGACAATAGTATTTGCAAGTAGAAAATGTTTTAGTGACAGAATTTATTGCGATAAATGTCAAAAAGATGAGCAGCAGCCAAAAAGGACCCTAAGAATGGACTAGCAAAAGGAAAATCCCAGCTAAAAAGGTTCCAGAGACCACCAACTTTACTAAGGACGAAATCAAAGAAATCAAGGAAACCTTCGATCTCTTCGACTCAGTAAACTCGGACCATCGACCCTAAAGAAATTAACGCAGCATTTGCATCTCTTGGCCAAGACAGAACTCCAACCATCTTCAGACTTCTTGCAGGAATTAAAGAATTCACTTTGATGACTTCTTAAGCCACATCAGCGAAAGACTCAGCCACAGAAATAGCAGAGAAGGTATCCAAAGGATTTTCGATCTCTTTGATGCAGACAGATCAAGCTCAATCAGCATCAAAAACTTAGCTAGAGTTGCCAGAGAGCTCGGAGAAAGCATGACTGAAGAAGAACTCCAACAAGCTCCTACTAAAGTTTCTGCTGATAACAAAGCAAGGAGTATTGACGACTTTTACGATGTTATGACTAAGAAATTTATTACAGGTTTTAGAGATATAATGCATGTGTTTTAGTCGAAAGATGCATAATGTGAGCTGCATCTGTTATTTTACAATTACCAAATTGTGTACCACTGTTGGAACTCAAAATAAAGTAACAACCTCTCTTGCATAAGACTTAAATCTCTTAAAATTCCATTTTTACTGATAAAATCTATTTTTATCAGAATAATCATTTTTCGACCAGAAACCAATAGTAAAATTCTGGTCAATTTAAAATAGACTTGCTAAAATCATTTTTAATTTCTATTTTTTTAACTCTTACAAAATCATCTACTTTCTTATGAATATTAGCTTAAAGATATCTAATCACATTGATTGTAAACTCCAAACATTTAAAAATATCATTACTCAAAAAATAAAGATGTTTGCGATTTGCTAGGTCAATTAATATTAATAATCAAGAATATTGTAACTAAAAAATATAGTCTTTCCCATTCTTCCAAAAGATTCCTTAATTAAGCCATTTTCTCTAATGTTCTACTAATATATCAAGGCATTCACAATAATCATTCTCTATCATACCTTCAAAATAATATTAATTATTAAATAAATGGGCTAACATTTCATAATGTGCGGTATGTTCATATTTAAATTTAATATGAACACAAATTCTATCCAAATCCCAATTTTTGTGCTCACCAACATCAACACAAGCTCTTTCAAACTATTTGGGAAATTCGACACTCCTTCCCCGCGTAGCGTCTTCAACACCAAGGATTTTTTCAACGACGAAATCGAAGACACCGAAATTTGCAAAATTTTCATAGAAAATCAAAGAAAATGCTCAAAAAGCTGCGAAAAATTCCCAAAAAATATCAGCCCTGACGCAGAGTGCTCAATTTGTAAGGTAAAAGTAAAAGCGAGTTTTAGACAATTTGGGATGTTGAGTGACTGTAATGATGTGTTTTGTTTGCCATGCATTAGACAATGAAGAGGAAGAGGAAATGTGAACGCTTCAACAGCTAAAACTTGCCCAGTTTGTCATAAGAAAAGCAAAGCTTTAATTGCGAGTGATTTTTTGGTTTTTGGGAAGGAAGACAAAATGAAACTTTTAGGAAATGAAGGGGACTTATGCAGAAATCTTTTTAAAGGAAAATTCTCTTCAGAAAATGGTTCATATGATAGTGAGATATTTATGCAAAAGAATTTTTGCAGAAGCATGAGTTAAGGTTATTTAATGCTTAAATATATCGATTTTTTATATATTTTTTTATATATAAATTTTAAAAAAAAATAAAAATAATTGAATATGATTGATATTTTTATGAAAAAGGTATATTTTCTTTAATATTTAATAAGTAAAAATAAATTAATTTATATTTGTTTGCAAGTAAAAAGCTCTTTCAAGGTCATCAAGTAGTGAAGGCTCAATTTCAAATTTCGGGATAAATTTCACGACACTCTCAAATGGCATATTATTAGAAAATCTGTGCAGTGTCGTTTCCAAATTTTCCCCCAAGACCGACTCTTGGCTCAAATAAAATAATGCTAAGCATGTTGATAGCAAAGCTGGCCATCCTTGGACTAAAAAGAAATCCCAGATCCACTGAACCACTTCAATAGGCACTCCTTGCTGTCCTAATAAATGAGTAAATACAGTCAAAAGCCAAGGTGTTACAATCAGACTTATAAATAAAATGGCGCAGCTCTAGAGAAAATATTCTTCCTCATGAAATTTTATTATGAGTTTGGTTTTCTCTCGAGAACCTCTGCAGGCTAGCGTTGGGATAAACAGAGGAACTGCTCCATAGTGCAGCTGAGAGGCTCAGAGTTTCACCACTCAGAGCATCCGAGGAGGATGACTCTTAGGTGGAACACGCGTATTAGCTGAGCTTGGTGAGAAGCAATGGCTAGGATGGCAGGCAGTTTATTTGGGATGGCCCGGCTTTTTGGATCGGAAATGCTCGTGAAGTCACCATCTTAGCTCTGTCCCTTTAGTGGGAGTGTAAGAGTATAAAGTTAGACGCCTTAAATACTCATATTAAAAAGTAAGTAAGTTACAATCACATCTAGATTTATATCAAGATCTTTAAAATGTTTACTCCCCCCATCCTTGATCGAACGATTGCCTGTAAAAATTCCTAAAACTTGGGGAAATTAACCCCCATCCTTGATCGAACGATTTTCATATCATGCAAATTTTTTATATATATAAAAATATATTATTTATCAAAAGCCTGGGAAGATGTACCTAATGAAGTTGTTTCAGAGCTTTGAGACGACAGAAAGCTACGGAATCAACCATTTGAAGTGATTTCGTCATCAACCTAGGCTTAAAAACTTAATAATCTAATAAAAGAGAGATTCTTTAAAATTTTTAAAAAAAATAATTTAATTCAATAAGGAATAAATTAAAATTTATACGGTTTAAAAGGGTAACTAATAAATCAAAATATTACAAACTGGTATTTTATGAAATTAATTCAATTTTTTGCTGTAAAAAATTTATTATTAAATACTCTTAACCCTCTTATTTAAAAGTAAATAAAAAAAATATATATATATTATATTTTATATATAATTTTTTTTTCCCAAAAAAAATTTTTTTTAACCCCTATCCTTGATCGAACGATGGCGAGTTGTTCGATCAAGGATGGGGGGGAGTTAGCAAGGTAAGGCAATTTCAATTTCAATAAAAATTCCAACTGAAAAATCCCAAGTTTGAGCCTTGAAAATCCATTTTTCCAGAGCTCGCCAAGGTAAAAAGGTGGTCTTAATAGAGACATAAGAGTCCCCAAAACTTCGTCAGTGTCTCTTAAAATCCCCAATAAAAAATGTGTAACAAGCTGCATGCCTTGGCAATACCCCACATCAGGGTTTAGGGCGCATAGGCCAATTAAGACTTCTTCTACCTCTTGTTGGTGGTCGACTAAGCCTCTATTTACATCTTTGCTGATTTCTTCCATTATTTCTGGGTAGACTTCATGGCCCATTCCTCCTACCCTCATCCCATAAAAATTTCTAATATACATTCTTCAGCTAATTTTTCGAGGACAAAGGCTCACAGTTCCTATACGCCTCCACAAAGATTTTGTAATAAACGCTTTAGCGACCTGGTCTTTAAAATACAATGAAACATTTTGTAAGACAAGGAGGTCTTTAAATGATAAAAAATCAATGATATTTTTCCAAATTTTGCTTAGTGTGCGGGATTGGTTGGAAGATAAGTTACTATAAAGATCTTTTATATGGTCTTTGAGAGTCCCAATTTCTTTATTTTTTTCGCGTAAAGAGTTTTGCAAACTTTCTTGTTTTTGCCTTAAAAGTCGATTTTCAGCATCTACAGCTTCTTCTTGGCGCTTGACCATGAGCATAGCTAAATTAGCTTCTCTGACTTCTAAAGCCAAAATCATTTCATTAATTAGTCCTTCAATTACTTCTTTTTCGAGCTCATTTCTTTGTAGAGTTATAATTGATATTTCTTTTTTTAGCGAAAAAATATTTTCATAATTATTTTAAGGCAAAATAAGAAAAATATTTTTTATATTTTTTTGACCCATTTTAGCATTTCTCTGGCATTCTAAAAGATCAGAAATATCTTGCTCAGACTGGCTTATTGTTGTAAGTGTATCCCAATATTTTCTCAGCCCAATATGACTGCTTCATTCCTTTACCACCTCTGCTAGCACATTTACGCTGTCAACTCATTGCTCTCGTTCAGCGCGACTATTAGAGCTTAACTCAATAAGCCTTTTTCTCGTAATAAGACGAAATCCGTATACTTTATGATTGTAATCTCCTTTAAGAAGCACAGCGGTCAGTTGATTTGAAAATCCAAATTCAACTGCTAATATATCTGTAGTAAATATAAATTTCGAGTTTGAGCGGTCTTTTTCGAGGATTAATTTTTGGAGAGAATCATTGAAATATGGTGCAGGCTTTAAATATTATTTTATAAAAAAATTTTATATGATTTTTTTGATAGAAAATTGCTAATAAATAATGATTTTATATATAGTATTTTTTATCATAAATAAATATTGGATAGAGAATTATCAAGCCTTGAAATAGATTCGACGCACACTTCTGTGTCCATTTTTCTGATACTTGATGAAATAATGCCCTCGCAGAAGGGTTTTTAAAGATTCTTTTGAAAGAGGTCGATCTTCAGCATAAGATAATGCAAGAGAATTTTCTTCCATGCTTCTGTCATTGATACTGCGAACACTGCGAGCTGATGTACTTGTGGAGAGTGAAGGGGTAGCGACATTAAGGAGATCCATTTTTTTATATGCTGACTAAAAAATAATATATTATTTATTATTTATCTATTCCTTATTTCTATTGAATTCATTTTATTATTTATAATAAATAAATTTAGACTATTATCTATGGAATAGTAAATTTTCATTTAAGTTTTTGAATATTAATTCTGGCATAAAATAATGTGATGCTTGGATTGCTAGGAATTTATGATGATATATCAGTAATATAAATTAATTTTATTTTTTTGAATTTTCAAGAAATGTAAAATTACAGTTACAAAGTAAGGGATGAGGTGATAAATGGTCGGTTCTGATTTTTGGATTACAAAAAGCTTTGATTCAATCATAATTTTACATTTTTTTACTTTGAGAACTTTATTTGATACTTTAAGCAGCGAATCTATTTTAAATTAATCTCGTAAGTAAGAAAATTATTTAATGTGTATTTTTTAAATCCCAAAAGATTTATTCTTTTATATTAATTTTTATTTACCAATTTAAACTTCGTTTTAACTCATCTTCTTAAAATATTTATCTTGACCAAAATTAATTTTTATCAGAATTATTCTTTTCTATATTTTTATATGAATTTCGCACAATTTTTTATTAAATGTCAACTAAATTTTCCTTTTAACTCCCCCCCCTCCGTGAGTGAACAAAAAAATTTTGTTCACTCACGGAGGGGGGTTAATTTTTGTTTTTTTAAAAAAATTTATATATAATTTTCATAAAAAATTTTTTTTTTTCGAAATTTAAAAAATCCTAATTCGCAAAATTTTGAAAGCAAATATTAATGTAATTTTATAAAATTTATGTTTTAAAAAGTAATTCGTTTAAAACTAAACAGAATTAGCTCAAGATTTCATTATACTAATTATCATTTATATATAAAAATCTTTTCCATAAAAAATTTTTCTATTAAAAAAAATTTTTGTTCACTCACGGAAGGTGAGTTTTTGGCAAAAAATAGGGATTTTTCTAATGGTTTTGTTCACTCACGGGAGGGGGGGGAGTAAGAGTTAAAAATACTTAAAACTTCTATCTGAGCAGGTGATGGTCTCAATTACAAATTTATTTTATGACTATTAAATTGTTGAAATTTATGGCTTTTTTCTGCTAATAATGTCTAACATGACGTTTCATGATGATATATGGTTCAGCTGAAGCAGTGTTGCATGGGTTCCGATGTTTTGGTGCACATTCTATAGGATCTGATGTGAGAAACAAAGCACTTTCGTAAAAGAAGCGGCATTGAAAACAGACACAGTCGATACAATTTTTAGGATTTTACTCTGGCCATCCGCTATTTATTACATAGCCGACTCAATCAATCTCATGTTTTTTGCAGAAGCCATAGATCAGTGCAAAATTTCATTTTTTGTACATCACGTTGTCACCTTAATTCCCCCTTTAAATTGGAACAAAAATTCCTGCCTTGATTAAAGGGTTAACATATATTTTAAAAAACACATTTATATTTAATTTTTTTTTTTAAATAAAAATATAAATTGAGAATACTTTGAATTTTAATTTATTCATGAAGAAATAATTAATTATATGAAAAATGTTCAAATAGCATTCTACTTAAAATTAGATTAAAATTAGTATTTTCATCTTTAATTTTTTCTTTAAAACATTTTTTAAAAGTTTTACAAATATAAATTGAACACCAACTTTGAATTTTAATTTATTTTATGAAGAATTAAATAAAAATATTAAATTAAACTGTTTGCTTTTTTTTGTCTATTAAATTAGGTCAAAACTAATTTTATAAATTTTAATCGTTAAAATTTTCCTATTGAAAAACAAATTTAAAGAGGGTTAAAAGTACCCCAGAAATGCAAATTTTACCGATTTTTTGTTCCAATTTTAAGTGGGGAGAATTAGTTGGGGCTGGCTCAGCATTGACAATACCTCATTATCCATGATTTTTAATGCTCCCTTTTGCATTTCACTGCTTTCTTATGATGTTCCCTCTGATTGGGTGACTAAATTACATTTATTTGGCGACTGTCTTTAGAAATGCTTATGGGCTGCATCAAGCACCATATATAGAGATCGCGAAGTACAGACATATATTATATGTAGTTTACTTACTGTTAGTTCCATTGATAATGCTGTGGGGCTTTGGATGTTCAAACGAGAGAGAATTATCATAATTTACTTACTTATAAGAATTTACTAATAAATCGTGTCTTCTTTCCAATTTTAACCATAATGAATTTTTGTGTACCTGATAAATAAAATTTATGCAATTTACATTAAAGTAAATTATTTTAACCAAATAGCTCTATACATAAAATTTTAATTTTTTCAGTATGAGTTTCTTATAATACGATTGCCCTAGCATCCTTTTTCTTTCCAATTACTTTTTCCTCACTATCAAGAGATATTATCAAAATTACTGCCTTAAAAACAAAACTCATTAAAAATCTCCATTACTTACAATCAATCTTAATAAATGGCTGAGACCTCATTTCGAGCCAAAGCTAAAGAAACCATCCTTGAAATCCAAAAAAAAATCACAGAATCTCTTGAAGCTATTGAAGGAGCCCCATTTCTTCATGACAGTTGGGAGCGTCAAGACCACAATGGACATGGCCAAGCCAATGTCTTACAAAATGGCCGAGTCTTCGAAAAAGGAGGTGTAAACGTCACAGAATTAGAGCTTCCTCTATCCCCACCTCTAGCCAAATACATGACAGATAGAGGCAAAAACATCGATTTAGCCCGAATTTCTGACTATAAAATCTACGCAACAGGCTGCAGCTTAGTCATCCACCCAAGAAATCCAAATTGCCCTACAGTTCATGCAAATTACAGATACTTAGAAATTACCTTAAGCGGTGAAGTCCAAGTCTGGTGGTTTGCCGGGGGTTCTGATTTAACACCTTATTATCTAGATGAAGCCGATTGCACTTTATTCCATACTGAGCTTAAAAATGCATGTGATTTTGCTAGTCCTGATTTTTATCCCCAGTACAAAACTGAATGTGATAATTATTTTATGATTACTCATCGTGGATTCAGAAGAGGGATTGGAGGAATTTTCTTTGACGATGTAGATTGCCTTGATAAAGAAATTTTAAGGGAATTTATTGCGAAATGTGGAGATGCATTTGTAAGAAGCTACCCAGAAATTATTAGAAAACATATGGATGAGCCTTTTACAAAAGAACAGAGAAGGTGGCAAAAAATCAGAAGAGGCCACTATGTGGAGTTTAATTTGGTATAGGCCCCTTCCTATAGATGGCGCGCAATACGCCATCATCGGGCCATGTCGGGAGAGGGTTCTCCACGAGGAATAGTTCCACGTGTGGAACCCTCTTTTTCCCACGAGCCAAAAGAGAGGGTTCCACACGTGGAATCATTCCTCGTGGAGAACCCTCTCCCGACATGGCCCGATGATGGCGCATTGCGCGCCATCTATAGGAAGGGCCTATATATGACAGAGGCACAAAATTTGGTCTGGTCACTCCCGATGCAAATATCGAAGCAGTTTTAATGCCTTGTCCTTTAGCAGCTAGATGGGAATATAAGCATAATATAGCTCCAGGGTCTCCTGAAGAAAGACTGATGGCTGCATTGGCAACTCCTAGAGACTGGGTAATCTAGGTAAAAACATAAATAAGTATGGCTAAAAATTAATAAGAAAAATGACTGAAGGCATAGCCTATGAAGAAGACCAAGTAGTATGGGCAAAAATACGAGGCTACCCATGATGGCCAGGCGTCGTAATTTTTATACAGATTAGTAAAACTGAAAAATCTAATTTAATAAGGCCAGTTGACGATATACAATACACAGTCAATTTCATTGGGGAAAATACACAGTAACTTATAATCAGTGCGTCGTTGTCAAGCAAATATTTAAGTGATTTTGAAATGCTTTACCCTCAGCATTCCAAACTAAAAGGCAGAGCCCCAGGGAATAAGTGGCTATTAAAATGCATTGGAATTGCAAAACAGCTTTCTGATGGAATTTTAAACGTTTCTAATCTCCCAAGTATAAACCAAAGTCTAATAAAGAAAAAACACAAAACTAAAGCGGCTGAAGCTGAAAACAGCCAGCTAGCAGAGCCAAATTTTAAACTTGAGCAGCTAAAGACGCTGCTTGAGGAAAAAATTCACAGGATCAGTGAGCTCCAAATTTCCACAAAATCAAAAAAAACCACCAATATTTTGGCTCGACATGAAAAGCTGCTATCAGAATTCACTGAAGGGCTTAGTGATGAGGATGGAAAAGTCACTGAGATCTGTAAAAGTCTATCTGAATTAATCGAACTTGACATAAATGCAAAACTGTTAGCAAAAAACCCAATTAAAAAAATAGTAAAACTGTTGGCGAATTCATGCCAGAAAAGTGATTGTGAAGTATTAAAAGAGCTTGCTGAGGTGGCATTAAGGCTGAGGGAATATTGGAAAAAAATCAGGGAGATAGGAATACCAGTAGAAGGGTGCGAAAAAAGGTTTAGGACAGAAAATGATGAAACTTATATAGCTGATAAAAGTTTGAGGAGAAGAGTCTGCTGTAAAATTGCTAAAGTGCTAGAAAATAATAATTTTGCAATAGAAAAAGCACAAGAAATCGCCTTGTCTATTGAGAGAAATTTAAGAATGAAGGATCCTTCTATGTCTTCTAAGTATAGGAACCACTTCAGACTTATGATAAAGGATATTAAAAATATCAGTCCAGCAGCTTACAGAGCTGCAACTGAGACCCATTAGTTTTGTTTATAATTAAATGTGTTATTACAGACAAAAAAAAACTTATTTTCTAAAAAATAATTAAAAAATTCAAAATTTTGCTACCCAATTTTCACCAGAAATAAAAAGAATTTAATATTTTATTTAAATTCCCAATAAACTATATTTATTAATGGGAATTTGTAAATCTACCTGTCTCTCAGAACGTCCAATTGAGATTGAAACGTTTCAGCCTGATGAATTTGTGGGCTCAGTTCTTGGAATCCGCACAAACACTGACACAAAACTTGAAGAATTCTATAACTTTACTGGCCAGACCATCCCTTCCGAAATGGGAATTATAAGAAAAGCAATGTCCAACCTAAACCAAAGCCAAAAAGTCTCCATAAGAAGCGTTTATAAGCGAAATTCTGAAGAAAATTTGGCTTTGCTTAAAAATGAAATTAACGTGCTCAGCACACTTGATCACCCGAATATTGCAAAAATTTATGAAGTTTTTGAAGATGAAAATGTTTTCCATATCGTGATGGAAGATTGTGAAGATTTTGGGCTACTCGATGTGATAAGAGATAGACAAAAATTAAATGAAGATGAAGCGGCAAGAGTGATTAAGCAGGTTTTGCAAGCTTTAGACTATTTGCATGAAAAAGAATATGTGCATTTTGAAAATTATACTGTTTTTATGTGAATTTTGGCATATTTTGATAATGAATTATATCTATTGAAAATTAATTTGGAAAATATAAAATTGGCAGAAAACCAAGTAAAATTAGTCGATTTCACGAGAGCTGAAACCACTAAACCACACAATAAAAGGAAAATTTCTCAATATAATGGTATGCAGCATTTTACCTCTCCTGAAAGTTTTGATGGAAAATTTGGACCGAAAAATGATTCTTGGGCTGTCGGAGTGGTCGCCTACTACTTGCTCCATAGGGTGCTACCATTTGACGGAAATCGGCAGCCTGAAATTTCTAAGAAAATAATTGACGGAAGATATAAAAAAAGAAGAGAAGAAATCAGTGCTCAGGCATTTGATTTTATTGCGAAACTGCTGGTGGTTGATCCACAAGGAAGGCTGAGTATAAAGGACGCGCTCAGCCATCCGTGGCTAAAAGAAGCGTTTCTTAATATAAATTAATTTGAATTTTTCTGATAATTTTTGCAATTATTTATCTTAAAATATACTACATGCGCTGCAGCATATTGTATTTGACCTCCCAGCTTCAGGCTTTTTGGTTTCATTTCCGTCTTCAACAGGCAGCATATAATGTGTTTCATCAGGCTTTTTAGGTGATCTAGTAGCCCCACTATCAGGGACATCAGACCCGTCAGGCATTATATGGAACGACAATTCTCTCTTTTTTGAAGCCCGTCCTTTATTTCCTGCCAAAACGCCTTCAGTATCATCAATAACGACACTCACTGATTTTTCGCCTAAAAATGTCAATAAAACCCCTAGCAAGCAGGCAGATTTCCCATGCACAATGGTCGATTTTCCAGTGCTGAACGTGATTCCATGATTTTCGAAATTTTTGACTAATTGTGTTTGCAGTATTAAATTTCCTCTAGCGTCAAGCAAATTAAAAGGCAGACTATTAGCTCGCAGAATTTGTTGGCAATACACGCTTTTCTTAGCGAATTCTTCTTTTGTGAAGACAACTGAGTTATTGAAAGGCAAATAAGGGTGGTTTGATTTGGTAATCTCAGGAGGCTCGCCTTCGTCGAGCTCTAGACCTATTTCTTGGCATACTTTTAAGCCACCGATTAAAATTCTGACTTCATCAACACCAGTAGCTTTGAATCCTCAATATGCTTTACTGGCATAGTTAAAGGAGCCGTCGTCATAGCAAATGATGGTTTTTTCTTCTTCGTCAAATTCAATACTGCGTGCATCTTTGATAAATTCTTCTGTGTCGTCTGATATGTAATAAATATTCTTATTTAATAAGAAATAGGTAAGATAATTTTTATATATTCTAATGGCGGACTAGTAAAAATTAACTTAAAATCAGCCTAGAGCAGTATATATTAAAGGGTATTTCAATAGATATTTATAGATTAAATATTTTAAGATAAAAAATTGTCTTATGTAGCTAAAGGCCAATTAATATGGAGTGAATCGGTATATAAGAATTTGGAATAAATGAGTTTTGGCTATTTGAAGGAGGTGAGCAGAAGACTATATTGAAGTTCTCTGCAGGCTGGTTTGTGAATTCTTGGACTGAAATTAATGGGTTCATTCGAAATAATGGATTATAAAGTCATTTTGATTAATTTGTTAGGAATGAAATAATTTGAAATATTGGTATGATGGGTATTTATAGAAGAAGAGAAAAGAGACATTGCTGCCTCTATAGCTCAGTTGGCAGAGCATTTGCTTACTTTCCCTTAAATTTTAACAAAATATAGTTAAAATTCCTATTTTTGGGTGCTTTAACCCATTTAAATTGAGCAATTTTTTCAAATATGAAAATTTTTTATGTAAAAAAATGCAAGTAGAGTATTATTTAACAGTTTTCACACTGAATCGATTAATTTATTTAATTAATTCTTTATAAAAATAAATTTAAATTCAAAGAGATATTGGGTTCAATATCTATTTTTTAATTTTTTAAAAAATTTTAAAAAGAATTTTTTTCAAAAAATTTAATAAAAAATTATCCTTTAAATTTAATAGGATTTTTTTTTTTCCAATTTAAAAGAGGGGGTTAGTAAGCAAAAGGTCTCCGGTTCAAACCCGGATGGAGGCTTATTTTTATTGACTATAACGTGATTATGAAATTGTGCTCAGATCAAGCAGATTTTATGATTTTATTAGGAATAAAAATTATTATCATATTATTTAAAGTTTTATTATCATTACTGACAATTCCAGTTAAAATTAAAAATTTTAGTATTAAAAAAGATTAAAATATAGGATATTTAATAAACTTATAGAGGTTAGAGATAATAGATTTAGCTTGATATTACTTTATTTGCATGCATATGAAGGATTTTTTTAATGCAAAATAAATATCGGATAAACTTAAGAATTCTTTAGTAAAATTTTATATTTTATTGCTAGTCTTTTAAATTTTTATTAATGCTCTGGCAATATCATATTTGATTCATCTTTATTAACTTCTAGATCCAAAAATCAAAAATGCCTATTTAAATATATAATAAAAAGGCAAATTGCTTCTTGACCGATTACTTTGAGTCAATAATCTTTTAAAGATGAATGCCAAATCTTATAAAACTAAAAATAACAGTTTAATATTTTCTCTGAGCTTTTCAGTAATCCTTAGCCTAATATTGAACATAATAAGATTTGCAAGCCTTAAGAAGCTCAATTTCTTTTAATAAATAGCCTATAAAACAATTCAAGCTTATTTATAAATGGGTGCTTTATACTCAATATTTCGAGATACTCTCCCAGGCTCCACTGCCCATTATCTTAACCTTAAACTTGCAGACTGAAGCACCCCTTTCACCCCAAGCAAAGACTTAGAAACTGAAGTTTGCGGAATTAATTTCCCATCTCCTATAGGAGCAGCTGCAGGACTTGACAGAAATGGAGACTTCCTCGACCCTCTATTTCGCTGTGGTTTTGGCTTTGTCGAAGTTGGCTCTGTTACAGCCTCAACTGAACGAAAACAAGGCCAAAAAACAGAAAAAATTGACTATCAAAACAAAAAATGCATACAGGAAAATGTTGATGAAAAACGAGGAATCCTATGGATTGTCCAAAAACTGAGGCAAAATGCAAAAGGACCAAGAGGAGCTAATATTATGCCGTCAAACGAAACAATTACAGCGCTTCCTTCTATATGTGACGATGAATTTATATATTGCATTGACGAAATTTATCCATTTGTGGACTATTTTACGCTGAATTTAGCAGCAAATAGAGTAAACAAGTTACAGTTATATAGGAAAGAATCTAAGTATAGGGATTTATTTAGAAGAGCGGTTAGGGAGAGGGATATGCTGATTGGGCTGCAAGTGGCTGCAAAGACTGGGCTAGATGTAGAAATCCCTTATAGATCAAGAAGTTTGATTCCTCCGATTTTTGTGAAAATTGATAATGAAGGTTTTGAAGCGAAAAATTTTGTGAATGTTTGCAAAGAAGAAGGGATTGATGGAATTATTTTGTCAGGGACTAATGAAAAAGGGGAAGGAGGAGAAATCTTACTCTTTTGTAATAAAAATAATTTTTTTTTAATAGTTTTATATGAAATATATTTAAAATTAATTAGAAGATTTAGCAGAACAAGCTATAAATAAATTGAAAGAATTTTATCAATACACAAAAGGAGACATTGCATTGATAAGCAGCGGTGGGATTATGAATGGCCAAGAAGCTTTAAAACGCTTAAAAGCAGGAGCTTCTCTGGTCCAAATTTATTCAGCTGTGAACTTGGAAGGCACCCAAATTGTAGGAAAAATCACACAAGAGCTTGAAAATGCTTTAAAGACAGAAGGCTATCAAAGTATCAAAGAAGTCATTGGGAAAGCTTTTAAATAAAAATGCTACTTAAATCACTAATATTAGCATTATCCGCTAAATTCATCAAAAAAAACTTCAATATTTAAGAACTAATCCATTTATAAGATTTCATAATGGTTGAAGATCAAAATTCTTTATACCCAATAGCCCTTCTAATAGATGAACTAAAAAGTGACGACATCTCAAGACGTATAAACTCAGTCAAAAATCTCCCTATTATTGCGAGTGCTCTTGGTTACGAAAGAACGCGAAATGAATTGATCCCTTATTTATCTGAGCTTCTTGACGATGAAGAGCTGGTCCTGTTACCACTTGCTGAAATTCTCTCAGAAATGGTGGAATATGTAGGTGGGAGAAACTTTGCTCATATTCTTTTTGAGCTATTAGAGCAGCTTTCACAAGTCGAAGATTCTTCAGTGAGATCTGCAGCTTTGAAAAGCTTCAAAATCATATTAGGGCAGATTGATACTTCTAAACTAGAAGGATTAATTATAGGAGTTATCAGAAAAATGAGTGACGCTGAATGAATTTCCTCAAAAAGTGGAGCCGCTCAATTAATCCCTGCAGCAATTCGAGGGATGTCTCCTGAGTCCCAGAACATTATGCTTTCAAACTACAGAGAACTTTTAGGAAACCCCAACCCATCTGTCAGAAAATCAGCTGCAGAAGGGCTCAAATTATTGCCTATCCTAGTCCACCCTTCCTTTGAAAACAATTTAAATGAATTCTTAGGACTTGTAGCAACCGACAAAGATGACACTGTCAGAATACTCGCCGTTGACGACCTACTATCATTTTGCTGCAGGGCGACCCCTGCCAAGGTAAATTCCACCTACATCCCAGTGCTAAGAATGCTTCTAGAAGACAAAAGCTGAAGAATCAGGTATTTACTCTGTGACAAAATCGCTGAACTTTGCAATATTTTGCCTGCCGAGCACAAAGTGGGGCTTCTCTTGCCTTCCTTCGTGAAATTTCTCCAAGACAATGAAGGTGAAGTCAGGACTTCCGCGTGTCAAAGGCTCTGGGATTTTTCAAAATTTTTGACTGTAGACGAAATCTCTAATAATATTTTGCCTGTTTTAGCTCCACTTGCTATAGACGTCGACTACGTAAAAGCGTCATTCGCTACAAATTTGACGAAACTTTCTTCAATTATAGGGAAACAAAACACAAATCAATATATAATGTCACTCTTTTTAGACCTATTAAGAGACCCTTCCCCAGAGATTAGAATTTGTTTATTTAATGATTTAGAAGGGCTAAGTAATGTAATTGGAGCTGAAAGTCTAGCACAAAGCGTAATGCCAGCGATACAGGAGCTTAGTGATGATAAACAGTGGAGAATAAGGAAAAAAATTGCGGAATGCATACCATTATTGTGTAAGCAGCTAGGGCAGGAATTTTTTGAGACACATTTGAGCGGGGTCATGAAAAAATTATATGGCGATACTGTGTATTCAGTGAGGGAAGCTGCGATTAAGGGGTATAAAGAGATTGCAGACTTGTTTAGGACGAGCTGGGTGGAGGAAAAACTGCTTGATGAAATTTTAGAAGGACATAGCAGTGAGAGCCATATTAAAAGACTGTCGACCATTTTTACATTATATAAGAAATAATGAATTTAGCTTAAGCTCATGATCAATTTTTTTATTTTTAAATTAAATTAAGAGGATACACTATATCTACTGATTTAATATAGAATAAAAGCAATTATTGGGAATATTTCGCCTGAAAAAATCATATCCACTATAGTCCCAGTTTTAGTAAGACTAAGCTCAGATGCCGTTCCGAACATTAGATTTAACTTGGCAAAACTAATAAAAGAGATTTCCCCAATACTAAAAGATGCAGGCACAAGAGATCAAATTAAAACTTCATTGAGGATGCTGAATAAGGATGAAGACAGAGATGTAAGGTTCTTTACTGACCAAACTTTAAGGACTTTTGGGTAGTTGAAATCTAATAATAATTTAATAGAAAATCATATATTTCTTATAATTATAACATGGGCTATGAAGAGTGGGAAAAATACGCAATTCTTACCAAATCTGCAAGACAATTAATCCAAAAAGAAGAATATATCCCGGAAATAGCAGAGCCTGTCAAACCTGAAGAGCCACCAGCTTGATCTGCATTAGTCCTAGCAGAGCTCGAGAGATACAAAGGAGAATCAGAAAACTCATACAAAGCTTCTTTAAATATGCTGTCAATTCTTGAACAACTCAATATAGTCAGAGAAAAAATGCTTGCTCAGAGCAAAAAATTAAATTCAGAATGCTCAAACCTCTTAAAAGAACGTGAATATTTAGTCAAGCTAAACTCTGAGCTGCATTCAAAACATTTTTATTATTTACATTTAGAATCACTAGAAAATCAAATTGAATTATTGGCAAATGACCCAGTTACTTCAAGGAAAAAATTCTTGGAAATTTTAGCTCAAATTGAGGACGGGATTTCTTTTTTCAATGAAAATCCTCATTACTTTGAAAGAGATGACTATTTAAGGCTATATAAAGATCTGCAAGTTCATTGGGTTGATAAGTTTGCAAACTCGTGCGCAGAGCAGCTTCATCTGTTTTATTCACAAGCTGACAATTTTTATAAGAAAGTGCCGAATTTTGAAGAAATTGAAGCGATTATACAGCATTTGAAGTCAAAAATTGACCCAGAAAATATCTATGGGTCTTTGATAGAAAATATCCAGACAGCTTATTTTAGAATCAGAAGTCGGCATTCTTTATTATGATAATTGTGCCTGGTTAATTTATTTTTATTATTATTTTTTTATATAAAATAGAGCTCTGGCGAAAAATATTATTGAAAAAATTACTTTTTTTAATATATTTACAAAAAGCTATCAAAAAGAAGCAAAATGAGCTGACAAATATCCCACAATCAATTGTCGACCATATAAGAGTTATCTGTGAAATTATCAAAACAGCTTGGAAAAAAGAAAAAGACTTATTTATAAGCTACTTCACAGCTGAAAAATCAGAAGAGTCCTTAAAACCTATAAAGCAACAAATGAACAGTTTATGTGTCGGACTTTACGAAAGCTGCCGAGAAAAAATGATCCAAGAGCAGAGCGTAGACATCCTTTGTGAGCTTGCCTTAATGATGAAAAGGGACTTTATTAAAGAAGATCTCACTCCCCCCCCCTTTAAATTGGAACTAAAAATTTTGTTCCAATTTAAAGGGGGGTTAATTTTTTTTTTTAAAAAAAAAATATAAAAATTTAAAAAAAAAAAATTTCAAAAACTTATCGAATTAGATCAATAAATTTGTTTAATAAAACGCTATTTACTCTTTATCCTTTAAAACAAAGCAAGATACAACTAAATTTTCATTATTAGTTAATACGCCACTATTAATTGGTATCAAAATTATTTACACAAAAATTATTATTTTTATTGATAAAAACAAATTAAAAAAAAAAAAATTTTGGAAAATTTATCGATCAAAGTGCTAATTTTGTTTAAATAAGATGCTATTTATACTCTATTCTTTAAAATAAAGCAAGAAATAAGTAAATTTTGAAAAATTTATAAAGAATTCCTATTGAATTTATATCAAAACTATCCAAATAAAAAAATATCATTTTTATCAAAAAAACAAAAATTTTTTTGAAATTTTTTAAAAAAAAAAAATTAATTTTTTTTTAAAATTTACCAATTAAGGATAATAAATTTATTTAAATAAGATGTTCTTTATACTTTTTTCTTTAAAAACGAGCAAGATATAAATAAATTTTTAATTTTAGTTAAGAAGAAACATTTAACTTATATCAAAACTTTTTAGATAAAAATTATATATAATTTTTTTTATTATAAAATTAAATTTTGTTCCAATTTAAAGGGGGGTTAATTTACCAAAAAAAGTGGAAATTTTTACCGATATTTTGTTCCAATTTAAAGGGGGGGGGAGTCAGCATTTTAGTAAGAATTTACCAAGACATCCAAGAAAGATTAATATATTCAGTGCAGCTTTATATAAATGAGAGCATAGTCCCATTAAGGTCTAATGACGAAAAACACCCAGCTCTTATAGCCCAGGAGCGATTTTTGATCGCCCTGGGCTAGAAGAAGCTCAAAAACTCCCCGAGTTTGGCTTTCACTCAAACTGGCAAACTAGGGGAGTTGAAAAATACGCTTTACATGAGGAATTTATCAACTTGAGTTGAAAACAAACTTGGGGGTTTTCTGAACCTTCTCCCTAGGGCGATCAAAAATAGCTCCTGGGCTATAAAATTACTACAAATTTACTATCAAAATTGGTGATTGGGGTGGAAAACGAGATTTTTCAAGGTCTTGCCCAAGAAGCTGTTAGCCTGTGTTTGTCAGCGCTGAAAAAATCAATGCCACAAGATGATTTTATTGACGGCCACGCATTTCTTATAAAGCATATCCTGCTGTTAAGGAAAGAAATCCTTGCCATGTCAGAAATAAACTGCTATACAGTTAAAGAGCTTGATTTCAGCGACACAAAGCGGCTGTTTTGGAAACTAATTATGGGAGAAGTTTCTCTACAAAAAGAAGGGGTTTTAGCAGAAATTGTAAATTCTGGGGCTCCGAAATTTATGGAAAGCAATTTAGATGTGAGGAAAATCTTGGAAAATGAGCTAAAAGAAGCCTGCAAGAGTTTTGTCGTGAAAGTCTTCCATGAAATAGCGAATCCAATTATTATTTTCATTATTCGAGGGAAAAAATTGGGTTGCTTTTATTATTCAAAAAAAAATTACAAGAAATTTATATAGAGAATATGAAAAATTTAGAGAAAAATAGCCCTATTTTGCCATATGAAGAAGCAGAAGCTGCACTTATGGAGAGCTCAAATAGGATTATGGGAATTTACCCAAGTTTCAATAATGCACTGCGAAGTGTATTGGATGAGAAAAACTACAAAGAAGTCCTCAATTCTGCAACACTACAAATTATGAAAGCATTTAGGCAGCTTATTTCATACATGGAAACTCATTATATCGGAAGGCCTTTACCAAACTTGATTCACATACAAACTTTGCTTCAAAGTAATTAAACTCTACCATAAAAATTGATAAAACAATATTTTAAAGCTTGATTTATCCGTTTCCTTTTCAGATTTTTACTAATCCATATTGATTTTGCACAAAATTCAGTATCCTTACCAATAAATACTGTTGTTTTTGCTTCTTAATAAACCTTAAATATGAATAAAGTTGTTTCCAAGGTTCTTAATAGTGTCTTACTATAGCCCCCTCCCAAATATTTTTTTTTAAAATTTATTTTAATATGTCTCCATATTTTAGGAAAAAAAATAGTAAAGTTAGGAGACTTCATTGAAAATCTTAACCCAGATCAACTAAACTTATCAATATTCAGCGGAAAAGTGTCCCTAGAGGATCTTCGTGTAAAATCAGAAGCATTAGATAAGCTCGGTTTTCCTTTTAAATTGGGAAGTGGCTATGTAGGGACTATCCAAGTCTCAATACCATGGACTTCGCTGGGCTCAAGTCCTTTGAAAATCATCATAAAAGATGTAATAGTTTTCCTGCTGCCTTATCCAAAAGCAAACTGGGACGAACAAGAGCAGCGGACAATCAATCAAAAATGAAGAAGATCTCAAATTGATAAATTTGAGATAATGAATTCTGAAGAAGTTGCTGTAGCCAGCAGTCCAGGAATGATTGAAAAATTATTTAGAAAAATCGTGGATAATATCCAGGTGGAATTAAAAAATGTGTATGTAAGGTTTGAAGACACAGAATCGTTTTCGCAGAAATTTGCAGTTGGATTGAAAATTGAAGAAATAAGCTGTTTTACATGCAATTCTAGCTGGGAAAAACAGTTTATGGAAAGCAATTTAATTTGCTTTAAATTGATAAACCTGAGGAATTTTGCGATTTTTTCAGATTTTGGAGAAAAATTTAATTTGGTAGCTTTTGAGAGCTATTTATAGGGAATTTTTTTCGTGTGGCATTTTCCCTAATTTTGGTCGAAATTTTCTTTGTGACAGTTAAAATTCTATCAAATGTCTCATGAGGAAAAATTTTTTGACAAAAAATTGCTGACTTCCCCCCTCTATGAGCAAACAAAACCATTGGAAAAATCTATATTTTTTGGGTAAACCTGCCCCCGTGAGCGAACAAAAATTTTTTATTAAATAAAAAATTGATAAATGAGTGATAATTATTATAATGAAATTTTATAGCTAATTCTGGTTAATTTTTAAAAAGCTTGCATTTTAAAACATAATTTTTTCAAATTAAATTAATTTTTGTTTCTCAATTTTTACAAATATGAATTTTTTAAATTTTGAAGAAAAAAAAATTCTATAATACATAAAATTAACCCCTCCGTGAGCGAACAAAATTATTGTGTTCGCTCAAGAAAGGAGGGAGTGAGAAAATCTACATGAAGAAAATGCTAATAAATTGAATGGAGCCCTTTTGAGCACGTTCCTGGGATGGGCGAAAAGCAATCCCTTGAGCATCTAGCTCAGCAGGAATTCGCTGAACAGATAAATCATCGATACATAATTTCTCCAGTCTCTTTAAGAATTGAGCTGATTATGAATAAAGACGCAAAAGATACTTCAAAACCTCAGTACTCTGTCAGCATTTCTTCTGAAAAAATCGAAGCTGGCATTGTGGTCACCCAAATCACCCATTTTATCAAGCTGGGAGAATTCATATCTCAGTTCTTTAAATTCAGAGAAGGAGTTGCTAACCCCCCCTCCGTGAGTGAACAAAAATATATTGTTCACTCACGGAGGGGGTTAATTTTTTTTTAAAAAATTTATATATAAATTTTATAGAAAAATTTTTTTCGAAATTTTAAAAAAATCCTAATTTCAAAAATTGGGAAGCAAATTTTAATTTAATTTATATAAAATTTATGTTTTAAAACACAATTTGTTTAAAATTAAACAGAATTAGCTTGAGATTTCAATATACTAATTATCACTTATTTATCAAATTGTTTTTCATAAAAAATTGTTTCTATATTACAATTTTTGTTCACTCGCGGAGGGTGGGTTTTTTTTGACAAAAAATAGGGATTTTTCCAATGGTTTTGTGTACTCACGTAGGGGGGGAGTAAGTCAGAATCTTATAAAACAATGACTCACGAAGATATGATAAGATATTGCACCACTTATAAGAACTGAAGAAGCTTTAGTGGTGATAATAATAGACTGTCTAGGAAATTTTCTGAAGAAAATTTATATAATTTAGCTTAAATAATACATAAAATAAAGCAACAAAAAAAAATTTTATAAATAAATTTGAATAGAATACTTGAGCTCCAAAAAATGGAAGAAATTTTTGAGCTTTCTGATATTTTAAAACAGCGAGAAAATGTGATTAAGGAAATAGGAATGAGAAAACTCGCTGATGAAAAACGAAAAGAAATCGAAGAAATAAAAGCGAGCTACAAACAAAAAAGACCTGGATCTTTTAAAAGAATGTTTGGGTATGGGAAGTCAGAAGAGACTCTGAATAGAGAAAAACAGGAAATGGAAGAAAAAATTGCCAAATGCCAACAAGAGCTAGAAGAAATCCTAGGAGGCAGCTATAATGAAGCAAGAAATGAACTTTTAGAGCTCGTTTCTGGCGTCGACACATTTGATGAGCGAAATATGCCAGAATTCTCTGATAAATTTGTTTTGAAATTAAAAATAGACCGACAAAGCTTCCATTTGAACTCTTCAAAATCAAAACTGTCTTCGTGGGAAATTTTGAGCACTTATGTAGACGCCGCCATAAAACCATCAAGCATTATTGTCGAAGCCAAAATAAACTCTATGTATATCACTGACAAAGTCTGCAAAGGAAATCGGAAAATCATGGAAAGCGGCCATTTGCATGCGAAATATTCCACTTTTGGAATAAATAGCATTGATGTAGACTCTGGAGATTTTTGCTATAATCTCAATATATATAGCATATTAGAAGTTTATAAGACTTTTCAAAAAGAATTAATTCAAGAAATTGATTCTGATTTTTACCAGACTCAGGCAAATGCTAAAGTGAATTATTATGTAGAACTCAGCAAAAAATATGTCGACGAAGCTATAATTCAGCAGGAAAAACAACCCATGAAAATAAATTTGCATTTGTCAGCGCCTAAATTCAAGATACCTCTAGACCTAAAAAGAATGGAGGCTGGGTATTTTATTTTCGATTTCGGCAGGTTTAATATTTTTAATGGAAATGAAGAAATTGAAGGAATTTTGTATGAATTTTATGCTTTTGAACTGACAAAATTTAATATTGGGATCACAGGAAGCGACATTTTAGAGCCTATCAGCTTTGACTTTAAAATATCAAAAACAAAAAATAAAGACGTGACACCAATGATAATCGACGCAAAATTAAAAAAAATAAAAATAAATTTCAATGATTATTTACTTTCGACAGCCCAGGAATTTCATCAAATATTGATGAGAACATTAGAACCAATTCTGAATTCTCCATTAGTAAATAGCAACATTTCTTTGCCAGAAAACATTAATTTATCATTATTAAATGCAGAAAAAGAAATTTCACATAAAAGCTCTATGAAAATTTTTTTAGAAATCAGAGAAATTTCGACATCAATTTTTTCGAAAAATTCGGAAATTTTGTGATGCGCGTTTAGAGGGCTTAAAATAGAGCATGAAGCGTTTGCAGGAGGAAGTATGGGAATTGATTTTAGTTTAAGGAGAATGGATATTTTGGATATGAGAGAAGAGGCTTATTTTAGGGCAATTATGTCAAATCCTCAGGTGAGGGCGGAAAATGGAGAATTTTTAAATGATGAACGCCAGCTGTTGGCTCCTCAAGTCAGAGCTGGGGTTATTGTTGACAGCTCAAAAGGTGTCACTCAAGTTTCAGCTCTGATAAGTGGGATTAGGATTATCCTTGTGCATTCTTTTATTAAGAATTTGATAGACTTTTCAAAAGATTTTTCGGGAAAACCTGGATTTAAGCCTCAAGCCAAAGCTCAAGCTGCTGAGAAATCTGAGCCAAAAATATCTAATAATACAATAGAAGCAAGCTTGTCGGTCAGCTGCTTCGAGATCTGGCTGCCGTTATCAGAAGCCAATAATTCTCAAATTTTAAGTATAAATTGATCACCAATCGCCCATTACAATTCCACTCGAACTACCAAAGGCTCATCCTCAATCTTCATTGACGACGAGCTCTCTCTGGCAGTCCGCCATTTCACAATCCAACTAGGAACCTGCAAAAACCATTTAATAACCCCAAATTTCTGGCATATCCAAGACCTAATCACTCCATCTAGAATTATCATAAATTATTCTTCAAAAAAAGAGCCTAAAGAAAATACAGTCTTAAGTGAAGCTTCCCTCAATTTAGAAAGCATTTCTCTGACTGCTGGGTTCAGAGATATTGATTTTTTCAAAGAATTAGCTGCTAAATGAATGTCAATACTCCCAACTCAAACAAATAATGATGAGGAATCTACAGTTCCTATCGTAAAGCCAGAAAAGGAAATCAGTAAAGATATTTTTCGGGCTGAGCTTATATGTGACTCTTTACAGTTTACTTTAATACAAGATAAAATTAAAAAATCATATGAGCTCTGCCATGCCAGTTTCAGCAATTTTGGAGTGGATATGCAAATAATGCCTCAGCTTGCAGTTAATTTTAGCACTATAATTTTGATAAATTATTATAACTTGAATGTAGCGTCTTGAGAGCCGTTAATTGAAGAGTGGACTATGGAAATCAATGCAATCCAAGACGAAAGTAAAAGGTTTAATATACAATTTTCCTCAAAAGAAGACTTGAATATAAATGTTACTTATGATTTAATGAAAACAATTGGCTCTGTAATGTATGCAATCGAGACTGTCCCTACTGAAAATGAAGTAGAAAGCAGGCCTGGGACCGTAGAAAGAATGCATAAAGACATCGAATATAAAATTGTTAATTTACTAGGAAAAGACATCTATATTAAAATAGATAAAGACAATGCTCAGGAAACGCTAATTACAGACGTAATCTGTGCATATTACTCTCAAAATGACTTAAATCGGATTTATTCAAAGAAAGGGACATCAAAAACCATTAGAGCCCCAGCAAAACTGTTAATCAGAATTGGAGAAAATTTTTCAAGGCCATTTGGGATGGAAGACTCCAAAACCAAAGCTAGAAAAATAGGCGATGAGGTTGTAATTATTGAAGTAGAGTGCAGAAATAATGAAAGAATAATAAAAATCCAGACAAATAAGACGCTTATGAACAATACAAGAATGGACCTAAAAATTGTTTCAAGACTTGGAGAGGTTGAGCTGCCTGCGTATTCTTCAGTACCTTTGCCTACGAGCTGGCTTAATGAAGCTCTCATATGCAATAGAAATGTTCTGGATCGGCCAGGATTAATTTCAAACCCTTCTGAAGATCGCCATGAACAAGGAAGGTCAATTGCTTTTGAAATTTTAGAGCTTAAGGTGGGAAGAAGCATGACCCATATGTTTTTACAGTTCAACCCCCCAATAGTGCTAAGAAATCTGCTTCCCTGCACACTATCATATATTTCATATGGAAACCAAAGCGGTTTTATAAATCCTGGCTCATCCAGAGACATTTACACTGTAAAAAAATTAGAAGATTTCAGATTAAGAGCCCACAATAATGATAGGACTGAAGTTACAACTGAGTCTTTTGCTATTAAAAACATCTTTGAAGCAGAAATAACTGAAAAAATGTGCCTGAAAGTAAGAAAAATTGAGAATGAGGAAGAAGACAATGTGGATTTGTTGGCTGCTACGTCCTTACTGATGGATATAACAAAAAAGAAAAATTTAAAAAATGATATAACTGATTTAAGGACAAGAAAGATAAAAAAACTTACTCCCCCCCCCTTCGTGAGTGAACAAAAAAATTTTGTTCACTCACGGAGGGGGGTTAATTTTTTTTTTAAAAAAAAATTTATATATAATTTTTTTATAAATTTTTTTTTTCGAAATTTAAAAAATCTCACTTCTATAAGCAAATATTAATTTAATTTATAAAATTTATGTTTTAAAAAGCAATTTGTTTAAAATTAAACAGAATTAGCTGGAGATTTCATTTAAAATATTTTTGTTCACTCACGGAGGGTGGGTTTTTGGGCTAAAAATAGAGATTTTTCTAATGGTTTTGTTCACTCACGGGGGGGGGGGGGGGAGTTAGCAAAGAACAAATGAATCAAGACGAATATAAAAACCATGGAGCCAAGCTGCTTGAAGTTTATTCACCTTATATATTTATAAATAAAACAGATCACAAACTTATTTTGTCAACTGAAGAAAACCTACATCTTTTTAAAGGAACAACTGGGTTTGTGAGCCACAATGCAAAAAAAATGCAAGTTAAGCTGAAACCAGAAAGTGAATGGTCAAGAAATTTTAGCATTGATGCTATTGGAGTCGCCGATTCAATTGATATTAAATATCGTCCAGATGATACAGAAGAGATTTCTATTGGGATTATAAGAGAAAATGCGATTGCTCCAATGGTGAAATCAACAATTATTAAATTTGTCCCGCGGTATGTTATAGAAAATAGCTTGAATTTTGATATCCAGCTACTTCAGCTTGAAAATGGAAGCTGGGTCGAAATTGAGCTTAAAAAAGGAGAAAAAAAAGCCTTTACCAGGTTCACACATGGGAAGAAACGGTATTTTAAAGCTAAAGCTGGAGGTTCTGAATGGGGGCCTTTATTTGACATTGACGAGCTGCATGAATACCAAATGAGGATTCCAGCAGAAAAAGCTGACAAAATTGAGCTGCCGAATAAAGAAAAAGGCTTAGCTGCATTCTTTAGAGCAATAAAATGGAATCTTCCCAACTCATCTAATGACTATCACTATACAGTCAGAGTCATCACAACTACTGAAGACCAAGCCACTATTTTTGTCAATTTTTCGCTGCCTGACAACCCAGAATTTGTCATAATAAACCAAGCTGCTGAGCCTCTAAAAATAAAAGCTGTAAAAAAGAAAATAAAAATAGATCCTAACTCCTGACCAGACGAGCACAGATTTATGAAAAGCCCTAAATATAGAGAGTATACTGTCCTGTCTGGGTCTTATATTCCTATTATTTTCAACCCTTTAGATCCTAGAGATATCTGCCTAACTATTGGCGAGGATTCCAAAATTTTCCCAATAGACGAAGTTTCAGATAAATCCAAAAAACCAAAAAAAATCGCTAATTATGACGTAATCGTTGAGCTTAACGGCTGCACAAGAGAATTATACGTTATTGATGAAAAATTTAAAAAGGAAAACGATGAATTTACAAAAAGCATTATAAACCCTTTACATAAATGCAGAAAATCAATGAGGCTATTTAATTTCAAAGCTGACATTGAGCTTAAAAAAATAGGGGTTTCTTTAATAACTGATGCTCCGGCAGAAATTTTTTATATAAGTTGCGATAAAATTAGTATTTTCGCGAAGGTAAAGCAGTCAATGATCGCTTCCAAGCTAGAAGAGAGATTAGAATTTCATTACCAGCTTGGAAATTTTCAGATTGATAATATGATAGCCAGAGGGAAGCAGTTTCCAGTCATTTTTTCTCCAGCGAATAGCTCTGAAGATACCATTCCTTTTTTGCAGCTTGGGTTCAGCAGGACCAAATTGAGCAACCCTCTAACCGAAAGTGTAATTCTTGACCAATTTTTTGACGTACATTTTTGCTTACAAGAGTTTAAAATACAACTGGACCAGCCCGTGGTCAGAATGTCAATATCGGTGATTCGGAGTCTGTTGGACTCTTGTTCAGAGCCAAGAATGGTTAGGTCTAACGCAATGTATATAGTATCAGCTACAGATACTGATAAATATTTAGACCCTTTTAGCTTATCATTGTCATTTATCCCAAACCAAAAAGCAAATAATGTTTTTATTGATGAAATTAACTTGGAGTCCCTGCATTTAAATTTGACGTTTAGGAGCTCCAAAAAAAGGTTTGAAATGGAAAGTGATGCTAGACAAATCCTTGGTGGACAAATCCTGTCAGCTGTGGGTGGAGCAATCATTAATATATCAGAAACACCTATCAAGCTGAATCAATTGAAAATGAATGATGTGTTCAGCACAATTCCAGACCTCCAAAGGAAGATTTTAGCTCATTATGCAAAGCAAGGGTTTTATCAGCTATATAAAATCCTAGGGTCAAGTGATCTAATAGGAAACCCTGTGCAGCTCCTAGACAAACTCGGAAAAGGGGTATATCAATTTATAAATGAGCCTTACAAAGGACTCTTAAAAAGCCCTAAAGAGTTCATAAAAGGGGTTGGAAAAGGTGTCAAAGGGCTCGTCTCTGACTCCCCCCCCTTTAAATTGGAACTAAAAATTTTGTTCCAATTTAAAGGGGGGTTAATTTGTTTTTTCTAAAAAAAAAATATTATAATAAAATTTTTTATAAAAATTTAAAAAAAAAAATTCAAAAACATATCGAATTAGATCAATAAATTTGTTTAATAAAACGCTATTTACTCTTTATCCTTTTAACACAAAGCAAGATATAACTAAATTTTCATTATTAGTTAATACGCCACTATTAATTGGTATCAAAATTATTTACACAAAAATTATTATTTTTATTGATAAAAACAAATTAAAAAAAAAAATTTTAGAAAATTTATCGATCAAAGTGCTAATTTTGTTTAAATAAGATGTTATTTATACTCTATTCTTTAAAATAAAGCAAGAAATAAGTAAATTTTTGAAATTTTATAAAGAATTCCTATTGAATTTATATCAAAACTATCCAAATAAAAAATATCATTTTTATCAAAAAAAACAAAAATTTTTTTGAAAATGTTTAAAAAAAAAAATTTTAATTTTTTTAAAAATTTAGCAATTAAGGATAATAAATTTTATTTAAATAAGATGCCCTTTATACTTTTTTCTTTAAAAACGAGCAAGATATAACTAAATTTTTTAATTTTAGTTAAGAAGAAACATTTAACTTATATCAAAACTTTTTAGATAAAAATTATATATAATTTTTTATTATAAAATTAAATTTTGTTTCCAATTTAAAGGGGGGTTAATTTACCAAAAAAGTGGAAATTTTACCGATATTTTGTTCCAATTTAAAGGGGGGGGGGAGTGAAGTAATAACAGGTGGGTTTGGAAGTATTTCAAAAATAACAGGCAGCCTTTATGGGGTTCTTAAAAATGTCAGTGGAGATGACGAAGGAAGAGAAAAAATCAGAGAAACAAGGAATCTGTGTAGTGGGACTTTTTATGGAGTCATTGGAGGGGTGCAAGATATAGGTGAAGGGATTGCTGGGATTTTTATAAAGCCTTATAAAGGAGCCAAAAAGCAAGGGACGAAAGGGTTCATTAAAGGTGCAGGAATTGGCTTGTTTGGGGCATTTTCAGCGCCATATTCAGCAATTTTGCATTTTGGGGCTTCGGTGTCGGGTGGGATTGCGAACTCACCTTTTTGGAATGACAGAAGTAAACAGCGGCTGCGAGGCAGATCAAGATTTCCTCGCCAGTTTTCGACGACTATGGTTGTTGAAAAATATAGCCATGAAATTGCTCAAGCCCAAGAATTTCTTCGAGCAAATATAAAAAATAAGTGGGAAAGACTTGTCATGTACCAAAATTTCGCAGATTTAGACAACGTCGTCATACTGATCACCTCTATGAGAGTTCTTTTATTCGTAAAAGGCGAAAAAAAAGCCAGTATCAAACTCCGCCAAATAAAACACTGTGAATTCGTCAAAGAAGAAGACAGCATCTCATTCGAAATGAGGGATTTAGTCAAAAACATCACCATTTCTAGCACTCTTATATCAGGACTGCTTAAAGTTTTTGAAACTATCACTGCAATCAACCATAAAATCCCCAAAAATGAAGCCTTAAAGCAAATATTATCAATAAAGGATACAAATAATAATTAATTATGTAGCCATTTCCAACGCTTTTGTAGTCTCTTGCAGTCTATTTATTCTTTCTCCAATGTGGTCACATATATTGTCAATGCTTCCCAGTTTGTCATTTAGCGAGCTCATTTGATGAGACAGGGAATCCACCACTTTGGACAATTCTTTGGTTTTTATAGCAAATTGGGTTAAGACTGGGTTGGTAATTCTTTCAGCGTCCAAAATGTCGACCACTTCTAGAGCTTCAGGCGGGATTTCTCCTTTAGAAATTTTCATTGCGATAACCGTGTGGCCTTTTTCTTCAGCTGTTACTATGGCTCTTATTTTTTCTACCATTGCTTTTACGCTGGTAATTTTGGTATTTTTTCTGTTTCTCTTATTAGTAATCAGCTTAATTACTTCGTTTTTTACCTTGATTTTGGATTTCCAGGCTTTTCTGTTTGCGTTTTTATCGTATTTGAAGCATTTGGAGTAGTCCAGAGGGATTTGCTTTCTGAGGTATTCTTGTCGGAAATTGTCCCAGACTTGCATTTCAAGCTTTTGGGCTTCGATTTTTTTCTTCAGCTTGGGGAAGTCGACGAGTAAAGCGTCAAGGTCTTGGTTGGTGAATACCATGACTCGGGTTGGCTCTATAACTCTGCATGAGACAGTTGCCAGGTTAGGTTAGGTTAAATAAAGTCAGGCATAAGCAATATTGATTATACAGTCACCAAAAAACTCCAATTCTGAGGTTCTACCACTTTTTAACTCCAGCTCAGAGGGTCTTTCCCCCGAAAACGGATGCCACTTCCTAAATGTTATGTTCTCCTTCTTATCTTGCGGTTTTAGTCTTATGTGCATGTATTTCTGTGGCCATGTTCCGTGGATCAGCTTCTTGGTATCGGGTTTTGAAGTGTCTTCCTTCAATAGTACAGGGAAAAGACTACTCCCTTGTGGCCTAGGCTGGTACCCAAAAATTTCTCGGTCGAGGAATGCCCATGGATCCTTGGATCCAAAGGACATTGCTGGATACCTCCATTTTAACCACAGAAAAGCAGCCAAAACCTCATCAGGCTTCACTTGAATTCTTGACTTTGAGTACATCCCAGTTCGCTGTCGCCATAAGATCTGGAATTGCACCAAGAGTACAGGTTGGCACTGCCGCCATTTTAATGCATAGACAGTTGCTGGGTACTGCATTAATAGCTGCCTTGAGCATAAGACACTTCCCATACCTAATTCATCAATAACCAGCTTAACACCTTTAGTATTTCCATATGTAGCACTTCCTCGCTTACTTCTAGTGCTCAAACCTAAATGCTCACCCCCAATAACAGACGAATGCCTTTCTTTATTTTTTAAAGTCATTGTCAAAGTTACATCAAAAACCACAAAAATTATTTGGACTTTTCCTTCTAATATTAAAAATGCTTTATCTATAGTTTGGTTTTGCTGGAATAGGTAAGAATTGGGAGCATAATTTTCAATATCAAGAGAGTAAATTAAATGGTCAGCGGCTCTTGGAGAAATATTTTCAAAATATGGGACTCTTGCTAATTCCCCTTTGTTAGCAAAGATTGGAAAAATCCATATTTTCGGCCCTCTGTAAGCGAATAAATATAAAATATTTTGATATAAATAGTTGTTTTAATTTTTGAAGGCTTGCATTTTAAAACAAAAAATTTTACAATTAAATTAATTTTTGCTTTCTAATTGGAAAATTTTACTAAAAATTTATTTATAAAATTTTTAAAAAAAACACTAGTTCTAGAAGCGTACAAAATTTTTTATTCACTCACAGAGAGGGGAGGAGTAAGGTTCTTTTTAGGAAAGATTTATAATTGTCTTTATAGGTGGAAACGGAGTTCAAAAATGTCTGCTTTACCTCAGGGAATTTTTTTAGAAGCTCATTAAGAATTGGCTTTGTAATTACAGCGAGGGTTGAATAAGTACAGGTTTTGACGCTAGCTGTTCGCGGGGTTTTATAAAGTGCTGAGACCTCTCCGAAAAAGCTCCCTGGCTCTAGTATCCTTACTGAGTGGGAGTTTTTGTATTCGTCAAGGACCTCAACTTCACAAGATCCCATTAGATTAGATCACAATGGGTATTTTTCCCCACTTCCTCAAGCTCTATGAATTCCGCAGGCGAATGCCTGCGGGGTAGGATCCCTTAAGGCAGCTTGAGCCCAGGCTGAAACCCCGGTATCTCGGCAGAGGCATTTTTCTTCTTGATCGGTCAAAGTCAGATTTTGCTGGAAACCTCCATTTCCAACCTCAATGCCAAATTTGCCTAACTTAGGCCAGATCGTCTCATTAAGGGACCCTTTCAGACTTGAGAAACTAGCCTTGAGATCTTCGGCCTTTTTCTACGGATTATCTCAGAAAAAAAAACTTAATGTGCTTGTGCAAATTCGAGACAGGCCACAAAAGCAGCTTATACAGGTAAGTCGCCCTACCTCTATCGGACACCCTTTTTGGGTCTGGCATTGCTGGCAACAAAGATGAAAAAAGCCAGCGTTCAAGGCAGTCACTAATCAGCGGAAATAGCATTGGGCCTCTCGCTTCGAGGCTAAGCCAATCTTTGGGCAGCTCTTTGCGCCAAAAACTTTAATATACATAAGGGCATTCTCCTAGCCAGTCATTTTATGTATGTTCACAAGACCCCATACCTACAAAATAAATATTTTCCTCTGTTTCAAATTGATTAATTACAGGGTACTCAGGCTGGAAAAACTGGCTATCCAACTTTTGCAAGGCAAATTTCACAAGCTGAGAGTTTCCTTCAAAAAACTCGCTGCTTAGAAAAACTTCTTCAAATAGACATGCACTGATTTTCTGCTTTTTGCTGGGTGGGATCAGTTTTGAAAAATTTTCATAGCTTGCCTGTCTGTCTAAAATTTTAAAAGACGACGTCAAATAGTCAGTAATTTTCATTTGCAGATCGTCAGAAAGCTCCATATTTCTCATAGCGGTGTTTACAACGTCATGAAGGTCGCTTAACTTTTGGGACTCTCTTGTCAAGCTTGTCATTATTACAGAAATTTGCCCAAATACTACTGCAGTGATAATAGAGCCTATCAAGACTAAAATCCCGCCAATAGCATATTGGACCGTAGTTCTTGGCCAAAATTCGATCCCTGAGTAGGCAAAAACCATAGCATATAGTGCTTGGGAATATTGAAAATACAGAGGAGATTCGTATATGAGCTTAAGATTGGAGTCTAATGAAAGACAAGGGGGAACCCAAGAATGGCTTGAGTCCTCTTGGTCAACTAGGTAGAACCAAAAGCAAGCCAAAAGGTGAAGATATATGCTGAGCCATAGTAAAATTGTACAAAACCTTATGAAGAGCTTAATCCACTCTGTCATCTTCATAAACATCAAGTCATTGGTCACCTTAAGGATTCTGTCAAGCTTTGTCAGCCTAAATAACGTAAAAGCAGGAATCGTGTAAAAATATTCTGAAGGCAATGCTGCCAAGATATCAAGCAAAAGCTTGGTTTTTGTATAATTAATTGCGATTTTTACAGGGTCAATAACTTCATCCCCTGAGGCAGAGTCAAAATAAGTCGTCCTGAAGTTCATAATAATATCAGCTGAAAGGACAATCATATTAATGAGTCCAGTTGCCTTGATAGAAGGGTTTCGCATTTCATCTATATCGAACGCCAAAAGGTAAGGGATTGTAAAAGTGTTGTAAAGGACGAAAAGAATAATCAAAATGTCCCATTTCACCCTCATAAGGCCTGATTTATGGAACATAAACTCTGGGAGAGTTACTTTGGAAATTAGCCGTGACTGAGGATTTCTTAAAGAAGCAAAGGACATTGAGATACTGGCGTCGTCGTCTTCGACTCGGGACACTTCTTCGTAACCGCTTGATAGGATTGATTCGTTGTGGCTTCTTGCCTTTGTCAGCATTTTTTATTTATAAGTGTTTAAAACATATTTGAATAACTCCTTCATGGAATACTATGCGGAAATTAATTATCATAATAGTTTGGTTTTTTATTAAGGAGTTAAAGAGTTTCAAATAAAGCCCTGACGAGGATCTTGAATTCGCTGTGGCTCAGCTCTCCATTTCCGTCTTCGTCTAAAACTGCTAGAGCTCCGTCAAGCTGTTGGTCAGAAAGCGGATACATGCCAATTTCTCTTGCAATTACTGTCATTGCTTTTTTTAGCTCAGTTTTTTCGATATTTCCACTGTGGTCGAGGTCAATTGCGCTGAACATTTCTCTTGTGATGCTGTCGAAGAGTTTTTCGTCTCTTAATATTGTGCTAATTGATTCCATTTATTGCTTATTAAATATATTTTAAATTACTTACTCCCCCCTCCGTGAGTGAACAAAAACCATAGGAAAAATCCCTATTTTTTGCCCAAAAACCCACCCTCCGTGAGTGAACAAAAATTTTTTTAATAGAAAAATTTTTATGGAAAAAAAAATTTGATATATAAATGATAATTAGTATAATGAAATCTAGAGCTAATTCTGTTTAATTTTTAACGAATTGCTTTTTAAAACATAAATTTTATAAATTAAATTAATTTTTGCTTTCCAATTTTTGCGAATTAGGATTTTTTTAAAATTTCGAAAAAAAATATTTTTTATAAAATTTTATATATAAATATTTTAAAAAAAAAAAATTAACCCCCCTCCGTGAACAAAATTTTTTTGTTCACACTCACGGAGGGGGGGGGGAGTTTTAGCATCTTATCTACAGAATAATATATAAAAGACTCTAAATAGATCTACGCTCTTGCTGTCTTGCAATTAACTTACATTTATCTTTATTTATTAAAAATATTGAAACTCCTCTAAGATCTATGAGACAATTGAATTTGGAAAAACTCATATCAACTTAAATTTCATTTCGAAACGCACATACCACAATAAAAGAATAAAAAATTACTTAATTGTTCATTATTTAGAAACAAGATCTGGAGTGAAAAACCCTCTGCAGCCTGAATTCATATTTTCTCCAAAATACCATTCATCTAGCTCCGATATCTTTTTAATCAAATCTCCTTTATTCATACTTAAAAACCCAGACTGAATTGGCCTATGATCCTGCTTGCAAGTAAAAATTGAGTCATCAAATTCTTCATTCCCTAGGGTAAATTTCGGAGTTGGAGGAATATTTTTCTTTTTTATATTTTTGCCTGCAGAGTCTGAAAATGGCATATCATAGCCTTTTCCATAATCTTCTTCTTCTTCCTCTTCTGGATATGTTTCTTCTCTTGTTTCTTTAGACTCAATAGGCTCATACATAGGCTCATCAATAGGTTCTTCAATTTCAATTTCATTAGGCGCTAAGTTCATTTTTCCATTTTCTTGTTTTTCATCTAAAATTCCAGTTGGCTTGAACTCCTTGCACGGATCATTGATAACGTCACCAAAATCAATGTCTTTTATAAGCTTAGAATCAACCCGAATCAATTTATCAGTCACCAAGCTGAGAATTTTTTTGAGCTTTTTGTTTTGTATTAATAAAAGATCGTGCTCATAAGAAACCGTGTCACAAAATTCAATGGTTTCGTCTAATGCTTCTTTAATATGGTCTCTTTCTAAAGTAATTTGTTCTATTTCTCGCTTATACGCATTAATTTCATCTAAATTGCTGCTTTCTTGTTTGGGTGGAGAAGTTCATGGAGGGCTTTGTAATGGTAGAGAATAATACATTGGCTTTTCTTTTGATGGAGGCGATTCGACTACAGTTGCCATATGTAGCTCTTCGTCAACGACTACTGAATTTTCTAGAGACACCGTCATAAAATGCTGATATTTGTATGGTGCTGATCGGCATGACTCTCTTTCCATTTTATTATTACGATGAGGCTTAGTTTTATATGAGAATTCTTTCTTGGCAAAGACTGGTAAGCAAATAGGAGGGGAAGATCTGTTCGCTAGTCAGGTCAAGAAAAGATAAAAGGTCTGCAGTTTACCCTCTTTCATATTACAGCAGCGAAGGAGTCTTTAGTAGCCACAAGGCGTCAAGGAAGACAGAAGTCGTTCATTCATGAGTAAAGAAGCCTGAACTGCAATTTGAGGCATGCCCGGTGTAGCAAAGCAGGTCGAAGCAGAGGCTGCGGGCCCGAAATATGTAAAAATGGCGTAGTTGACGTAAACGGTATAACTTTTGAGTAAGTAGGTAGGAATTTTTCAAGAGACGAAGAAACAGAAACAGGCAAAGTTGGCTGAGGGCTTTCCTGTGTTTTATTTTTGGTTTGGGCTGGTTTTTTATCAAAAGCTTGCGTTTTCTTACTCCCCCGTGAGCGAGCAAAACCATTGGAAAAATCCTATTTTTTCCCAAAAACTTCCTTGAGTAAACAAAAAATATTTTATGAAAAAAAAGATATATAAGTTATAATTAGTATGATGAAATCTTTAACTAATTCTGCAAATTAAATAAATATTTGCTTTTCAATTTTTGCGAGTTGAGATTTTTTTAAATTTCAGAGAAAACAATTTTACCATATTAACCCCCTCTAAGTAAACAAAATTTTTTGTTCGGAGTGGGGTGTTAGCAGAATTTGATTTTTTGCCATATTTCATGATATCAAAATCTACTGGAGTAGCAGGGATTTTTCTTGGTGGTGGCTTAGGTTTAGCTGTTTTGTTAGGAAATTCAATCAGTCCTGACGGTCTTCGATAAAATAGCGAATTCAACGGAATCGCTTCTTTCTTTTTGCCATTATTTGCCTCCTTATTTTTCCCTTTAATTTCATAGTATTCTTGCATACAGTAGTCAACAAAAGCTTCTGCAGGGATTTCCACCGTATAATCAGCATCAAATAGCCTGCTGGTCAATTTCTGGACACAAGAAGTCGGCTTAATTGCATCTGCAAACAGCCGAGACGCAATGCTGACCCATTCGCTAGTCGTCAGCATCAGCTCTTTCAGAAAAACATCGTTTCTTGGGTTGTCTCCTAATTTTATTTGTAAAATGATTTTTCTTGCCTTCAAGTAAAACAAAAACATTGTTGAGTCCAGTTTTTCGTTAAGAAATTTGTGAAATAATCCTATTTCGCCTGGCTTGTTTCTGTATTTTTCAGTTGTGAAATTGAACCTTCAGGCGACATCTGCGACTTCATCAAGATTTTTCATTTTGCGACACTAAGTTAGAGTTACAATGTGAGAAATGAAAAACTCAGGAAGCAAAGGTGGCGATGCCTCATGGAAAGGGTAAATTTGGCATAACTCTGAGATTACAGAGAGAGCATCATTTTCTTCTTTTAATTGAGAAACTGGAATTGGGCTGTAAAGCGACTGGGGGATGCCCTGGGTCTCTAGTCGTTTGGCGAAGGTATTGGAAGACATCTTTAAACTTATTATTAGTAGAAAAGATATGAATGATAATTTTTTAAGCAGGCTAAAAATCCTCTCTCAATTAAATTTAACAGCCATTTTCAATGTTTTATTTTCAAAAATAAGCCAAATATAATTTACTAGAAACAGAGCCAGCCTGCTCCTGAAATAATGTGTATATAAAATGGAAACCAACAATCTCCCCAGCTCCAACTCAATAGGAAATGTATGGTAAACTCTACTCAGCTACACAGAAGGAGGCCTAATTTCCTGCCCAAACTGCTCACAAGTGCTAACTCACGAGAGAAAGAGAGTTATAATTAGAGAGGGTTAAACGAGGTTTATTTCAGCCCCTATCCAGTTGAGCTTCAGCTTCATGTGGTGCTAATCACTAAAGCGCCCTTTTCCTTTAGCCAAACGAGGAGAGTCACGAGAAACAGCTTGGACCAAAAATTGCAGGGCATGACTCTCTTAACCCTGGTAGTGCTCAGGGTATGAAAGACGCGCGCTTGATGCCTCCTTCTGGAACTACCTCCGCCATTTACAGGCAATGTAATGCTCCTGCGCCACCAGTCCTCTTGTGAGTCGAGGGGAGACTCAGCCAGCCCAAGCCTGAACCCACCCCGGAAATTGCCACCTGCGTCCTAGCCTTATTTCTTTTTTAATTTGGACGAAATTTTAGGTTTTTTGTTAACTGTCGCTCCTAGGCATGCCATGATAATAATTATTGCTGACTCACGAAGAATATGAATTTCATCTAAATAATTGCATGCCAGAACACAATGATTCTGTAATTTCAACAGAGCGACAAAAAGTCTACGTATCCCTCAACACTGAAAGCGACCTTCGGGTCACTTGCAAATTCTGTGACAGAAAATTTGCCCCAGAAAGGGTTTTAAAGCACCAATTTGCATGTGAATATTCTTCAAAAAAGAGGCCTCAGTTCGATATGAAACGAAAACGCTCACCTTTGTTAGAAAGTGACACGTCAAAAGTTATGCATAACTCAAAAAGACATACCTTGACGCAGAAGTTCAATGACAAAAAGTGGCATAAGCTGCATGAAGATTTTTTAAACACAATCAGATATGCAAGAAAATTTAAATCGTTTGAAGAAAAAGGCAAAGACCCAACAGTGCTTAAGCCGCCAGCTGCTTTATATGATAATTACATACAGTGCCCAACCTGCTTGCGGAAGTTTGCCCCAATTCCTGGAGAAAGGCATATTGCGAATTGTAAAAATATTATTAACAAGCCCAAGCCTCTGGCCCGAATGCCAACTGATATGCATTTTCCACAGATAAAAAATAATGGGAAAAGCTATCACAATAAGCAAATAAAATCTTTAAACAACTCGACAGTAAAAGAAGACTCCCAGTGCTCGTATTACTGTTCTCCTACAATGTCTAAAAAAGAAATTATTCCTAACAAATCTCCAATACCTCCAATTGTCAGGGTTTCCCCTGACTCAAGTGACCCATATACCATCAAAACTCGCAGAAGGGACTCATCAGTCCAGCGCTCTGCTGTTTTTGCAATCCAGTGTTCCCACTGCTCAAAAGTATTCGATCCCAAAGGACTAGAAAAACACATCCAGACCTACTCCAAAGAGCTGGCCAAAACTAAACAATTCCGAGTGATGTCTGAAAGCCCCTACCCCAAATACTCCCCAATTGCAGCCAAAAACTCCCAAACAGACACCTCCACCTTAAGAATCCGGAGATCTGGCAAAGCTCTCAAACACCTTGACGAAAAATGCAAAAACTGCAAGTCGCCTTGTCCCTTTGAGGCGAAATTTTGTATGATGTGTGGAATGAAGCTGGATGACAGTTAAATTTTATTTATAATTAAACTATGTGCTATGCCTCATGTCTATGTAATTTTTCAATGTGTGTTCTTGTTCTCTTAAATGAGCCAGAATTCTGTCTAGTGAAAGCATTTCTTCACATTTCATTCGGTATGCAATTTCTAGCTGGATTAGCTCAGCTTCGTCACTGTCTTCTCCATCTAGGTTTTCGACTGAAATTTTGTCTGTGATTTGGTTTTCGCTTTCATTGCTGGAATTGGCTTCTTTATTGTAGACTTCTTCTCGGTTTTCAAATCAATAGTTTTCATAGTTCAGTTTAAGCCAGTTGTCCTCACGAATGATGTTGTCAACTGTTTTTGTAGCTTTGGGAGGGGAAGCTTTTATAGTGGATTGAAGTCGGTAGAGCTCTTCTTCAAGCTCTTTGCACCTATCGATTTCTTCGTCCCTTTCTGCTTTGGCTTCTTTTAAGCTTTCTTCTACAGCAGTAATCAGCATTTTGGCTTGTTTTATCATTTGGTTAGGGTCGTCATGCATAATTTTGTGGGCGTCTTCTATGTCGACTTCAAGCTGCCTTATGTATTTTTCCAATTTTTGGACTGCCTGCTCTTTAAGCTCTATATCTTTTCGCAGTTTGGCTTTTTCATCATTTAGCCTTGAAACTGATTCTTTTTTTCTGATTCGGCATTTATTGGCTTGATCCTCAGCTTGAAGAATCGCAATTTCTCCTTGTTTTATTTCGCTTTCGATCCTTTGGCTTGCTTTTAACAGAATTTCGTTTTCTGTTTTGACTGCTTGGTGGATTTTGGCAGAAACCAGCTGTGGGATTTCAGTGTCGTATGATAGTTCTTTTGAAGGCTTTGATGAAGAGAGAGATGAGAGCAGTTCTTCAAGGATAAGTTTGTTAAGTCTGATGGTTTGTTCTAAATCTTCAATCTCCACTCGAATTTCTGTGGTGTTGGGGGCGTCTACTGAGAGAGCGCTGAAGCTTGAAACTGATTCGGATTTCATTATGTTCAGATATTATCTATTTTTCCCAACTATTTTAAAATAAAGGATACTATTGGTTTTATTTTTTAAAATTTGGATATATAATGTATGGATTATTATCATTGCAGATCTAGAAGCTCTTTCTTGATAAATTTTATCTGAAAATTCTTTAGTATCCTATTATATCTGTTCTTTATTAGATAGTCTGATCTCCAGAATAACTGCTAATTCTTGATAACTCTTTTATGTGTATAGGATCTATATTATGTGCATAAATAATAGCTTTTCCACTTTTACATAATGCAAATTATATAAATAATTGTTCTTCTCAAATAGCTAGCCTCATAAAATTTCTTTTCTGGCCACCAAAAGGAAGCTAGATTTCTAAATATTGCTAAAATAGCTTTTATAATTTTATTTATATATAGGCTGAAACTTCTTGTTTCAATTGAAATAAAACTTATTGTAAAATGGTGCATGTGCTGCTTTACTACGCAAACATTATAGGTATTTCTTATTAAAGACTATGGCAGAATCCTCTTTCTCCTTTGGGCAATGGCAGTATATCAATCAAACCCACTAGCTTTTATTTTCTTCTACGTCGTCTCAGCTGCACTTGACGCTGTGGATGGGATGGCAGCCCGACATTTCCATCAAAGTAACCTATATTCAGCATCCAACGTGGGAATGGTTCTCGACATGTCAATTGACAGAATGGCTTATCTCGTCATCCAAGCTATTAACTTCATCCTCTTCCCACAATATGCCAACGTCTATTTAACTCTTATTATACTAGACGGGGTCTCACATATCGCCATGGTCAGCAGTTCTTTGATATCAGGAAAGACAACACATAAATTAAAAGACGAAGACACCCATTGGCTGCTGAGGCTTTACTACGGCACTCATCTTTTGTTTACTTTATGCTTATGCAGTGAGGTAAGTGATATTTAGGGATTTGCTGTGATTTCTTATATAACTTATTATTATCAGTTTGAAGGAATTTTAGGGGTTCTACACAAGGCTTTGTTTGTGTTTTTCGCTGCAGGAACTTTTGTGAAGCAGGTTATTAATGTGTTCCAAATTCAGCATGCTGCCAAACAGTATCAGCTTTTCCTCGACAGTCCGAAGAAAAAAGCATAAAGAATAACTAGCATAAAAGTACTTAGTCTCTCCCCAAGAATTAATAGATACAATTTTATATAATTTTTTATCTTATATTTAATTGATTTTATTAAATTCTGGCTAGTTCCTTATTTTAATTAATTAGAAATTGATTTCTTTTATATTGATATTAAAAATATAAAAAATAGCTGATTCATGAATAAAAATGCTCTTGCTGAAGAGAAGTCAGAATATTCATAAATATGGAATACGCACTGAAAACCTGATTTTTCCTGAAGTATGGATGCATTGAAAGCAAAAGACACAAAGTCCACTTCACACTTGCGCTACTAAGCTGCATTATTGTTGTCACAGTGGCCTGCGTCATTCAAACTGTACTATACCACGCTCCCTTGATTTTTCTCCGCACAGCAGAGGGGAGTTCTGGCGAAATTGATATTAAGCTGACATCTGAAAACGAGAACTATTATCTGAACAAAACCAGAATTGAAGAACTTATCAGTGACAAAACAGCACCCAGAGTCGTTTTTGGGAATTCCAGGGCGAATTGTGTGCATTGCTCGACATCAGACAAAAAGGCTAACATCTATTTTATTGACACCAAAAGAGAAAAAGACATCGAGCTGGGCAGAGAATATCCCTATGACCCTCTAAAGCTTGGAGAATGCATGATTCATAAAAAACTCGCCTTAGCTTTACACATAGAAAAAGGAGATAAGATTTCGCTTTACGATTTGGACGTAAACTGATGGCGATCAGTTTTCCAAAGCTTTACTTATGAAAAAAATATAACTGTCCCGTCTTCTTTTGCGATGTTTTACTTTACACTTGAGTTGACTGTTGTGGACATTTTCAGCAAAGGGTACGGAAAAGTCGCTGATGGGTCGGCTTCGTCTCTAGTCTTGGCTGAGCTGTCTACACTATATCAGTTGTATTCCCAACATATACAAGCAGACAACTATTGGCCAACAACTCAAGGATATTCTGAATTTCTAACGTACTTGGACACCCACAGCGCTTCTGACCTCTCCACCCACATACTCATCAGCATGCCGAAGCCTCGCACTGACACTTATATGACCTCAAATTATGACAATATCCAGAAAAAAGTCACTCATAAGGCTTCTGGGATAGTCGATGACCTTGGATTTTATCCAGTTTCTGTAGATTTGCCAATTATGGACGAGCTGCAGCCACTTCAATATGTGACAATTTTCCTTGGGATTTTATTGGACTTAATTTTAGTCATTTTATTTGCATTAAGCGTGATTTTAATATACAGCTTACTGCTTGTGTCAATTGAGACAAAAACCTTTGAATTAGGAGTCATTAGGGTCCTTGGACTTACAAAGACAGGGATGGTCTTTATGCTGGTCACCCAAACAATGATTTTTGTGATCCCTGCAATTATTATTGGGATTTTTCTATCCTTTGGCTGCAATAAAATCATTTCGGATATGTTTGAAGAACAAATTGGGGTTGGATTCTCTCCAGAGCCTACCCCTGATGCAGTTGGCATAGCCATTATGATCGGTTTTTTAATGCCAATAATTGCTGGAATGTCTCCTCTCAGACAAATATTTTACAGCAACTTAGCAGAGTCTTTAGATGTGTCGCATTCAAAATCCAAAGCAGTCAGTATCAAGATTGAAGGCAGTGATAGCGTGGTTAAAAGAACCATTGTGTGGTTTGGATTTGTAACGGTGGTCTTTGGGTTTGTGGTATACTTATTACTCCCTCTTGCATTATTATCATTTAATTTGCAGCTGCTACTTGGAATATTCCTAGCAATCCTTATTGCATTTTTGCTGGGTCTTGTGCTGCTCTCAATGAACTTTCAGTATCTTTTTGAAAGGGCGACAGTTTTGCTTTTCTTCTGGTGGGAATCGTCAGCTATGAGGCTAATGATAGTTAAAAATCTAGCTGCACATAGGCTGAGAAATAGAAAAACAACTGTTATGTATGCGTTGGCGCTTGCGTTTATTATATTTTTATCAGTTATGGCTGAAATGCAGCTTACAGCTGCATCATATAGAAATTTGCAGTCACATGGAGTAAAATTAGTAGTCCAAGCAGACCCCAAAACTGACGATATCCTTCCCAGCCACAATCTTCAGCTAGTTGTCGACAATTATGGTGACATCATTGATTCCTATTCTTGGGTTACAAAAGAACTGATCCAAGTAATCGATGAAGCAGATGCCACTTTGCTTAAAAATCTCGGCAAAGCATATGAATATAATGTACAGATCTATGGAGTTTCCCCAAATCTGATTGACACCATTTTTGGTGAATTTGTGATTGTGACTGACAGAGATACATCGACTGGGCTTTCGCTATCTGAGCAGCTTTACACCCCAGAAGGGACACAAGGAGCACTTATGGGGACTTTATATGAGGACATGCTCGATCTGAGTGTGTCTCCGAACTCTACATTTTTGGTACAAGTTTATGCTCCTTATGATAACTTTTTTAGAGTAATGCGGCCAATTGCATTTGCTGAGTCCTTTTCAGGCTTTGTCATGTCGAAATTCCCAAAGAACAAAAAACAAAGCTTTTTAGTGAGCATCCCAACATGGCAAGACTTAGCTGGAAAATACGCTGAATCTGCTAATAATGTGCCAATGGGGTATTTAATGATAAAACTGGCAACAAGTGACGGTGATTTAATCGACAAGCTTTATACTGACCTAAATGAAGTTATCTCATATAATGACGACTTGTCAATTTGGGATTATAGAGACAGCCAAAGCACAGCCCAACAAAGTGCAGGACTAATGAGCACTGTTTTTTCATTAGTCACCCTTATAGCTATGTTTTTGTGCTTCTTTTCTCTTGTCTCCTCAATGTCAGCAAATATTTTGGAGCAAGCCAAAGAGATTTCAGTGCTTAGGGCGACTGGGGTGAGGAAAATTAGAATCGCGATTTTGTATGTATATGAAGCTTTTGTGCTGCTTTTTTCAGCTGGCCTTATGGGGATTATGATAGGGACTTTTGTAGCGTGGACCATGTCTGTGCAGCAGGTGATGTTCAATGATATACCAATGCCATTTATTTTCCCTTGGGAAATCACTATTGCAGTGTTTGTGGGGAGTATTATTTGTGCATTTTTGGCGTCATTTTTCCCTTCGAGGAAACTGGTGGCGAAGCCTATTGCGGAGTTGATGAGAACATTGTCTTAGAAATATAGTTTTTATGAATAAATAATATGGAATCTTTAATTCCTGTTAAAAGGGCAAGAGAAGATGATTCAGAAAATCATGAGGAAAGAGAAAATATAGTCAATAGGCTTGAATCAATACAAAAATCTAGAAAAAAGCTGCCGATCCTCTATATGGAGCAGGAAATTATGGAATCAATCAAAGAAAATACATTTACCTTAATTTGTGGAGAAACAGGCTCAGGTAAAAGTACACAAGTTCCACAATTTTTATATGAGGCTGATTTCTCTAGCAGCAAATGTCCTGGAAAAATCGGAATTACACAGCCCCGAAGGATTGCAGCAATTTCGCTGGCTCAAAGAGTGGCAAATGAGCTGAACCTTGAGATTGGAAAAGAAGTAGGATATCAAATCCGATATGACGCTTCAACCATAAATCCAGCCTTAAACAAAATAAAATTCATGACAGATGGGATTTTGCTCAGAGAAATTGAAGGTGATTTCTTATTGTCTTCGTATTCTGCAATTATCATTGATGAAGCTCATGAAAGAAGCATTAACACAGACATTTTGCTAGGATTTTTATCAAGAATCGCACCTCTTAGAGCAAAGAAAGGAAATCCATTAAAAGTCGTTATTATGTCAGCTACCCTAAGAATTTCAGATTTCACAGAAAATACCTCACTATTCCCATCCGGCGCTCCTCCAGTTATTCACATAGAATCCAGACAGTTTCCTGTAACAGTCCATTTTTCAAAAACCACAAGCGCCGAAACATACTTGGACAGTGCTTTTGAAAAAACTCTAAAAATTCATACAAGACTTCCTGAAGGCGGGATCCTCATCTTTGTTACAAGCAAAAAAGATGTGACTACATTAAAAAAAAGGCTCAAGACTGCAATTTCAAAAGAGGAAGCTGTCATTCTTGGGCTTTATTCCATGTTGCCATACTCAAAGCAAAAGAAAATATTCAGTCCACCATCAAGCAGAAGGATGATTGTAGTATCCACAAATGTCTCAGAAACATCCTTAACAATTCCTGGGATTAAATATGTAGTGGACACTGGGCTAGAAAAGCGAAAAGTTTTTAGTGGAAATCTTAAAATGAGCAAATATGTTGTCACTTGAATTAGTAAAGCAAGCGCCGAACAAAGATCAGGACGTGCAGGAAGAGTTTCAGCTGGACATTGCTATAGACTGTATTCAAATGCTGCATATGGAATCCATTTTGAAGAGTATCGGCCTCCTGAAATTTTGAATTTGCCTATTTCAAGTGTAATTTTGCAGCTGAAGTCTATTGGGATACGAAATGTGGAGCAGTTTCCGTTCCCAACATGCCCTGATAGAAGCTCTTTTGCTGAAGCACTTAATCTTTTGGACAAGCTTGGCTCAATAAAGCAATGCAGAAAAGGAAAGGGAGATGTATATGATATCACTGACTTAGGCAGAAAAATGGCAGAATTCCCAATATCTCCGAGATTTTCAAAAATGCTTATTTTGTCAGACCAGCACAATATTGTAAAATGGATGTGCATACTTGTGGCGCTTCTAGAAATTGAGCAGGTATTTAAATTTGATTTTGAAGGCGAAACAGCCAAAGAGTCTGTTAAAAAGTCAAAAGAATTCCATGCTAAATGGTTTTCAGGTGAATCTGATTTATTGTGTGGGGTCAAGGCATTTTTGAAATTTATAAAAATAAATGATGCAGAAAAAGAAGATTTTTGTGAAGAAAACCACTTGAACTATAATAAACTGAAAGAGGTAGAAGACTTATCAATGCAACTTTTGAGGATTTATAAAGATGATAAAACTATTGAAACCAATGAATTTTTGATACCTTATCCTCATAGGAAAGAAAGGGAACAGCTCTTAAAATGCTTAATTTCAGGATTTATTGATCAAGTGGCTACCAAAATTGATATTCCAGATGATTACAGCAAAACCAAAAGAATCCCTTATACAATCTCAACTCCAACTGATACCTCAATTTACCCCAAAGACTACGCAGCACTAGGAATAAAAAAAGACACATTTTTTATCCATCCTTCATCATATTTATATGGCAGTTATCCAAGCCTTATCGTTTACCAGCATTTATTATTCACAAAGCGTCCTTATATGATAGGGATCACAAAAGTCAAGCAAGAATGGCTTGATAGCCTGCAAATAAATATTCTCTATTGAATAAATAACACTATATTTTACTATTAAAAAACTAAAATCAAATTCATCCCAAAAAAAAACTAATTAATTTGCATTTTTAACTGCAAAATATTTTTCGAGAAATTCATCATGTTCTTTAATAAGTAAAAATGGCTCAGGAGGCTGTTAGTTTAGACGCCTTGTTCAAACTCTTAATAATAGGAGACTCAGGGGTTGGCAAGTCTTGCTTTATGCTTCAATTTATCGAAGGGGACTTTAAAGAAGATCACACAGTAACAATTGGGGTTGAATATGGCGCCAAAACAGTTCAAGTCGCAGGGAAAAACATTAAATTGCAGCTCTGGGATACTGCTGGCCAAGAATCCTTCAGAGCAATTACAAGGAGTTTCTATAGAAATGCTAACGGCGTTCTGCTGATGTATGACATTACACATAAAGAAACCTTTGAAGACCTTGAAGACTGGCTTAAAGAAATCAGACAAAATTCAGACCCAGAAGTCACTATTTGTCTAGTTGGAAATATGCTTGATCTTGCAGAGCAAGATAGAGAAGTCAGCCCTGAAGAAGGAGAAGAATTTGCGAAACAGCACAAATTAGATGGATTTATTGAGGCTTCAGCCAAAACTGCGGAGGGTGTAACTGAGGTAAGTGAGCTATTTAGGGGTTTCGTTAAAGTAGCTGAAATTTTGTATAAAAAATATTCTGAAAGAGAAAATATCGAGAAAAAAATTAATTCACCAAAAGTAGTTTTGGAAAATAAAAAGCCAACTGCAAAGAAAAAGAAATGCTGCTAAAACAGCTTGAGCAGAACCTTTATAAGTAATTTTATTCTGAAAAATCTTAACTGGATTTTATTTGTTAGAGTTAGATTAATTATGGTGGAGTAATTATAAATATGGAGTGAAGGAGGCTCTAAATTTTCTATACATAGCATGATGAGATTTCTTCACGTTGTGAACACTGATATCAATTTATTTCTGAAAAAATAGCGTTATTTGATTTCATACATAATTCCAGCTTTGAATTTGCTTAAGATTAAATTTTAGATAATCTTATGAAGTTTAGCTATTTTCTTCTTAATCTATCTATCAATTTGTCTTCATTGAATCAAATATAATTAATTTTATGCAAGGACACCAAATCGCATGACACGGATCGAGTTATTGATTTGTTAAAAATAATTAAATTTTATGGCTTCTTTATTTTTCCTTCCTTTAATAAGCTGAACTATTTTTGAAATTTCTTTTATAAATAGATTTCTTCGACAGTTTATCTGGGGTTATTTAGCTAAAGAGGTCACAAATGCCTGTGACGTACCATTTTTGGCTAAGTCCTTAGATGCATGGCGATAGATGAATTTTTCCTTCAAAATTTATTTCATTGTTAAAATATTTACTTCCAGCAATTTAATAATATGACAAGGAAATTTCATTAGAGAACATCCAGAAAGAGAAAATATTGAGATTAATGCAGCAAAATTGGCTTTGGTAAACTGAATAATAAAAATAATGCTAAAATCAACTTAAAGATAAAGTTTAAAATGGTTTTATTTGAAAATTTCTGTATGCTTTATTTATTGTTTTATAAATTATGGTGAGTCTATTATAAATATGAAGAGTAAGAGGTTAAGAATTTTCTTATGTAACATGATAATTTCTTCACGTTTGAAAACTTATAGAAACATTTTTTGAAATATTACCTAACTTTACTTCATACATATTTTAAGCTTTTATCAAATAGTTGATAATTTTACTAACTTTAACTTTTATCTTGATCTATATGCAGAAATCTTATCTCATAAAGCAATATAAATTATTTATGATTCTCCATTTATCCATCAGATGACATCATATGCATCCTCATATTTAATAATTTTTTATGATTAAAAATAGCTATTTTTTCTTTTCATAGCTCATCTGAATACTATTGCATATGAATGAAAAAGGTAACGACACATCAAACACAATTGATTTTTTTTCTTTTTAAGTTCTGCACAAATAAAAAAATTTAGAAATTTTAAAGACTTATCCTCAAAGCATTGAAATTTTTTGAAAAAGAATCAGAATCTTCCAAATTAATGATATCCAAAGCATTATTTTAATTAAATATGCATTTTAAGAAGAATGGCCTACTAAGCAGCAATTTTCATTAACTAAAATTAAACTTGGATGCCTAATTATTTGGCAAGATAGCTGGCTATTTGCTGAAAACTATTATAATGACTTTAATGAAATATAGAAATTGCCCGAGGATGGCGCTATTTTGCGCCATCCTCGGGCAATTCAAAAACCGGCCCCACACGGGAATTGAACCCACGTGTGGGGCCATTTTTGGTATGTGTAAAACATCGACTTACATGTACCAAAAATGGCCCGACACGTGGGTTCGATTCCCGTGTGGGGCCATTTTTTGAATTGCCCATGGCGCAAAATAGCGCCATCCTCGGGCAATTTCTATATATCTTTCATGTCTTGACGTCACCCCATTTTTTCACCAATAATATTTAATATGTCCTGGAACTACTCTCAGGTTGTGGCTAAACTAAAGCCACTTAGAACAGACCTAGTTTCTGCTTATTCCTCTATAAAGCTTGAATCTCTCCCAGCAACTCGAGTTTACATGAAAAATTTCATCTACCAGGCGTGGGCTGTTATCTCAACTTTAAAGGCCCTTCGCTCAAAGCTCTCGCCATCCACAGTTCCATGATACCCACCAGAAGATGAAAACTCTGTGAGATATATCAACGAGATCTTACTGGATGAAGAAACTGATGTCGCCGGGCAACCTCAGCAATATAGTTCCCACTATAACCTTTTCATTAAGGCTATGAGAGAAGCCAATGGATTTTCAGAGCCAATGGAAACTTTACTCCTCCCTTCTTGATCATGAAAAACCATTGGAAAACTCCTATTTTATAGGGAAAAAAACTTTTCGTGAGAATAAAATAATTTTCTAATCAAAATATTTTATTTATATAAATGATAATTATTATAATAAAAAATCTCTAGCTAATGCTTGCTTTCCAAAATATAATTATTAATTGGATTTAAATTTCTTAATTGAAATTTATGTAAAATATTATGAACCCCTCCTGACTAAGCGAGAAAAATTACTTTCCTTGCTCATGGGGGAGATTTAGTCACTGACTTACGGCAAGGCATGGCTTGGGATAAAGCATTTATTAAAAACAAAGATCAATACAAGCACATCATCTCACCATCTACGTTTAAATACGTTGAAAACGAGATTGGCATAGCGATGAACGGAGATCTTCATCAGATCGCAGGATTTTTCTTCTTGGGAAGAGAAGAAACCGTTCCAGACTTGTTCTCAGGCTTCGTCAAATCGTTGAATGAAAAAGAAGTAAATGCTCCTCTGTTCAAAAGTTATATACAGAGACACATTGATTTAGATGGCGATTTGCACGCTCCTTTACTTTATTTTTCATAAGTGAGCAGCAAGGTTTTTCGCTCAAAAATAATTTTATTCTGATTTTTATTATAAAACATTTTATTATAAAATATATCTTGACTTTATAAATATTTTTGGAATTATAGAATTATTAATTACTCCCCACCCCCATCCTTGATCGAACGACTCGCCATCGTTCGATCAAGGGTAAAAAAAATTTTTTTTGGGAAAAAAATTTTATATATAAAATAAAATATATATATATATATTTTTTTTTATTTTACTTTTAAATAAGAGGGTTAAGGGTATTTAATAATTATTTTTGCAACAAAAAATTTAATTAATTTCATAAAAATCCAATTTTTTAATATTTTGATTTATTAGTTACCCCTTTAAACTGTATAAATTTTTAATTTGTCCTCATTAAATTAATTTTTTTTTTAAAATTTTAAGATCTCTATTTTATTAGATTATTAATTTTTTAAGCCTAGATTGATGACTAAATCACTTCGGATGGTTGATTTCGAAGCTTTCTGTCGTCTCAAAGTCCCTGAAAACAACAACTTCATTAGGTGCATCTTCCCAAGCTTTTGATAACTAATATATTTTTATATATATAAAAGTTGCATGATATGAAAATCGTTCGATCAAGGATGGGGGTTAATTTCCCTAATTTTTAGGAATTTTTACAGTCAATCGTTCGATCAAGGATGGGGGGGGGAGTTAGAAAAGTTTTTGCTCGCTCACGAAGAATAGAGATAGGAGAAAAGATCACACAGAGAGTTTGCAAAGAAGACCCCAAGATGTGAAAGGAAGTTTATGAGGCTGGAAAACTTGGAATCACTGATGATTTGAATTTTGCGAAAGGAGTGACCAAAATGATAGGAAAGCCTTTGACTCTTTATGAAGCTGTAGGAGGAAGGAGTAATCTTGAAAAAGTTATTGAAGCCGCTAAGAGCAGGATTAACGCTGATGCTGCAGAAAAGGGATTAGGAGATGAAGATGGAAGAATGATCGTTAATTCATTATCTGAAGATTTTGAAGGGCCAAGCTATCCAGCTGACCAAAAGTTTGGCATTCCTAAGAATAGCCAGACAAATCTTAAAGTAGCACTACTGGATGAGTTTAGTGGTTTGCTCGCAAACCAAGAAGATGCTGCAACTCATCTTAAAAAAATCAAAACAAAATTATCCAAATCTTTTGAAAGTTAAATAAGCTTAATCAGAAGATTTCCCTAAATATTTTCTTTCATATACTAAATAAGCCATTTTCTTAAATCGGCAGATAAAAGGTGCTTGTCGTCTAGCGTGCTTATTCTAAAATAAAAATCAAAGACAAAAACAAAGAGCAGTCATAAAAATTAAATTTGAAAAGTATTTTCCTATTTTAAAGCAGTTATTTATTATAAAAATGACAGAAAGCAGCAGCTAAAAGAACTCTTATTTATATAGTAGAAAAGTAAAATTTACATAAAAAAATAATCTAAGCTAAGCTCTGCAAATGATAAATCAAGCATTGAACCGTAGAAGCTAAAAGATTGAATAGACAAAATTAGAAAACTAGATAAATTATTATTATTTTTTATTTAAAAATGTGGATTATTCATTTGGATTTGAACGTTTTTAAATATAGCATACATAAAATAAAGTAAAAATTGCCTACTTGTAAAATGTAAAGCAATTATTGGGCGATTTAACTCTGATTCATATCAGGCTTTTCTTTCTTCATTTCTTCAAGCTGTGAGTTATAAAAAGTGTTGTCTTGTGAGTTTTCTTTGTTTATATTCTTCTTTTTATCATTAGTTATAAGTTTCGGAGTTCTTCTATCCAATCTGAATGGGCGTGCCTTCACACGACGACTATTCATAGCGACTATTTTTTTTCGCCTGTTTCTGTTCCGCCTATTTTTTCACCTATTATTTTAACATATGAAATAGGCCAAAAAAATAGGCTAAAAAGAAGGCCAAAATAATAGTCCAAAAAAAATAGGACCAAAAAAATGGTCTAAAAAATAGGTGCAAAAAGGCAGAAGACTAAAAAAAAGCCTTTATTAAATGGCATCGTATTAAAGAACCCTGAATGGGAGCTCTTCATCTTCTTCTTTAGATAGAATATAAGGCTCATAATATCTTTGTATTGACTCATTCGGGTTTGCCTCAGGAGTTGTTTTATTTGATTTCTAAATATTCGTTACAAGTGCCTTTTTGGCTCTCCTAGACAGTATATATTGATATGTAGACATATGATTAAGCATCAGCCATATATGAAACCCCAGTAAGTGCCCTACGACCAGAAAAATCAATGAACTTAGAATAGTTACAATAATATGGTATATATAAATCCCTTCTATACCTTCATCATCTAGTCCATACATATCTTTCACATTTTCTTTTTCAGATCATCCACTGCTTATAGCAATTAATAAATAAACGGAGCTCAAAACCTGAACTCCCATCTGACCCTGTAAACTCAAAATTGTTCCGATAAAATGCCGGTAATTGATCTTGCCTATACAGTTATTTAGCCACTTGCAGTGGTGGTCGAAATTATTTACACACCTATTGCATTCTCTACAGTGCTTTGAGTCGCTGTGCACGTGGACTTTACAAATTTTACAAAGTTTTGTGAGTTCGGACAAGTCCATTTCATTCCTGTTTAAATATTACCCTGATATTTGAGAATTAAAGGCTGCGTGCACAGCTGGGTCTGTTGGATCTGTGTAGGTAACTTTGAAGCCAAAAAAGATTGTTGAGATTGAAATTATTGAATAAGAAATTCCTGCCAAAATTTGCATTTGGAGATAAAGAGGAGGGAGAGTGAGCGTATAAAAGGTCCCTGCTAAAAGAAAGGTGATTACTCAGGAGAGAAGTTGCAGAGAGTGAAAAGGACGCGTGAAACCATTTCGTGCCATATATTTTTTCATTTTAAAATTTTTAGTCCTATTTTAAGTTTCCATGACATTTATACCTTGGAGCTTATTTTGAGTAAATTATAAAAGTGCTAGCAAAATTAATACTTGAACTGCTCAATTTCTATTCATTTTTTGAGGTGGCAAGTTAAATCTTTGATTGGCTTGCTAAAAGATCATATTGACAGTCTGAGAGCAGCCTAGACTCTTAGAAAAGGCTGCTGAGCTATATATTAAACAAAAAAAAGCTAATTTATAAAAAAGAAACTTTATATCACTGATGCAAAGTTAGTATTATAAAGTCATAAGGATAGACTACTAGCATGCTTACCTGGCGTAAACCTACCTAACCTAACGATTAACTCCTAGGTTAGAGTTACTTCTTGTGGATGCCCTTCTAGTCCTGATTAGCAAAGACTAAGCTGTAGTCAAAACCTGTCTAGCCCACCGGGTAGGAACAGGGAAAATCTTTGGGGGAGAATAAAATTTCTATCTTCTGTAGGCGCATAAAACCTGAAGATCTTACTTCAAAAAGTGACAGAGGCACTATTTCAGCTTCATCGGGACATGTTTTACCCTCTCCATAGGGAGTGTATCTCGAATCCCTCTTCCGTCGACGTCACCATTTTATTTCTCACTGATGCAAGGTATTGCTTATAAAAAGTGAGCTTATTGCCAAGAAATCAGCTGTAATTATAATAAGTTTCCATGAAAAATCAGCAAATAGCCCAAGCCTGCACTATATCAAATTTTTATGCCTATTTCCATCTTATAACAAATTAAATTAAAATTACAATAAATAATTAAATTACCATGATTGAGTTTTTCCAAGAAATGATTTGCTCTCAGCAGAAAAGCTTTTTTCTTTTGTTTGCAGCTCTAACACTGCAGCCTTCTGTTCTTCAATAAGCTTGCTTTCACTTTCCATAAGCTTTTGTATTCTTTCTCTTTGTTCTGTCTCTATTCGTTTTTGAGCTTCCAAATCTTCTTTCGCTTGCTTTTTTGTCTGAGTTATTGCTATTTTCAGCCCGTCCAGCACATTTTGCCGTTCGTTCTTTTCAACCTCAAAATCCTCTGTTTCCTTTACTGTTTTCTCTTTTAGTTCTTTTAAAGCTTCTTCTTTTTCCTGGATTTCTAGTTCAAGAATTTGCTTTTCATGCTTTAATTGTAAAATGGTTTCTTCTAGCGCTTTCAGCTGCGAGTCGGAGTTTTCAATTTGAAGTTTGTATAGTTGGTTAGCATTCACAATCTCTCTGTATTCTTGGTTAGCTTTGACTAGTTCTAGGTCGATTTCTGACTTTTCTTTTTTTAGATCAGAAATATGATTTAATAAATGGATGGAGACGAGCGACCCGCCATCTTAGCGGCAGGTGTCTTATATATACTCTGCTTGATTTGAGGTAAGATTTTGGTCCAGCTGCATCAAATCACCTCAAGAACAATTCTATAGTCTGCAGGTTTTAGTCCTGGATCCTTGAATATTAATTGCATTTCTTTTTACAGACCACTTAGTTCAGAGTGGCTACATTCCTAAGTTGCTTACCCGAATGGTGAAAACTATTGAGTTCTTTCTCAAGATGGCTGAAATAAGGATAAGGCGAGTTAGACTGTCTCGGTGGGTCTCTCAAGTTTAAAAGGAGATTTGAGACACTAATGTGGAAAGGGAAGACCCATAAAGCAGGATTTTAAATACCTATCATAATAGCATAGATCAGAAATATGGGTTGACTCAAGGCTAATAGAATTATTTAGTTCCTTCAAAGCTATATCAATTGATTCTTTTTTATTCATAAGTTGTTCAGTTCCAGAGGCAAGCTCTTGGTATTCTTTATATTTCTTATTTATTTCAGCCTCAATGTTTGCTTTTTCCTTTTCAGCACATTCAATTTTTTCATTCATTGCGGTTAAATTCTCCTTATTTTTACTCATTTCAGCTAGCTGGGAGGAAAGCTCATTATGCAAAATCCCAATCATTTCTTGAAGTTTTTGTCTTGACGAAGATACTTCAGCAAGTTCTTGAGCCTCATTTTTCTTTTGCTCAACGATTTTTCTCAAATTTTCTTTTTCACTTAATATACTTTCTTTTAATTCAATCAGATTTTGCTGCACAAAAGCAGTCTCGGTGTCCAGCTGCTCTTTTTTGTCTTCTAAAGATTTTATTTTAGACTTTGTTGATGCTAACGATATCATTGAATTTATAAATGATGATCCTTCTGAGACAGACTCTGGATTTTCGCATTCCAAATCAAGCATAGGATAAATTGCTTTAAGCTCTGACTTCCCCTCCGTGAGTGAACGAAAATTTTGCTCCACTCACAATTTTTTTTTTAATTTAAAGAAAATCCAAATTCCTAATAATTTTAAAGCAATTATTCATTTAATTTGTAAAATTTATTTTTTAGAATGCAAGCTGTCTAAAATTGAACAGAATTAGTGAGAGATTTCATTATTATAATTATCACTTATATATCAATTTTTTTTTCATAAATTTATATATTTAAAAAAAAATTGTTCGCTCACGGAGGGTAGCTTTTAACTCAAAATTTGAATTTTTCTGTTCGCTTACGGAGGGTGGGAGTGAGCATGAAATCCCTAGAGCTACCTGAACGATGGCTATGGTCACAAGTAACTTCATTTTAAATCATAACGTTCAAATTTATCAATCCAGATAATCACAATCCAAGATGCTAAAATTTATGTGAAGAAATATCTATGCTTATATGTAAATAAAAATAATCAAATAGAGCTAATTGCTTATTAATTTATAAGACACATTGATTCAGCATATCCAATTTTAAGCAAAATATTTATCTGCTGATTAATAGTTAAATGCTTAATAATACTGTATAGCAATTGCCCGAGGATGGCGCTATCTTGCGCGCCATCCTCGGGCAATTCAAAAAATGACCCCACACGGGAATCTAATCCACGTGTGGGGCCATTTTTGGTACGTGTAAGTCTATGTATTACACATACCAAAAATGGCCCCACACGTGGGTTCAGTTCCCGTGTGGGGCCGGTTTTTTGAATTGCCCGAGGATGGCGCAAAATAGCGCCATCCTCGGGCAATTTCTATATCTTTTAATTCAATCACATATAATTAATTTCATGGAAGAAGCAAAGATGAGTAAGAGCCAAAGCGCTCCTCCAGACGGCTTTCTACAAGACTCCCAAGAAGCCCTCACAGAAGCAAGTGAACAATTCATCGCCAAAAAAATATCAAAATACGATGTCCTCAAAGTGCGTGTATGGCTAGACGACCACTTCTTCATCTTTTCCAGGTTTCTGGTCAGCAGAATTCTCAACCTCAATAAAGTCCCTCCCAAAGACTCAATCAGAATTGCTATGGACCTCAAAAAGCTCCTCGTCGAAGAAGAAAAGTTTGACGTAAAACAGTCTGAAATGCAAAATTATCTTTTTCAGATCATGCGAGCTTATAACTATGGTGACTCTTTTATAAGAAGATACCAAATGGTCTCCAATTTCTACGCACAAAGAGCTCCTTTGCTCATTCTCGTCGCAGGGCCACCAGTGTGTGGGAAATCTACCTTGGTGACGCAGCTGGCTGACCGTGTGAATGTCGCAAACGTGCTTCAGACCTCAATAGTGACCTCAGTGATGAAAAAATTCAACCCGAATATCATAGGAAAGCCTTTTTGGGCTTACCCAGAAAACGAGCAAGAACAAAGATTCAATTGTGAGTGCGGAGTTGTCAGACGAGGAGTGCAGACTGATATAAGTAAATGCTTGCAAGAGGGTAAAGCTTTGATTATTGAAGGATACGAGCTTGATCCGAATCTTTATTTGCAGCAGCACGAAGATATGCCTCGAAAGTTCAGGATCACTATGAAAAATTCTGATGACCCTCATGATCAAATGTTGAAAAAGCAGCTTGACGACTTAGACCAAAGCAACGCTGTCATTGTGCCGTTTTTGCTGACCATTTCAGAAAAAGAGCACGCTTATATCATTGAAAACTGGCTGATGGGAATTTTGCCACCAAGTATCCAAGAAGAAGTCGCAACACTCGGGAATTTCCAACAGCAGCTAAAACGCTTGCTAAAAAGCTTCCAAGAGGTGCAAAGGCAGCTGCTGGAATACAACGATATTTTCACTGTTATCCCAATCAACATCCAACACATTGACGAGACCTTGAACACCTTGCACAATGTTATCCTTGCAAGGATTGAAGCATCTTTTATTAATCGAGCTTAAATCTGCTAATCATAATAATTACTTAAACTGGGTTATAGTCGATCTTTCCTTCAAGCTTCTTAGCCTCCTTGATCTTCCTGGCTGCCTTCATGAAGTCTTCGTGATCTACGTGGTCTCTCATTTCTCTGATTGCGAACATCCCAGCTTCTGTGCAGACATTTCTCATGTCAGCGCCGTTGAATCCTTCGCACAGCTTGGCTACTGCTTCATAGTCGATTTCTGCACTTTTTCTGATTGATCGTGCGTGGATCTTCAAAATGTCGACTCTTGCGACTTCGTTGGGCAGAGGGATTTCAATTTTTCTGTCCAATCTTCCAGGTCTTAATAAAGCTGGGTCAAGCACATCAGGCCTGTTAGTTGCCATGACCATTTTAACCTTTCCTAACTCGTCAAATCCGTCCAATTGATTAAGAAGTTCCATAAGAGTTCTCTGGATTTCTCTGTCAGCAGAAGTTCCTTCTGAAAATCGCTTGCCTCCTATGGCATCAATTTCGTCCATAAAGATGATGCAGGGCTGATGCTCTCTGGCATAGGCAAACATTTCTCTGATGACCCTTGCACTTTCTCCTATATACTTGTCAACAATGGCTGAAGCGACCACTTTCATGAATTTTGCCTCAACATTGCAAGCCAAAGCTCTGGCAATCAGAGTTTTTCCAGTACCTGGAGGACCATATAAAAGGACTCCTTTAGGTGTCTTGATGCCTACTCTTTGGAATAATTCTGGGTTTGTGATGGGGAGCTCTATTGCTTCTCGGAGTTCTCGAAGCTGCTCAGATAAGCCACCTACTGAAGAATAAGGGACGTCACCTGGGTTTTCGTTCATCATATTGAAAACCATTGGGTCGACTTCACGAGGCAGCTTTTGCATGATTGTGAGAGTGGTCATGTCTAAGGAAACTCTCGTGCCTGGCTTTAGCAATGCTTTGTCAAGCTTTGGTCTGGCTCCGACAACATATCGAGGACCATTTGAAGCTTTGACAATGTACTTTTCATCGTCAATTTGCTTGAGAACTTCTCCGATGATAAGCCCGGCGTTCTGAATTGCTTTTAAGTCGTCTTCTGTCTTTGCGAATTCTAGCTTCTGCTTTGCGACTGTTTCTTTTAAAGCAGTGACTTTTTGTTCAAGGTCGTCATGCTCGGTCTTTTTCTGGATATATTTCGCAATCAGATTTTGCCTCTCGTCCATTTCTAATTATAAATGGGAAAAGAAATTCATAGATTTCTTTTAATCTAAAAATTCTGATTAATGGGATTTCTTCATTAAATTTTAATATATAAATTCTCAAAACAAAATCTTTTGGCACATTTTTATCGTCTCCAGCGCTGAGGAGTCTTCCTCTTCTTCGGCAGGGATCCAAAGAGAGAGTCATTAGTAGACTCAACATCAATGCGTTTGAATTTCCAAGATCTGCTCGCGTCCATATTTAGCTTTTCTTGAATTCTGCTTAGGTCAATTGAATGTGGAAGCAGCCGATATTTATAATCATATTTATATCCTCACTCACCTGAAAAGTGCATTACACAAACCAACGAAGTTGACTTAGCTGACGCATCCAAGGAAAAATGGGCCATGCCGTTTTCAGTTTTAACTCCTTTTGTGTGGTTGAATTTGAGCTCAAAATGCACCGGGCCTTCGTGCTCGTTGACAAGCTCAAACGTAATTCTATGCTCAAGGTCATATTGAGTAATTTTTATTCTTAACCCCTTATGGACCTCAACAAATTTAATTAAAGGCTCAATGTTCAGCTTTTGGAAAACAAATTGGTATTTGTATGAAAATGACCCTTCTATTCTCAATTCTGACAGTTTTAGAGACTCATTTGGGAGGACCTGCACTTTCTTGGTAAGCTGATCGTCGATAGGGGAAACATTTCTCAGATCTATAAGCATAAATTGGACTATGTACAGGAAATCAGTGAGATTTTCTAACTCCTTCTGTGAGCGAGCAAAACCATTGGAAAAATCTCTATTTTTTTGCCAAAACCACCCTCTGTGCGAACAAAAATATTGTTTATATAAAAATTTTTTATGAAAAAAATTATATGGGATTTTTTTAAATTTTGAAAAAAAATAACCCCATGAGCGAACAAAATTTTTTTGTTCACTCACGGAGGGGGGAGTAAGTAAAACTCGATGTATCAGTGAGATATGTCTTTGATCACAATTAATTCAAGCCCTTCTGAAATTTGCTTTCTCTCAGTATTATCTTGCATATTTTCAGTTGGGAAATGCTTGCAATAATAAATTATAAATATTGAAGAAAATATATATTGCAATTGCGCACCCATTAACTCCTATAGCTGGTTACTCACAAGAAGTAGGGGACCTTAGGAAAGGAGAGTTGCAGCTGATATGTGTATCCGGCAAGATTTTACTAGCGCAAGTGAACCATTATGCTGAGCTAATAGCTCAAGTTCAATCCTGAGGCAGGGTTTCCTCATGAGGAAATGGGACACGAAACTGGAAAGAGAGCTGTCAGAAATTTCAAAGGTATTTATTGTTCAATTAAGAATATCTTCTAAATCAATAGCAGGTATTGCGTCCTGAGTTTTAAGTTTCCATCTTGCAGACAGTGTACCATAATTTTTAACTTTTGAATTTTCATTGCTATGCGCTGACACACGACGCAGCGGGCGCAAATCTTCTGACTACAGAATAGCGAGGATTTTCTCCTCGCCACTAAGGAGCAACTTTCGCTAAGTCGTGAAATTTGCAAGCAGAGAACTATTAGGAAAGAGAATACGGACCTGAAAGTGACCTGAAAATGAGCTTATCGATAGTCTTATATTACATATATTGAAGAAAATAGTTAATCGAATACACTTATTGCTAATGAAGAGATCATTCTAGAAGCAGAAGAACTCTGGAAAGGCTTGATGAAAAAGAGACTTCAGCTGAAGGAATGTGCGCGTTTGACCCTTTTGGAGCAATTTTTGCGGTTTCTTATCCAATTGCAACTCAAAATGTCAAAGAATTATATCAAACTGACTGATGCAAGCAACTATGCAGATGGCGCTATTTTGTGTGAAAAAATTAGTGCCCTGAAAACAAAGGAATTAAGTGAAGATGGACAATACTTGTTAGCCTATACATTTGAAAATATGATTCTGCTGCTTGATGTACTGGATGGCCAAAAGAAACATATATTTAAAGATTTCCAAAACGAAAATGGATGGTTATGACTAATAGTTGTTGAGGGAGGATGGGTTCCATAGGAGACCTTTTGGGTTTTTAGTCTCAGTATATGTGCACATATTTTTTTAAAAGTATACTTATAAGTCCAAAAGCAGCTGATCTGTTTGGGCGTTGCTCTATATATAATTACTGGGGGAAGAAAAAATCCATTGTATTCTTCGATGTGAATACTGATGAGAAAATGCATTAGTTGAGAAGGCATCCTAAAACATCAACTTCCTTCGCATGAAGCAGAGAGTATGTGCTCTTTGTTTCAGGCTGTCAAAATTTGTTATTTTGAGTTCCTGACCATGCATAAAAATAGCGTGGCGAATCAACCCTTATACATAAAAATCGAATGACAAATCAATCCAACCTCTTAGCACCTGTAGCAAGGAGATTCAGGGATCTTGTGGAAGGAGTTTTGGCGCTTGTTATATGTCCCTAGTAAGGTTTTACTTGGTTTGTGGAGTGCAATGTCCGAGTTGGCAGACTGCAGGCTCACATCCAGGTCAAGGGTTTTACCTAGAGGAATATGGAGTTCAGAGTTGAAAGGGGTGTCCCAGCAATACCAGTGAGTTTCCTCCTGGTCTATCAGGAACTTACCCACTATGATGCTATGCGTTGTGTCCTGAACCATGAATTTTTATCTTAGCCGACAGGTGACAGAAAATTTTTTCAAATTATTTTGAAATTGTTAGCGTGCGGCATGGTGACCCAAGCTTTCAGATTGCCAGGGAGTATGTGCAGGCCCATGTCTGATAGGAGCAAGACTTTGAAGGTCATGAGACAACTGTCGGCGAAGCAGACAGTGGAAGGGAATAAGGATCTTAGGACCCTAGGGGGATTTTCTATAATCTAACTAAGTGTAAGTTTAAGAGTTCCTAACCAGTCAAGAATTAAGCAATAATTTATTTAATTTAATATGCTACTTAAAAAGAGTAAATCTATAGAAAATAGATAGGTTTGAAGAAATCAGATATTATTACTGAAAAGGATGACAAGCATTAAAAAAATATTTGGGAATATTTAATATATTTAGCATCCAATATATATAATATAATTTGCACATGAGCTATGAAATTCAATCACTGATATACTTAGATTAAATTTCTGGATAATATTAGCTTAATTTAAAAAAAACTATTAATTTCTTCACTTTTTTATATTAGTATTCAGTCTTCAATTTTTTTCCTCAATTTTAATCTATTTTTTATAAATCCCTCGCATTTTAACTAAAAAAATTTAAATGTAATTATAATAATGACTCAAAACCAGAATGAAATAATATTAAATATGAGTAAAAATGACGACATCAACGACTTTCAGCCCAAAATTATAAGCTATCACTCAAGCCCAAGACCTGTAAGACTTATAAACCTCAACCAATGCCCCAATCAGGGCAGACTTTCCAATTTAAAACCTTTAGAAAACTGTTTAAACCCTCCAAAAGTGCCTCCGAGATGCATAAGTGTGGGCCCAGTTTGCAAAAGAAATCTATTCTTCAAAGAAGATAAGTCAGCATTGCCAAAACCCATCAGCAAGCCTCCAAATGAGCTGATCTTAATTCCAAAACCTCCCTCTGAGACAAGTTTAACCAGCAAAAAATGCACTCCAAGATTAAGGCGATACAAAATTGCTTTTGAAGAAAGCTCAACTGCAACTTCTAGTGTCGAGTCCAATCCCCAAAAAAAAACAAATAAAGAAATCGAAGTCCTAAATCAGCTTTGCAATCAGCTGCTAAAAGAACAAGACGAACTTAGGCAGCAATTGAAAGAGCAAGAAGATCAAATCCAGTTCATCAGGTCTTCTAACTCCCCCCCCCTCCGTGAGTGAACAAAAAAATTTTGTTCACTCACGGAGGGTTAATTTTTTTATTTTAAAAAAATTTATATATAAATTTTATAGAATTTTTTTTTTTCGAATTTTAAAAAAATCCCAATTTGCAAAAATTGGAAAGCAAATATTAATTTAATTTATAAAATTTATGTTTTAAAAAGCAATCTGTTTAAAATTAAACAGAATTAGCTTTAGATTTCATTATAATAATTATCACTTATATATCAAAATTTTTATCCATAAAAAATTTTTCTATTAAAAAAATATTTGTTCACTCACGGAGGGTGGGTCTTTGTGCAAAAAAATGGCGATTTTTCTAATGGTTTTGTTCACTTACGGAGGGGGGGAGTAAAGAAAAAAATGTGAGACTTCGCAAAGAGCCACTTAAATTGTTCCAAATCGCAGTGTCTCAACTGGAGAAAGAAAGAAAAATCAGGTGCATCAATTCCTCACGGTCGATAACTCCTTGGAGAAATGGAAGCCAAGAAAAACATAGATCGCCTGAGGTGAGCCAGTTACCCTTGGCATTGAATTTGTCATTCAAAAATAGCCAGGCTTCGAATGAAAATTCGGAGGAACTTGTCACTTTTCGTAGCAGACATTTGTGGTCAAACCAAAATTCGCCAAAAAAACAATTCCGCTTTCCAAGGGAAATTTTTAGCAGGCATAATAGAAAAACGAAAGAACAGAGTTAATTTTTCAATTTTATAGTGTGGTGTATAGGTTTACAGTAATGATAAATCAAATTTCAATACTTTTGAGATTGTTGAATTAAATAAATCTAGCAATTATGGGAGTTCGTTTATCTCTAATAAAAATGGTAGTTTTTTATATATGTAGAGTAGATATCTATTTTTTTAAAGTTAGGAGGCAATGAATAATAATCACAATTTAGTTTAAATCGTTTATCAAAGTCTTTTTCAAAGGATAAGGGACTCCTCGGCATTTCTGTCGTATCATCATAGCTCTTTTTAAATGAATGCACTCAGTCTCGCATTTTCTTTCGTCATGGCCTTCAAAGCACTTTATTAGCTCCGATTTTACTCGTGGGGAAAGATTTTGAGCTTCAGCCTCACTGCTGAAAATTGAAATTACTAACCCCACTCCATGAGCGAACAAAACCATTGGCAAAATCCCTACTTTTTGACCAAAAATCCCACCCTTCGTGAGCTAACAAAAAATTTTTTATTTATATAAGTGATTATTAGTATAATGAAATATCTAGCTAACTCTGTTTAATTTGAAACAAATTGCATTTAAACCATAAATTTTCCAAATTAAATTAATATTGGGATTTTTTAAATTTCGAAAAAAAAAACCTCTGTGAGCGAAAATTTTCTTTTTCGCTCACGGAGGGGGAGTAATGGTGGGAGTTTTATTTGGTCATTTCCAATCAACCCCTCATACTCCCTACTGAAATTCTCAGAGAGTGTTGGCCTGTGGATGACAACCATTGTAGGACCAATAATGGTATCTCCTTCTAAACGCGACCTACGAATTTTGGATGGAGATGAGCTGGTCTCTCTAGCTTTTCTTGACTGAGGACTGCTCAATGAAAATTCTGAAAGATTAAATTGAGTGTACTTGGAAAAGATCTTAATATTGGAAAGTTTTTGGGCTAGCTTAAAATGGTCGAGAGACTCCTTATAAGCCTTATAAAGAATCTGCTGATCATAGCTTAAAGAATCCAAAAATTTTTTCTCTAAATCATTCAGATTGGCTATAAGCTCTTTTTCTTGTTTTCTAAGAGCTTGTGCTTGTGGAAAATCATCGATTTCTGACTCAATTTCTGAGTCTTGAACAGTTTCTTCATTTCTTATAGAATTAGAAAACTCGGTTTTTGATAAGTGAGTCTGAATGGCACTCTGGGAGACATTTCGGCCTTTGTCTTTAGATTGAAGCACACCCCTTTGTGACTCAATAGTATCATTAGCAGACTCAGCTGCCTTCTGGCCTTCTGAATTCCCAGCACTTTTTAGCCCAATTCCTTGCGATTTCGCAGAGATATTATCATAGACGACTCTTCTTTCTTGCTTACTATTTTCTCTACTTCTTGCATCATTTTTGCTTCTGTTTTCTTCTCTTTCATCTTCTTCCTCTTCTTCAGATTCATTTTGTAGTATTCCTAGATTGCCATTATACTTTCCTTTCTGGCCATTGGGTACTTTCCTCCTATTGCTTGCTTCTACGTCTTCTTTTTTACCTTCGCCAGGCTCTTTTCCTTCATTCTCTGCACGTGCAGATGGAGCATTTCCTTTATATCTAGTCGCTCTGCTAGCCTTTGGATAGTTTTGTGAAGTCTTTCGATAGCCTTCATTCATTTTTCTCAAATCAGAAAAATCAATATCACCAGAATCCCAGTCTGGAGCCTCAATTTCGCTTGCTTTTGCATCAATTTCCTCGTCACTTTGGCCAATCTTGAAAATTTTATATTTTTTAATGATTTCATTTGCATCAATTTCCAAAAAATGATATGGCCCTCCAAATTTCTTCTGCCAGGAATCCTCAATTTGCTTGAGTTTTTCTTCAGCTATCCTTAAATGTAAAGCAGAATAATTAACATGGTGGCGAAAAATATATCTTTACCAGCAACGCACCACTGTGGGCGCCAAAATGGCTTTATAGAATAAGCCAAGGCATAAGCCCTTGATTCTCGCTCTAAGCACACTGTATGGCTGCCATATGGGTTGGGTGGCTTTTGAAGTCAGCTGGTGGACATTCTATCCGGATAGTTTTCGGGCCTTACCCTTCCTCTAGGTGACCGAAAGGAGATATTGGATAGCCTTTCCTCCATAGTACCCGCAAGAATTCAGCATTAGGGTCTTTCTAGCCCGTCGAAACTCAAGGAAGACTAGTTCAGGTCCTAGTCCCTGAGGAGACCGGTGCTTTGGGGCTCTTTGACCGTTACTATTCCTGACGAGGAGGTATCCGGTGATCGAAAGCGTGTGGAGGCATCAAATCTGGAAGACCTTAAGCTCTTAAATTAACTTAATTTAAATGTACAGTAGTCTGGAAAAGATTGTCTCTTAAAGATGACAGCTTATTTCTTTTCCCAATAAGCTTCACTTTAAAATCATTTATTTCCGCTCTCATAGCTTTTAAGACCTTATCCTTATCAATGAGTTTATTAGAAAGCAGCGAGTTTCTTTCCTTACTTGCCTTCAGCTCTTCCTCAATAGCTGTTTGCTTATTTTTGGCTTGAAAAGCTTCAAATTCGTTATCATTAAATTTCTTTTCTATGTCTTGCAAGTTATGCTTCATTTTATTGATTACATCTTCGAGCCTTTTGTTTTCACTTATTAAGTGATTGTATTTTTGTTTCAGAAGCTCAGTATCTATTTCTTTATCTTGCAGCAAAGGGTCTTTTCCTTTCTTCGACTCTTTTCTATCAGCAGTGTCTGTTTGTGTTTCTTTGTCATTTCCATTGGCATTTTGTTTTGGCTGTCCTTTTGAAAATGTCACAGTAAGCTTACTGTGAAAATCATGGATATTTGCTTCAAGCAGCTTCGCTGCTTTGTACTCGTCAAAATCATAACCGTCTGGGAGTTCTGTAGGAGATATTGGGACTTCTGTATGCATTTTGCATATAGAGTCATAAAGATCGCACAATTTCTTTGTGATTTTCGAGAATCGGACATTCTGCAATTTTCCACTCAGGTCTCTTATAAAATTAAGCTCTGGGGTGGAGCAAAATCTGATCTCTTCCTTGTCATCTATTTCTTCAGTTTGAGATGAATTTTCTTTATGGCGTTTTTTGGGCTGGCTTTCTTCAATTGGTTTTGCTGAAAACGACTTTTTTGCGACTTTTAAAAATCCAGTAATTCCTTTAATTATTCGGTTGCTAATTCCTTTATCTTTATGCAATAAGCTTAAAGCTAGCTCTTCTAAATACCATCGATAGATTTCGTATTCTTTTTCACATAGATATTGTTGAGATGAATTTAAATGCCTCAGCCCTTCTAACTCGACTTCTTTTATTTCCAGCTCTTTGTCAAGCCGCTGAAATTCAGCGACTAGTAGTGTATCAGATCCCTTCCTCGTGGAAGAATAATGTAAGCTATTTGTAAAACTCAGCTCAGAAGACTTTGCTAACTCTCCCACCTCCGTGTTCAAAATTTGTTCGCTTAAGAGCGGTTATTTTTTTTTAGAAAATTTTATTTAATTTATTTTTTCAAATTTAAAATCCGAATTTTAAATATTTTAAAGCAATATTTATAAATTTATATTTTAAAATGCAAGCTATTTTAAATTTACCTATAGATTTCGTTATTATAATTTATCACTTATATCAAAATATTTTTATAAGAATTATGTTTGTCAAGGAGGTGGGTTTTTGGGTAAAAAATAGGGATTTATTCAAGGTTTTGTTCGCTTACAGAGGGGAAATAAGTCAAAATCTTTGGAGTTGATAGTAGAATTTTGTGTCGTTTCGCTATAAAACTGAGAAGACGATCTTTTGTGGACTCTGCTGGGCATAGGAATAGAGACCATTGTATTATTCCCTGTCATTTTCAGGGATGGGAAGGAGTGCTTCATTGTTTATATTAAAAAAATATTACTCTCTTATTTGATTAATCATTCCTCTCAAATTCAGTCGCTTATTCAAATAAAACTCATTTGGAGGAAAAATTCGCTTCTGAGATATTAACAAAGGCTTAGGCATCCTATCATCGGTTCGGTTTATTAGATTGCTAGCAAATGACTTAAAAGCCTTGACGAGGTGGGCAACTTGGTCCTCGCCTTCATACAAGCTGTTCAGCTCTTCAAGTGTGACTGGGTCTTTTTCACTGTCAATCGTCGCGTTAATTTTATTCGTGAAATCAATAACACCATTAATTGGCTTCAAAATGAGCCTTGCCAAGAAATAAATGCAAACTGTGACAACTGACATAGTAGCTATAGAGCAGAGGATTGTAGAAATCAGCAAAATGACCCCAAAGTCCTCAATTTTAGTTTGGCTGTCGTTTTTGTCTTCCATGATTTCTTCTTCGCTCACAAAAAGCATTAATAAAAAGTACCAGTTAGTTGAGTCTATTGCAGAGTCCATCACTGGATAAGTAGCGACCCTATAAATCACATTATCGTCTATTAAATAGTAGATTCCAATAGGCGGCGAGGTAGACGAAACTTGTTTTCAGAAAACTTTGTCTGGGATCTGGTCAATGTTTTTGTACTTATTGCTCCACCACCCTGTGTTGGGGGACTGCAGAATGTCACCATTTTTATAAATCAGTCCTGTTTGTCCACTATTTAAATAAGAAATCTTCGATATTTCTTGATTTATAAACACAATTGGCAAGTCTGCAACAATTAAGCCAATTCTCTGTCCATATGCATTATTTAAAGGCGCAACTAGCGAGATAATTCCTTTGCCATCACCTATGATATCTTTATAAGAAGTAGTCGCCAAGGTCGTTGAATTTTGGTTCTCAATAAAAGTTGTATACCATATTTGCGTATACGGATTATAGCCTTTCGGCAGATTTGAGGCTGGATAAATGACCATAAAATTTCCCTCTTCGAATAAAATATAAAATCTGATGGCTGTCCCAGTCGTCAAATCCAGTAGCATTTTCCAGATATTATCAAATCTTGACACCTTTTTAAGCAAAGTTCCATCATAAGTTGAGCTGAAATTATAAAAGCAGCTATACGAATAACTGATATTCTGCCCTTCATAAAACGACACATTGCTTGATAACTCTGAAGCTGGGATGCTGGAAAATCTCATAGGTGTTAAATACTCCAGTGCAAAGGTATTTTCATTATACATGCTGATGAGCATTTGGCCAACAACATCGAACATGATAAAGACTTCTTGGAATTTAGAAAAAATATAAGCCCCGCTTTCTCTGATCAAGCTCAGCATATTTTCTCTAGCCTGCTTGTCCAAAGCTTCCTCCATCCTGTTAGTGGTTGAGACTTCTAAGAGATTGAGATTGAAGATTTGGAAAAAGATGATGAGGAGAATAATGATGAGCATGGTCATTAAATAGCAGATCATCATCTGGTTCTTGATTGATCACGTCTTTGACACTGAGATCATTTCCTTCCAGATGTGTAATAAAGGGTTACACATTTAGCTATTTTATTTCTCTATATTTATTTTTGCAAATTTATTGATCACCTTAAAACGCAAATTTCATTTGAAATTCAAGATCGGGCCCGATAGTTCCATTTTAATTAATTCAACATAACGAAATCCACACGAATGATGAAGCAGATCTCTCAGGCAAATTTTTACTTAATCAGTTATAGAATTTATAATTTGGTAATAAAATATGGGATGTTCGGCTTCAAACACCTTAGGTCTCCCTCATTTGAAAATAGATGAAGTTAAAATATCGCAGTGAGAGAAGCAGCTTAACTTCAATGAATGTCAGGCTGAAACTATGATAGAGTGCATAGAGTCAAACCAAGAAACCGAAGACTATATCACCATCAAGTCATTCTGAGAAATTTTGTATTTCTTTAAATTTCCATCTAGTTCTTTCCCACTTAACACTGGGCGAGCTAGCTCAATGTACAAAACAATTAAGCAGGACGATAAAATTGATGCAAGGAAATTGAAAGCCTTGATCATTCTATTGACTAAGGACCAGTTAAAGACTAAAGCACTTCTGTTTCACGATGTAATTAATAATAAAGTCATCGAACTGAAGGGGGAGCAGGTCGAAACGTTTCTTGAGATCATTTCTACGATCGCAATCAATCTTGTATGGATGGCTTTAGGCAAGAAGCCTGACCAAATATCTATGGAAAAACTTTCAGAAATTGAAAAAAAGCTTGTTGATGCCCAAAAAGATTTTATTTTTGCAACCAAAAATCTGCTCCTGCTGCAAAAAGATGTGATTTCTAAGCGAGCATTTATAACTAGACTGCTGAAATATCCTTTGCTATTTACCCCAGCTGGTATTAGAACTATGATTAATCAGAGATACAAGGAAAACGTGTTTTTATACTCAAGTCCTGTGCAGCAAATCCATCACAAGAATACTGCTGATACAGTTTTTCACGACTGAGAAAAATTCCCTGACAGTATTAATATAGAAAGGCATGACGTAGAAAATTCCTACTCAAAGTTAAACGTCGCCCATACTGATTCAGTGAGATTTACAGATTCGTTATGTCTTGATGACAGCAGGTTCGAAAAATCTTTCGAAAACTTGAATTCTAGCAAGGAAAAAAATGATGAAAGCAGCATAGAAAAAGAAAACGTACACGAGGTCCAAGTAGAAAGGGCCAGGTCAATACTGTTAAGGCGATATTTAACAGCCCCTAGAAGTCGTCGAGGGACCAGAGTTGGTAAATCGCCTGCAGAAATTGTGGATGCTGAAGTTCTTAAAGAAAAAATAAAACTCCTTGAATCAGAAAATAATCAGCTTAAAGCCAAAGCTACCATATTCCATGAAGAATCGTTAAAAGCCTTAAAAGACCTTGAAAATGTTGAAAAATATGGGTCGCCTTTCCCAAGAAAAAGTCCCAAAAAGAAAGAAGACAAGACTCAGGAATTCAAGCTAAAACTCAGTGAGATTGAGTCTAAAATTGAAGACCTAGCAGCGCAGAATGAAAAGCATATGAGTTTGAATGCTGTACGACTCTCAATCATTATTTATAAATCTAGACTCCGATCAGCCTTCGGAAAATGGAAAATAAAGCCTATTCGTTTGCCTTCAGTTTTGTCTTCACCGTTCAAAGTAGAGACAGATGATTTGACGAAAAACACAATCACTGCTACAACAATTGTTACTAAAGAAATGGTCCAGGAGATCAAATGTTTGGTGACTAAAATTGTGAGGAAAAAGCGAAAAGTGAAGTAGACGCTCTTTCTTTAAATTAATAGAGCTTGAGATTATATATAGGTAATAGGATTAAATTGTAAAAAGTTTATAAATATATAAATGGAGTACGAGTTGTATTTCCTGCTAAATGTATTAGGAGCAGTCGTAGTGATTTTGATTATAGGGTATCATTTCTTGTGCCTTGATGAAGACGAATTGGATGAGAAAGCAAAAACAAAACAGCAATTGAAACCTAAAGACTCATTGATTTAGATCTATATGAAACAGCTATTTATGATTTTTTGGGGGCTGCCCTATTTAATTTTAGTATTGGTTTAACCAATAATAGAAAAATTAGAGAGAGCAGGCTTGTAATATTTCTAGCCACCCCTTTTTATTTTTTAATAAACCTCAAGACAAAGCTAAAGAAAATTAAATAACATTTTGATTGGAAATCATAAATTTTAGTTTTGCTATTAAATCGAATATGAGTTATTATTTCATGCTTGATAATACACTATTCAAATGAGCATGAAAAAATTCATTATTGCTACAGAATAATAAATATTAAGAATCATCAGGAATTTCTTTAAATTGTGAAGCGATTAGTAGTTTAATAAAAGACTTTTAAAAATTATACAAACTCATTTCAAAAAATCTGCATATAATTTTAATTAATTTTTATTTAATCAACAATTTTTCCTCACTCCCACCCTTTAAGAGCGACTCACTTCCCCCTCCGTGAGTGAACAAAACAATTTTGTTCGCTCACAAAGGGGGGGTTAATTTTTTTTCAAAATTTAAAAAAATTCCTTTGTAAAAATTGAGAAGCAAAAATTAATTTAATTTGCAAAATTTATATTTTTAAACTTAGGCTGTTTAAACTAATTAGAATTAGCTAGAGATTTCGGTATAATAATTATCATTTATATACCAATTTTTTTTTTCATAAAAAATTTTATATTAAAACAATTTTTGTTCGCTCACGGAGGGTGAGCTTTTGGGCAAAAAATAGGGATTTTTCTAATGTTTTGTTCGCTCACGGAGGGTGGGAGTAAGCTAAAGGTGTTAATTTTATTTTTAAATTCACATTAATTTATAATATAATTAATTTTTATGCAAGTGTGTTCAATTTAATAGGATTGGCTAGCTCTTAAGGGGATAGTCAGCGTTGCAAAATTAAAGCCAAATTAGTACGAACCCAAGATTTTATCACCTGGATCAAGCTTGAATGGACTAAAAATTTGTGCAATTATGATTTTACTAATGGGCATTGAGTGAATTTGCAGGAGCAGAAGTCTATTTTCTTTCTAATTTTCATACTTATTTGCTATAAAAATCCGAGCTTAGAGCTTATTTGGAAAAGAGTAAAGACAAAATTTTTATACTGCCAATTTATAAATATTTAGAAGTGCAGCGGGATTCTTTCTTTCGTCCAGATTTCTTTTTCTATGAGATTAGGACCTAGAGTTTTAAAGGGCAAGCACGCCACTAAACCAATCTGTAAAATTTATTTTTAAAAATGCAAGCTGTTAAAAATTAAAAAGAGTCAGCTAGATTTCATTATAATTATCATATATAGTAAAATATCTTTTCATAAAAACTCTTATATTAAAAAATTCACACATATGGTGGGTTTTTACCCAAAAAAATATAGATTTTTCAATGGTTTTATTTGTCACTGAGGGGGAGTAAGAATTTTTTGCCGAATCATATCTTTTCTTTTAAAATTTAAATTAATTTAAGTAATAAATAGATATTAGCGTTGACGAGAATAAAAAATGATAAGAAATTATTATGGCTCTTGCTAAATTTTGTTACTTCAATTTCTGCAACAATAAAAACATAAAATCTTAAGCAGTGGAAATAAGAATTTAAGTATGATAAAAAATCTTAAAAACTATTCTTTTTATAATTCATGAAAGAAGAGACGAAAAAGTGTTTAAAAGAGTTCAACTTTGAAATTACGCTGAATCAAAGAGTTTTCGCAAAAAACTGCTGACTCCAAAACATTTGTTTCAAAAAACTGCTATGCCCTAATGAAAAGCAAAAAATTTTGCCGATTATCAATAAAATCAAGATCTTCGAAAATGCATTGCAAACTATTTCAAATCTAAACCATACCCTCAAGAAAAGAAATTCCAATTCTACTGAAAAAATAATAATAAGCAGCCAAAACAATTTAAAAGACCTGAAGGAAAAAACCCCAAAAAATCTTATGATCGGTACCTTTAAAAGGGTGCAGGTCAAATGACTTTGCCTTTTGATAGTGTCCTTTTCACTGAAAAATTTTGGCCGAAAATTGATCGAAAATTTTTGATAGTGAGACATTTGACCGAAAAAACCTTAATTTTCGGCCAAATGTCCGCACTATCAAAAATTTTCGACCAAATGGATTTCGATGAAATGCACAGTGTCAAAAATCCACGGTCGTTTGACATGAGCCCCTTTAAAAATAAATATCACAATTGCCCATCAAATCAGGAGCTCAATCTATCAACTTGCGCAATACCAACAACTCTAATTGACATTAAGCTAGCAAAAAAGATTGTTTCGGACTTAAAAAACTGGAAAACAATTCATGCGTTTAAGAAATCTTATTTTAACCAAATAAACTTGTCAGATTTAAGAAACATCACCATGCATCTTCAATGCTTTTCGTCAGAAGAGCTTCAAGACAGCTTATATAAAATCATGCTCTTATCAAGAGAGCACGATGATATTTCTTTGGCCTCTAGCAATGCTGCAACAATGTTAAAATTGATAGGATTCTCATTTAATTGCAGGTTTTTGCAAGGGATCAAAATTCCATTTGCTGATTTAACTCGTGGAGCTTTTATTTATACTGACTTTTCTAATTGTGATTTATCTTACACTGACTTTCTTCCATCGTTAATTGCTTCATCCAATTTTAGCAATTCCAAGATCCAGAGCCAGGCTCCTTTCGAAGCATTATTCCTTTCATCATCAGAAAAAATTTCTGAGGTAATAGTTTCCAAATGCAGCAAATATTTTGTTACAATTAGCGAGCCAGAGAAATTAGATGACGAGGATGAGTTATACGTAAAAAATTTTAAATTATTTTCTATGTTGACAATGGAACAAGTCATCACTCTTGGGCTATGGGTTCAGAAGAGCTACGAAACTGTTACAAAGTTCTCTTATGACTCAAATTTGATTTTTATAAACATAAGAGACTCATTTAACTCAGAAGTCAGAGTGTGGGATTTTAATAGAAATACTGTCAATAAATTAAATATTGAGTCCTCACCAATTCCATCCAAAATATTAGCAATCAATGAAGAAATGCTTGCATATTACTATACAGATTACATTTTTATAAAAAAACTGCCTTCTCTGCAGCTCATTGAAAAAATACTTATTTTCCATGGTTTGCTTTTAGATAGAATCATTTTTTCATCATGCTCTAATTACCTTTTATGAAGCGCAGTTGGGAAGATCACAATTTGATCGACAAAGTCAATATCATTATATAAAAATATTACAATTTCATCAGGAAGACCCTTCTCATTACAAGGGAAATTTCTTATAATTGAAAAAAATAACTATATGTACCAAATGTGAAACATTGAAAAAGAAGAGCCCTTTTTACAATTTAAAGCTGTTCAAATGAGCTATTGCACCATACCCTCAAGTGGCAAATACTTACTTATTTTTTCTCCTCAAAAATTCGGGCTGATTGAAATCGAAAATCAGCGTATGGCAATATTATACTTTAGAAATGGTAATTTACCATATAAAAATAATAAAATAATGGGAAGGGTATATGATTCAGGAATTATATCAGGATGCAAAGCAAGCAAACCTTTTAAAAACTTGCATTATAATTTAAAGCTAGACTTCAATGAAAATGATGCATTTAATTCAGTTTCATCAAATATTACTGCTTGTGGGCAAATGCTTGTCATTTTTTCAGCTTATTATGGGAAAATAAAATTGTGAAATGCAAAGCAGAGAAACTGGTGAATTGATTATGATGTTTCTAAATTTAATGCAAGGCATTATGAACTCTCTGGAAATTTAATTGCATGCATAGGTACGGAAATAAGCCAATCAGGAATTATGGATACGATAAAGATTATTGATGTAAAAGAAGGAAAGATTATAAAGACTGTTCAAACAAGTATTGATTGTGTCAAAGGGCTCTTTAAAGGATGCAAGATGGGCATGTATCTCTAAACAGATCTCTATAAAAAAAAAACTTACTTTTTAAGAAATTTATTTAAAATTTTGCTATTAAATGCTTTTGGAGGAAGATTGCCTATTTTATGAGCTTCTTTGCACACAGATAGTAACATTATTTAATGTAATTAATACTTATTTTAGTTCTTTCAGTGACTAATAAAATATATTAAAAATATTAAAATCGTTTTTTCTGAGACAGCTTTTTTTATTTATTGACATAGCAATTCTCTTTTTTTATTAAGAGAAGCTTTTATTTATTTTTAATATACTCCAAATGAATTTGCAAGCTACTTATAGCGTCATTTTGATATTATATGATGTAGTCAGCACTTATTTCGAGCGCATATAAGTTGCGTATTTTACCGACTTAACAGTATTATAGTTTACGCAGCTACAATTTTTTTCAGGAGCTTAAAATTGCTTTTACCGTTAAATTTAATAGTTTTTTACTCCTTATTATAACTTACTTGGAATAATTAACGATTTCTCATCGATGTGAAACGGTGAATTTTTTTTTTATTGAAATATTGGTTTTCTTTATCCTATGCACCTTGTATCTCTTAAATCTACAAAAGCCGTGTCAAAGTTAAAATTTCTCAGTGTTTAAGGGAAATTTGTGTTATTTCCAGGCAAGAAAATTTTTATCTATTTAGTATAGACTCAGGAGGCTTAATTCAATTTTTAGAAATAAATGATGGCGAAGATGAAGATTTCAAAATTTATTTTTCGTCATTTGTGAATGATATGTTTATATTTTATACTTCTTATGAGTCTTTAGTTATTTGAGATAGGAAAAGTAGTAATGTTGCTGACTGCAAAATTTATAAAATCAGAAATCTAAGAAATGAAATGATTGGATCGAGCAGCGGTAATTGATTAGGCTTTCCAAATGTTCTAAATAATTCGGCAATATATCTTTTTAACTGAAAAGAAAAAAACTTAACTCCAAGCAAAAAAAAAACATTATTCAAAGAATTTTAATATAATTTTTTTTTATAATATATATATTTATATAGAGTTTTTAAAATAAAAAATTAGCCCCTTTCTAAGAGTGAATTAAAAATTCTTGTACTCTTAAAGAGGGAGTAAAGAAACTGCTTTATAATGAAAACTCAAAAAATTATTTATATACGAAAATTTGCTTTTCAACCTGCGAAAATTACCTACTCCCTTGTCATTGATCTACTGACTCATTAGAAATTACATAAAATTAGAAATTAGCCCCTTTGATAGGACGATTATCATATAGTCACGCATGAAACCCTCTCCACTGACACCTCAAATCTAAACTGCCAATCTTTGATATTAATGAATCTTAATATATTGCATACTATAGTCTGTATTTCGTATTTTATATGGAAAAAAAAGTTTAATATAAAAATTTTCATTGTTTCGAAATTTTTCATTTATCAAATGAGAAGTTAGCCAGCACTGACAGGAATGAAATTATTATATGAGATATAAAGAAAGGAATTCAAATAGCTAAAACTGGAAGGATTTTTGAATGAATTGAAGGAATAATTTGGGCACCATGTGGGAAATATTTAATTTCTATTATTCCAGCTGAATCATTTCAATTATGAAGTATAGATGATACGATCAAAGAATATAACGAAAGAATAATAAAAGAGAAAAATGAAAAGTTGATAGTGAACTTAAAATTAGGATGGACTTCGGCTAACAATGAAGATATATCTTTTATATAAAGATTATTACTGGATAGCTAATTTTAAATTGAAATTAAAATACAAACTTAAATAAAGTATAAAAAAAATTAAATCCGATTCTTAAACTCTGATATCAATAAATTAACTTTGCATTATAGGCTCATAATCATAAAATGAATAAAATATTAATATAAGAGCTTTTAGATTTAGTATTTATTAACACATTATCTTTGTTAATGATTAATAAACAATTAAATTGCTTATACACAAATAATGCTTATAGATACTTTAGATGAACAAAGTCTCGTCGTCATAAATATTTTTTTAAAGAATTTAAAATATAATTTGAAAGGAATAATTAATTTAGTTTGCAACATTTATGTTTTAAAATAAATTCTGTTTTAAAATTTTATCATTAAAAAATTTTTACTTTTTTTCATATTTTTCCTATGACTTCACTCGCTCATGGAGGGGAGTAAGATGCTCTAATCCCCCTGATATGAAAGAAAAAATTTTATATTTTTCGAAGTTAGTAATAATTAACTATGCAATTAATTATAAAAGTTCTTATTAGATATGCAATTTATAGCAATTAATTATAAAATAGCGTAATCATGCATATAAAAAATTTCCTAGTTGTTCACTATTATTTGATTAGCGTGCTATCATTATTATCAATATAAAGAGAAATACTTTGTTTTGGCTATTTTTCTTCTTCTTAATCCATTTCAATAAGGGAAATAAAAGAAGATTTTATTTAGTATAGAATTATTTTAGGATTAGCAAATGAGACATATAAAGCTCAAGTAAATTATTGAGCTCAATTAAATTATGATGCAAATTTAGTGCATGCCTTGTTTCCTTCACTGAGAGCATGCTTCGCAAGTTCACCAGGGAGTATCAATTTTACAGAAGATTGGATTTCTCTGCTGCTGAGAGTTCTTTTCTTTTCATATATAGCAAGATTTCTTGCTTCGAAGCAGATTCTTTCGAAAATATCTTTGATAAATGAATTCATAATGCTCATTGATCTTTTTGATATCCCAATGTTTGGATGAACTTGCTTAAGGACTCTGTAAATGTACAGGGCGAAAGTTTCTGACTTATTTCTTCCCTTCTTATTTATGCGCTTGGCAATTGTTGACTTTGCTTTAGCTTTTCTATTTTTTGTCTTCCTTTTTGAAATTTTTTCAGGTATGCTATTGCTAAAAGCAGTATTTACTTTTGCAACACTTCCTTTAGCGATATTATTATTTTTTCTTGCTTGCTCTTCTTGCATCAAAATTTTTGCTTTATCAAAATCCAGTTGAGCTTCTTTTTTTCGCCCTAGATCATTGAGCAATGCTCCGCGATCAGAGAAGTATAGATGATTGTCAGGCATGAGTTCGATCGCTTCAGTAAAACATTCTATTGCTTCCTCACTCCTGCCTAAAGCTTTAAGAGCTAGGCCTTTATTATTATACGCCATAGCATAGTCAGGCTTGAATTCAATAGCTCTATTATAAAACTCTATTGCTTCAGCAACCCTGCCTAAAGTATCAAGAGCAGTTCCTTTACTATTGTAAGCTTTAGCATAGCCAGGCCTAAGTCTAATCGCCTCGTCAAAGCATTCTATTGCTTCAATATATCTGTCTAAGTCGCAAAGAGACAAGCCTTTATTATAATACGCAGAAGTTTGGTCAGGTTTAAGTTTTAATACTTCGTTATAACACTCTATTGCTTCTAAATATCTTTTTAAATCACTCACTCCCCCCCTTTAAATTTGAACAAAAATTTTTTGTCCAATTTAAAGGGGGTTAAGAAAATTTTTTTAAAATAAATATAAAATTTTTTATAAAAAAATTTATATAAAACTTTAAAAAAAAACAATTTCAAAAATTTATCGAATTAGATTAATAAATTTGCTTAATAAAATGCTATTTATTCTTTTTCCTTTAAAACTAAGCAAGATGTAACTAATTTTTTATTATTAGTTAATACGCCACTATTAATTGGTATCAAAACTATTTACACAAAAATTATTATTTTTATTGATAAAAAAAAAATTAAAACAAATTATCGATCAAAGTGCTAATTTTGTTTAAATAAGATGTTATTTATACTCTATTCTTTTAAAATAAAAGCGAGGGATAAGTAAATTTTGCATTTTTGTAAAGAATCCGCATTGAATTTATATCAAAATTATTTAAATAAAAAATATCATTTTTTTATCAAAAAAACAAAATTTTTTGAAAAAAAAAATAATTTATTTTAAAAATTTATCAATTAAGGATAATAAATTTATTTAAATAAGATGCTCTTTATACTCTCTTCTTTAAACAAGAGCAAGATATAACTAAATTTTTAATTTTAGTTAAGAAGAAACATTTAACTCATATCAAAACGTTTTACATAAAAATTATTATTTTTATATATAAAATTTTTTATTATAAAATTAAATTTTGTTCCAATTTAAAGGGGGCTAATTTATCAAAAAAGTGGAAATTTTACCTATATTTTGTTCCAATAATAAAGGGGGGAGTCAGATCATTTCCTTTATTAAAGTAAGCTTCAGAGTAATAAGGCTTTAGTTTTATCGCCTCATTATAAAATTCTATGGCTTCAAGCTGTCTGCCTAAATTACGAAAAGCAAGTGCTTTGGCATAATAAATTGATGCATCGTCTGGAATAAGCTTGATCGCTTCATTATAGCATTCTATTGCTTCTGGATTCCTGCCTAAGTCAGAGAGAACTAAACCTTTATTATAGAAAGCTTTAGCATAAGCAGGTCTGAATTTGATCGCTTGATTAAAATACTCTATTGCTTCGAGTTTTCGATCAATTTGCTTAAGAGCAATAGCTTTATTATAGTAAGAAGAAGCATCGGTGGGGTCGAGTTTGATGACTTCATTATAGCAATCTATTGCTTCAACATATCTTTCCAAATCCAAAAGAGCAGAGCCTTTATTATAGTGAGCGTTAGCATGATCAGGCTGAAGTTTGATTGCTTCACTATAGCATTCGATTGCTTCAAGCTTCCTGTCTAAATCCTTAAGAGCGACTCCTTTATTATAGTGTACATGAGCATCATCAGGCTTGAGTTTAATTGCTTTATTTCAGCATTTTATTGCTTCAAGATTTTTGCATAAATGATGAAGTGTATAGGCTTTATTGATGTATGCAGTAGTATAATTAGGCTTAAGCTTGATTGCTTCATTAAGACAGTCTATTGCTTCAACACTTCTGCCTAAATCATCAAGAGCACTGCCTTTTTCCTGGTAGGCAGGAGCGTAATTAGGTTTAAGCTTAATTGCTTCGTCATAGCATTCTATTGCTTCTTTTAACAAATTTTTGTCATACAGTTTATTCCCTTCTTTTAGTCAGTACCTATGATCTTTAGCTATAAGCTGATCCATAATGCAATTTAATTTATTAATCAAATATGAGATTATATACAGAATGCAGCTACGCCAAAAGGTGTAATGCGGCAAGAGAACTTATAGATTAGTGTGCTGTCTGGTATAATATCGATGAAAACGATGATTATAAATCCCTGGGCTGGCATATTAAAGATTATATAGATAATTAAGTTTGAATTCTGTTGGATAGGCATGAACGCATTAAATCCTTCATATTGATCTAAAATAACCCTGGTTTTAGCGTTTATCGGGTGGTCACCTTGACTTACTACCAGGGGCCAGACCGAAATCTCACCCTGCCTATCACATGTGGGATCAAAATATCTGACAAGGAAAATCCATAATCAAGGCTCTCTTCTAATGTTGTGCTACAATGGAATCTCATCCAGCACCAAAGAGCATTTAAAATATTTAGAATCTCTTACAAAAAGTTTAGCCTTACCGTTAACCTATTCTCCTTACTGTATGGAATCAGTTTCAAGGTATTGTGAGAAATCAGATGTTCTCCTGAACAAAATTCATAGATCAACTTCACCGGTTGTTACCAGCTTGGTTAGTCTTTGTTGAAAAAGGTTACCAGGTACATCCTTTGAACATCCATAATTTAATTATGACTAGCATATTACAAACTCAGGATATTTGCTCTTGTTTTGTGTGTGTAATTTGAAAATATTTTTGTGGAAAGTCAACAAATCAAGTAGCAATGAAGCAATTGTTTCGCTTTAATTATCTTTAACTAATTATTCTTACTTCCACCCCCTACCTTGATCGAACGATTGACTGTAAAAATTCCTAAAAATTGGTAAAACTAGCCCCCATCCTTGATCGAACGATTTCCATATCATGCAAAATTTTATATATATAAAAAATATATTTGTTATCAAAAGCTTGGGAAGATGTGCATAATGAAGTTGTTTTCAGAGACTTTGAGACGGCAGAAAGCTTCGGAATCAACTATCCGAAGTGATTTAGTCATCAACCTGGGCTTAAAAACTCAATAATCTAAAAAATAGAGATTCTTTAAAATTAAAAAATACAAATTTATTTAATAAGGAATAAATTAAAATTTATACAGTTTAAAGGGGTAACTAATAAATCAAAATATTAAATATTGGTATTTTTATGAAAATAATTCAATTTTTTGCTGTAAAAATAATTATTAAATCCTCTTAACACTCTTATTTAAAGTAAATAAAAAAAAAATATTATATATTTTCTATTTTATATATAAAAAATTTTTTTTTTTTTACCTCCATCCTTGATCGAACGACGGCGAGTTGTTCGATCAAGGATGGGGGGGGGAGATAATAAATTAAATTTTAATTAAAATATGAAAAACTATAGAATATAGATATTATTTTACAAATATATTAATATAAGTTGATTTATCTATACAAGTATATTTTTTAGTAAATCCTAAATAAAAAATTCCGATTAAATTTTTGTATGTATTTTATAGATATTTCAGAAATAATATTTTAAATCCGTTTACTTTCATTTGTAATTTTGATTGAAGATGAAATATAATACACCTGCATTAACTCAATCTTCTCTTCGTTATCATTCACCCAAAAATTATTTGATAACAAAAATCATTATATTTTTAATTAATTTTTCATCTTAGCTTTATAAAAGTTAATTTTCTAAATTTACATTAATTAATCATTATGAAAGTCAAAACGTATCATTTAATTTATTTTACAAAAAGATAGATAGGTTAGGGGGGTTTAGGGTTTATTTAGTGCAGAAAAGCCGCCGATAGGCCTTAAGGCCTTTTTTCCTTCACTTTCAGCTTCTTCAGGGGTTTGTACAAGTAACCTCAGTCCCTACAGGTCTTCCTTTAGCTTTTCCAGGGGTTTCTTCTTCAATTTCTTCAGGGATTTCTGCAACTTTCCCAGCGATTTCTTCAATTTCTTCTGGATTTTCCTCTGGGTTTTCCTCTGGGTACCTCTGGGTTTTCTTCTGGGTATTCTTCTGGGTTTTCTTCTAAGTTTTCTTCTGGGTTTTCTTCTGGTTTTTCTTCTGATTTTTCTTCTGGGTTTTCTTCTGGGCTCTCTTCTGAGTTTTCTTCTGGGTCCTCTTCTGGATTTTCTTCTGGGTTTTCTTCTGGATTTTCTTCTGGGGTTTCTTCTGGGTTTTCTTCTGGGTTTTCTTCTGGGGTTTCTTCTGGGGTTTCTTCTGGGTTTTCTCCTTGGTTTTCTGGAATTCCCTCTTCCATGATTTTTGCCGCAATTTCTGCCCCCTCTTGCTTGTCTCTTTCTGTTAGCAAAAGTCTTAGAGCATGCTCCACATTGCCGCCACACATGCTCCACATTGCCGCCACACATGCTCCACATTGCCGCCACACATGCTCCAGGCTTTCCCAGCAACTTCCCTACTGAAGCCTAGCTTTCCTAGCTTTCCTAGCATCTCCATATCCATTTCCCATTCTTTCATTTCATCCATCTCATCCATGTCTTCATCATCGAATTCTTCTTCTTTAGCTTCATAAAATTCCTCGTAAAATTCTTCAAAATCGCCACTATCTGTGCAATATTCGTCCCAAGAGTCTTCGCTACTTAAGTCCAAATACGCCATGTTCATGGCTAAATAAAAAGTAAATATAGATAGGTAATTCTGTTGATTCATTCTGAATTAGATAAAAAATCTCTTTACTACCTCCAATTAGTATGAAAAAAAAAAGTCTTTTAGTTGTGGAAAGAAGTTAAATTGTTTTTACATATAAATTTTAGAAAAAAAAATTTTATTCCAAAAAATTAGAAAACAAATATTAATTTAATTGATAAAATTTATATTTTTAAAAAGTAGTTTTAAAAAGTATAGAGAATTCTAGATTTTTATATATTAAATATCTCTTTAGTAACTTTATAAACATGTGAGCAGATCAGCTTTATCTTTTTATTCGTCACCTGTCAATTTTTATAAGAAATTTCTGAATAAATTGATACTATTATTATACAGAATTTAAAATCAAAATTTTGCATTGAAAATAACTATGGTATTAGGAAAAAAATAACCAGATAGTGGTTTTAGAAGCAAAAATCTTTGTTTACGTAACGTTATAAAAATATAGTAAAAAGAGGAGCTAATTATTCTACAATCAATTGCCAACTATTTAAGAGTTTTCTGTGTTTTTATTAAAACAGCTTACTCTCCCTCCATGGTTTAAAACAAATTTTTTTAGCATACTGAAAGGTGCTATTTTTTTTTAAATTATATATAAATTTTATAGATAAATTTAAATTTAAAATTCTAAAAATCGTAATATGAAAAAATTTAAAAACAAATATTATTTTAATTTATTAAATTTATGTTTGCAATTTCAATTTGTATAAAATTAAACAGAATCAGCTTTAGATTTCATTATACTAAATATCACTTATATATAAAAAATTTGTTTCATAAAAAAATTTTTAATTAGAAAAATTTTTGTTTCAATCACGTAAGGTGGGTCTTAGATCAATAAATAGAGCTTTTTCTAATGGTTTTGTTCACTCACGGAGGAGTGGGAGTAAGAAAACGAATACATTTCAACATTTTTTTTGAACAACTTTAGAATTTGTTCTGTCAACTCCTAGTAGCAACTGGTTTATAGCATTATGAGATATACAAATTGCCAGATAATGGCACTCAATGCGCCATTATCGGGCAACGTCTTTTCAGGGTCCACACTGGAAAATTGTTCAACGTGTGGAACCCTTTTTAACACGTGAAGAAATCCTCAATTTCACACGTCAAAAATGGTTCCAAGCATCAAGTGTGAACCCTTAGAAAGCATTGCCCGATGATGGCGCATTGAGTGCAATCATCGGACAATCAGTATATACTTTAAAACTCTTAAGCTATCATTTGAAAAGTTCCTTATCGCTTTTCTAAGTTCAGCTTCTTTTTAAAGGTAAGGATTTCTTTCTGATTCGCAAAAGTTTCAAAAAAACATCTAAGTCCGATATAACATATCAAAATCCTTTCGTACAAACTCTAACGCTACTAACAATTTTATAAACAGTAATCATTAATTTGCTTTTAAAATAAAAATTTCATTAAAGTTTCTGCTGCTTTATAACTCTGTATATGTAATAAGCTAAGTTTAATCATTATAAGGTGTAATTACTCCTGCAGCTGAAATGCTCTCTTTTCTCATTATTTTTAGTTATAATAAAAGGTTAATAATTCTGGAAACAAACATAGCTATTATTTTTTAGTATTAATTTGTGAGCTTGTCACTTTCAATATTGTTGAAAATCTGGTTATAAAACATAGCACTGGTGACTATCATTTTATTCTGAATCAGACTGTCAGGTTTGTTAAACTAAATATTTGTGTAAATGTTCAATATTTCGTAGCCTCTTAGGAACCTTACAGTGATATTATCTTTCTTCATATGAAGAATAGCGTACGCAATTGCAAGTGTAGGAGTGAAAGGAAGACCTTCTGGGATAGATACGACCAAGACCGTGATATCAAGGATAATTGATGACACAAGGCCTTACCATTCACTAGCTCCCCATTGCTCTGGTTTAATTGCATCATGCGACAAATAGGCAATCAGCACAAGTAACAGCAAAGTCACAGCAATATAACCAAACATTCTAATATTAAACGCCATTTCTCCAAGTTTTCCTGTAAAATAGATTCTGCTTCTTCATCACCTTAATTCATCATGTTTATATTTTTTTCTAGCACTGAATATTTTCAACTGTATAAACTAGCAAGACTTTATTTCCTTGGTTTATTTTGGCCATTGAAATCAAAAATGGTTCAGTGTCTGTATCACTAGACCTTACAACGTGTTTGATTTTTTGCTTGCTTTTTCAAGATATTGAACTTTCATCTACACTCAGCATATTTCCTCTAATCAATATCCCATTTACATAAAAGACCTTTCCAAACTAAACATAAATCAAATTACCTGTTAAAATAGCCTTTACAGGTATTTCCATTTTGATCTCATTACAAGTTGGAATTACGTGATAAAATTTGTCTCTATGCCCGGATTGATAACCTGATATTCTTTTACATAGTCATTTGTAGCAGTTGCACACACAACAAAAAAAAACAAGATCAATATTGCTGATCATTCAATCTAGCCAGAGGTAAGGTATTCAATGATCCTGATTACGAGGGAATTAATCACAGTAATTATAAGGATTTGAAAAACAATATCTTGAAAAATGTCACAAATAAATTCTAAAATCGAGATACGCTTTCTTACATAAAGGTGGTTATTCCTGTAGAGCTCATCACGGAGGCTGAGATCATGTATTCTGGAATTTATATCTTTGGTATAGCTTGTGAGCAATCCTTTGCAAAAACATGAAATTTCGTGTAAGTTCAAAAAAATAATAAGAAGAAGAGGCTTCGCAGCCACTTTAATAATTCTTAATTTCTTAGTATCAATTTAAAGGAGAGAGTGGAGTATATAATTATTATAATGACAGCTTATTACAAACAAATTATATTCTAAATCTGCAATTTTTGGAACAGCTCAATACGGTCTCGGCCTAATACGTCATTAATAAAATTGATATCTTTTTGAGAAAATTTCCATTCATCCTCAGTGAAAGCATCACTTAATTGATTTTCTTGCATCAAATTATAAGCCTTATTAAAGTCCTGCAAAGCTGCATCTTCTTGTCTGAGATTATTAAATACTCTAGCTCGGTTGCAGAAATGTAAAGGATTATTGGGTTCAAGTTTGAGTGCCTTATCATAACATTGCTTTGCTTCTTGGTATCTCTCTAAAGCATAAAGAGTATTGCCTTTACGATTATAAAATTTGACATTATTTGGATTTAATTTGATTGCTTCATCATAGCTTTCTACTGCTTCTGGATATCTTCCTAATTTATTTAAAGCATATCCTTTCTTCCAGTAAAAATCATCATCGTTTGGATTGAGTTTGATTGCTTCATCATAACATTCGAGTGCTTCTAGATATCTTCCTAAACTATAAAAAGAGTTGCCTTTATCATTGTAAAAGCCAGCGCTGTTTGGAATAAGTTTGATTGCTTCGTCATAGCATTCGAGTGCTTCTAGATATCTTCCTAAACTGTTAAAAGCTTTGCCTTTATCATTGTAAAAGCCAGCGTTGTATGGATTGAGCTTGATCGCTTTGTCATAGCATTTGATTGCTTCTAGATATCTTCCTAATCTATAAAAAGCGCTGCCTTTTTTATCGTAATATTTAATCTTGCTTGGATTGAGTTTGATTTTTTCGTCTAAGCGTTCGATTATTTCTAGATTTTCTCCTAAAACTCTTAGAGCAACATCTTTTAGATTTCATTCGTCTTGATAATAAGGATCGAGCTTAAAATTCTGGTTATTTCATTTTTTTACTTCAATCTTTTTACCTACTCTTCTAAGTGAGACATGCTCATTATAGTAAGCAACTTCAATAATGATTTTTTGATTTAAATTAAAATAATAATATTCTCTAAACGATCCATAAATAGTTGAGATGCATATTCCTGCTTTATTATATGAGCAATAAACTTGACCAGGATCATAAGAGATTGCTGATTTTCTAATTCGTCTCCAATTCGAGTAACTTCCAATTTCGCTTTCATAGATTGATCCACGGCATTCAATCAAATATAGTCTCTCTGCATTTATCAGGATCTTTCTATTCTCCTTTTCAAACTTATAAGGAATTGTCGAGAAAGAGTCAATATCAATTGAGTATAACAGAAGTTTTCTATTTTTCCATCCAGAAATCAAAATATTTCGATTAAATATTATAGTATTGCAGCAGTAATCAGCTTGTGGCATTGGAGCTAATTGGATTCAGCGATTTCGATCAAAATCAAATCTACTAGATAGATTTAAATAATCATAATCATTTAATCCTCCAAAGCAATAGACGCAGCTGTTGAAATAGATATAAGGCCCTTGATGCTTTATTGCAGTCTCTGACAGAATTTAACTTTTGGGAGATGAAAGCGGGAGATGGATTATATTTTTCTGTTGGGCTTGAGAAAAGATGGAATGGGTTATATAGATTATTGGATCTTTTATACACTCTCCTGCTGTGCAGCTTCCTCTCTTAAAATGCCAATACTCGGAAGATGAGCTGCAGTTTGGTCACATACCATATCATTTATATCATCAATATGCAGCTTCAAAAAATTATATATATGCAATAATCATTCTTTAAAACCAGCATACATGATGATCAATAGCAAGGAGTTCCAGATGGAGGCTATTTCTTATTGATTTCTTTTAAGAAGTGTTAGATTGAGTTCGTTAGAGTTGAAATTTAAATGAGAGTAAAACCATTTTATGGATATTTAAAGGAAGAGAGAGTACTTAATTTTTAAAAATAAAGACGATTTTTCTGTTCCAGATGGCAGCACTTCGATTCCACCATTCATATCAATTAGAACTGTAATTCCAGAAACTGGATTAGCTTTACCAAAACAGAATAGCTTGCCATTTGGAATTTGAGCTATGCAAGTGCCTCAGTCTACTGATTCTGGAAGCTCCAAGAATTCGGCTTCTTCTGTTTCAGTTTCAGTGTTATAAATAATTAAGTTATTTCTGTTGTTATCAACATTTTCTGTAATAGTATAAAGACATGTCTTTTGCTGATGAGCATTAATATAAGCTTGGTAAGCTTGCATTAGTGGTGGATCATAAAGAGTAGAATCGACCTGAATTGCTGAGCAAGTTGCTCTGAAATCTATCTCTAATTCTGGATTGTTTGCTCTACTCAAAATCTCAGCTCTTTTATTTCTTAAGGTGTCTATAAGGTTTAAAGCGCTTTCTGTTTCCTTTGGTTTATTGTTGAGATCATTAGTAGGGGTGCTTATTTGAGAATTAAGCAAGCTTTTCTCCTTTCCTGGGCTTTTTTTTATTGGTTTTTTTGCATTTTCAGGCTCTTTTAAACTCTCTCTGTTCTCATTTATTATCAAGGAAATCGAATTCTTAACGTTTGCTGACTCTATGCTTGTGGGCTTACTAGCTTTATTATACATTTCAGGAGTATTTTGCATATTTGTTTTATATGCCCCACATATTTCTGTAAAGAAGGATCTATTTATACTCTCTAACTTTTGATTGAATATATAAAACAGCTCCTCACCGTTACATCAATCTCTGCTGGCTATGGTCATCAATTTCACTTTCTCATTAGCTTCTTGAGGCCGTAAAACCTTTAATTAATTAGGTAGAGAAATTATGGCTAGAAGGATTTAACGGATCTATTTCAGCCCTGAGCAGGAGGATTTTAGCTTAATAGCAAAGATTATAAAATGAGGCCCATTTATGTAGCAAATTACTTTAATCCAGCTTAATTAATATTTTTGCCTCTAAGTTAAACTTGAAATATCTAATCTTATTCCAATGGTGTGCAATGTTAATTCCTCCTTTATTATATGACAAATAAACTTGCATAAAATCATTTATTATTGAGTCTCCAATTCGTCGCCAGGCAGTGTCATTTAACAATTCGCTTTCATAGATTGATCCATTATCACATTCAATTAAATAAAGTCTCTCTGCACTTATAAGAATCTTGCCATTATTAGCTTGAAAATCATAAGGAATTGTTGCGAAAGTGTTGCTACCAATTGAATACCTCAAAAGATTTTTATTATCCTGCCCAGAAATCACAATATTCCCGTTAAATATTACACTATTACAACAGAAATCAGCTTGTGGCAATGGCTTTAATTTAATTCATCGATTTTCATTTAAATCAAATCTCTCTGATAGAGTTAAAACATCATTATTTCATCCTCCAAAGCAATAAATACTATTATTGAAATAGATAGCTGATGAGTGTTTGCAAGGAGTTTCAGATGGAAGCTCCCGAACTCTATAATTCTCATCAATTATCAATGAAACTCCAGAAGGTGGGCTATTACCAAAGCAAAATAGATTACCATTAGGAAGCTGAGCGATACAAGTGCCAGTATTAAGTGGTTCAGAAGTCTCTACTATCCTGACTTCCTTACTATCATTTTCTGTATCATAAATAATCAAATTAGTTTTGTTGTTTTTATTTATAATTGTATAAAGAGATGCTTTTTGGCGATAGGCATTAGTATAATCTTGAAAAGCTTGCTGGAAAGTTGGATCATCAGTATATATATATCTACTGTACTTTGAGCAGGCTCTCCTAAAGTCTTGCTCTAATTCTGGGTCATTTAGTCTATTTAAAATTTCAGATCTCTTCTCTCTTAGCTCTTCAAAGGTTTTTGGGCTTTTTCTGCTTCATTATTTTTGATCAAATCTGGAGAAGTCTTAATTATTTGAGAATTAAGCGGGTCTATTTCAATTTTTGCTTTAGGTATTATTTTTTCTTTCCAGTCTCTTATTTCTCTCTCACTTTTTATATTCTCATTTATTAGTTTAGAAATAGTGTCTTTGATGTTTGCTATCTGATCATTAGTTGAGTCAATGATCTTTTTATTCTCTTCGTTGACTGATTTAATAGCTTTATTGTGATCTTGAAGAGTGTTTTCTATATTAGACAATCTTTTATCTAAATAAGCTTCAAATTTGTCTTCGATAAAGCACTTAATCATTTTTTCAATTTTTTCACTGAGAGCACAAAATAGGTTTGCACTTTTGGAACATTCTTGATTGGTTGAAATAATTTTTTTTAATTTCTCAACAGCTTCATCAGGTTGCAATCTCAATAATCCTAAAATCGGGTCTTGCTCTGATTTTAAAAGTTTTTGAGTTTGGGAAATTTTTGTAAAATAATTGTTTAGCTCAGCCGAGCCTGAATTCAAATTTTTTAAGAGTTCTCTAATTTCAGTTTCTGATTCAAGCAAACGCTTGCTAAAGGATTTTAGGATTTTCCCCCTCTGTTTGATATTTTTTGATTTTTTTCTTGTAAGAAACTTAAGAATTTCTTCTTTTGTCTCTTGACATGGCTCTAAAAAAATTGAGTCGCAAGCATGAACTCCGTTAGGGAGCTTCATGTGCTTTAAAACATGCAATTCACAGGATAGAGTTTCAGGAGATGTGCATGGGCAAGAGTATTCAACCTCATGCTTGCATCCTGGCTCGAAGCATTGCATAAGCTCCATTAATTATAACAATAATGGCTAAATTTTATCTAAATCTGCTATATAGGTAATAGCACAAGAGCATCAAATGAGATCTATTAAGCCTCTTAATAAGGCAGTGAAGTTATTGATTTTTCTTTCAAGTTATACTGGTAGCGTCTAAGAAAATTATAATTCGTTATCTATTAAATGAACTGCTAATATACAAAGACATTGATAAATACCAATATATGACTATTGAAAATTATTCATATTTGGGGCGATAATAAAAGAAAAGAAGGAAAGATAAAAATTTTATAGATGCACCTATAAATTTTTGATACTTGTACTAATACAATCAATAATCCTATTTAGAGCAAATATATGCATAAATAATTGAAAACAAAGAAGAATTTCTCCCCTAGTTTCCAAGAATGCTTATCTCAAACTTCGCATTCAAATATGAGGCCATATCACAGCATCCAATCAAGTGCAATCTCTTACCCGCACTTTCTTTATCTTTTTTGCTACGGCCAATTCTATTGATTTGTGGCATTGGGACTAGCTTAATTCAATGATTTTTCTAACTCTCTCTCAATTGGAGTTCTCTAAAATTAGGAGTTCTTATATAATCTTAATGGAATAATATAAAACTTGTAAATTTATGATGCTAAAATTGAAAAAAGAAAAGATAAGAGTGAGTAATGGAAATCAAAAAAACTTTAGACCATATAGGACTTACATTATTTGACTCCCAAATTGAGAATTATTTAGTTAGGTAAAAGGAATCAAATATATGGGATAACTCTGATAGTTATAATATTAGAATACTTCCATCTGGAGCAGTGCATCTAAGCTTTTAACTAATAAGTATCATTTTTTCTATTGCGCCGCTTGAAGGGAAATATAAAATTGCCTGGCTCTAATAAATTAAAGATTGCCTGAAGTAACTAGTTGATGTTTATCGGGCATTCTACCTTTAATTGAATTGGAAGATTAGAGCACCGATTCATATTCACGAATAATTATAGACTCTTCAAACTCAAATAATAATTTGTTTCAATAGAAAACTTTTGCTTTGGCTCAGTAGTCTAAATTTTATCCTTTTACATTCTATAAGTTTTATTTGGAATAATACAGAATATCTAGAAATTTTAAAAAATAATTTTTTTTTAACTTATATAATAGCCAGTCAAAATAGATTCAGAGAGAACTTAATGGTGTTTATAAACGTGGAAGGAGATTCTTATGCAATAAAATCATATTTAATGACAAGCAAAATATTTTTTTCATGTCTTGCTTCATATAATGCTTTTCTTGCCAAAATTATTCTGTAGCTAAAATATATTCGCAGGCTCCAAATATTATAATAATATTTTCATTAAAATAAATTGCATTAAAATTATCACATGAAGTAAAATTACCAAAAATAAAATTCTTAAACATTAGAACTGAATTATAATTGGAATATTGGTAGAATGATCTATAATAATAAACTCATATTTTCCATTAAGAACTGTTTTTTTGCATTTTTAACAAAAATTTCATAAGTCCTTTCATAGCAAGATTGTATTTTTACTAATGAAATTTCTTTAAGGTTATTTTCCAATTGCACAGGAGAGAATTCAGGATTAACGTTTTCTGAATTGATTTCGTTTATTAGAATTGAAACTTTGATGGAATAAATAATAAATTCTGGTTCCAAAATATTTTAAAGTAAAAATCAATTTATTATATAAATTTCTAGCAATATCATTATAATAATTATTAACGATAGATCCAATAACCTATATAAAAAATAATTGCTTGCAGAGTTATTAATCTTCTAAATTTCCCCTTTAAGAGTTAGCAAAATCATTGGAAAATTTATCCCTTTAATGCAAATTTTATTGAAAAATATATTTTTCATATAAAAAAATAATTCTATAATTAAATAATTGCCATAAATTTATAATAAAAATAGATTTTTCTTTCTAATTAGATCTTTTCATCGAAAAAAAATTCAAATAATTTTCTTTTAACCTCAAGATATTGTAAAGAAGAGGGAGTAAAAGTAGGATCTTTTAATAGCTAGATTGCAAAAGTAAGAAGAAAAAATGAGGCTTTTGAATGTTTATACAAAGCACTAGAAATTGATCCGGGTGCAGATGCAGTGTGCAACGACATAGGGAATATTTATTATAATGATAAAAAATATAGAGAAGCTTTAGAATATTATGAATACTCTATAAATCTCAACCCAGAAAATGCAGCTTATTATAGAAATAAAGGAAACGCTCTTTTTGGGTTAAACAATATAGCAGATGCTATACAATGTTTTAACCGTGCCATTGAAATTAACCCAAATTTTGATACAGTTTACAATGAATTAGGACAGATTCATAAAGATAATAAGAATTATAGTTTTTTACCCCTTTTTTATTAAAAATAAGAGTCATAAGCCCCCACAACCTCGATTTTGCAAATCTCCCCTATATTGAAATTCTAAATAGGGGCTAAAAAAATCCACAAATTTTATTGAATCTTATTGATATTTTAAATAAAGAAGAGATACCAGTTGAGATGGTTCAGTGACTCTCAAGGAGATTAAAAGAAGGAATGGGCTATATCTAGAAGCTTTGAGATGTTTTAGTAAAGCAATTGAAATAAATCCCAGGTGTGCACTTTATTACAGAAATAAAGGATATACTATGAAATATTTGGGTAAAATAGATGATGCTAAAGCGTGCTTTAGAAAAGTCATTGAAATTGATTCAAACGGTGATGCAGCATAAATGAAATGGGAAATATATTTTGAAATGAAAAAAATTTTGAAGAGGAATATAAATATTACAGTTGAGCTGTAAAGATAAATCCAAATTCTGCGCTTTATTGAAGAAATGCAGGAGATACTTTAGATAAGCTAAAAAGATACAATGAATCAAAGGAGTGCATAAAAAGAGCTAAAGCATTGGAAAAAAATTCTAAGACTTAGTTGGTTTGATGGTTATTTGAAAATTAAATAAATTACGCTTTTTACTTATAAAATCTTTAAAACATGTAGTTTGGGAAAATATTAATTTTTAATAAATAGGGTGTTAGGGTGTTAGGGTGTTAGGGTGTTAGGGTGTTAGGGTGTTAGGGTGTTAGGGTGTTAGGGTGTTAGGGTGTTAGGGTGTTAGGGTGTTAGGGTGTTAGGGTGTTAGGGTGTTAGGGTGTTAGGGTGTTAGGGTGTTAGGGTGTTAGGGTGTTAGGGTGTTAGGGTGTTAGGGTGTTAGGGTGTTAGGGTGTTAGGGTGTTAGGGTGTTAGGGTGTTAGGGTGTTAGGGTGTTAGGGTGTTAGGGTGTTAGGGTGTTAGGGTGTTAGGGTGTTAGGGTGTTAGGGTGTTAGGGTGTTAGGGTGTTAGGGTGTTAGGGTGTTAGGGTGTTAGGGTGTTAGGGTGTTAGGGTGTTAGGGTGTTAGGGTGTTAGGGTGTTAGGGTGTTAGGGTGTTAGGGTGTTAGGGTGTTAGGGTGTTAGGGTGTTAGGGTGTTAGGGTGTTAGGGTGTTAGGGTGTTAGGGTGTTAGGGTGTTAGGGTGTTAGGGTGTTAGGGTGTTAGGGTGTTAGGGTGTTAGGGTGTTAGGGTGTTAGGGTGTTAGGGTGTTAGGGTGTTAGGGTGTTAGGGTGTTAGGGTGTTAGGGTGTTAGGGTGTTAGGGTGTTAGGGTGTTAGGGTGTTAGGGTGTTAGGGTGTTAGGGTGTTAGGGTGTTAGGGTGTTAGGGTGTTAGGGTGTTAGGGTGTTAGGGTGTTAGGGTGTTAGGGTGTTAGGGTGTTAGGGTGTTAGGGTGTTAGGGTGTTAGGGTGTTAGGGTGTTAGGGTGTTAGGGTGTTAGGGTGTTAGGGTGTTAGGGTGTTAGGGTGTTAGGGTGTTAGGGTGTTAGGGTGTTAGGGTGTTAGGGTGTTAGGGTGTTAGGGTGTTAGGGTGTTAGGGTGTTAGGGTGTTAGGGTGTTAGGGTGTTAGGGTGTTAGGGTGTTAGGGTGTTAGGGTGTTAGGGTGTTAGGGTGTTAGGGTGTTAGGGTGTTAGGGTGTTAGGGTGTTAGGGTGTTAGGGTGTTAGGGTGTTAGGGTGTTAGGGTGTTAGGGTGTTAGGGTGTTAGGGTGTTAGGGTGTTAGGGTGTTAGGGTGTTAGGGTGTTAGGGTGTTAGGGTGTTAGGGTGTTAGGGTGTTAGGGTGTTAGGGTGTTAGGGTGTTAGGGTGTTAGGGTGTTAGGGTGTTAGGGTGTTAGGGTGTTAGGGTGTTAGGGTGTTAGGGTGTTAGGGTGTTAGGGTGTTAGGGTGTTAGGGTGTTAGGGTGTTAGGGTGTTAGGGTGTTAGGGTGTTAGGGTGTTAGGGTGTTAGGGTGTTAGGGTGTTAGGGTGTTAGGGTGTTAGGGTGTTAGGGTGTTAGGGTGTTAGGGTGTTAGGGTGTTAGGGTGTTAGGGTGTTAGGGTGTTAGGGTGTTAGGGTGTTAGGGTGTTAGGGTGTTAGGGTGTTAGGGTGTTAGGGTGTTAGGGTGTTAGGGTGTTAGGGTGTTAGGGTGTTAGGGTGTAGGGTGTTAGGGTGTTAGGGTGTTAGGGTGTTAGGGTGTTAGGGTGTTAGGGTGTTAGGGTGTTAGGGTGTTAGGGTGTTAGGGTGTTAGGGTGTTAGGGTGTTAGGGTGTTAGGGTGTTAGGGTGTTAGGGTGTTAGGGTGTTAGGGTGTTAGGGTGTTAGGGTGTTAGGGTGTTAGGGTGTTAGGGTGTTAGGGTGTTAGGGTGTTAGGGTGTTAGGGTGTTAGGGTGTTAGGGTGT